>PPLV02000004.1:0-600000 GCA_003706635.2 Ambrosiozyma maleeae (nom. inval.)
ACTCACCATCACTCACCATCACTCACCATCACTCACCATCACTCACCATCACTCACCATCACTCACCATCACTCACCATCACTCACCATCACTCACCATCACTCACCATCACTCACCAATCCATCAATCTGCTACCCACCTGATCTGTGATATTCAAAGAGCTTCTTTTCTAATTTGACCCTTATTTTTTCTCAGCAGTTTCCAATAATAATTTCGTCATTTCAGTGAATGTTTGGATCTGTTGAATTGATCCTGATGTCCGAATGATTGCAGCCCTGAGATGCAACTGAGTGACTAAATGGGATCCCGTTTCTTTAATTAGTGATGAGAGTGTCCAACTGAGAGAAACGATTGACAAAAAGTGAGGTTTAGCTTTCTAATCAAAATCAATTTTTTCACCTGCCAAACACTATAGCCATCTCCTTTATTTGATTGAAACCTGCCGTTAAAGGAACATTAAGAGAGCGCCAACTACTCTCAAAGATCCCAACTGGGTATTGTAGTTCACAGGGCAGCAACCAGTAAAAACCTTAAAGCTTGTTTTCCTCAACCAGATATAACATACTGAAAGCTCACCAACAACCTCATTAATTTAATGGTCTCCAAGTATCACCCATTTAATCTGAATTGTATGTTCTGTTTTTGAGTAGCAATTTGGCTTCATCTTGCTTTATGGCATCTGCTCAGTATGGGAGTAACAAGGCAGCCCCAACTACCCTCCAGAAAACCAACTGGTCTGTTGCAATTAACCAAGAGAAAGCCAATAGCTAATGATCGTTATTTCCTTCATTTACTTGAAACTTGCTGATGAAGGAACACTACGAGAGCACCAAGTACTCTCAATGATCTCAACTGGCTTGTTTTAAATGACTGAGATAAAGCCAATAATTAATGATTGATATTTCCTCCACTTGGTGCAATTCTGCATATCAAGGTACACTAAGAGAGCGCCAACTACCCTCGGGATGCCCACTGGTCAGTTGTTGTCAGTCATTGTCAATCGGCTGTAAATGTAGATGATGTTAGTAATAGTCAACTTGCCAGCTGCCATACCCTAAGAGAGCGCCAACTACCCCCGGGATGCCAACTGGTCAGTCGTTGTAAATAAGCTGTGAATGTTAGTAGTGGTGTACTTACCAGCTGCCACATCCTAAGAGAGCGCCAACTACCCTCGGCATGCCAACTGGTCAGTCGTTGTCAATAAAATGTAAATGTTAGTAGTAGCCAACTCGCCAGCTGCCACATCCTAAGAGAGCGCCAACTACCCTCGGCATGCCAACTGGTCAGTCGTTGTCAATAAGCTGTAAATGTAGATAATGTTAGTAGTAGCCAACTTACCAGCTGCCATGTCCTAAGAGAGCGCCAACTACCCTCGGGATGCCAACTGGTCAGTCATTGTAAATAAGCTGTGAATGTTATTAGTAGCCAACTCGCCAGCTGCCATGTCCTAAGAGAGCGCCAACTACCCTCGGCATGCCAACTGGTCATTTGTTGTCAATAGGCTGTAAATGTTGTCATGAATAAGCTGTGAATGTTAGTACGAGTCAACCTACCAGCTGCCATGTCCTAGGAGAGCTCCAACTACCCTCGGCATGCCAACTGGTCAGTCGTTGTCAATAAGTTGTGAATGTAGATAATGTTAGTACTCAACTTACCAGCTGCCATGTCCTGAGAGAGCGCCAACTACCCTCGGCATGCCAACTGGTTAGTTGTTGTCAATAAGCTGTAAATATTAGTAGGAGTCAACTCGCCAGCTGCCATGTCCTGAGAGAGCGCCAACTACCCTCGGGATGCCAACTGGTCAGTTGTTGTCAATAAGCTGTAAATGTTAGTAGTAGTCAACTTACCAGCTGCCATACCCTAAGAGAGCGCCAACTACCCTCGGGATGCCAACTAGACTGAGTCGATTCACTGAGAGAAAGCTACCAAAGATGTGTCTTATAAACCAAATAAATGGTTGCAGGAAGAAAGAGCAATAAAAAAGAGAACTATGAAGGTGGGAAATGGAGTACTTTATATACTCCAAAACAAGAGGTGAAATATATGGAGAAGACAAACGACAGGGGGGGAATAAGAGTAGAAGATAAGGAGATAACAAGGGCAAAAGATAAAAAGAGAAGGAAAGTAGGAGAGAACAGACGAAGAGCACAAGAGCATAAGAAAAAAAGAGTAGCAGAATAAAAAAGTAGCAAAATAATAGAGCCGAATAGGCCAAGCGTAGCAGAGTAGGCGAAGACAAGAGGACACAAGAGGACACAAGAGGACACAAGAGGACACAAGAGGACACAGATAGAGTGGAATAAAGTAAAGTAAAGTAGAGTATATTACACAAGGGTATACATTACACAAAGTATAAAACACTAGGTGGGCAGACACACACAGTCTACAGTCCCACAGGTGAAACAAATATACATGATTCCAAACTCCCACAAAATCACTATAGGCACCTCAGCACTTCCTCCTCAAGAAGGGAGTTGGGCAAACTGTTAGTGGTGCCTGTGAGCAAATATTCGTCGTTATCATCAGACTGTGCGTCCGAATCTGCCTCCTCATTACCTCCTCTACCGTCGGAATCATCTGAGACTATGTTGGGGCTCAGAAGCCTAGGCCTATGTAGGTAGACAGACGCTGCAGCCATATCCATCACGCTCACTGAAGAGCTTAGATCGTTGTCGGTGTCTTCCATCTCTTCGGCAACACCGGGCGTTCCTGTTTTGGTGTCACCGCTATTATGAAATTTCGCCTTACGGTTTAGCGTCTGCAGTAACCGATCAGATGTAAAACTCAGCTTACCTACGCTGGAATTGGACGACTGCTGGCCTAACTTTAGCAATTCCAATCTTTCCAACACAGACTGCTTCAATGAGCTCGAGTTGTTGGTCATTGTAGATTCAGATTTCGTGTACGACTTGTTGTTTGTGTCAAAGTAGTCAGTGTCATTATCAAGTCTGGACTGTTTCTGTAAGGTATCCCTCTGCTGCTTACCTACCACTCGATCAGCACCATCTCGCCCCTGTCCAGTTTCCTCTAGCGTTTTGTTCTCGTTCAGCATTGACTCGTGATACAATTCAATCACCTTGCTATATAGCAATTTCTTCTCCACCTTCAACACACCTGATAGCTTTGTGAAATTGTAGCATATTCTCAAATCATTATTCACCCTTTGTATGCATGGCAAAATCCCCTTCAGAGTCTCTATTGACTCCGCCGTCCAGTCTACTGGCCCAGCCGTTTCTGGCACTGTTAGATCTTTAAGAGACGGGTCTTCTCTCTCAATCGGTATTCTCACAAACACCACAGGCTTAAACTTGCTAGCCATTTCTTGTCAAATAACAGATTCAATCTTCACCATGTGAACCAAACACCAATGTTCCACCCAATATTCCACCCAATTATTCCAAATACACACTTGCCATCGTTTCTATTATATTCTCTATTATTGCAATGGCTCTTCTTCACCAAAAAAAGATCAACTCCGAGTGGCGATAAAGATCAAAATTTATAGGAAACACACCGATGAATGGATCCAAGCAGTCGGAGGTGGCTACGCTTTATTGGGCAGCATCAGTCTGCCATAGAGTATTATAAGGCTGCTATGAGGTAGGACTACCGATGGACACTGTCAATGGCTGATTCTTCCTCAGCGCTAGATCTTTCTGACCTTGACTGTGACAGACTCAAGATTCAGATACAGTCATATGACTCGTATCAGTGTCTTCCATCATGTTTGGACAAGAGGTTCTTCAGCATAAATGGGAAACCAGTTGACCATGTGCCTTTTAAAAGCGTGCCAGTCACTAGGATCTTTGGCAAATTGCCCACTGGGCACACGTGTGTTGTTCATCTGCACAACGTATTTCCCTACATTTACATTCCGTTCACAGGACCGCGTTCCAAGAACCTGGCAGAGATAAATGATTATCTCATGAAACTCCGGGACGAGATCAACAGGCAGCTGAAATCCTCCTATCAGGGGACCAAAAACTACAAGAGAAATAAAAATAAAAGGGCAAGAACCGGCGTTCAAGCTGATGAGCTGAACAGCAGCTCTGATTCATCAGATGATGACCGTTTTGAAGATGATGAAGATGATTGCAAAGAAAATCACAAATCTGTGTCCAATTTTTTGGAGGATATATCATTGGTGAAAGGAGTGCCATTTTATGGATATTACGTTGGATATCATCCTTTCGTCAAAATCAGCCTTTTGAGTCCTAGGTACAGCGTACGGCTAACGCGTTTGCTTCACGAGGGAAAGGTGTTTGGTCGGTTCATTCAACCTTACGAGTCACATATTAATTATTCTCTGCAATTTTTAACCGATTATAATTGTTACAGTAACAATTGGTTAATACTTGATAGATTTTACTGGAGATCCCCACTAGTTTTTCAAGAAAGTAGGGAAGATTTTCAAACATTTGTAAAAACCGATAGTTTCAACCATCTTAAAATTGATGACAAATTGAAAAGGTTTTTAAAATCATATGTGAAAAGTACTTCATCCGGACTGAATATGTTGGATCATTCCAAGTATCCTAGAATATCTAGAACATTGGTTGAGATTGATTCTTTTGCCGCTTCGGTTTTGAATAGACGTGAATTCGCTGAAAGAGACATACATTGCAGCTTGCAAGATGAATCTCAAGCAAAGACTCCCGATATATACATGAACTCAACTAAATCATTGTTGGCAGATGTTCAATTTCAAAGACAAATGTACAACTTATCTGATGGATCAAAAGTAAAGCTATTTGAAGAGTCTGAAAGGTCATTTTCTGGCGTTAACTGGGTGGAGATTGATGAGCTCAAGCAACTATTGGAATATTGCTCTAATATGTCACAATCTAAGTGGAAGAAAAGTAATTCTAAGAAAGAATTGAACCATGGTTCGGTTCAAAGTCCTGCAGAATGGCTAAAATCCTTTCCGACTTCTTATCAAAGCGTTGAAGAGAAAAGCATACAACCAGAGATTAGCCCTTCAGAATTGCTGACTTTGAGAGGAGATTTACTTTATCAAGACAAAGATTTTCTTATACAAACACTCCTGTATGATAGTGAAATTTCGCAGGAGAGTTCCAAAAGTGTTGATATTGATATTCCGTTGAATTTAGAGGGTATAAGCATTTTGAACTCTGTCAAAGATTTTCCTGAGGCGGCTGTAAGTGAAACCAGTGATTCAGAAAGTCAACAAGACACAGAAGATGATAATGATGATTTTCTGGGAAGCATTCCTCACATTGAAGAACAAAAAGAAAATTCCATGAAAATTCTTGAGTCTTCATTCTCTGACCAGTTAAACACTTCGGTATTTGATTCCATTGAAAAAAAAGACTGGATCACTCCAAAAGTGGCTCTAAACGAAGGTTTTGATTCAAGGGTCTTTGAAATGACACAAAAAGACAGGAAGTGTCGAGAAACTGTTTTACCTTTCACTCAAAACACAGTACCATCTCTACTTGATAGTTCTCATTTGCCAATGTACACGTTGGATGGTGATGCAGGCTCAAACAAGTTGTTTGGATTTAATCTATTGCCTCCTGAGTTTGATTCTTCGAAGTCGCTGATGGATAGTTTTGAAAATCAATACAATATGATTAAAATTGCTCACAAAGATCCTTTTTATTCCAAAAGAGAATCTGCTAACCAAAAGCCGTTTTACTTTGCTGATAAGAAATTCCAACCCCGTATAAATGATTTGAAAGGGCTCCCGGAATATAATTCAGCGGGAGATTTTCGTTCTAGTGAGGCTAAAATTAACTCAAATATATCCATTTCAAGTCTTTGGAAATATTCTTTGGAGCAACCTGATGTTAGTGATGTTTACAGGTGGTGCAAAAATAACCCGCCTGGGAGCAGAACAAAATCTCAAGTTTATAAATCACAGATTGAAATTCCGACTCAAAATTTGAGGCAATTTCAATGTGAGTCTTTACAGACTCCAGTTTCCAGGAAACCAGGAAACTATAATAAACTTGTATATTTCAATATTGAAATTCATGTTAATTGCCGTGGCTCTCTTTTTCCTGACCCTGAGAAGGATGAAATTGCAGCTGTATTTTGGAGGTATGATAAGAACTCACTGCCATATGATCTTGAGTTGGTGGAACAGGGAGTATTATTGTTGGACAAAACTTTAAGCAACAAGTGGGAAAATTTAACCTCCGTACCAATTGAAATTTTTAAAGATGAAAAGGCTCTAATTGCTGAATTGGTAACCTTAGTTGAGGTGGTTGACCCGGATATCCTTTGTGGCTTTGAAATACATAACAGTTCTTGGGGTTATGTCATTGAGCGATGCAAATCAGCTTTAAACATTGACTTGGTTCAAAGGATTTCCCGAGTTGCAATCAAGTTCAATAACAAAGTTGGAGATAGATGGGGTTATACCCACGCATCTGCTATAAGAATTACTGGTCGTCATATGCTTAATATATGGAGAAAGCTCAGAGGAGATGTGAAGTTGATTAAGTACTCATTGGAGAATGTTGTTTATCATGTATTGCATGATCGCATTCCGCATTTTGATCATGAAACACTTACCAAATGGTTTAGAAGTACGGATATCAAGTTTAACTCCCTGGTATTGGGTTATTACATCAATAGAATGGATTATGAATCAAGATTAATTGATCAATTGGAACTGATTGAAAGAACAACTGAAGAATCCAGACTTTTGGGTATTGATTACTACTCCGTGATTTATAGGGGTTCTCAATTCAAAATTGAAAGTCTTATGGTTCGAATAGGTAAAGCTGAAAATTTTATAATGATATCTCCTTCAAAGAAACAGGTTTTCAAGCAGGATCCATTGCAATGTATTCCTCTAATTTTAGAGCCTGAAAGTGCGTATTATAAAAGTCCCCTTGTTGTTTTGGATTTTCAGTCTCTTTATCCTTCGATCATGATAGCCTACAATTACTGTTATTCCACTCTCTTAGGAAGATTGAGAAATTTTGATCCTAATAAACTCCAAAAACTTGGTGTTACCAATTACAAAGCCTTGCCTGGTATTATAAAGTTATTTGAGAATAAAATCAACTTATCGCCTAATGGGCTGATGTTTGTTGATAGTAGTGTTAGAGAATCATTAATGGCTAAGTTTTTGACAGAAATCTTAGACGCTAGGCTATTAGTGAAAGATACAATGTCTAAAATAAAGAATAACAGAGAGCTTGGTAAGCTTTATAACAACAGGCAATTAGCGTTGAAAATGATTGCAAATGTTACTTATGGCTATACATCAGCTTCGTTCTCTGGTAGAATGCCCAGTTCAGATATTGCTGATGCGATCGTTTCATCTGCAAGAGAGACTCTATTAAAAGCAATCTCCAGTATAGAAAATAATCCCGAATGGGGTGCCAAAGTTGTTTATGGAGATACAGATTCCATATTTGTATATTTGCCAGGTAAAAGCAAAAAAGAGGCTTTTTCTATTGGAAGGGCCATGGCTGATAAGATTACGGAACTGAATCCGAAACCTGTCAAGCTGAAGTTTGAAAAGGTTTACTTTCCTTCTGTTCTTTTGAGTAAGAAGAGATATGTGGGCTATAGCTATGAATCTGAAGATCAGAAAACCCCGAGCTTTGATGCGAAAGGTATTGAGACTGTGAGAAGAGATGGTATCCCTGCGCAGCAAAAGATGGTTGAAAAGTCCTTGAGGCTTTTGTTTGACTCGGGAGATTTGTCTGCTATCAAGAGGTATGTTACTAGTCAATTCTCAAAAATTATGAAAGGCAAGGTCAATCTTCAAGATTTTTTGTTTGGCAAGGCAGTTAAGCTTGGTGCTTACAAGAATGAAAAATCTATCCCCCCTGGTGCTAGATTAAGTATGGAAAGAGCTGCAAAAGATCATCGTTCAGCGCCTCAATACAAAGAACGAATATTTTACTTGGTAAAGAAGGGTTCATCGCCAACTCTAAGAGAAAGATGCATCACCCCCTTAGATTTTGTAAAGTCTAAGAATCTGGAGATTGATTCTGATTATTATATTAGAAAGGTTTTGATTCCTCCCTTGGAGCGCATTTTCAATCTAATAGGTGGAGATGTTAAGTCTTGGTATGTTGATATGCCTAAGTATATCAAATATAAGGGCTTCAAGAATTCAAAATTGAAATCAATAGGTATTCAATCATCTTTGTGCATTAGTTGTGAAAAACTGATAGAGGGAATGCTATTCAAATCAAGTAAAGGGATGTCTTTAATCTGCAAATCGTGTATGGCCAACGAGCTGAAGACACTATTGGACATGCAGCAAAAATTCAGGGCTGCAAATGAGACAATGGAGGCAATTATTACTGTCTGCAAAGAATGCACCAAGAGGAACATACCAAAAAACAGTTTACCCCTATATAGCTCTTTAAGTTGTACAAGTGAGGACTGTGCAATATATTATGAAAGAATTAAACAGCAAGGGGTAGTCGAAGTTGAGGATGAAAAGCTACAGAGACTACAGATGTTTCTTGAATGGTAATTTCCACGTTTCATTGTAGGGTTGGTTATATTGATGCAAAAAATTAATTAGTTATTCGATTTATATTTATGTTAAAATGCCAGTAATTAACAAGAGGCGTACCCAATCTCCTCCTGAATTCTCTTATCCAATTGATGAATTGAAGACTTTGAGTGGGAGGTAAGATCTGAGTGTCCACTAATTTCCGCTAAAACCCCTTCAACTTCAAAACATTTTTTCATCATTTCAAAGTCAGTTAGCTGTTTGAATCCCAGAATTGCAATTTCAAGATACTCTAATACCTTATTTGCATCTTTTTGCAATGAGTTATTATCCGCAGCTTTATTATGTGACATGTTCTTGAACCTTTGTAATCTAAGCTTTGCAAGAATTAGATATGCCTTGGATTTGATTGCTAAATTGTCAACTTGAAGGACGCTAGGCATTATACTCACTAGCATCTCTTCAGGATAGTCCACCAAGTTTGATGTTTCATTTATAGATCTTTCACAAATGTTCAAAGTACATCGTATGGCAGTTAACAAATAAGACGAGTTTCTCGCTCTTTTCAAAGACTCCCAAACCTTTTCGTTTCCTTTGTTTGAATCCTTAAGGCTATCAAATATGATTTCACCATACAAAAGCTCAAATTCAGCTATCCAAAAGTTGATGTTATAGTCACTGTAGGCATTGTCCCTTAATAACTTCAAGTTACTGTTGACAATTTCAATAGAGTCTGTAATGTTTCCAACTCTTTGCTCGTATTTAGCTTTACATAGCATTGTTTCAAAATATAAGTCCTGGTCACTGAGGTCTTCGATGCACACTTCTAGCCTATTTATGACAGATGCAACTTGTCTTAGTCTAGATCTCTTAATCCAGCTTTGGCATTGCAATAGTAGGTGTCGGGCATGAACAGATCTCCATATTGACAATGGAAGATCCTGATTGATGTTAAAAAATGCTTCCACTGATTCCATCTTACCTTCATCATAATCTAACAGTGCTGTTCTTAAATTTGTGGAAACGGAATCAAACAAGCTGTTCTTGGATGAATCCAAGGAAATATCAACGTACAATCTGGCTAATTTAGGGATTCCGGACCGACTCCAAATAGCAGATTTTAACAGACAGTTCTTTACAAAGGCAGTTCTAGTATCATACTTGTTGTCCAAATTTAAAAGGATATAGGATGAACGGGTCAGGTTCTCCAACACATTTTTCAGGTCTGTTTCCTGCAAAGCTTCATATTGATAGGCCATAGCCTGTAAAAGCCAGTTTTTGTTTTCCTTAGTTTTCAGTTTCAAAAATTGTAAAATTTGATTCCGATAAACTTTGTCTCTAACTTTTGTTTCAAGATTAGGTCTATCTCTTAAAAAGTTAAACAGCCAAGTCAACAAGTAATTTAAACAGTCCAGATCCTTATTCTCTCTGGCCACCACAATTGCCTCGTCAATACCTCTCAAGGCCTCTTGATCTGAACCAAAAAATGCATGTAGGGTAGCTAGTGATAGTAATGCGTAATGAGAAAAAATCTGCTGGCTGCTAGACATCATGTAGTCAAAGTATCTATGTAATGATCTAAATGAGCCTTCGTATTCACCAGTTTTAAGGCATTCTAGGTACTCCATGTAAAATATCGAAGGCATATTGCTCTTATCTGAAGGAGACATACATCTTAAGATCTTTTTTATAGACTCAGGAGGAACCGAAGAGTACATTTGAAGCGAGAGTACCTGCTGTTCTAGCAACTGTCCAAGGTCCTTTTGGGAGGCCAATATTTTGCGGGGCTCTATGTTAATAGAGCCAACGGTATTCAAGCCGCTGTTCTTCAAAACCTGGTTTTGCCAGCTGCTTTTGTTATTGCTATCTGATTGTAATTTCCTGCTGGTAAGCGTGCTCCTCTGTTCAGTGCCAGGCTCCAAGCGTATTTTGTTCCATTCATCTCTTGTCTCTTCCCTGAATTCATACAAAGCATTCCAGGATGCCAAAAGATCATCAAAGTGCATAACTTCAAATGATACAGTTATTAGACTCACAAATTTTCCTAAGAAGCTCGTTTTCGTTAGCAATTTTGCCGGCCTTCCACTTGAATTCTTGCCAAAAGGCAACTGGAGAATATTGGAGGAATCAGATACCACTTGGCCTGTCATATTCATATAATCATAGAAGCTATCCAGTGAGTCCAACTCCCAAAGACTCTTCAATAGCAGCTGCCTAACTTTCCGAACATCATCATCTATCTCCATTTCACTTCTTGGCTTCTTAGATTTTCTTGAGAACGTCCGTATAGATTGTTCTAACAAATCCAGCATTGCATTAAACCCCATAAAAAACCATTGCGATTGATCTTCAAGCTTTCCATTTGGGTCTGCTTGGTTCTCTATTAACTTCACCAGTGTCGAAAGAATAGGAGGAACACTATTTATAGGAAGTCTCTTATAACAGTACGCCGTTATCAGTGAGAGAATAGGCACTTTCAATGGTGAAAATATAGGCGTTAACTCAATCACTTCCCCATTCCCAGTTTGTTCACTATTATCCATTGTCTGTGCTTCACAGTATACTTGTTATACTCTTGTAGCACTGCACTCCACGTTCAACTATCTACAGATGCCCTTGCCCTTGTTTAAAACTACTGTTTGTTGATATTTTTCGAAGGTTGAAAATGTGAGCGTGTAATTTTCAAGGCTTTAACTTTGTATTATTTTGCTTTTTAGGTTTCAACCGTTAATAAAGGCGAATAATAAGGGGATGTACAATTGTGTTGCAGTATACAGTTATAAATGGCGAATAGTGTAGGTGAGCTTATCGTAGTTGCATGAAAGCATCGAGCAACACGGATGAGGATGTGTTTTCATTCTTGTTTTTTTCAAACGCATTCCAGAATCTGAGAGTTTCATCTCCAGCACCTGTAACTATAGTCTGAGCATCTGGGGACATCGCCAGGTATAGGACCCTGTAGGTATGGCCAGTCAACGAAGCGATCTGTTGCATATTACTATACTTCCAGATGACAATCTGGTTTCTTGAGTAGCCGTGAGTCGAGACTATTTCATTGGAATTTTTCGACCATGCAAGGTTACAAACCTGGGAGCCGGTGTCCACATCGTTTATCTTCAAGCCTGTGATTGTATTCCAAATTTTGATTCTACGATCAGCAGTGCCTCCACCGGACGCAAGAATACCTCTCTGGTGAGGTGACCAAGCTATAGCCTTCACAGCGGCTGTGTGTTCTGTAAATTTGAATAAAGGCTCTTCATTTAAACCGTCCCAAACCAGTAACTTGTTGTCATTGCCCCCTGAGGCCAGTTTATTCTCTTCCACATTCCATTTCAAACCACAAACTTCCTGCTTGTGGGCCTCCAATTTTTTCATAAAGTGTGCCGGTTCTCTAACATCTCTATGCAAAATTGTCTTGTCTCTCGAACCAGAAGTTAAAATGTGCTGATTCCAAGCCAACGAAGACGCTCTAGAAGCATGACCAGTCATGGTTCTAGTGCACTTACCTGCTGAAGCATCCCAGATCTCCACCAATCCGGAGTTAGCACCGATCGCCAAATGGCTACCCGTTCCAATCCACGATAAACTTGTGACAGAATCGTTAGACCCGAGATCGCACAATTTATTAACGGATCCGCTTGAGGCATCCCAAAGATAAACACAAGAACCTAACCCAACACCAAGAACATCCTGTGCTCCCCAATCAACTAGGTTCAAGTAAAAATCATCCGCCAAGTCAGGCGCATCCAAAACCCTATAGGGTACTTTAGAGATAGCCCTAGGTTTCTTCTGTGGTGACAGTAATATCTTCTGACTATCAGCTCGCACCGGAGACAATGAGTACAATTCGTTGTGAACGTTTAATGACGATGAATTTGGTCTATTCTTTGAAGGTGACTGGTACGTAAAAATGTTAGCTGAGTGGCCGGGCGTACGAAGAAGAAGGTCTTCAGTTGGTCTGTTAGGGTTCGATTCGGATATGTTGTTTGCGCCAACGCCGATTTGTGATCCATCCGAGCTCGATCCTGGGGGAGTTATTTGTTGATTAGACGAAGAAGCACTCTGTGGCATCTTGGACGGCTTGCATTGCTTATTTGTGAATGTAGCAGGCAAGTTATCACCAAATAGCTCGCTCTTTAGCACTGCATCAAACGTTCTATTGGCCTCTTTTTCTTTCATATACGCCAGGTCGTTATCCTGGTTTGAGCTATTCGGCTCGTTCGATGATGACTCTGTGAAGGACTGTAACGTGTCACTATTCAAACTGAATGCTGCCTGTAGGTCCATACCTGTTCTGTTGGGAATGTATCTATCACTGTAAGTAATCTTCTTCTTTGATCTTCTAGGCGTGGTTGGCGAGGCCAGCAGAGAACTCGCCGTAGGCCCCCCGCCTGTTGATCTCCTTGGTGTTGACGGCGCCTCCGGCCGGTAGTTTGAGTACGGCGAGTTGCTGTTTCCACCTTCTTCTGGCATGCCTGTCTGTTCCTCGTGTATGTTCGCCCCTCCCGATAAGAAATCGCAAGCTTGTTGATTTCTTTCTTCCTCTTTGTCTTCCGCCGCCTTTCAGATCCTCGTGGACTGCAAACAAACACAGTGTCTCAATCTTTCTAAGCAATGCTGCTACCTTGCCTCGTGCCTTATCTACCTGGCACGCCCTCCAACTACCTACCTCTCCTCCCAGCTCCACAACCTGCAACTCCCACTCGGTTTCTTTGTCTGCTTGCTCTTCCACAAGGAAAAAGCGTCAACCTTCGAATTTTGACACAAACAGCTAAAAAGGTGTGCGGAAGATGCGCCTAATTAAGCTGAATAAGGAAAGACCTGGGACGGGTGGAGAGGCCAACTGTGTGGGTCTGGAGGGTGATAGGTGCCGGATAAGTACAGAAGTATGGACAGACAGAGAGAGATTGTGAGTATGGCAGATTTGGGCACGATTTGAGACTTCACGATGGAGAAAGCGTACTGACAAGATTACTTTGGGAGCTGAGTGACTGGTGTGAATAGATTTCCAACAGGGAGAAGGCGTTGCAGAGGATAAGGCAGAGACAGCAGGCCATCAAGAACTGTAGTGGTGGTGGAAGGGTTGGTGATTCTGGGGATGGTGCATCGGTAGCGCCCAGCGCTAAGAAGCCACGCATAGAGCTGACTGCAGAGCAGAAGGCATTAATCGAGAAGAACAGACAGAAGGCGCTCGAGCGAAAGCGGGTTCGTGAAGGCTTGGACGCAGGGAATCTGAGAGATGCCACAACCAACCTCACGCCACGGGGCAATGGAACCGGCGTCCCAGAGTCCCAGAGAAAGACTACCAGCTTGGACGGTGTGAGAATGACGCCGACAGTGATGACCGAGGGACAGGCCAAAGACGCTAGGCAGTACATCAAGCCATCAGTCAAGAAATCAGACTATATCGAGTATGATTTCTCCACGATGAAGGATTCGTACGGTGGATTCTTATCGGACGATCCAAAACCGAACAATGCCGGCGCCACATCTGAAGGAAAGAGTCTTCAGGACTGGAAGAAGGAGCAGGAAGATAAAAGAAGTATGGTTGGAGCAGCACCACCACTAGACTTGGCTAACGCTGCCAGGTGCCATGAGTGTGGATCTATTGAATTGGATCAGAAACTCCTGCAAGCCTTTGGGTGTCGTGTGTGCAAGAAGTGTAGAGACGTGAGGTCAGAAAAATACTCTCTATTGACCAAGACTGAGTGTAAAGAAGATTACTTCTTGACAGAGCCTGAACTAGAGGACCAAGCGCTCTTCAAAAGAATCATTAAAGCCAATCCCCATAGCGGCACATTTTCTAGGATGCAGCTTTTTTTACGATACCAAGTTGAAGAATATGCATTCAAGAAATGGGGATCCGGCGAGGCGCTGGATAAGGAATGGCTAAGAAGAGAGGAAATGAGGGTCAAAAGGAGAGATGCTAAGTTCAATAAGAAGTTGAGCGAAATGAGGAAGAAGCTAAGAGCGGAAGAGTTGACCAAAAAGCTGAGGAGTGAAAGGGGTTTGAACAAGCATGAGCATGACTGGAATCTTCCAATCAAAGTTAATAAATCTGAAGATGATAATCTCTATAAAAAGCGTTGCAAGGATTGTGGACTTGAAGTGGAGGAGATACTCATGTGAAGGCTCAAGTCTGTCACTGGATTTTGGTTTGTGTGTATATAATTGTACTTTTTTGCTAATAAATGGTTATAAAAACATTGCGAAAGTTTAGGGGAGATTTATTGAAAAGAGAATATATAAATGTCTGTTTTGTATATATAAATAGAACCGATGTGCCACTGGGTGACACCTGTAAAGCGAAGTCAGAAGAGACTGAGTAGGAAAACATTGAGAAAAACCCTCTCTAGGGAACAGTAAAGGGACATTAAAGCGACATGGGGCACAGAAAGCGAGCAATAGTTGTATTGCCAGTATGGGAATGCAAAAACC
Organism: Ambrosiozyma maleeae (nom. inval.); assembly: GCA_003706635.2. Classification (NCBI taxonomy): domain Eukaryota; kingdom Fungi; phylum Ascomycota; class Pichiomycetes; order Pichiales; family Pichiaceae; genus Ambrosiozyma; species Ambrosiozyma maleeae (nom. inval.). The sequence continues at coordinate 14,891 of PPLV02000004.1, forward strand.
GGTTAAAGCAATCCTTCAGCGTAGTAGTGTGCAACTTCATAGTCACAGATACAGTTCTTCATGTTATCCAGGTTGGCAACCTCCGCTAGAATGTGATTCAAGAACTTGTTATACGCACTCGCTAGTCTCATCACATGGATCAGAGTAGCAGTGATGATAGACTTAGACGGTAGTTTCATGTTGGTGTATGAGTGTGTATGTATATCGTACGTGTGTATCGGTGCTGGCCAGATCGGATCCTCTGATTACTTTATTGCTTGCTAAAACTGCATTTATTTTCCACTAAATGTGCTTTATCAAATCCGGCAAAGATATCAACAAATATCCGTCTGAAGGTCTAGTCACAATTCACTAGGCAAGACCAAAAAGCTGTTTCTTATTAAGAAATAATAATTACAGCTAGTCCCTCTGTTTGTCCTATTGCTGTATAGTAATTAATCAATTAATCCCATACTTAATCAAAACCCGCCTCACGGGCTTCGCTTAACAGTCAAATTTTTTGCCTCCTTATTCGGAATGTGCGGTGTTCAGTTGCCTATTTTGGAATATATTATTCCTGTGCACGGATGTCCTCCAAAGGCACATGCTACAAGGCAGGCAACGGGGTTGGCCAGTCCCCTTCGTCCAATATTGTCTTGCATTCACCTTCCCGCAAGAAGTGGCCGGATGGTCTAGTTGGTTATGGCATCTGCTTAACACGCAGAACGTCCCCAGTTCGATCCTGGGTTCAGTCATTTTCTTAATTATTTTTTGTTTGGGCGTGAATCATAATATTACACTATATAAACCAACATTTCTCTTTCTGCACCACGAATTGGAATGGCCGGATGGTCTAGTTGGTTATGGCATCTGCTTAACACGCAGAAAGTCCCCAGTTCGATCCTGGGTTCAGTCATTTGTCCGATTTATTTTTTTACATAAAAAAATCCACCTATTTGATTACCATATAGTCGAACTTTTACCTTTCTCAGCATAAATTGGAATGGCCGGATGGTCTAGTTGGTTATGGCATCTGCTTAACACGCAGAACGTCCCCAGTTCGATCCTGGGTTCAGTCATTTGTCCAATTAATTTTTTTTTGCATGCGTCTTCGGTATGCTTTTTCTTTTGCGTGCCTCTAAGTCATCAAATATTTCAAAATCAAAAAGCCATCACAGTTGCTTTAGTGGCCCAGTCGGTTAAGGCGTCAGTCTCATAATCTGAAGATCGCGAGTTCGATTCTCGCCTAGAGCATTCTTTTTTTGTTTACCCCAATTCGTACAAAACTTTTTCAACGTAGCCAAACTTTTGGTCCTAGTGCGGTTTTTTTTGCGACCAGTGTTTTGTTGTAAAAGAAACTTTGCGCTTTGCTCCATCTCGCTGAAGCAATAACCATATCATAGGCAATTTTAGCCAGGTTATCGAACGAGATTATGTGAAAAATTGATATTCAATAAATAATCAACCTGAGCTGAACATAAAAGAATTCGTTGTATTGAATCAAAATTTTGCTACCTAATGCATTCAAAGAGTTTAGGAAATAGCAAAGTGAGTAGTTCGGGCTGAAAAAGTCTTAAAGTTATAAATAATTAAGAGTGAATTGGCTAGTAACGGAACAAGTAAGCATTTTATTTTGTAATACAGAGTATAAACTTAGCTGAAATAAGAGGAATAAGCGGACAAAGCAGAAGCACCACCCAAGTGAACGTACAACACATTAGAGCCTTCTTCTATAGCACCTTCTTTAATCAATTGGATCATACCTTGCATAGACTTACCTTCGTAGACTGGATCAGTCAAGACACCTTCAGTTTGACCACACAACTTGATAGCCTCTATGGTACCCTCGTTTGGTAAACCGTAACATGGGTGAGCAAATCTGGTATCTAGAGTGAAATCTTTGATTTCTTTGTTCAAGCCGATCAACTTAGCTGTGTTGTTAGCAATTCTTAAAGTTTGCTCTTTGGTCTTTTCTGGAGTGAATGAGGCATCGATGGCAATAACATCCTTTTCTCTTCCGTACTGGGCCATACCGGTGATGATACCGGCGGCAGTAGAGCCGGTGACACAACAGACAACAATTTTGTCAAACTTGACACCCAATTCCTTTTCTTGCTGAACCAATTCATCAGCGAAACCAACAAAACCCAATCCACCGTACTTGTGCTCTGAGCAGCCGGCTGGAACTGGGTATGGCTTGAAACCCTGGTCTTTCAATTCTGTTAAAGCTTCTTCGAATGATTTTCTCATACCGATATCAAAGCCGTCAGGAACTAGTCTAACGTCACCACCCATAATTCTTGCAGCTTCAATGTTACCAACCTTATCGTAGGTAGCCTTTTCAGCTTCTGGGATCGGAACCCAGTTTTCTTGCACGGTGACCGCCTTCAAACCCAGCTTACAAGCAGTGGCCACTGTCATTAATGTTTGGTTGGACTGGATACCACCAATAGAGACAATGTGGGTGTAGTCGCCCTTCAAGATATCAGGAACGATGTATTCAAACTTTCTTAGTTTGTTACCGGCGAATGCCAAACCAGAGTTTCTATCTTCTCTTTTGGCGTACACATTAACCTTACCGCCCAGGGCCTTTGAGAGGTTTTCAAATCTCGAGATTGGAGATGGACCAAACAGTAGTTGGTACTTTGGGAACTTGTCTAGTAGAGGCATTTTGAAGTGTTGGTGAATTATGTAGATGGAGCAAGACCAATGAGCACAAATACCAAAACAAGATCAACCAAAATCAAATAAGGAATGCAGCATGCAAAAACAACACTCTTCGAAAACCAAGAAGCAATCAGGATTACTGGCAGGTATTTATACCACAGGCAGGAACTTGAAAATTATTGAAAGGTATAGATCTGTATGGATCTAATCTGAACGGGGTGCGCGTTAAGCGCCCCAGAAGCCATTAAAGTGCGCTTATCTCAGCCGCACAACAAAGAACAGCAGAGGTATCTCGAGGATACCGTGCACCAAGCCTGATAAGGAATGGCGGAGATGTGGACGTACAACGGGTGCCATCCAATAATATGACTGGTAGAAGGTTTAGGAGGCGGGATTAAGGGTATTAAGCGACACCGGAGGGAGGGCCAGTAGCACAAGGACTACCAGCATCCACGATCCACGGGATAGGAAGAGAGATGAGAAATATCATACGCTGAGGTTTAGCCAATCAAAGTGCCTACCTTACGTGCTATAAAAATACTTTCATTATCATTATTAAATATATAGGATAGGTACAGACTATAAATACATATCACACCTGAAGTGTAGCTTTTATTTGATTTACAAGAGCGTTTAAAGAATCGACATTGGTGTCAGGGGCATTGTTCCTTTTCAGACACGCAACAGCCTCGCATATGGTGTCGAGGTCACTCATTTGGTATTGATTGGGATCTAGTTCGGTGAATTCACGCAAGTAGTCCTCCACTTCTGCAACACTCCAGTATTTGGAGTTCACAATAACATTCTTGAAGACTGGAATCAAGCAGTGTTTATCGAGTTTCATTTTGTTCACAATGATCAAGTCGATTAGGTCGCTCAATTCCGACTTTGCTCTCTTAAAGTCGACTGTTCTGGAAACATAATCGAGAAAAGGATGAAAGTCCTCCGGGTCAGGCCTCAAATTTCTTAAAATGTAGCTCTTAGGGTATATATTTTCCTTTAACAAACCTTTCAGGGCAACGGTGTTGTAGGGGTCATCCAGTTTAGTTTCCTTGGAAAGCGCAATCCTAAGAATTAGAAACCTTTTGCACATACTATAACAACCACAATTCAACAATGCTTCAACCAATTTTTTAAGCAGTGACCCTCTTTCAAAAACCAATTCCACAGGAACATAAGTCTCCAAATAACCAGCCAATTTCTGTTTATTTTGCATAGATCCAAATATCTGCAGGGCCTTTTCAATTTTACGCAACTTCAAAGTTTTGTCTAAATCAATCACTTCACCAAAACATTTCTGAAGCAATTGAAGATCTTCTTCTTTGTTAATGCAACCAATAATGGACTCCAGATAAATAGCCCGAACGTCACTTTCGTTATTTGTGGACTGCACATAGGGCAATTTTTTGGAGGCCTCAATAATAGAGCTGGCTTTATCTGCCATAATTCTCCAGGAATCATTATATGCCAACATGCAGATCACTTTGCCTATCTCGTGATCCAACAATCTAATGTAGTTATTAAAATCCATTGGAGATAAAACATACCCCGAGTTTAACACTTCCTCATATATTTCAATTATACTATGCCTTGTCACTTTAGAGTCAGTTGGGGTAGAGTCTTCTAAAATACCTAAAACAACTCTATTACATGCTTCAAATAGGTTTTTCAATTCAATGTCTCTGATTGAGGTGATACTCGGACTTTCTAGTTCTAAATACAATTTGATCGTGAGGCAAGCGTTATGGAACTGGTCATATGTCGACTTTCTCGATTTCAAGGCGATGGATTTCTGAAATGAAATGTATTTTAAGGATGTAGAGTCCACAGATCTCACCATTAATCTCCTGTCTTCCTCAATGATGCAGTTCCACACACGGGCGATACTGACCATGCGGTCATGTTTGGGTGTTGGCACACGTTGAATCCATAAAGGGTCAACAGGAAGCAGATCCTGGATATCTTTAGATGTTTGATGTAAGATGGGATTGAGATAGTCATGAACATTAATGCTACTTGTGCTTTGATCCACAGGAGCCTGCGGAGCAGTAAGAGACATTTCGACATTGTTTTCCGCCTCTTTTGGTCTGGCTACACTGTCAGCTCCTTGCCGGTTGTGAGCTACAATGAGGCTATTAATTTCTTCTTCAATGGACAGGCATGATGTCGAGTACGATTTCAAGAGATGTGTCAATTGCTCTTCGTAAAAACCAAGCGATTTCGATGCAGTGGTGCCTGTTTCTTTGGGACTCCCTGTTACATCGGACAAGGCCAGGCCACAGCTCAAGCTATCAGTTGAACACCCAGGGTGCTGGGCTCCATGTGTGACCAAACGACGGTGATTGTGTGCCACCCACAGGCTACAGGTTCCGTGCAGCCTTTGTGCGTACAGAGCCCACCGTCTTTGCACGGGCTCTATTTGGAAGGCCCTGCGAGCGAGCATCATGTCCACCTGTATATATACGACGATCTACCTGTGCTTGTCGTCTCTTCACCTGCCTCTGCCTGCATCCGTGACTACAACTGTAGCTACAACCGTTCTGTATTCTTCACCGAGTCTCTTTGCACTTGAGCCTCACGGCTCAACCGCCCGTCACGTGACCACAGAGCGCTGTGCTTGGCTGTGCGACGGCGTGTGGGAAACGCATGCGGCCGTGGCGGGCGTACGAGCGGGCCATGAGCCCAGGCGGTGTCCACGCAACCCTCTCTCTCCACACATACCTCTATGCCGTGCCCACCTGCTCAACTGCTTAGACGCTCTCTCGTATCCACCACAGAGCCGGCAGCCCCGGGCGTTACTCCGTGGCCCCTCTCGGAACCACGCGGGCACCGCCGCCGCGCACAGGGGCGTCCCAGCGGTCACGTCGCCCGGCCAGCGCGGTAATGCGAAAAGCCAACAGAAAAGCACATAAGAAGGCAGGAAAAAAGGTGAAAATCGAGCAATTTGTAGTAGCAAAAAAGGGATGCGGTAAGGAGATTTACAACGGAAGAAGGAGAGTGGAGGGGGGAGTGGGCAGCAGAGAAGAGCTGCACATGTAGGTAGATAAGCACACGAGAGTGGAAATATCGGACAGATAGACAGGCGTACAGGTGGACCCAGACGTGCACACGTACCCAGATAGCCAGACACACAGATACGCGTACGCAGTACAGTACAGACACATCCGCAAGAGGAGACGTGCGCTCAGAAACCACCGCACACCAACCGGGGCCCTAAGCACAGAGAAGCATAGAGCACTGCACACGACCGGACCAAAGCACCAGGAACAGCACCCTCTGGAATTTTGGATACACAGGACCCGTCCTGAGGCCGGCTACATCCCGTTTGCCCTCGCACTGGCGTACAAGCTCTCTTAGCTTTTATTATTCTTAATAGGCCACGGCCTCCAATACCAGACATGCCTTCGTCAAATAAATACCCAAGCTCCCCTTCAATGAGAGCTCTGGGCTCGGGGTCTCCTCTGCCTCAGGCAAGACAGGCCTCCATAGTGGAGATGCTTTCCACCCCCCCTCCTCTTTCTGATCTGCAGCCTCAGGCATTGTCATCGTCTGCCTCTTCTCACCAGCACCATCTCTCAAATTCCTCCGCTTCCTCTTCGGCCTCGCTCTCTACAGTGAACACACAGCAGCAGTCTACACACCCTTCAGATTACCTAAACATGGACTCGTCGACATCTATGCCTGCATCGCCAACCACCGCGTCACCTTTCATTGGAAGTGGAAACAGTTTGTCCAGAAACCCATCGGTGTCCTCCTCTACTTCACAGTTGCCCGCCGGTACCTCCATTGACTGGCAGGATGTTCCATTGAGCGAGTTGGTTGAAAAGAACAAATTAATCACTATCAATTCGAAGATCTCCGTCGAAGAAGCCTTTGAGACCCTAGTTAATAACGGTCTAACCTCCGTGCCTGTGGAAGAATTCCCTCAAGATTTAAACTGCCTTACTTTTGACTACACAGATTTGAATGCATACTTGTTGCTAGTTTTGAACAAATTGAGACCAGAGCTCTTGGCCTACATGTCGTATGAACCTAAAGACGAGATTCCAGAACTGGTGAAGAGAGCCCAAACAGGTGAACAGGTGCCTGTTGATTTTGTCATTAAATTGACAAATAAGAACCCATTTATCAAACTTAATGAATCAGACACATTATCCACCGTTGTTGAAATTTTGGGTACCGGTGTGCATAGAGTGGCAATTGTTAATGAAAATAGATTGACTGGTGTTTTGTCGCAGAGAAGACTAATAAAATACTTATGGGATAATGCCAGAAGATTTCCTTCTATGGAGCCTTTGTTCAGTTCATCTTTGAAGAGTTTGAATATAGGTAATCCTAATGTGGTTTCAATTTTTGGTGACCAGTTATTAATTGAAGGTTTGATGAAGATGCAAAATTTGATGATCTCATCATTGGCAGTTATTGATAGAAATTATAATTTGTTGGGTAACATATCTGTCACTGATGTCAGATTGGTGACAAAGTCTTCGAAATCTGACTTATTATACAAATCGTGCCTTCATTTCATCTCTGTGATCTTGAATTCAAGAGGTTTAGAGAACGGAAAGGATTCCTTTCCAATTTTCCATGTTACCACCCACTCCTCCTTGGCCAGAACCATTGCAAAGTTAGTTGCTACAAAGTCACACAGACTCTGGATTGTCAAACCGGAATCCAGTCCGATTAATAATAACAGTATATCCTCAGACAGCTCAAAAATTCTGCAGCCGTCTCTACCATCTTCATCTCCAATGCACACTGGAGCTTCATCAAACTCCCAAACATCTTTCTCTAATGATTTTTCAACTCCAATAATGGGTGAAAAGGAAATGAGAACTTCAGGAAAGTTAGTCGGTGTCTTATCATTGACAGATATTTTATCATTATTGGCACGTACCTTAGGTAAAGAGCACGTGGACCCAACAATTGCAAGACAGCAAAGAAGAAGATCAAGTAGCGGTGCTAGCTCAAGAACCAACTCTTCTGTCGAGCAGTATAGAAAAAGCATAAGTGATCCAACAAAGGGCAGACATTGAATTAGTGCCCTCTCAAACACATACAGAGAAAAATAACCATTCGGATTCCATTGGATAAATATTTGTTCCTAAACAAGAATCAAGCTTATCTACATACAAAGTGCAAATATGGATACAAGTTTTCCCCCCTCTGAATATCTGTCTTTGCAAAGTAAGAAACCCGTATATGGCAAGTATTTAAGAAAACACCAGTTTCGAGGAAAAGAAATAAACACCTTACACAAAGAGATCCAATTATTTAATTTATCGCTGGAATGGCTCATATCCTGATTCGTTTATTATTTATGCTTTTTTTTTATCTTTCATCAGTGTGACAACTGCTTCCGCTTTCAAACCCTAGTCATTTATTAATAGTGCTTTTACTATTTTCATAATGATTATCCTTATTTTTATTATCGACTTGTCGAATTTGTTTTGTTTTGTTCTATTATCCTTTAATTCTAATTCCACTTTTTCCATTGTTAGTTCTTGTTTTTCTGCGGAAAACCTACTAATTATCAAGTCGTTTCACTAGACGTTTCAACTTCTCTTTGCCTTTTCTCCGGCTTTGTCGTACCTTCTTCAACTTAACTTGTCTTACATTTTCTTTATTAATATACAGGTATAAAAGTACAACCATTAAATAACACAGTCCCTTATTCATAAGATTTTCCGCAATTTACTAACGTCAGTACCCATAGCTTCATCATCATTAGATATCGCAATTTCTTTGAGCGATCTCTTATTACTATTCCAACTATTTTCAGACACTGCCAATTTTTCATTATTAAAACTATCACAAGCTTTATGAATGACGCCTTTGAAACTGTTGATCTGATTGTTTTGGTCATTCACAAAGTTAGTCAATTTCACATTGCTATCGTGAGTCACTTGGAAATCTTCACCTAAACTTTCTATTTTCTTGTTTTCTTCTTGCAGGATTTCTTTGTTGGTTTGCAATAGCTTTATGTTTTCTCCAAACCAACCATGCTCAAAATCTTGTTTAAATTGATTGGCGTGCTTGCTTGTAGATTCAACATTGGTTTTAATTAAGCCGTCTAATTCTTCGCAATTTCCGTACCATGATTTTGTCTCTTTAATTAATTTCTCCTTGTACTTATTAGTAACATTTTCCGTCTGGTCTTTTCTAATTTTTTCAATTGATTGCCTTATGATGGGAACTATATCTTCTTCGATTAACTTATTTATCAAAGTTTGGTCCTGATTAATATTCTTCATCATCTGCTTATTAAACATATCAGTAACAAGAAAATTATGAAATTTAGAATTACTTTGAAACTGATGATCGCTTAAGTCGGACGCTATATCAACCAAACTACCAAAGTTTTTATTGAAATCTGTGAAATTTTCCTTGAAGTACTTCAGCTTGCCTATGCCATCACTTAGTGACTGAATAACGTTAATCTGCACGGCTTTCAGCTCTTGAATCCTTTCAGAAACACCCGCTTTTGGATTTCCTGGCTCTTCATTAGTCGGATTCTGCATCTCATCTGTCTTCAAATTCAATTTTTGTATCAATTTCAAATTGTTGTCCAAAAAATTAATGGATTCTTGCAAACAGTGTTTTGATTTCAGGCATTCAATTTCATATCTTTCATTAGAATCTTTCAAACGATGATTCAAATTCTCCACTTTGAATTTTTCATCATTCAATTTAGTTTTAACACTTGTTAATAAACTTTCAGTATCTTTCAAAGAAGACAGCGCTCTTAGCTTGTCTTGTCTCTCAGATTCAGTTTTTTTAACCTGACCATCAACCTTAATGGCCAAAGTGTCGTTTACCCTCTTCAATTCATCTATCTCCATTTTCAAGCTCTTGTAATCTTTCATTAGATTATTATAATTTTCATCATCAAGATATATACCTTGCTTATTCTTATTAGCTTTCAAATCCTTTTTCAATCTGTAATTTTCTTCCAATAACTCTTTCACCACGTTTTCTTCCAATATCATGGGACCTATCTGTGCCGAATTTTGCACATTTTTGGCTTTCGAAGCGTACTCGAGAGTGGAATGGGTTGTTTGATAATCTAGTATAGTGGGTGAAATGTTTGCTATCAAGACTGTCTTTGTGTTACCGCCCAAAGAATCTCTTAGTAGATGAGTCAATTTGGATTCCCTGTAGGGAATATGTGAATTGTTGTCAACCAATGCGTTAATGACTTTACCTAGAGTCAACAAACTGTGATTAATAGATCCAGCTTCCTTTGCTCTTTGCTCTAGAGCTCCAGACCTCAAAATATTTTCTGATCCTGCTAAGTCTACGAGGTTCATTCTAGTGAACAGATAATCACCATTCTTATCTCTTTTCATAAGAGTGACTATGAATATGGAGTGAGACCGACTTGAGCTGCTGTTCATGTTTGTTGCAGCAGTTCTTCTTTTCTGAATACCTTTCTTTAGAAGCGATAACCCTTCGTTGGCCGTTTTAATTTGGAACTCCTCCAACCCATGAATCCTGATGGATGAATTAACATTTGAATCATTTGCCGCAGTTTTGACTCCAGTGCTAGAGTATTTGTAATCATATATCTTCAATTTTGAACCTTTCGAGTCCGAAAGCAAGTCACCCAGCTCCTCGTTGTAAATCTCCACAAAAGAGCACTTCACAGCGTAGCTCTCATCACCTTGTATATGGTCGAATAGCTTGAACAGCACTCTAGGTATGATACCCGAGTCGTTATTCAGGTCTTCGTTATCGGTAACCACGGACTTGCTGTCTCCGCTCATTGTGTATGTTTTGCCTGAGCCTGTTTGGCCGTACGCCAGAATTGTGCAGTTGTATCCTTTTATGAAATCAGCAAAAAGAGGCAATGCCACCGAGTCAAATATCATCTGCTGATCATCTGAAAATGCAAACACCCTGTCCACTTGAAACGTCTTTGTTGAAGATGAGATACTTGATAGCGTGAAGTCTTGGTCTAGAGATGAGCTGATGCCAACCTGGTTATCGTTCACCTTCACGACAACAGGCACCTTCGCCTCGATTTCCCTCTCATTCCTGCCTCTGCATCTGATAACCACCTGGATAGACTCAGAGTTCATGCCCGGCTCTCTCCCGGCCTGGTTCAGGCTGTTTCTCTTGCCGCTGTAATTGTTACTGCTGTTTCCACCCAATCCATGATAGCTGTTGCGTTGGCTCGACGTCGTCCTCGACAGGCTTCTTCGGCCGCCTCCCTTCATCATGCTGTCTCTCTGTCTCTTTTGCCAGTACCACGTCTAGGATACCCCCTACACTTCTTCCTACTCATCCACCCATGGCACTTCCTTCTTCAACTCTTTGTTTTGCGTCTTTTGCTTGTTATTCTTTCCAGCCATTTTTTATAACGCGTTTTGGTCCAACATGAATTAGTGGTTTTGGGCCACCTGTCAAGGAGCCAAGTACGGGAAGATATACATTACTAGCATTATGGTAGTATAGAGGGCACTACGAGTTGACAGTGTTCCAGTCGCCAAAGCTGTTGAGGATCTCCACGATTTCTTTCTTTGGCTTACTCATCTCTGTACAGATGGCATCAAAGTCCTTTGACTTCTTCATCAGCCTCACCAACTTGATCTCATCCTTCCTCTTTTGGCGCTGCAACTTCAGCTTCTGGATGTCTATGAAATCATCTTCTGCGTCTGATTGAGTAGAATGGCCGTCGGTCTCCTCATCCTGTATAACTGTTCTGTCTCGTGACAGGCCGGCGTAGTCTCGTGGAAACCGTAGGTCTGCGTCGTCAGCATTCTTGTTGTTGCTAGAGCTTCTCCGTGACCTAGTGGTGGCGCTGAGATGCGACTTGCGCAGCTCACCAGCGTCCTTCACAGGTAAAGTTGAAATGTTGTAGTTGTTCTTGGACGCCACAGACTCGCCAAGATACGACACCGAAGAGGCTCCAAGATCCAAGTTGCCAATCAGCTTTGAGCTCACGGGGTATGACCTAACCCTATAAATGATCCCTCTTAGTACTCCGAAAGCGACAAATCTCCGAACGTCAATGTGCTCCAGCAGTTTATGGTTCTCCAAGTACCACTGCTTCAAAGTAGTGTTTTGATTGAGCGATCTGTAGAGGTAGAATAGCGTGGCCTTAGAAGGCAAAGTCAATATTGTTGTTCCTGAGTAGCCACCACCACCACCTAATTTCTTTCCCATTTGCCGGCTGTGGCTGTTATGCGAGTACATGAGAAACGAGTTTGGATTGCTGGACGGCGAGGAATCTCTATCGACAGACATTCCAGGTGCCATTTTGAGAGGAGAGGAACCACTGGGTGCTTGATTTTCCAAGGTGCTGTCTGCCTCTGAATTTGCAGCCGAAGCTCTCTTTAGCTTTAGTGACAGATTGTTAAAAGATCCAGTAGCGGATATCACATACGATTGACACTCAGATGCCATAGTTGGATCTCTTAAAAAATTACTGATCTGGGAAGTGGCAGCATAGCAGTTGGTAAACTGAAACACATCCAATATGGTGACAGACTTGTAATGTAGTAAATGCTGCACACACTGTTTAGTCAACTCAAAATCAGCGTCTGCCAATTGGCTTATTTTCTTAATCGAGTTGATACCGTTTATAAAAGGTAAGATCTTTAGCATTGTTGGGTCCCATAGTGCATCCACTAGAGTCTCTAATTTGACCGTTGCGATTGGAACATCAGATGCCTCAAGGTTTGGAGGTGGCGGGTGAATAGGGAACAATTTGATATCGACCGAATTGGAGCTGTCTATTGGAATCAAGCACTCGGAATAGTTATTCAAGTCTTGAAAAATCTGGTGTATTAACGACTCTATTGAAGATAATTCAAGTGCGTTCTCTTTGTACAAGCCTGGCGTATTCTTGTCCAACACCAATTTATTACCCAAGTCGTCTGAATTCTCCACCACTTTCAAGTATTTGGAATCTTCCACCAGGTTTTTGTTAATATCTAAATCTTTGAATTTATCACTGATTCTGTTAGTCACGATCTTGTTATCGTTGCCGTTCTCTTGATTTTGAAAGTAGACATCGTGGTCCACCTCGCTCAAGGAAAGCAATTGACACTGCTCCTCTAGGGCTCTGAACATCTTGCCCATTCTCTTCACGCTACCTTCATAAGGTGTGGTATCACTTTCATAAGGAAACATAAAACAAAGATTAAAGCTGAACGAGTTTCTGTTATAGTAGTCGGCGTAGATGTTCACGGGAAACCCGACAATCCTGTAATTGTTCGCCTTCAAGGTGATCAACCTGTTGCACAGCGCAGGCTTTGGAATAACGTAATTCTTGATCGAGTCAAAGTCTATCAACGGGTTAGCTGCTGTCGACGTATCTGATTGTGAGCTGCCACTGGGAACTATGGATCCCGATGGTACCTGGTGTACCACCTTTGTACCCTCTGTGGGGTGGAACACGCTGTAAAACATCGCCACTATCGGTACAAACCCGTCTGTTGTATCCATGATCCCAATATTCTATCTTGCTTGCTGTGCTGTGCTTTCCACTAGTCTTATCCCTGCCCAATCTGTCCTGGCATGTGCCCTTCCATATACTTGAACGTTTAAGGCTTATGGTGGAAAATCAACCACAAAAATTGACACACATTTTAAGTGCGATTTCCTTAGTGATGATGGCTTGTAAAGAGTGGATTCCAGCATGCTTTTGGGTGGTGGCCGGGCTACATTACAGGCTATATGCAGTGCTGTACTGTTACATGGGAAGGGTGTACTTGAAAGTTGGGATATTGAAGATTTGATTAGATATGATGAGGGTTTAACGGGGATTTGACTTGGAAACCTATTAGGAAAAAGAGCTCTTCATAGAAGACATTCATGGGCGGGAGTCAATAATTAGAGGGGTGCCGTGCAGGGGTCTACGAGACAGGCCAAGGAGAAGTATATAGAGATAGAGAGGAAGCACGAGCTTTTAAATCTTGGACTTGAACTGGTCTTCGACAGCCTCGAAATCCGCCACGAGTCTAGCGTTCGAGTGGGATTTCAAGAAAGTGCTTGGGATCTCAGGCGTTGGCTTCTGGGTGAGCGTGTTCACGAGCGCCCAGTTCTTGGAAGACCCAAAAACAACAATAATAACCTCGTCGGAGTTGTCCAAGACCGTGGAGATACCAACACTCAATGCAAATTTAGGGACTTTATCTTTATCGTTATCAAAAAATCTGGAGTTTGCATCGATGGTGGATGGAACCAACTCGATACGTCTGGTGATTGAGTCTCTGGTGGAACCTTTTTCGTTGAATGCGATGTGGCCTTCTGGTCCCAAACCGCCCAAAAAGATATGTATTCTACCGTAGCTTTTGATCTTGGCTTCATAATCGGCGCATTCTTTTTGCCAGTCGTTGGTCTGTCCATCCAAGATGTTGATGTTTTCAGGTTTGAAGTTCACGTGGTTGAAGAAGTTCTCAAACATGAAGTAGTGATACGAGTTCACGTCTGCTGGCGACAGATCGCAGTACTCGTCCATGTTGAACGACACAACGTTTTGAAAATCCAAGGTTCCAGCTTCGTAATGCTGGATCAGTCTCTGGTACACCTTCAACGGGGACGAGCCAGTGGGTAAGCCCAGAACAAATGGTTTCTGCTGTGTTGGTTTGAAATCGTTGATGCGCTCGGCAATGTAGTCCGCCACCTTGTTCGAAGCCTCGGTCGAGGTCTCATACAGTTCTAATCTCCTGTAATAGTAACAGCAACAGTAGCAGTGTGTAGCCACGTTTAGAACGCATTCAAAAGTACATCGTTAGTACACACTCCTCGATAATGAAACCGCTCTTATCTATTAGATGCTCACATACATGTTCCAGGGTTATTTTTGATTCTGCTTTTCTCTACCAAATTGTGCAAGGGCTGATAACTGCTTCTGTCCCTACCCACACCATCTGAGTATACAAGCCCATGTATTCCACTCCAAAGGATTCCTTAAACAATATATATAAAGCCAAACTCTTCATTATCGATAACCTCCTGTTCCAAATCAGGCTATTCTTGGATACGTGTGCGGCGTGCAACATTTACACGTTGCATTTCTGCCCGCCAAAACGTTACTTTGCTACATTGGAGACTGACAGCGCAAAGGCGGATTTTCTTAGGCAATTAAGCCGAGCGTTTCACCCACTAAGAAGAGACAGATGAGCAGGATAGAAGGCAGGAGATATGGCGGAGGGAGGGGAAGGGGAGGTACAGGGAGTTGAGCAGCCTGTAGAGCTAGGGAGCGGACCAAGGGAAGCGGAACAGGGTACAATGCCACCAATAACTTCATTTTTAAGGATAACGTCGAGGATAACGATACCGACACGTACGTTCGTGAACAGGAAGGAGATAACCAAGAACATCATTGAAACATCGATTACCACGAGGAGCCAGAACCAGAGCGAGATCTCCAAGACTATCAAGCTAACCAAGACACACCGTATAACACTCTCCAACAAAGACCTGCGACAGCTGTACAGCGAGATCAAATGCCAGTTGATTAAAGTATTGATAGAGAGCGATCTAAATGAGCTGCGGATGGAAACCGCCCGGAGCAGTGCCAATGCAAAGCAAGAAGCACCCGAGAATGACACAAAACTGTTAAAGATCCCTCTAGTCACCAAGAATTGGACCTGCTATCTCATGATCAGTATGGAGGATTTGACATGCATTAGAGAGTGTATCAAGCGTGACAGCGTGAATGGGCTCAGTTTGACCAGAAAAAGGTTCAGCTATGAAACCTTGTTGGTTAGGCAGCTCACGTTTGGGAAGAGATCAATCGAAAGAATAGGATTGGGCGATGAGCAGGATGATGCTCAAGAGGAGGATATTTTGGACAAGAACAATTTCAAAGTCAAATATTTCAAAAGGCATGTTTTGCCACTGCCTTTAGATATCCACGTCCATTCTAAAAACCATTGATCTTGGATTCAAATTGGATTGGGGTCAATCTTGTGTGTAACATAATTTAATAATATATTGAGAAAAGTCGAGGCAGAAACAAGAAGTAAACAAGTGAAAAATGAAGATAATACCAAAAAGAAAAGCACAATCACAGAGATAGTAAAAACAAAGAAACGCAGTAGAACAAAGTGTAGAAAGAAAGAGAAAGCCAAGAAAAATAGAATAAAATCAATAATGAATGCTAATTGTACATATACTTATAACCATTACTTTTTATCAATGGACCTTTATAATAAAACAAACAAATTTTCTCCTGTACTATATTCATTTTGTTTTTAATATCCTTTTGTGTGTTAAGAGGGTGTAAAAACCATCTCCTTAGGCGGCAACCTTGTCAGCTTCTTCCCATTGACCCTCAGTGACGTGCATGTCCTCGACATCCTCAGCCAAATCGTCTTCGTCATACAACTCACCGTCAGTAGCCTTGAAAGACAAGGTTGGCTTAACTTGGGCACTATCAAAGGTCCAGGTAGCCAAGGCATTTTCAGCATCAATGATGATTTGCTTAGAAGCTTCGTAACCATCGTAAGATGCTCTAGTCTCACCTGGAGTAACTGGAGAGTCATCCAACAATTCCAACAAGGCCTTACCGTAACCAGCAATCAAAGCCAGTTTCTCAGAGTGTTCTCTAACAGAGTCGAAATGGTAGGAGAAAGCAGCCTTCAATTTTTCTCTGGTGATGTTTGACAATTGAGCTTCAGCGACCAAGGATTCAGCCTCGGCTCTGACCAATTCCTGCTCCAAGACAACAATCTTTGGGGATTGTGGGTCCTTGTACTTCAAGTAAGCAATTTGGTCAGTGATTTTCAACTTTCTGTCTCTTGAAGGTTGAACAGAACCTTCAATATCTCTGATACCCTTCAAGGTGATTCTGTATTGGTCGTATCTGTCAATGAACTGGTCCTCCAATTCACCAATCTCGTAGATCAACACACCCAACTTGTCAGTAATATCGGAAACATCATCTTCGTTTTCGGCACCCCACAAGGACAATTGCTTAGCGGCGGCCTTTCTCTCAGTGGAGCAAATCTCAATGGCTCTCATGACGTTCTTCTCCATCTTCACCAATTGGGCCAACTTCTTAGCCAACTCTGGGCCAAAGGAGCCAGCAGTTGACTTTCTCAAGCTGTTGGTGATGGAGCCTTTACCGAAGAATCTGTTGCTGTAATAATATAGAGCAATGTGCACAAAACACAAACACAAGTTAGTATGAGACAAGAACAAGGTTAGGAGCAAGGCTTGACAGCACGCCGCTGTGTGCTACTTACGTCTTGGTAGAGGATAATGGGACTGGGATTGGGTTTTGCAGGTCAGAAGCGGTTGGCGCTCTGGATGATCTCAAAGAGTATGTTCTGTGCATTGTGAATATGGGTAGCTAGTTGTGTTTAAGGAGCAGAAGATGGTCAAGAATGTACTACACACGTGCAACAGGCCCCCCGGAACAGTTCCACCTTAAGCGTCAGAAGACGGGGATTCCTCAGCCTATATATGGCACAAACTCCACGGGTGCAATCGTGCATCGGCACCCGTGTTCTATTGTTATGTCATGTTGTTCTAGCAAGTCCCGTGTGTATGTGCCCATTTTATTCCACTGCACTGAAACACGGTTGCGCCTTGGACCAGCACGAGCCCGAACAGATCGAGTTTGCTCAAAGGGGAAATTTCGATTTGCTGTGTTTGTCGAGGCCCCACAGGGGAGTGGCGGAGTGGGTCAGAGCTATTTTCTGTGGTGGGTGTGTTGCGTACTATGTGTGGACTACGTAGACTACATGGACTACATTGACTACGTGTAAGGTATGTGTGCTGTGATGCGCTGTGATATGCTGTGCTGCGATATGCTGTGATATGCTGTGCTGCGATGTGCTGTGGCCTACGCCACTGCGCACTAATACAACAAAGCGTGGCCCCCGCTAAGCGAACATCCAGCCCGACCGGCTTTGCCCCCACCACCCAAACACGTCTTTTGTCTCCTTTGTGCCTGCCCCTTTGCCGAATTGGGAAATTCCATTTGCACAAAACGGGAAACCACTTTGCTGGCGTGCGCACGACCGCCAGGGGCAGCAGCTAACCCTT
Organism: Ambrosiozyma maleeae (nom. inval.); assembly: GCA_003706635.2. NCBI lineage: Eukaryota > Fungi > Ascomycota > Pichiomycetes > Pichiales > Pichiaceae > Ambrosiozyma > Ambrosiozyma maleeae (nom. inval.). The sequence continues at coordinate 32,543 of PPLV02000004.1, forward strand.
TCCAAGAACACCATTGCACCAGGAGGCCGGTCGGGCACTCTGAAAACGGTAAAACCTCAGATAACAGCGGTGTGACAGCGGTGTGACAGCAAACTGGGCGGCAGGCTGGTAAGACGGTGGGCGTAGGCGATGCCTTGCTGGTGGGTGAGGTGCAGCATTTAGGTGGAGTGCCCAGATGAATGCCAGGAGCAGCAGGAGCCTGTGCGGTACCGACTGGACTGCGCTGCATTGCTGGGTAATGTCCTTTGCAAGGTTTGTGAGCAAAAGGCCAACTCTGGCCAACTCTCTCCAGACAGGAGTAAGCAGCACACGCTCGTTCTGGCACATTCCGTATACACCTGGTCACTAACAACTCTTTGCACACATTTTGATGCTGTCTGAGCGTTCTATAGCTCCTGTTTGGAACCGGCGACTTTATTGCCCAGGTGGCCTTCCCAGAAACAGAGGACAGCAAATATGATTATCTAAGAACCTTTAGAGGTGTTCTCTACGGATCAATGATCTTCGCCCCCATTGCTTCGAAGCTGTACCGGTACTTGAACGACAAGGTGAGATTCCCCTTCCGGGTGTCTGCAGGGGGAAGAGACTCGAAAATGCAGAGAGTACTCGATACAGCAACCAGAGTGGGATGTGATCAGCTACTGTGGGCACCGGTGGGCATTCCTCTGTACTTCAGTTGTATGTCCGTCATGGAGGGCAAAGATGTACAGCAGATACAACTCAAATTGAAGGAGAGCTACTGGGAAACGCTCGTCAACAATTGGAGAGTGTGGCCCTTGTTCCAAATGTGTAATTTCTATTTTGTGCCGTTGCGGTTCAGGTTGTTGAGCGTTAACCTCATAAGCATTCTTTGGAACTGCTATATGAGCTTGGAGAACAGTCTGGCCAACAAGGAGCTCGCCACGTGACTCTGTCTATGATACACTTGTTACTACATATAATACAGGGTAAATGTGCTATAAATGACTGTAATGAACAAATGCGAGCAAAGTTAGTATGACTGGGGATTTAAGGATTGCACTAAGTCCTGTTCCTCGTGTTGCTTGTTTTTTGGTCCGGCTATTTTCCAATGGCAAATAGTATGGTATTCAGAGTAGCGGTTCAATATTTTGGCTTGAATCTTCACTTCGATTAGGATCAAGAGCTCCCCCCTTTGAAAAAGGACAGAGCCAATCGGCAAAATTTCTCATCATCAAAAAAACAGAGCAGCACGAGTTGGACGTTACAGGTAAATGACATACCATTTGATGCTAGTGGATGTAGTTTCATGTTGCTAGATGTAGCTAGTGGATGCACCTACTAGATATAGCCAGTGGATAGATCTACCAGATGCACCTACTAGTTATAGCTAGTGGATAGACCTCTTAGACAGAGCTACCAAACGCCAATACTACTTTTATAGTCTTAGCGCTTAGTTCTTCTCCCACCCACCCCAAAGAGAAGATGCAAGAACGTAAACTAATATAGCCAGCGATTCCAACACCCTAACCTGAAAAATTTTCCGTGCCGGAGAAAAGGCTCGGGGGGCTTATTAGCACGCACACGGAGTGGGACAGGCTGCCAGACTGGTCGTCCAAGCAGCTGGCTTCGAGACACCAGCGACCTGGTGGGATCCCACAAGAGCGCATTGCAGTACACATGCCAGTGTTGTAGCGGCAGGCCCAAGCGTGCCGAGCTCTGCAGAGCGTGCACCGCCACAGACACCCACTCCTTACGGCAGCGTACTGACACCAGCCATGACATAATCAAATTACGTCTTTCCGGCGCGGCTGACATCAGCGTTGACGTCAGCCGTATATGTGGCGCCGCTGTTTTGCGCTTACGTACGGGCTGACGTACGCGTGCCGGCCACTGCCACCACAGCGGGCGACGCAACCCAACTCGTTTCGCTCGGGAGGCTTGAAATCACTCAAACAACCAAACGGGACAGATAGGCCAAGAGGACAGGGGAGCTGGTAGTTGGGAGAAGAGTGCGAAGCAGTCACCGACAGCAGAAGCCAGCAAGCCAGCAAGCCAGCAAGCCAAGAAAGCCCCAGACTGCGCCTGCCCACCGAGTACCCTCCTCCTACTAGCCTTGAGCACCGACATCTATTGTGGCGACCGGTGCATTGATTAGAACCTGCAGATTGCTTGAGTTGCGCAATCTCCCAACAAATAGAGCAGTAGTTGTTGCCCTGTGGCCACGCGTGCACTGACGTCTGAAACGGAGTCTGTTGACCAGTTTCAAGACACACCACACCACACATATACGAATTGACGGCGTGCAGTTGGCGAGGACCCCGCACTGCAAGACAGCACACCGACATACCGGAGCACCCAGTCGCAGACAATTAGCGCACACGCTGCCCATCTGAAGGCCTCCGCACAAGCATAACTGAGACCCACGCAAATATGATGAAAGGTTTCAAGCAACGGTTCAGATCCAAGACAGCACCTAAACCCGAAAAGAAAAAGGAAAAAAAGGACAAGAAAGATGAAAAGAAGCCTGAAAAAACCGGCTCAGGCTCCAGTTCTGGTCACACTACAAACTCCGGATCCAACTCAGGGCCTAATTCGGGATCCAACTCTCCCTCCTCCTCCTCAATAAACTCATCCACCTTTTCTAAAAACGCAAATGGCAACACCCAAAGTGTCCCAATCAAAAAATCATCCTCTGAGCAGTCCTCGCTCAATGACGACTTAACCACAAACTCGCCGATGTCCTCATCATCTCCTAAATCCAGTAACGCTCAATTACAAGGAATCTCGACGCCAACAGGCGGCTCCAATATTCTCCACCAATACGGTGAATTAACAATGACTCCAGCGGCCGAAATGGCTGGCATCATCTCTCAACAGGATTTGGACATGTCGAGATTGCACGCCTCCCATTCTCCATTCGATAAAATACCTAAAGATGATTTGGAATTGAAACCAAGAACCCCCAAAAGACACTCATCTTCTCGTTTTGAAGCAACATCTCAGAATCAAGTGTTTGAAAAACTAGCCTCTTTCGACCAGGTTGATCCAGAGTACCATATTGAATTGTTTGTCCAAAAGGTGGACCAATGTAAAATTATATTTGATTTTTACGATCTTTCCTCGGATTTGCGTGGGAAAGACGACAAAAGATTGACACTTCATGAATTGACAACCTACGTCAGCACAACACGCATGACTTTCACCGAAGAGATCTACGAACACGTTGTTGATATGTTCAAAATCAACATCTTTAGACCAATCCCACCTCCTGTCAACCCAGTCGGAGAGATTTATGACCCTGAAGAAGATGAACCAGTCTATGAATTGGCATGGCCTCATATGCAAATGGTTTATGAATTTTTCCTCAAGTTTTTAGAATCCCCAGACTTTAATAACAGTGTTGCCAAACCTTATATTGATCACAGATTTGTTCTTCAATTGTTGGAGTTGTTTGATAGTGAGGATAACAGAGAGAGAGATTGTTTGAAGACCACGTTACACAGAGTTTACGGTAAATTTTTAAGTTTACGATCCTTTGTTAGAAAGTCAATCAATAACATCTTTTTAACCTTTGTCTATGATACAGGCCGTTTTAATGGTATTTCTGAATTGTTGGAGATTCTCGGTTCTATTATCAACGGTTTTGCTTTGCCTTTGAAAGAGGAACACAAGATTTTCTTGGTTAAAGTTTTGATACCTTTACATAAAGCGAAATCAATCGCTTTATATCATCCTCAATTGGCATACTGTATCTTGCAGTTTATTGAGAAAGATCAAAGTTTAACGGAGGATGTTGTCGGTGGATTGTTGAGATACTGGCCTAAAGTCAATTCACCTAAGGAGCTCATGTTTTTAAACGAAATTGAAGATATCTTTGAGATTATTGATTCACAGGAGTTTCAGAATGTTGAGATTCCATTGTTTCTGCAGTTGGCAAGATGTATATCATCACCTCATTTTCAAGTGTCTGAAAAAGTGCTCTGTTATTTTAACAATGAATACTTTGTTTCCTTGGTGACAGAGAACGCTGAAAACATTCTCCCAATTATATTCCCCGCATTATACGAACTAGCACAACCCGAACTAGAGTTGGTTGAACAACAACAACAACAACAGCAGCAGCAGCAACAGCCCGGACAGCAAGGTATTAACGGAGGACTGATAAGCCCTGAATTTGATTACGATGAATCCAACAACTGGAATAGAACAATTTCTACATTGGCTTATAATGCATTAAAGATTTTCATGGATACAAATCCAGTAGCTTACGATAGAGCTTGTATGCTATATGAGGAGGAAATTAAAAATAGAGAGAATCGAAAGGAAATTAGAGAGCAACACTGGAAAAAGTTGCAAGATTACGTTGAGAAGCTGAAACTTGGAGATACCGAAATTGGCAACGTTGAAATCAAATAGCATTAGGATTCCTTTGTTAGGAGTTTTTGTCTTTATTTTCCTTCTTTTATTCTTTTTATGCCTTGACCTTTGTTCTTATCAATACAATTTCTATCTGCTTTTGTATCACGTCTATTTTTCAGTCTTTTTCCTTGTTCTTTTGTTAACGATCAGTCATTAGTTTCAGAAAAGTTAAACACGCTTACACAGTCAAGCAAAAGACGGATTATATTATGTAACATGAATTACGGTATACATATATATATTCATATACTCATGGAGACGTTTTCAGGTTGCGTTCTTGTACTCTCTTAGAATGACAGGAACAGAAGAAGGTGGCAATGCTCCGACTTCGGTTATGATCTTCTGAATGCACTCAGGTGGTGTTAAATCATATAAGATATTCAATATGTTCAAACTTGGAATTTCTTTCCAATTACTCAACAGGTTGGATGACTCGTTATTGCTAGTATTGACATTCTTTGGTTTATAATCTTTGGAGCCCTTCTTATTATTGTTGTTTCCTCCTTTTTTAGATTGTGATTCCGCCTCTGATATTTCAAGATTATTCAAGTACTGTTGTAGATTGAAACCAGTCTTGTTGAATGGTTTGGTATTGATTAAATCGTCAGGATCCCCGAGCTCGTTTAAAGTGACGGAATCCAATTGCACTTTATCGCTGAATTTTATAGATTCACAACAGACCAAGACAGGAATGTTTTTATTTTTGGATGACATGGCAACTAGTGCAGTTCCAACTCTAGAGTATAGTCTACCGTTCGAAAGCATTGAGTTAGCACCCAAAAAGCAGAAATCTATACTGGATCTCTCCAAAACACAAGACAGAGAGGTTATCAAGTTGTAGTGGCACTTGATATTGTTAATTGAGGATAATTCCTTGGCCAATTTCTTACCTTCAAACAAAGGCTTTGAGTCTATAATGTAAATTTCAAAAGTCTTATTTTCGTCAACGGCACAGTATTTGAACAGTTTCTTTAAAACCTCAGAATGACCGTACGTTAGGATCTTGGAATTATTGGAGATGTGCTTAGATGCAAACTGTGTTATAACTTTACCAGAGTATAATATTTTTTCTTGAATAAAGAGGTCAATCTCCTCAATTAATTCTCCCTTGGCTTTTTCATCGCTCATGTCTATTGGGATCACGGAGATTCTCTGTTTTAGCCATCTGATCGAGTTACCCATCGATATAGATAGTGGTCTGCCGGTTTTCAAGTACTCAATTTGGTGGGAAAGGTGCGACGTCAAGTTTCTTTGCAATGAGGTACCCTCTGGAGTCACGTACGATCTGATAACGTCCTTGAAAGCCTCCAACATGGACAAACATCTAGAGGTCGAGCCCACAATCTTGTATGTGGAGATCTTCAAAGTCAGCGACAATATCGACGGATGCACAATACTCGCAATCTGTGGCGATGACGAGATTCTCTGTTCTCTCGTCTCCAAGTGCCCAAACATGGACGGAATCTTAATATTTGTCTCCTTGATCTTGGCCGAGTTCATCTGCTTCTTCAATTGCGATGCCGTCTTTGGCTTGTCCTTGCCGGCAGCAGCTGCTGCTGCCGCTTGTCCTCCTGCGCCACCCGCAGGGCCAGCAGACGCATGCGGGTCCTTAGCAGCCGCCCTCTTGGCTGCCTTCTCTTTCTTCTTCAACTCCTTCAGCTCCTTGTTACTAAGCTGTTTGGCTTCGCCTGCGCCTGCTGGTGCAGCAGAAGCGCCAGCTTCCGCCGCCACAGGTGCTGTTTCCGTCACCTTTTCTAGAATTGCTTCCTCACTCATGTTACCCCACAGGCCTCACCACACCAGTCCTACTGCTCTACCCTGGACGTGTCCCTTCTGTGATCCCCGTGATCCCTTTTTGTGCCTTGTGCCCTTTCAATCCCCCAAAGACTCACAGAAAATTTTTTAAGGTGTCGGTTCGAGTGCGTGCGCCACTCTGCGTGCGCCATGTGGCGCGTACGCGGGGGAGGAGGCGAGGGTAGCTGGCTGCGCCACACAGACGCTTGACGTGGCGCCGGTCGCGTGGCGTGCCAGGCGTATCTTTGATAGGTTCTGAGCTGGATGGATGGCCGTGAGAAGAGGCACGTGGACCAGCATGGAACCAGCATGGAACCAGCATGTCCACCGAGGCCCAGGGGTGCTGGGCCGATGTACCATCACCAAGAGACACACATGCTCTTTTCTTGCGGACCTGGCGCCGGCCGGCGCCCAGATACACCGGTCTGCCCTGCCAAGTCACGTGACCTATTTCTTTTTTCGTTTTTTAAGTGAAAATTTTTTTTGAGGAAACAAAACGGTGAAACCAGCAAAGTAGTAGAAGTGGTGGAGTGACGGAGAAGTAGAAGAGAGAGTGGCAGGGAGACACGGAACAGACCCTGGACAGTGGAGAGAGTCTTAGAAATAAATAGAAATACACACGGCAAAATGGGTCAAGAAGAAGAAGCGGAAAAGAACGTCCAAATGTGGAAGGTGAAGAAGTTGATCAAGAGCTTGGAGAAGGCCAGAGGTAACGGTACCTCTATGATCTCGTTGATCATGCCACCAAGAACTCAGATCTCCATCACACAGAAGATGTTGACCGACGAGTACGGTACGGCATCGAACATCAAGTCGAGAGTGAACAGATTGTCTGTGTTATCGGCCATCACATCGACGCAGCAGAAATTGAAATTGTACAGTAACGTGCCAAAGAACGGTCTAGTTGTCTACTGTGGTGAAGTCCTCACAGATGAAGGTAAGGAGAAAAAATTGACCATTGCGTTTGAGCCTTTCAAGCCAATCAACACCTCGTTATACATGTGTGATAACAAGTTCCACACCGAGGCGCTATCCGAGTTGCTAGAGTCAGACGATAGATTTGGTTTCATTGTCATGGACGGTAATGGTGCTTTGTTCGGTACCTTGTCCGGTAACACCAGAGAAGTGCTACACAAGTTCACAGTTGATTTGCCAAAGAAGCACGGTAGAGGTGGTCAGTCCGCTTTGCGTTTTGCAAGATTGAGAGACGAAAAGAGACACAACTATGTTAGAAAAGTGGCCGAGGTTGCTGTGCAGAATTTCATCACAGCAGACAAAGTTAACGTTGCCGGTTTGATCTTGGCTGGTTCTGCCGATTTCAAAACAGAGTTGAGTAGATCCGATATGTTTGACTTGAGATTGCAGGCTAAAATCGTCAAGGTTGTCGATATCTCATACGGTGGTGAAAACGGTTTCAACCAAGCTATCGAATTGTCAGCAGAGGCTTTGGCAAACGTCAAATTCATCCAAGAAAAGAAGTTGATCACTCAATATTTCGATGAGATTTCTCAAGATACAGGTAAGTTCTGTTACGGTATCGATGACACCTTGAAAGCATTGGATTTGGGTGCCTGCGAGATCATCATCGTGCATGAAGGTTTAGATACTATCAGATACACAATGAAAGACCCAGAGGGAAATGAGTCCATTGTCCATGCTTCTCCATCCTCCAACAAGGAGGACTACATGTTTGACAAAAACGGTCAAGAGCTAGAGATTGTCGATGAAATGCCATTCTTGGAATGGTTGGCAGAAAACTATAAGAATTACGGTGCCACCGTTGAATTTGTCACTGATAGATCATCAGAGGGTGCTCAATTCTGTAGAGGTTTTGGTGGTATTGGTGCTCTATTGAGATACAAGGTTAATTTTGAACAATTAGCATCTGAGTCTGAAGATGAATTCTACAGTGATTAAATGATTTAATGTTTTTCCCCTCCCTTGTCAGATTTATATATAAGTAGTCTTTCTATAAAGCCGAATACGAAGAAAACAAACCACTCGATTGAAACAAATACCCCTTCATGTACACAAACTATCTGTCTTGCGTTTACACTTCCAAGCTTCTTTTGACTACATTTTCTTTTGCTTTTTTCTTAGTTGCTTAGTGTCTTTAGTTAATTGAATTTTTCAGACAAGGTTTAGCTCTTTTTATCGTACTTCAGTAGCAATCTTTTGTTACACAGAGAGATATAACCACTAATCATCGTTGAGCTTTCTCTTTTTGGTCTTTGCAGTCTTCAACACCTGCAAAGCATCCTGCTTTAAGTAACCCAAAATATTATCACTGCCCTCATTCTTCATCAACGTCTCGGCAATATTGTTCAGACCACCTGCAATGTAAGATCTTCTACCCGATCTTCTCACAGGAACGTTCAATAGTTGTCTTAAATGAGCTCTCATGGCTTTAGCGTCAACCTTGTCCAACTTCTTACCTTCCTTTCTTTTTCTGTCTCTTTTCAAGAAATCATCTTCGGCCAGGTCGTCCAAATCATCCACTCCTAGTTCTTCAGCAGCCTTCTCTATCCAATTCTGTTCCTTGTTTATTGTCTGTGAATTAACTTCAGATTGGGCCAATTTAGAACCAATATCCAATCTCTCCTTTAACTGGTCAAGTATATCGGTATCCAAAGGCAATATCTTCAAGTCGTCGACTTTTTCATTCTTTGTCACAATCTTTCTCAATTTACGCAATGGCCCTGAAGCTTCACTTGGTGAACAGAGAATGATCGACACACCCTCATTACCAGCTCTTGCAGTTCTACCAGATCTATGGATATAGGTATCTGCAGTTCTTGGTAAATGATAATGGATAACATGCTTTATGTTAGGCATGTCCAAACCTCTAGCGGCAACATCAGAAGCAATCAAGACAGAAGATGTTTTCTGTTTAGCGGCGGTTTCACAATTCTTCTGAAATCTCTCCAAGGACCTCAATCTCTGTTTCTGAATCATTGAGGAGTGAAGAGACACCGTTGGAATATTTAGATTATTCAATGTTGGAGCCAATCTCTTGACGGAATCAATAGAGTTCGTAAACACCAAGGTTGATCCTGGATATAATGTTAAAAAATAGTAAAGCATTAAATCACGTTCCGTTGCACCACAAGGAATCATAGCTTCAGTCACCCTTCCTGCCACAACTTCTGTAGGGTTAACGTCAATAAATCTAGGCTTTCCTCTGAATCTTAATTTCTTTCCTAGCAACGCCAACACTTGCTTGGTTTCATCTTCTTCATCAGCTGCCTTTCTTTTCTTAGCGTTTGCTGCATCTGGCTTCTGTTGCTTGTCTAGCTTACCAAACAAATCTTTGGAAAAGGTAGCAGAAAACACCAACGATTGCCATTTTTTGAATTGCACAGTCTCTTTAGGTCTATAGTTGTTCAAAATTTCTAAGATTTTATCCAACTCTTCAAAGTGGCCGTCTTGCAACAATCTATCTGCCTCATCAAAGACCACAATATCTGTAGATGCAAATCTGGTTGAAATTTCAGTTGATTTCTCTAAGATCTCGAGACATCTACCAGGCGTGCAAACAATGATTCTTGGATGATAACTCAATAGTCTCTCTTGTTTCTGAATCGATAAACCACCAGTCAAACTAATAATAGCATTCTCCGGAAGTGCAGAATACTTGACCAATTCCTTCAAGTGTTTCATGACCTGGTTTGCCAATTCTCTAGTTGGAGCAAAAATAATACCGTTTGGAGCCTCTTTTGGGTGCTTGAGGTTTTCGATAGCTTTCTCAAGGATTGGAATACCATATGCCAATGTTTTACCGGAACCAGTGATGGCCTTACCGATGACGTCGGTCCCCTCCAAAGCTAACGGAATAGTCTGCTTTTGAATCTCCGAAGGCTTGTTGAATTTTAGTTTTGACAAACCAGCCAAGGTGTATGAAGACAACTGCGGAACGCAGCTAGTCCATTCTGGCAGACTGATTTGATCATCATCTGGTAGTTCCAAGTCGCTAAGCTTTGAAAACCCACCTGATAGTAATTTCTCCTCCTGTTTTTCATTCTCTTTCTTCTTCTCTTTCTTCGTTTTGGTCTTCTCTATCTTTTCAGAACCACCCTTCTCGGCTTCATCTTTTGGTAAATCAGGAACAAAAGTTTCATCATTGGCGTCTCTCTTTGAGACGATTTGGCTGATTCCGTTCTTCTTTTCCACTATGATCTTTGCTGATTTCTCCTTCTTTGCCGGTTTTGACTCTGTCTCAGGCTCAGACCCCGCAGGCTTGGAGTCGCCCTGCTCTTCCTCATCACTCAATTCAAAGTCTCCCTCTGGTTTCTGCTGGTCCAATTTTTTCGCCTCTTCATTAGATCTGAAATGCTTATCTTCCTTAACCACAAACTGAACTTTACCATTGATGTACTTAACGTCAACACCTTCAATTTCCTCTAGCCCGTAGAACCCTTCGTAATCATCTAACGTGTCTGGAATCGCAACAGGCTTCCAGTTCAAGTTTCTGGCAGCCACTAGCCTGGATTCCTTGTCAACATTAATAGCCGATGAGCTCCTGGCCTGGCCTTTGCCTTTTCCTTCAGCCGCCTTTTTAGACAGCACTTTCTTTCTCTTTTCAGAGAGCCTTTTTGCTAATGCACTCATATTCTCCTTCCGCTAGCCAGATATCCAATTTCCCCTACTTCTTACCCCCTCATGAACACCTAAATGCAGGCTTTTCCTGCTTGAATCTTCTTTTATTGAAAAGTTTGATAAAATTTTTTTCAACCTGAAAAAGTCATTTTCGGTGCTTTTTTACAATTTTATCAGTGAAGGGGAAATAATAGGAGGTTAGCGGGGAATCTTGTAGGAAGGGCATATTTGTAGGTGATAAGGCTGAAAGTATTGTAACAGGCGCCAGAGAGTAGTACGGGAGATATGGCACAGAGAAAAAAAAGTGGGCTTCTTTCTAGAAAGAGGGCATCTGGAGCGATAACGAAGAAGCCAGCTACCAAGAGCATAAAACCGCTTAGAGCCAGGCAGCTGATACGAAGATTCCACATTTTGCTGAAAGCCAAGGCTGGGATATTAGTGAAACTGCAGCTGAAGGAGACCAACTATGAGGAGGTTTTGAAAAGAAGTAAAACGAAAATTGGAGTATACAAGCAGAGCAGAGACCGTGTGATGGAGTGTCTAGAAGTGAATAAGTCGGCAGACACAATAACGAAAGAGACGGAATTCAGATTGGATCTACTGAAAAACACGGAGCTGATTAGCAAGTTGGGCGAGATTGATGGCGAGATAGAGAAAAGAGGAGGATTGGAGACGTATCAGATTGCATCTACGCAGGGACAGGACTCCAAAAGAGGAGGTGACTCGTCCAAGAAGCTGGTGGAGTGGTTGAGCGAGATGGGCTGGTCGAGGGGGACAGAAGCCGGGGAAGAAAATAAACCAAGAGCATTGGAGATTGGCTGTTTGTCATCGAAGAACGAGATCTCTAAGTGTAAGATGTTCGCAGAGGTTGTCAAGTTGGATCTGCATTCTCAAGAACCAGGAGTAATTATCGAACAGGATTTTATGCAGTTTCCGCTACCACAGGGGTACGATGAGAAATACGACGTGATATCGTGCTCGCTAGTGGTGAACTTTGTTGCAAATGCGGCAGACAGAGGAGAGATGCTACGGAGGATGTGCAAATTTATCAAGGACAGAGCACTGCTTTTCTTTGTACTGCCGCTACCGTGTGTGGAAAATTCCAGATATTATGATAATGCCAGGTTTCTCGATACAATGAAACACCTTGGCTTCGAAAGTTTAAAGTATCACAGCACTCACAAGTTGGCGTACTGGCTGTTCAGGTTTGATTCCAAGAAGTGTAATCTGGATTACAAGGCAAGAAAGAAAGAGTTGACCGATGGAGTGAGTGGCGCCGGCGGCAAGAACAATTTCTGTATAGTACTAAACTGAAAGTATGACTAGAAAACTATATATTATAGACCTCTCTATATAGTGGCTGGATCGGCACTGTTTCTCTTGTGCAATGCAATTAGACAAAAATCTGAAAACGAATTGATCCACTCTTTATTTTCTCTATCAACGAATCTTTGGAACAGGCCGACATGATCAAAGTAACATGATCCATAGTCGTAATTAATATTTGCAGGTTGGAAATTGAAATATGACCTTTCTTTTCTGTTTCTCTTCTTTTTTGGCTTCACCTGCTGGAAATCACCAGCCACGCTGGATTCCTTCTTAACTTCAAGTTTGGATGCAAGATTAGCAACCCTGCAGCAGTTTGGGTATTTTTCAAAGTATTCTAACCTAGAGAATTTGTTATCATAAACTGTCAAGTCATTAGTCAACATGTATGTTGGTTTTTCGACAACAAGAATACTCTCTATCAAGCCGATCGGCGAATGAGGCATGAAGTAGAAGACCGGCTCATCGCCAGGTTCGAACTTTTCCTGTATTTCAAAACCGAAATGACCCTCCAACAGTTCTCTGTCCAACTTCGTGAATACAGGATCATATAGAGACACCCTATGCGGCGGCAGCTTGAGATCATTGAGCATGAGGTTCAGCAAGCATAGCTGGTATATCGGCTGAAACTCATCCGATACAGAGCCTAATGCAAGGCATCGCACAGTTTGAAAATCGGTATCAGCGACGATATTCACCAACTGTTCACGGATGGCGTTGTAGAGTTGGCACTGCTTGATAGCTTCAAGCTTTTGATTGTACTTCTCAATGAGCCTTTCAAGGTTCTGCTCCTGAGCCGGGGCCTGGCCGTTTTTCTTTGATCTTTTAGAATCTTTCACGACGGTTCTAAACTCATCCTCAGCCGACTTTGCAACTAGGTCAGCCATGTAATACAAGAAATAAAGGCTCAGCGTACCTCCGGTTGTCTCAATCTACTCAATAATCTACTGACTGTTGCACTCACTGCTCCTTTCTAGTTGCACTTCACTTCAATTAGGGTGATATTTGCCAGACGACCTTCCAGTTTCTTAGCAGTCCGCTTTCCAGCTGTCGACGCGCCCATCGACGCGCCGAATTCGAAACCGTCGTGTAGCGAGCGCCTACCGGTGGGGAGGTCGTAGCGACAGAGAGACTGGCCAATTGCCATGGAGCCTGTGAGCTGCGTGCTCTGCCGGGCATTGAGGCCTCGTGTGTGGCCGTACCACCCGCCCACAGAGTGCCGGCCAGTTGGGGAGGTCGTGTGTGCGCGGGAAGGACGTGCAACAGCGCATTACCAATCTGGCGACGCTGATTGGCGGCTAAGAGCACAAGCGACATGTCTCTAACGGGAATAAACATGCGTGCGCGGCGAGGGGCGTGCGGTTGCGTAAATTCAGTTTTTGCGAATTTTTTTACGAAAAGCGAATGTTTTGGTGAAAACGATGGTTTATCGGACTTTATTTTGTCTGCTGACACTAGAAAGCACGTAAGCGCGCAGCAGCGAGGGACAAACGATGAGCCGCGAGCCGCTGGGCGGTTGCTGTGCGAGTCGTCGCCCGGAGGAAAGGGCTAGGCGTGGTGGGCACGCGGGACACCAGGCATGGGGAGTAGGCTGTGTGGTGCGAGCCCGTTAGTTTATTTGAGCTTAATTTTTCAGCGCGTGATTGCAATTTCTCGTGCTGCTATTCGAGGCCGGGCAAAAGAAACGAGGGGCAACGGCCAGGCCAGGCGGTGGACTGCCGGCCAGGCCCTGGCGCCGTAGCGGTATCCACCGGGCACAGCAGAACGTGCCGAGTTAAGTAAAGAGATCCAGCTACTCAATCACAGGCTGTTAAAAGTGATTCCATGGATCAAATGAATCAGAGCTGTGTGGACGGATGCACGCAGTACTATGGGGGGTAAACAGGGCCTTTACGGCGCAGGGTGCAGGCTCAGGAGCACGGTGTCTGGTGTAGGTTGTGTAGTATATATATATGTGTTTGCGTACCTGGCTGTCTCTCCGCGTGCCAGTTTTGTGTCATGACAGTTGCAGTAGCATCCAACTAACCAACTGACCAATTGCCCAAGCACTCGGTTGTCCAACTTCACGTATCCAGTCCATCTACCCATCTATCCATCAGGCCTGTCTACGCTGCCAGCTCCGAACCCGAGCCGTCGTATTATCCCTGCCTTCCCCCAGACTCCCCGAGAGAAAAATTTTCTCCCCGTCTGCCGCCCGCCGCCTGCCGTGCCGTTTTCTTTTCCCGCACCCGCCGTATCAGCGTTGATATTTGTGCTGGTCTCGCTAGACACTTAAATCTCTCCAGCCCTAGAGATAGCCCATTTCTACCTCTTTTCTCTTTTCTGACCCTGACATTTAGACGCTCTGACCGGTTGAACACAGTCACAGCGAGCATCTGGCACAGCTAGCAACTTCCCACACACAGACATAGATACATTGCCCTCGAAGCACGCAGACCCACCAATGTTGTCAACGCCAGCCCTTGCTACACAGCTAAACAACATCCACTCCCTGTCATTGTCGTCCACGCCAGCACCAGTTTCAGCATCCTCTGTTCCATCCACAAGCGCCAGCGTCTCTGCACAGTCCGCCAGACACACCGCCCTACCGAATATGCCACAGCCTCAGGATGCTGCCATCATAACAGAGTCCCCAGCACTAATAAAAGAACGAGACGAGGCCAAGGTGTCCCCAAACACCGTCAAGATCGGCTCCAGAAGATCCCAGTTGGCCGTCGTGCAGTCCGAGATTGTTGGTGAGACCATCAGACAGTTCTACTCAAACTTCAAGACCCCAATCGTCAAGGTGTCTACGCTCGGAGACCAGATCCAGAACAAGCCCCTATACTCCTTTGGCGGTAAGGCCCTCTGGACCAAGGAGTTGGAGATCCTTCTTCTCGAGTCCATTGGCGACTTTGACCAGATCGACATGATTGTCCACTCCTTGAAAGACATGCCAACCGTCCTACCAGACGAATTCGAACTCGGCTGTATACTAGCTAGAGAAGGTAAGTTACTCACCTCTTTTGAGCCCGCTTTGATTCCTTTCCCTTTTCCTTTCCCCTATTAAAATTTATCGCTCGCTGATTCGCTGGCCCAACACCCGCTTTTCCCACTGTTTTTTTCTCCAGCGAGAAGAAAATAACCGCACACGTTGACAGTGCGATTTCACACAATAAACATCAAGATGATGAGATTAAAAAGATTTTTATAGACGTTAGACTTCCTAATTATCTTGAGGAAACATCTTTTAATTACTGACCATGAGACATTGTGCAGGTATAAAGTAGGGACGGGGAGATTGGAGCGAAGGGGGCGGGTTTGGAGAAATAAGAAACATATACTAACTACGACTCTTTATTTTCTGTGTTTTGCGTATCATTTAGACCCAAGAGATGCATTGGTCATGAAAGCTGGACTTCCTTACAAGGACCTTGCCGACTTGCCAGACGGGTCTATTGTTGGTACTTCGTCGGTGAGAAGATCGGCACAGCTGTTGAAGAACTACCCAAACTTGAAGTTCAAGTCTGTCAGAGGTAACATCAACACCAGAATTGCAAAGCTGGACAACGCTGAATCCGACTACTCGTGCCTAATTTTGGCTGCTGCTGGTTTGATCAGAGTGGACCTAGAGTCCAGAATCACGAAATACCTAAACAAGGACGAAATGTACTATGCCATTGGCCAAGGTGCTCTAGGTATCGAGATCAGAAAGAACGATAGCAGAATGAAGAAGATCTGTGAAAAGATCTCGTGTAGAGTGACTACCTTGCAGTGTCTAGCCGAGAGATCTCTGCTAAGAACGTTAGAAGGTGGCTGTTCGGTCCCTGTTGGTTGCAACACGTCATACGACAAGGAGACACAAACTCTCACGTTGGAAGGTATTGTGTTGAACCCAGAAGGTACTGAATCTTTACAACTAACGAAATCAGCAAGAGTGCTCGGTAACGAGGACGCTGTCAAGCTTGGCCATGAATTGGCTATAATGATGATTGAAAATGGCGCCAAGAAGATTTTGGATCAGGTGAACTTTGACAAGATTAACGAAATCAAGCAAGCTGGCTTAACGAAATAATGAAATTCAGTCGCTTGATGACAATTTCCACTCGCCACACAGTCACACACGAAATCCCTGTACTCATAGATTATTACCATCATTAAAATCATCATCACATCACGCATGAAAATCTTTGAATGATTACTGGTTCTACATATCTCACAAACATTGAATTTTCATTGAACCCAAATTATTATTATTATTTATCCTTTACTTCTATTCTACTTAATTGGCCTCACTCACTACACTCACTACCCCTTGTCAATATTTGATTTCCATGTCAATTCCAAAACCATAATTTAATGTCCGTCAAAACATTGTGTTCTTACATCACAATTGCTACAAATGATAAAATTTGAATTTTTCTTACATGCTTTTTTTTCTTATAAATTTTTGTTCTTCTCTTTGGTATTTATAAAGCAATCTGTTCTTAGCCTGCAACTTTTGTCTTTTGCATTTTGTTTTCTATGTTTGTTTATCGTTTTTCTTTCTTTTCTTAAGAAATTTCCCTGGGTTGTTGTATATAGCTTCACTATTATTACTATTATCAGTATTACTATTAGCATCAGCTATTTATTGTATGCGATCAAAAATATAACTTATAGTATGGTCTTAAACCGGCTAAAGAGAAAGCCCTAATGCACAATTTCACTCTTCCTGTATTCTTCAAACTGGAAATACACAGTAAAGCAAGATACCACTCCAACAAGACCAATGATACCAAACAGCCACACCAAATAGGGATCTTCACACCATATACTCAAAATACCAGCAACCACAGCGGATATAGCCATCATTAATAAGAAGATGGCAACGACAACACCCCTCATTCTTGGTGGTGATTTAGAGTATGCTAGTTCATATGCCGTGACGGATGCAAAGCATTCACCGATAGCCTGCAATGAAAACATGATCGATGTCCACCATGCTGATATTGGCGAAACCGTATCACAATCAGATGCATAATCTCCACAAGGACTAGTCTTGTAAATCAAATATTGAAGATATGCGCCAATTAATGAGCCCACAGAAGCGAGTGCAAACCCCAATGTTATTTTGTGAATTGAAGTGAAATTTATCTTGTATTTTCTGAGTGTTGGGTAAACGATGTAATCTAAGAATGGGATTGTTATTAGAATGGCTAACGGATTAAAATATTGGAAAAAATCGTTTGGTAAACCATCGGTTCGCATGGCACCTGCTTGATTAATTTGAACTGAATTCAGTGTGTTGTCATTCAAATTGAAGATAATAAAATAGGTGAACACTAAACATGTTTCAATTGTGATTTTGAAGTCTTCTAAAGTTAATTTATCTTCATCATTACTTTCCATTGAATCCTCGTCTAATTTGATAGACCAAAATTCCTTTCTTCTAATTCTTGTTAACCAACCGTTGCTGAAAAGATGTGCTAAAAGTGGCGGTATTTCTGAATATATTGATTTTCCAGAAGGTGGAATATCTCTCAATCTTGGTTTTAAATATAGCAATAAGACAGGCAGTAATAAATAAACAGCCATCGTCACAGAATAAACAGCAAAGAAACCGAATCTTCTCTCAATAAAAGTGCCTAGCAAGGCGATAAAACAACCAGAGTTGATAAACAGGTAGAAAGCTAAACTTAGCTTTTCTAACGTTGCACGATAATCTACAATGACCAATTCGCCCGAGGGTAGCGTCATCAGGTAATCCTTCTCGATAGAATATTGATCCATGAGCAAAGGTAGTAGATTTGGCTTGATAAATCCAGCACTGGTTGCAATGGTCAAAACAGACAGTATAGTTAACAAAAAGGACAACACTGGAATCTTAAGAATCAATGGTATCGCAGCAATCACCAACATAGTATGGCCAACTGCACCCACAACCGTTCCAATCACAATGCTTTTAAATTTACCAAACCTGGTATCTGACAAGTAACCCGAGAATAAAGGAGATAAGTAGGCAACAAACCCCATAAGCTGTGACAAGAGACTTGCAGTGCTCAAGCCTAAATTTAATGCACCAGGCGATTCGTCTGAATCTAGATTTAAAACGGCGCCTGTGGTTGAACCTGTAGGGAATTTCCGCTGCACCATATTGGTGATGCATCCAGTGATAAGAAAATATGATAATCTTTCGCAGAACTCAACTAAACACACCAAATACGCAACTCTAGGGATAGTTCCTGTAATTCTTCTAAGTTTTTTATTTGATTCATGAGATAGAAACCCAGCAGACTCTTCCTCTATTTCCTCCACTTCAACTGCGTACCGATTCGATTTAGATACATCGTCCACGTCATCTGCACTGTTCCTGACAGTAAGAGAGGCCATATCCCTAAGCTCTATTTGGTGGGCACCTAGGTAGCTGTCTATATTTCCACTCGAGGGGCTCCTGGATGAGTTGGCTTGCGGGCTTTTTGACAAGGTCATTCTTGTATTTGATTTATTGTCACCTCGCACTCCCAGAACCGTGCAGGCTTCACCCGTCAGTATATGGCGTATCTGGGGTTGCACCTAATTGAACCTAGCTTCACCTAGTTTCACCTACTTGCACCCTTCACACATGAGTTAATGCCCCTTTCTCCGCTACTTCTTTCCACATGTTTCAGATTCTCTTGGTCACCCCGCCAAATACGAAATAGACAGCCGTCTTATCAGACGTGGAATCGTCGCGTCGATCAGTTTCTGGTGGAGTCGAGTTTTTTGTTGATTTTCTCTTGAGGGAGTCTTTTGGCGAATGGGGGAAGGGATGGATAATTGGCAAATGGAGCGATTGCTTTTGAGCTGGATACAATAGACTTGGAGTTAGATGTACATATATATGCGTGTTAGTGCAGCATATACATTATAGGGAGGATAAACAACTATGGAAGATTCGGAGTTAGCTGCAATCAGAGCGGCCAGATTAGCTGAATTACAAAGAAACGCACAGGGTGGTGGCTCATCTCAACCGAAAGATGGCCAAGCGTATGTTAGATTTCTGGATATTTATCAAAGAGGGGTTTGTGGGCTGGATTATATACTAACGGGTGAAGAGCTTTGTACAATTGTATGAATTTTGTTTGATTCTAAACCACAAACATGGTAATGAAGTGCGCAAGATAACAGCCCTGTCCAGTCGATCATGTCACAGATCTTACAGCCCGAGGCCAAGGAGAGACTCTCAAGGGTGAGAATGGTCAAGCCTGAGAGAGTCCAATCTGTTGAGAACTACCTAGTCAGGTTGTATCAATCTGGTGCGATTAGAAACAAGGTGTCGGAAGATGACATTGTCGAGATTCTAGACAAGATAGCAAAGGACGAGAGAAAAAGTAACCAAACAAAAATTGTGTTTGAAAGAAGAGAGGTGAGCTATGGTGACGAGAACGAGGACGATGATGATGACTTTTTTGATTAGTTTTCTGTTGCACCTATGTAACCACACACATGCACGTGTGATCCCTTTAATATACCTATCTATACATATAAGTAACCCTCTGAGAAGTACCCCACTGCTAACGGCCTCGTATCCCCATGAACTCTGTTGTAATGTATCTTCGTATCTACCCACGAGGAAATTTTGCAGATGGCCCACAGAATACGGCTTCCTCGATAATCCACCCTCAGACTTGCACATCTCAACATACGCTTATCGTGGTCTATCGGCTCGTTACAACACCTTCCCCGTGTTATACTCGCACGCAATACACACAGCTGCATCACAGCCCAGAGACCATCCGGCCTATTGATAGCATTTGTCTGGCTCTTTGATAGGGCGTTTGCCTGACTGGTGCACCTTCCGCTTTAGGCAACAACTGTTTTAGGCAGTATGGAGAGCAGACCCTTGCACCAAACCATGGATGACGTAACAACTGACAAAGCAATATCCGCTGGCGGCCCAAGTTAGAAGGTGGCGCCGCTTCTGCCAGCGCCTTCCTCTTTTGGATTGGCTGGAGATCTTGAGATGTGCTGGAGAGCATAGACGCATTGGAATGCCATGAAGACGGTGATTGATTACGCAGAAAAGTTGGAAAAGCATGGGTGATTGGGACAAACAGCAGGCCAAGCAAGCAATAGTACTGCTGGGACCAGTGCCAAACGGCTGCTAAGTCATGTACTTGGGTGCGTGTCGATAGATGGACTATGTGAGTCAGCAGGTGTGTAAGCGGTTTGTAGGCGATGTGTAGGCGGCGCCGAAACTGACTGTAGGCTTCAACTGAGCTGGAAGACCGTTGATAGGGCTGTATTATCATTCATTAGCTGAGCATCAAGTCATCACTGTCACGCAAAAACGAAGCTTGTCCCGTGCGTCAAGATAAAAAATAAAGCCCAGCGGGTTGTGGAGATTCCAAGATCCACCTTCCGCATTTGGAAGGTACACTCTGGCTCATCACATAAAAGCCTATTTCGAGCTATTCCATCGCTGGATATAAAGCTCACCTAGATTGCCCTTATTTATGGACTCTGCTTTATGGATCATTAGTGAAAAGAACTAAAGGATTCAGTAAGGATTCAGTAGCATAACCAGCAGTATCTTTGATAGCATCATATACTCATTTCCTAACTTGCAACATGGCCCCACACCCATTTGACCCAATCTCCGATGCGGAGATGAAACTCACCTCAAAGTTGATTAAGGACTCTGTCAAAGGTCCTGAAAAACCACATTTCATCCAAATTGACAGATTGGACCCACCAAAGGCAGACATGCTTAAGTACTTAGACGCTGAGAGAAAGGGTCTACCATTACCAAGAATCTCAAGAGTCACTTATGCTTACTACTACCTTGGTGAGAAATTCAACAAGGCTTTGGTTAATGCCACCCACGGTCACGTCATTACTGCTCAACAATTGCCAAAGGGAGTTCAAGGTCCACTTTTGGCAGATGATGTTGCTGTTATTGAAAAGTTGGCCTTGAGCCACCCAGCTTGTGTTGCTGAGATTGAAAAGTTGAAGTTGCCATCTCACATCAAGGTTGTCTGTGACCCATGGATGAACGGTGTTGATAGAAAGGAAGACAAATTGTTGATTCAATGTTACATGTACTTGGCCAACGCCCACCATGCCGAGTCCAACCACTATTCCTTACCATTGAAGTTTTCTCCTGTGTTTGAAGGTTTGACTCAGAAGTTCGTTAGAATGGACTACTTGCCAGCCGGTATTGACGAGTCCATTTGCGAAACCCAACCATGGACCGAGTTTCCTTTGGTTGAGTACCACCCAGACCTAAACGGTGAGTCCGTTGGCGAGAGACCATTGAAGCCACTGCTTGTTGAGCAACCAGAGGGTGCTGGTTTCACCGTCAAGGGCCAAAAGATCGAATGGCAAGGATGGGAATTCTACGTTATTCCAAACGCTAGAGAAGGTTTTGCTATTTACGATATCCACTTTAAGGGTAGATCAGTTATCTACAGATTGTCATTATCCGAGATGACTGTTCCATACGGTGATCCAAGAGCTCCATTCCACAGAAAGCAGGCTTTCGATTTGGGTGACTGTGGTTTTGGTGCTACTGGTAACTCATTAGGTTTAGGTTGCGATTGTTTGGGTGTCATCAAGTACTTCGATTGTAGAAGAGCCAACAGAGCAGGTGAACCAGTTTACATTCCAAATACCGTTTGTTTGCACGAGCAAGATAACGGTCTTTTATACAAGCACGTGAACTACAGAACGGATCACGCTGTTGTTACCAGAAAGAGAGAGTTTGTGGTCCAAACCATTGCCACTGTTGCCAACTATGAGTACATTGTGAACATTGTGTTTGACCAAATTGGAGAGATCAAGATCCACGTTAGAGCTACAGGTATCTTGTCCACGATGCCAATCGAGAAGGGTAAGACTGTGCCATGGGGTACCAACGTTGGTCCTATGGTGATGGCAGCATACCACCAGCACATGTTGTCATTCAGAATTGACCCAGCCATCGATGGTCAAAACAACACTGTTGTGTACGATGATGTGTTGAGAATGGAGCCAAACACCAAGTTGAACCCATACAACGTTGGATTCATCACTGAGAGATCATACGTTGAGAAGCCAGGTTACGTTGAGCAATCTCCATTTACCAACAGATCCTACAAGATCATCAACGAGAACGTGATCAACCAAATTTCGCAAAAGCCAGTTGGATACAAGATCATGATGCCAGCCAGACAGATGTTGATGGCTGACCCAGAATCATACAACAACAAGAGAGCTCAGTTTGCAACACAACAGGTGTGGGTCACCAAGTACCATGACAACGAGTTGTATGCTGCTGGTGAGTTCACCAACCAGTCTCAAACCGATACAGGATTAGGTGTTTGGGCCAAGAGAGACGAGAATGTCAGAAACTCGGACCCTGTTGTTTGGGCCACCTTAGGTTTCACCCACATTCCAAGACCAGAGGACTTCCCAGTGATGCCAGTTGAGGTGCATGAGATCCACATCACTCCATTTGGTTTCTTTGAGAAGAACCCAGCCTTGGATGTTCCACAGTCCAACAACAAGTTCAACAAGTCCGAATACTATGCTGAATCTGCTGATACTGCTGCTGCTTCCTGTTGTTCCAAGTCTAGTTTGTAATAGTACAGTTGCAACGTTTCAACTTGGTCCAATTTTTCTACCCCATCTCTTTTGTATTTAATATAATATTATTCATTATCTGATATTAGTTTTAGTTTTAGGTCTGAGTAGCGTAGCAAAACGGCAGTTTGACTTCATTGGAGTACAAAGCAATCCTACCACCAGTGTGTAATCGCCCGGAATCTTTGATTGTCCCGCCTAGTTTTGGCTACGGTTGATTAGATTGTTATATATAGGGTGGTGTGCAGATCTTGCAACACGAGGAGCTCGTACTCGGATAAGCAACCCCATATGTCTGTTGTGGGAGGAGCAATCCCGCAAAGTGTGCAGCTACTTCTGCCCGGAGTGTGCCAGCTGTGTGCGCTTCTCAGGGGCCGGTGCTGACACTGGAAGCTATCGGTGCAGTTGGGAGGGGGTATCTACAAGGGCTATGCTACCAGCACCTCGATCCTGTGTGAGACTCAACACTTATGTGATCTGCCGCAACTCCGTTCTAGGCAACACTATAGTCCGTATAGTCCATGTGCATCAGAAGCTTAATTTCCTAGCCTCCTTTACAGACGGACGGTTCCACTTACCTAATAAGGCCACTACGGCAAGTTCGCTAGCGTACTGCGACACACCACGGTTGGCGCCTGCCGGCTACTGCCACACGGGATACCCCATCTCCAGCTGACTATCTGTATTGTTATTGTTAGAGCAAGAGAGGTTATCAAAGAATAGCCCTAGGGACGGGCGCCGAGGCAATGTCTTGATTGGGACGCAACGCCTGGTGGTGGCAGGGGCAACTGCCCAGGACCCGCAACGGCGGCCGCCAAAAACCAAGCCGTTGGTGGGCCGGTGCTCCAGTTGGAAACACAACATGAGATAAGATGGCAGAGAACAATAGGCCGCCAGTATGTTGTACCCGATTGTGTGAGTTTGCGTGTGTGTATAAGAACGGGGGGATTGCTCTGCTTTTGCATGGCGATGAGTGAAGCAGAGGGTGCAGCGATTTCAGGCAAAAGTTATCAGAGTGTGAATTATTGGTACGGAACTTGATTCTTGTATTGCATCCTAACAGATACCGGAACGACACTATGGCTGCCCATCCCTTTGACCCGATATCCGACGCGGAATTGAAGCAGACCTCTAAACTGGTGAAGGATACCACTGCATTGAAGGTGTCTTTCACCCAGATCGACAGACTGGACCCACCTAAGGCTGCGATGCTCAAGTACCTTGAGGCGCAAAGAAAGGGTTTGGCGCTTCCAACGATTCCAAGAGTCACTTACGCTTACTACTACATCGGCGAAGATTTCTACAAAGCCTTGGTCAATGTCACTTACGGCCATGTCATTTTCAACGAGAAGCAAGCAGACGACGTGGAAGGTCCATTGATGGCCGATGACGTGATGGAGATTGAGGAGTTGTCCCAGACCCACCCAATGTGTGTCGCTGAGATTGCAAAGCTTAAGCTGCCATCCCACATCAAGGTTGTCTGTGACCCTTGGATTTATGGTACCGACAAAAAGGAGACGAAGTTTCTTGCACAGTGCTATATGTACTTGGCCAACGCTCACCATCCAGAATCCAACCACTACTCTCTGCCATTGAAGTTCTCTCCAGTTTTTAACATTATAACCAAGGAGTTTATCAGAATGGACTACTTGCCAGCCGGTATTGACGAGTCTACATGCGAAACCCAACCATGGACTGAGTTTCCTTTGGTTGAGTACCACCCAGACCTGAACGGTGAATCTGTTGACGAGAGACCATTGAAGCCACTGCTTGTTGAGCAACCAGAGGGTGCTGGTTTCACCGTCAAGGGCCAAAAGATCGAATGGCAAGGATGGGAATTCTACGTTATTCCAAACGCTAGAGAAGGTTTTGCTATTTACGATATCCACTTTAAGGGTAGATCAGTTATCTACAGATTGTCATTATCCGAGATGACTGTTCCATACGGTGATCCAAGAGCTCCATTCCACAGAAAGCAGGCTTTCGATTTGGGTGACTGTGGTTTTGGTGCTACTGGTAACTCATTAGGTTTAGGTTGCGATTGTTTGGGTGTCATCAAGTACTTCGATTGTAGAAGAGCCAACAGAGCAGGTGAACCAGTTTACATTCCAAATACCGTTTGTTTGCACGAGCAAGATAACGGTCTTTTATACAAGCACGTGAACTACAGAACGGATCACGCTGTTGTTACCAGAAAGAGAGAGTTTGTGGTCCAAACCATTGCCACTGTTGCCAACTATGAGTACATTGTGAACATTGTGTTTGACCAAATTGGAGAGATCAAGATCCACGTTAGAGCTACAGGTATCTTGTCCACGATGCCAATCGAGAAGGGTAAGACTGTGCCATGGGGTACCAACGTTGGTCCTATGGTGATGGCAGCATACCACCAGCACATGTTGTCATTCAGAATTGACCCAGCCATCGATGGTCAAAACAACACTGTTGTGTACGATGATGTGTTGAGAATGGAGCCAAACACCAAGTTGAACCCATACAACGTTGGATTCATCACTGAGAGATCATACGTTGAGAAGCCAGGTTACGTTGAGCAATCTCCATTTACCAACAGATCCTACAAGATCATCAACGAGAACGTGATCAACCAAATTTCGCAAAAGCCAGTTGGATACAAGATCATGATGCCAGCCAGACAGATGTTGATGGCTGACCCAGAATCATACAACAACAAGAGAGCTCAGTTTGCAACACAACAGGTGTGGGTCACCAAGTACCATGACAACGAGTTGTATGCTGCTGGTGAGTTCACCAACCAGTCTCAAACCGATACAGGATTAGGTGTTTGGGCCAAGAGAGACGAGAATGTCAGAAACTCGGACCCTGTTGTTTGGGCCACCTTAGGTTTCACCCACATTCCAAGACCAGAGGACTTCCCAGTGATGCCAGTTGAGGTGCATGAGATCCACATCACTCCATTTGGTTTCTTTGAGAAGAACCCAGCCTTGGATGTTCCACAGTCCAACAACAAGTTCAACAAGTCCGAGTACTATTCTTCTTCGAGTGCTGCTGGTGCCAGCTGTTGTAGCAGCAAGTCCACCTTGTAGGTGACTGACTGCATCTCTATCCTATTGCAAACAGTTGTCTGATTTTATACAGCCATTATAGCTAATCTCTGGAAGATTTACTTGGAGATTTATTATTTGGAATATTATTCTTTTATTTGACATTAGTATCCTTAGTTCACTGAATATAAGCATTGTAGCGGTTTTAGAGTGTTCATGAACTTGAAGACAGCGTATGATATTAGAACAAAAGCGAGGTTGTATACATAGCTATATAGGAATATAAATATGTACAAATGTTATGAGAATACAAGATGAAAGAGTAGCGAAGCATAAAGACCTAAGAACTATGACTTTTCCTCTCCTTTGCAACCGTAGCAAACATTGGAGCCGGTAGAGACAAGCTCGTTTATGACTTCATCATTAGATTCGTCTACTAGATCTTCATCACTAATATTACTCTTTGGTCCTTTGAAAAATTTGTGAGCGTAAACGAAATACCAAATCATGGCAAATAGCATAGCAGCCCAGTAAACCAACACTGTCCAAGTCATCAAAGCAGGTGTTAGATCAGAGCCTCTGTACTGTGGAAAGTTCAAGATTGGAATCATCAGTAAAACGAAACAGACAGCAATTGTACCTGAGATGATGGAAAATCTGCCCAGATTCCATGGACCTGGTTTGAAGGTGTTTCTTGAATAGGTGATTCTCAGTAGCGTAGGAATAGTGAAGGAAACAAACGATCCAATGGCACCAACTGAAAAGATTGCATCAATGGCGACACCACCAAATAGCAGGCACAGCATTATCTCACCCATAACCCAGTTAGCCCAAACAGCGTTGACAGGTGTTTGGGTATATTTGTTAACTCTTGCCCAATACTTTGAGTATGGGAAGCAACCATCTCTTGAATAGGAAAACAA
Organism: Ambrosiozyma maleeae (nom. inval.); assembly: GCA_003706635.2. Lineage (NCBI taxonomy): Eukaryota > Fungi > Ascomycota > Pichiomycetes > Pichiales > Pichiaceae > Ambrosiozyma > Ambrosiozyma maleeae (nom. inval.). Next base: position 59,148 of record PPLV02000004.1, read on the forward strand.
AACTCTGGAAGCTGCAATCATACAAGAGAAGTTCATGAAAAACGTTAAAACAACAGCTAAGGAGGTCAAAGCAATGACTCTGTCGTTATCTAAAATTTGGCTCAAGAACCCAACATAAGGCTGTCCCAGTCCCAAATCATCGTTAACAACACCGTCCACATCCAGCATAGTGTATGTCATAGCCAACTGAAAAATAAAACCTAAAACACCACCTAGAATGGCGGTGAATGAAATAGCTCTTGGAATGGCGATTTGAGCATTAGAGCACTCTTCGGCGATATGGAAAGGTGAATCAAAACCAGACATGGTCCAGATAGCAGCTAAGAAGGACATCAAAATTGCAATTCCATCTGGCCAATCTGTATAGTTGGTGATGCGCCAAGCGGTACTATTATCATTCCACTTTGGATGTCCATTTGCGACCCTGTTATTGCCTCCCAAAATAATGACAAAGGAAATAAACAAAAAGATTACGTTTAGAATACCTGTGACGGAGTTAACTTTGGCGATCCATTTGGTTGGCATTGAGGCAATCATGGCCGAGACAATTGTAAGACAAGTTGCTAATAAGAAAACGTGCCAGTCTTGTTCAACATAGTTTTCATCCATCAATGCTTTCAAAGCCAAAATAAGTGAGGCACAGCTGTAACCAACACCTGGGCCACCGGTAAGTTGAACAAAAAGATTTGACCAGCCGACGTACCAAGACATGACAGCTTTATATTTAGGTGGGGCCAACATGGCAGTTGCGTAATACAAACCACCAGAAGTTGGGAAGGCTGAAGCGATCTCAGACATGGAAAGGGCCACACAGATAATACCAATCATTGCAATTAGAAAAGCCCATGTAATACCTGCCTGACCTGTATAACAAAGAGAGTACCATAGGGTTGATGCGACCGATGAAAGCAATCCTAACACTGAAAAGGAGACCGAGAAAGAAGTAAAGAATGAGAATTCTCTTTTGAACTCTGCCTTATAACCAAGAGCCAGAATGACTGCTTCATCGTGTGTTAAGTCATGATCTGCAATGATCCGTTTGCCAGAAAGGATTGTCGTCACGTTCAAGCCCGGATCTGAAGCAGATATGACAGATTTCACCGGCTCAATAGGAACAATAGAGTCTGGCATGATAAAAATATGGGGTTCTTTTATAGCAAAAAACCTAAAACCTAATCTGAAATTTTTTTATAGCAGCCCAACAAACTTGAAAAACCTCAGAACATGCTCTGAATATCTTCAGCTTCAAATGGGCGATATTCCAATTATATATCTCACCATATAATTTATGGTATATTTCATATGGATGTCCCGCAAACGGTCCCAAGATTGCAGGCCTGCACCTAATGCAGGCCTGCACCAGATAAGGGTGCACCTGATAGCCAATTGGCCGTTCACGCCGTCGGGATAAAGCAAAGTTTACTGCTTTTTCCGTTTGCTAATTGCGTCTTTGCTTATTCATCCTGAAAAAGCTTCCGCTGAATGTCTTGAATATATTCCTGCATTTGGAGTCGAATGTGAATCTGAACGTGGATCTGCCCCACCCAATAGCTGAAAAGATCTTATCTTGCTTTATTGGCGCCAAGCGATCCGCAGATACGCGGCTCTTTTATGTATAACGTCATCTTAACAGGGGGTGGTTTTTTTTTACGTGGAGGGAAATAGCACGGGAACAGACCCGGCTGTTTGTGAGTGAAAGAGTTGCTTTTGGGTGAACAGGGATACCCCGTTGGACACAAGATCCTCAATACCATTCCAGGGCAAGAGGAGATCTACTATATTGAAGGTGTGTCTAGAAAGCTGTTGGTACTTGCAGCAAACAGCTCCTGGCGGCCGGAGTTGTTGTGAGCCGCAAAAACGATTTAGCAGCATGTAAACTCCGGTCTCTTGTTGCTATTCAACTCAATTTTTAATAAAGGAATTGAAAAGCAGGCACTCCTGCACCTTGATGACTGAATCTGAAAGACGAAGCAGCGTCCAACAAACCATGAGCTTCAGCATAACTGTAGAAATTTGCAGCCCTGTGGCTGTGGATTCGCATGCTGCGCACATGCTCCCGTGTCACCGTACACTAAACTAGTGAAATATGTTGTCTCGTGGATACTTTTATTTACTCCCTTCCACCAAACGGCTATTCGGTTTTACTCAGCCGTCTGTGAAGGGTTTGAATGCCTCCCACGCAGTTTTTCTGCACCAATAGTCTGTCGACCTTGGTTGGGTGCGGCTGGTGTTGTTCTGCTCACCTCGAAATGGGTGCTCCATGCGGAGACAACCGCAGCTGAGAGAATTCAGATTGAATAGCACTGCCAGTTGTTTGCACAAAGGCAATTTCTGAAACTGGGCATAGCACTCAACACCAGATGGATTTACAGGACTAGCTTTAACGAAGCAATTCGCTAGGAAGCACATCCTCGCAAAACGAGCAGCACCTCACGCATCTGCATGCAGTCACGTATCGACGACATGTCACCCGCCAAGCCACATCTTGCGAGTCTAATACCTGTATCCTGAGTCTTCCACGCTCTCTGTAGGAGCATTCTACTAATGCCCATGTCCCATTCCTCACACAATCCACAGACTGGGCCATCATTAAACTGGCTCTCGTAGCTCTGTGCCATGCGCAGCGTATGTCAGCAATTACACAGCAACTATCTGAACATGTAACAAATGACATAAGCTCACTGGCTATTACGTCAGCGGACAACAAAAAACCGAAACTGCCAAAAACGCAGCAGACAAAACAAAAACAACCAAAGGAAAACAGAGGCAGTGAAAGGATGGGGTAAGGATATAGAAGGGCATGTGTTGGGAGGAGATGTTTGGAGTACTTGTACATGGTGAAGTGTTTGTGTAAGCTAGTAGGCGCATTATTGGTGTTGGTGGATGACTGATTTTGTGCTACTGCAGTAAATAGGCTTGATTTGATTATTCAGTGCGAATAAACATTTTCTAATCAACTAAGCTGAGGCACACCCAACAAATCACAATTGTGGGACCGGCAGCAAAAAGGTCAGATTGTTGTATGCAGTTGAGTCTTGCTATTTGAGTATATTGATTTGAATCATCGAAATTGCATGAGTCTGTCAAAGATCTAATCAAAAAAGTGCACGCATCAAAAATAGAGCCATTTTCACAGAATGATTTTGATAGTTGAGGGAATAGTACATAAATACGTGGACCCGTTCACCATGTCGTATTTGTTCCTTCTTTATCTATTTGGAAGGATCAAGTATTTTGAACTCATACTTGAGGACGACTACTTAAAATACATCTCCAGCACGCAAGCAAAAGGAGATTATATCCAGGGATTATTAGGAACTCCGCAAATGCTTAAGAGAAATTCAATAAAGCGCTTTGGCGTTTCAGGGCCTGGCCTCTCGGTGCCAATATCCTTTAATGAAGCAACGTCGAGACCACTATCAGGTGTGCTATCCTCACCAGTGTTTGGCCACTCAGAGCATAAGCCTCTTTCTCTAGGAGAGAAAATTGCTTTTGAATTATCATCTCTCCTGGATACTGATAGTGAAGTTTGGAAGTCAAGATTAAGAAAGAGAAAATCAGTCCGAGGTAAAGTGATATCAGAACCCTGCGAGTTTAGAAAATCGACAACATTTGGTCCTTTTGAAATGCAAGAACTGATTTTGTCATTGAAAGAGGCAACGGCATCTTTGTCCTTGCCATTTGAAATACAAAAAGGACCAGCAGCTGAGGTTACCAGTCTTCTTAAAAAGGCGATTCGAAATAATATGCACAAATCCAAAAAGATCCAACACAGAATAAGTAAGATGGGTTCAAAATTAAATTTAAGAGCTAATATTGGCGATGTCCAGTATTCTACAGAGTCTTATGGATCCGAGTTAATATTGAACTATGATGAAATACAGACCATTCGCTCTTTAGTTAACCAGTGTAAGGAAATGGATATCTCGATTCCACATGACTCATACTTTAGGGTCGTTGAGAAATTTCGCAATAGGCTGAGAGAAGGATGCAGTTCAGAATTCATTTTATCCAATTCACAAGGTCTGACAGATTTTGGTAACTATTGCATTTTATCAAAAGAGCTAATCTTTGAGCGCTTCCCTAAAACAAGAGGTAATTTTACGCTATACTGGACGGTTGCCAATAGACTATGGTTTTCTTTACCAGACTATCAAAAGAAGCGACAAAGTTGGGTTGGCAATCAGAGGGTATATTCACAATCTCATGATATTGTCGGACTTCGTGTGGATACATTAACAGAATCAGACACCACTAGCGATCTGGAATCTGACGGTGATATTGAATCTCAGCTTATTGATTTCAACTTGAATTTTTCAAATACTGAAAAAATGAATCCGGAAACAGGCCAGTCAACCAATGCAGACACTTCTTCCTTATTACCGCTAAGCATCTTGTCGGAGTACAGTTCTAAATATCCAAATTTTGAGATGCACAGAGACGATTCTGAGGAGAAAAGTAAAAACTATGGGGATTGCAACATATCTATAAGTTCAGCAATGAAGATCTGGGATAATGATGATAATAATGAAGTCACATCATCCGAATCACCAATAAATTATCAAAGGCTTAATGAAGATATAGACAAGGATGAAAATAAAGAGAATTGTGGCTATGATCAGAAGAGTCCGGGATCAGATGATGCAATCAGTAATGGTTTCCAAGAAAAGGACCCTTTAATGGATAAGCTATCGGAAAGTTTTATAAACTATCAGAAGGAATTGGCGGATGATTACTCTGAACATTTTATTGATTCTAATTATAATGTTTGTTCAGATAGCAGTTACGGAACTTTAATGAAAACTTTGGATGATACGATAAATGATAAAGCAGCATCCCATATTGAGAATTCCACTTTTAATGAAACTGAGTTGATAAATTGCAATGGTATTGGCATAACCGGAAAGGAAGTGGCTGCAATTATGCAGTCATCCAGTAATGAAAACTCTGAAGCTTCAACACCTACCCGGCCCCACCATGACAATTGGAAACTTTTAAAAAGTTCTAGGTTTTATGATGAAGATTTTTTGGAGGATGGACTAGAGCCATCTTTTCCTGAAAAAATTGACAAGTTTGAAAAGATGAGTGGCGGTGCTCCCAAGTCAAGGTTTTATTGGAGTCAGCATTTACCTTTAAGGCCACCATTGAGGTCACCTTCAAATCAGTCTGATAATGATGATGATTATGAACATTTGATAAAAGCAGTGAAACTGGCAAAGCGAAAGAGGTATTTTCCTCAAAACAAAGGATTTTTGCAGAGATTGAAATCTATGTCGTCTATTGAAATCCCATCTGATGCTGAGTTTGATTTTGATCAGAATGAGCTGAGTGTTTTTCAACAGAATTTGAAATTAAGGAATGAACCCTTAAAATTTGTTTCGTCTTCTTCCAATGATCAGAAGTCTATGAAGAAAGTGGACCTGAAGAACAGTGTGCGGAGTATTAGGGATAGGGTGATTGACTTATACACGGCAAGGATGCGTGACATTTCAATTTCAGGTGAGTTTAGAGATACTGTTATTCAACCCAGGGAACTGCACCGGACATTTGTTTCAGGAAATGATAAGTGGGACAGCATGTCATCTCTGGAACGGTATCCATTTTATGTTGCTTTTAAGAGGTATTATGATGATGAGTTTGAAGATATTCTGTACTCAGGCTCTACGCCGGACGACCTACAGCTTTCCCGCCTATTAAGCATTGCCGAGATATCTCTTGAGTTTAATGATCCAACATCTGTTTTTGTCAGTTATGCGTCTGCGCTTGCTGAAATGTATCAAGATAGTGGAGATAGTAAAAGCCCTAGCCGTGGAAGTTTGGAAGTTGAACAACAGGTTTTTGTGGAATCTAGCTAATTTGAAGCTGAGATAGTTTTTATGTAATTTTATTGTACTCTTTTTAGGTTTATTGGGTTTTTGTTTTTTAACGTTTCAGGCTAATCTATTTTAATGGTGTATAGATATATATCTATGGACGTACCATATGGTATAAATAACGCATCTCATTATGTAGCGTATCCAGAGGTTTCCAAGATGAGGGGGGTTTGAATGCATGAAAAGATAATAAATAACATCAATTATAATACAACATCATTAGCAGGCGGACCTATACGAGAAACCCAATGAAACAAGCGTCGAGTATTCTTTCATAGTTTACCCACCTGTGGTATTTGTTAAAGGCGGCAGTGGCATCTATACCTGAAAACTTCACCAGAATCTCTGGTCCACCAGGATGGTAACGCAAGTAGTCTGATATATTATAAACCTTCCTACCAAGACATACCCAGCAATCATTTGGCTGCCTGTGCTTCTTTAGTTCTTCCTTTGTTATTCTTATTGGAAAATCACTCGGGTCGATCTTTCTTAGATCCTTCCTGGATTTCAACGTTTCCCAGTCCAATGCAGAGTGACCTGGTTGTAAGGCCACCTTTTGCCTTTCTTTGGACAGTGCGCTTGCGGACGCCATGGCTCTCTGCGGTGAATTCATAGCAGGAAAGATGGCCTGAATTGGTGCCCTCTTAATAGGAGCCCTAAAAGGTTCTGATATTGTAGCATCTACCTTTTTTGAGGCGTCTACTGCGTTTGAAGTGTTGGACCGTGTCGTCTGGTTATTGTTAGATGCATCTACTCCATCAACCTTTATCTGCGGGATCATGCTGCACTTGGGTGAACTCGGTATCTCCAGGTTTCCAGATTTTCTTTCAGATCTATGTATTCCGATTTACTCGCTTATGTCTATACCTGCGTCTATACCTACGTTTACTTCTTCTACGGACCCTCCAATCGGTGATACATTCCGCCATGTTGAGCCTACAAAACGTTAAAAGAGTTGATCAAATAAAATCTCAGCTTAAAAAATCGACATGTCTCGCAGTGCCCGGAGGACAACCAGAGGGACTAGATGAGATTGATTGTTTCTAACATACTGGTAAGGTACACGGTGTCTATGATTCCTGGTGGCATTGCGATGATATTTTGAGATATCTGTTGCAAATTGTGACAAGGGGCGGAGAAAAAGGCGTAGTGTGGGTTAACGGTGGAGTCGTCTAGGCTAATGAATGTAAAGTCGTCTATTTGCAGATCACGGAATTTCTGCACTTTGAGGTCGTTGCAGTCCTCTATTATAAACCTGTTGAGTTGATTCATTATCTGTATGCTAATAAGCGAACTAGACATATTATGGACTCTGAGCTGCTGGCACTCACCCATAACAATGCAATTGTGCAGGCCGTTCATGAATGTAAAAGTCTGGGAGAAAACACTAAAAATTGTGGACTGGCAATTCTCTAGCGTTATGGAGCTGACCTGGATTTCTTTTGGTATGATGACGACGCTGTGCTTGATGTCTTTGAGATATAGATTCTTTGCTGTGCTGGCCTCATCGAACACAATCTTCATATTTTCACAGTTTTCAAGCGTGGGCTGCATGTACACAGCGGCCTCTTGCGGTTCTGTAGCCGAACCTATTACGTTCGTCTCACCGGCCGTAGCACTCTGGCCCAATATAGGTTTGCTCTTGAACTTGAACCTGTTAGCTGGTCTGAGGCCTCGTTTGAGGTCATCATGCTTGAGGACTAGCAGGTCTATGTCATTCGAGTACTGCTTGAGGTCATACGCGGGTATCTTGATGCTTTGATTCTGCTGCACCACCCAGTCTTTCAAGGACCTTATTTCTTTCAGAGCCGATCCCAGCTGTTCGTTTGTTGTGCATGTATCGAGCTCATCAATAATCTCTAAGCGAAATCCAGGTTGAGTCAGTAAACGTATTGAACATCTCTAAGCACGGTTCGAGACTGGTACTTACTCTCTCTGAGTCCGCTAAACTCTGTGTTAATCAACTGCAACGTGCTCATCTGGCTCCTGTGGTATGCCAATCCAGCCACTTTGGTACTTTGGACGCCGGCACCCTTGTGTGGAAACACGTTCAATACGCCATCACTGTTTTCTGTCTTTGTATGTGCGCGTTGTGGCTTCTCCACAGGTCAAATCCACTCGCCTAAAATGCGTCCCTGGCCGCCAGGGAGCATCCCTACAAATAGTCTCCAAAGTCATAGAAAGCGCCTCTTACATGCATCAGAGTCTGCAGCCCTTAGAACAGCGTCAGCAAGGTGCTCCCCAGCACAGTGCTCAAACGTACACCCACTTCACCGTAGCAACGTGCCGTAGCCGGTTCAACACAATTACGTAACAAGAAAACGTCACGCATGACGTCAGCTGCTGATGTGATATCTGACATAACCGTTGGTGTGGCTGGGGATAGTGGCGCACGCCTGCCGGTGGGGCTGGACAAGCACTGTCTATTTTGTTTCTATTTTACTATGGCACAACTCCCGTATACCAGGCTGCATGATTTATTCCTTAGTTTGATAAGAAAAGAAGATAAATATAAGCCTGGTAGCATTCTATACATAGACTAGTGTGGCAGCCGGGAATCACAGCATGCATTCTACAAGGGAGAGCACAGAAGGGGTGATAGAGGCTGTGTCAGTGGCTGTGAATCAGCATGCAGTTGAAGCACAAAGAGAGATTGGGCATTTGCAGGATGGCGGTGACGGAGAACAGCAGGAGCCGGAAGAAGATGACGAGGATGAGCATAATTCTAGGGAAGACCACCAGTCTCTCAACAATCAGGTGAGCCAGTATTTCCAAAACATCCAATACAGCGCTGAAGACGTGCAGTCTGTGGTAGGTAATGTTGCGTTTGGAGTTGATCTCTCGAGTTTGAACAACGAGAGTAACGACGTGGAGCACCATGCACACGAGCATACAGTTGCTGATGATGACGACTCATTTCAGATAGACCCTGCTATAGCTGCGACCGCCAACTCGTCAAAGCATAATGAACACATTTCAGCAGCAGCTGCTGCGGTGGCGGTTTATCAGCAGCAGCAACAAGAACAGCATGAGCTTCGAGCTAAGCAAGAACAAGAGCACAGCGAGGGAAAGAAGCTGCTAGAGCTCCAAAAGCACAAGAGTGTCAAATCTGCGTCCCTCAGGGGAAACTATAGTCAGCATGAACAAGAACAAATCGACCTGACTCCTGTAGGACATCCAACATCACAATCATTGTCCAGTATTTTCCCAGAGTCTTCCACAACAGACCATAATCTACAAGTGCAGACATCCAAGCAAGTCGGCGAAGTCGAAGAGTTTGTGCAACTGCTAGATGTTCCTCCGGGAATTGATCCCAAAAAAATGTGCCGGTTCTGCGGTAAGACGTTTGCGTATCCTGGATCCCTTGGACGCCATCTTGATAAGCGCAAAGGCACTCCACTACATCCACTTGATAAGATAGAGCAGATTAGATCCAATGTGGCCAGAAGAGGTGACCCCGAAGCTGTGCGTGCCAGACGTCTGGAAAAAGCTAAGGAATATAACAGAAGGGATTATGTTCGTGCTAAGAATAGACTTAGAAGAAAAGTGAGTAGTCGAGTCTATAGAGCGAGAGATGGTGCTCTGATGAGTTTTTACAAACAGTTGAATGCGCCTGCTTTGCCTCCTCATCCATCTTTTCCTAGAATGGTTTTGTTCTTCTTGCCTCCCAAAACTTGGCCACATGACCCTCCGACTTACCAAACCTTTGAGATCTTATTATTGTGGCTTGAATCTGATGAGACCATGAGAATGAAATTGCCATTTTTATCAAGCAGTTTGACCGTTAACTCGTACAAGGAAAAATTGACCACCGCATATGACAACTGGGTTACCTTGTCTACGGAAGCGAAGAAAGATATGTGGATTCGTGAACAGAGAATATGCGCACAGGAAGCCTTGGGAACATTGACTCTGTTTGATTTTGCGGTGAAGGACAAATGGGCCGTCAAGATGTCCAAGGACAAGAAGTTAGAGGTCAATAACGATTTGGCCAACGACTCCGAGGCTGATATTTATGCAAGAGAAAATGGACTTCCCGGCAGTGGTGGCCTCGACATGACAGAAGGTGAGGACACGGGTAATGATGAAGACGATGAGTCCAACTTTGATCCATCATTCTATGCCACCGATGATCCTGCAGCACACTTAGAGATGTCTCACCACCCCAAGACAGAGACTGAGTCCGAAGCCGTTAAAAATGCAAAACACGAGCTTGCCGAGACAGAGCTGGCTGCTGTTGCCGCTGTTGCCGCCGCCGCTGCTGCGGTTGTAAAAGATTCGTATTAGGCACAAGCCCCCCGTGTAAATATACCCACTTATGTATTCTACTTACTTCATTAACATGGCTTATTATCCTCAACCAACTACTTCTCTGCTACGATGCGTCCAGCCTCAAACTCTCATTCTTGGTTCCTCCCTCTCTTAGCCATACGACTACCACCATTCAAACCCTACGGATTCTCTCAACATAGCAAGCACTCTACCAAACTAACCAGCTCTCTAAGACGGATCTCTCCAGCGTAATGTACCCCAGTAAGATTTCCCGATTGGGTAGGTTCTACCGACCCGCTGCATTTTTCTTTGCGTTGAACAGCTCCACGGCCAATGATGTATGTTGATGAAGGGTGATGACCCAGAAGAAGCGGTGGTGGATGAGCAGTTGAAGAATCAAGATCCGAAGTGCAGCACTGCTGGGAGATTGAAGCGTGATAGGGGCTACAGAATACAGTTGAGAGATTCGAGGATGCCGGCCCTCTTAAGCGACGAACAAGCGTCGTCAGTGGTGAACAAATCGTGGGTCAAAGTCAAGATTAAACTGTCACTGAGCTCGGCGAGCTCGCTTGAGTTTGTTTCATTGTCGGTTGATGTGTTTAGAAGCATTTATGAGGGTTCCAGCAAAGACATACGTGGGAAATATCTGGCAGTCAGGCTGGCGGGATCACAGCTGTTCAGCGAGACAAAGTTTTACCCGATCACTGTCGATGAAAGACTGCCAAATCACACGATTGAGCTGACTTCGTTATCGATCGTGGATCTGTATGGTGCTGATTTCACATTGCAGCATGCGACAATCAAAGCAGTCACTGCACCACCGCATTTGAATACAATTGTGCTGGGCTTTCCACCAGAAGTCTATAACATTCTTATACAGTACACACCAGAGAAGCTACTCTCGATTCTGGCTGAAGAAAGAGAATCAGACGTGGATTTCATTCTTATAAGAAAAGGTGATTTGTCTCATACGCTTCATGGTGAATTGCTTCACTGCGAGCCATGCGACCAGGGTTATATCGACACAAATACAGACATTACAATCACAAAACTTCAATCTGATTTACATGAACACGATTCTAAGAGATGTGAGGACAACCAGGATGCACCGTTAGAGTTTCATTTTAGTGCACTAGGAATTGAGTCGTCGAATATGAAGCACGAACTTGAGCTCGTAACTGAGTGCTTACCGTATGACGCTGTTTCAAGGTATACACCTAGTATAACGACAAGTACTTCAGAATTGGAATTCGAGGATGACCAACTCTATGGGTGCATGAAATCCAGTGATCTCCAAAAATTGGGATGTTTAAGTGGTGACGTTGTTCAGCTAACCATTCCTGGCGACTCCGATGTTAAACACATTAGAATTTTGTCCTTCATGGATCCAAACACTTATCAAGCTGGTAAGCTTTACATTTCACCAAACCTCATGAGCTCGTTAAAAGGGCACGATTTCATTAAACTATCAAGTACTCCCCTGTTTCAAAAGCCTGAATTACCCCTTTACAGTCTTGAAAAGTTTATTCCTGTTGCGTCTGAGATATTACTAGCAAGAGTGGCATCTCCTTTAACACTTGACCGTGCTCTTCAATCTTCAGTGCTATCAAACCTCAAGTCGTACTTTGAAACTAAGCATAGAGTCATTTCTTTGGGTCAGTTTATACCGATTCCAGTTGATACTTATTTGGCCAGATCTTTGTTTGCGACTTACGAACAAAATTCAGAATCTTCATCGGGTCTGCCTGTAGTCATCCCACAGGGTCAACCTGATGAGATTGCATGGTTTAAAGTTACTGGCGGATCCTTTTTTGACAACGAAGATACTGTTAGGGAAATAAAACCAAACCGTCAATACATTGTCAACCCAAATAAGACGAGAATGGTTCAATCTGGTGCAGTTACAGAGACCCTGTGTTTTAATAACGGTGTTTCATTGGACCACTTTTATAATTACCTGGGTATCCAATCTGTATTTGGTTACAAAAACGTCACCTCCTCCTCCGGTGAAGTAACTTTTGCCTATGCCAAACATCTAAGAAAGATTTTATCAACCAGCATAAAAAATAAATCAAAGATAAAGCTGCCAACTACTATTCTACTCACAAGTCTTTCCAGATCAATAGGTAAGTCTACAACAGTGAGAAGCATCTCCAGGGAGCTTTGTGCAAATTTATTAGAGTTAGACGGATATGAATTGCTCAATCAGACTTCAGCGGGCAAAACTATTGGTACCATTAGGGGAAAGGTGGATGCCGCTGTTGAGCAATGTTCAAATTTGATCTTGTACATTAAGCATATTGAGGCCCTTGCTAAGAAGATAGATCTGCAGTCACAGCAGAAAGACACACTGTCGTTAAAATTGGTTGAACTAATTGATGAATATACCGAAAAAGGTGTCGTGATAATATTTTCTTCAAACGACCCTGACTCTCTTTCAGAGTTGGTAAGAGCCAAGTTAAAGTTTGAAGTCACTGTTAGTGTTCCTAATGAAGCTGAGAGAAAACTTATATTCCAAGAGTTGGTTGATTTTCAAAATATAGGATACAGACAAACCAACGATGATTTTTGCTATGTTGCTAGGCAAGATGTTTCTCTGGAGACACTATCTTTGCAGAGTGCTGGTTTGACACCTAACGATTTAGTCTCAATAGTTAGTAATGCTAAAAATTTTGCATTGGACAGATTGGAAGAGCAAGCAATTGACAAGTGCATGGATTTAAATGACCTCATCACTTTTAATGGTGGATTTGTTAAATTTATTCCCGATGATTTTGAGAGATCAATTAACGATGCAAGAAGCAAGTTTAGCGATTCTATAGGAGCTCCAAGAATTCCAAATGTTAAATGGGAGGATGTCGGTGGTTTGGATATGGTCAAGGATCAAATTCTAGACACCATCGATATGCCATTGAAACACCCAGAACTTTTCAGCAGTGGTATGAAAAAAAGAAGTGGTATTCTGTTTTATGGTCCTCCAGGTACTGGTAAAACCTTGTTAGCCAAGGCAATTGCTACCAATTTTGCCTTAAATTTCTTTTCTGTGAAAGGTCCTGAGTTGCTTAACATGTATATTGGTGAGTCGGAAGCCAATGTCCGCAGAGTGTTCCAAAAAGCAAGAGATGCAAAGCCTTGTGTCATTTTTTTTGATGAGTTGGATTCTGTTGCTCCAAAAAGAGGTAACCAAGGAGACTCTGGTGGTGTTATGGATAGAATTGTTTCTCAACTATTGGCTGAATTGGACGGTATGAGTGGCGGTGAAGGTGGAAGTGACGGTGTTTTTGTGGTTGGTGCTACAAATAGACCCGATTTATTAGACGAAGCGCTGCTAAGACCCGGTAGATTTGACAAGATGTTATACCTAGGAATATCTGATACTAATGATAAGCAAGCTAAGATTATACAAGCGTTAACAAGAAAGTTTGACTTAGGGTCTGATGTTGATATCTCGAAGATTGCGGAGAGCTGTCCATATACGTTCACTGGTGCTGATTTCTATGCGCTGTGTTCTGATGCGATGTTGAATGCAATGACCAGAGTTGCTGGGCAGGTTGATGAGAAGATTAAGAAGTATAATGCAGACAGAGATGAATCTGCTAAGGTTAATTCGAGATACTGGTTCAGTAATGTCTCAACGAAGGAAGATGTTAAAGTGGAAGTTATGGCTGAAGATTTTGATAAGGCCAGACATGAACTAATTCCTTCGGTCTCAGCTGACGAGTTGAACCATTACCTTAGAGTGAGGGAAAGCTTCGAAGGTGGTAAAGTGCAAGATGAGCTGCCTCTGCAACAAGAACTAATGCAATAGACTCAAAACTCTGTTGCAAAATTACATTGAGTTTTCTATATAGGCTGGTTTCTAAAGTATAATTCTAATAGCACAGGACTTTAATCTTTAAAAATCGTGACGGACCGGATATGACTTTCTTTGCCTGTATCCCAGTCCTTTTCATTCAATTCGACTTGCATGTACCTCCACCTTAGCCATATCATAATACCCGTTTTTCCTCCACCGCCTTTTTCTAATGGTTCACCGAATCTCTCAACTAGTTCCTTACCCGTGGCGTTTAGTTTAATGTTGAACGGCAATTCTGCTGCAGGTCTGTAAGATTTGTTAATCAAGTAAAAATCTACACTATCAATAACACTCTTTTTTGTTCTTCTGTCTTGGATTAAAGTGATGGCAATTCCATTATCATAGTAGTTGTATGTAGTGAACCCCTTCAGTTCAACTTTGGTGCTCGCCTCTAATGGGGGGAGATTAAAACATTTGTTTTCAAACCTACTGATTCCCGAATGAACCAGCCCAAACCACTTATCGCATAAGATCTCTTCCGTATCCATCATTAGCAACCCAGAGAAGAAAGACCATCTCATCAACTAAGAGTTCTTGTCAATTGCCCCTGGTGCTCGGTACAAGTTCACTTCAACCGTAAAACAACACAAAACTCAAGATTACGTACTCATAGCTTTCTATTTTGAACCTTCTTTTTTTATCATGAAATGCTTGAAAAGCATCATCAGGGGTGGTTTAATACCATTCGGAGTGAAACCTTTGACTAGGATTTTATTATAATAATAATTAGTGGGAGTATTAGGTGCACTATTTATTTGGTAGTGAGATAGGGCAAAAAGTAGGGAGGGTGTACAATATACAACAGAATCTAAGCTTTAATCGGGTAAACTAGCCTGGTCATATAACCACCTATGGTTGGCTTCAAAAGGGTGGTATACGCGACTTGACGTCTGAGCAAAAGTTCATGGCTCTCTTTGTTTGCATCGTCATTCTCATCAGAGAATCTTTCAGCATCAATCAAGTGTTCAAGATTTTTCTCCGTTTCTTGCAATCTTGTAACAAGTCTTTTCCTCACTGACGCTTCTCTGACTGGTAGCATAATCAAGAATCCACCGACTGCTAAGCATCCACTAAAAATCTGGGCCTTTATGAATGGTTTATGTGCCGTTAGGTCTCTCAATTTGAGCGCAATGGCTTCACAGAAAACACAGAGAACACCGTTACATATTTGAACATAACTCCAACCAGATGGGAACAGCACGACAGGTGTAGTATCGGCCAAGATGGCAACAGTCAAAGTAGATGCAACAGCAATGCACAAGGAAACTAAAATAGCGAATCCTATAACGGCACCGTATGTCATCGCATTTGTCCAGTAAGCCAGGATCAAAATAAACGTCATTGCAGTGGATATGAGAGCAACATTAACTCTTCCATATCTATCAGCAGAGAATCCAATGGCCAATCTACCGACGACTTGTGTTGCATTAAATATAGCCGTAACATTAGAACCCTGTTGACTCGATAATCCAATAAACGAGCAGTAAGACGAGAGAGAGAAAACTGCAACAGTATAACATGAGGACATGCATGCGTAGAAAAATCCTAAACAATGGACACTTTTGACGCTTAAGATTTTCACGTTGAAAAGGATTTTAAGTCGTGTTTTCAATTCACTCTTGGATTTTAGTCTTGGAACCGGTTTTCTGAACTTGATAAATATAACGATGAAAGAGTTGCAAACCGCACTCACGATTGCCACCATACGCAAAGCCCAGTGATAGGAACCAGTTATTGTGATAATTCTGCTTGAAGCTAAAGAAAACACAACGCCTCCAACACCCGAGGCGCACACAGCCAGGCCCGATCCAAAAGCTCTTTTCTTATCAAACCATTCTGGGATCACCAACATGGCCGGATTATATAAAAATCCAAATGCAACACCCAACAGCACTCCTTGAGTTAGATAAACTTGCCAGAGCTTTGTAGCATAAGAGCATAGCATGAATGCTGCAAAGTGACAAATAGCACCGAATAGGGCAGCAAAACGAATACCCAAGACGCTAATCGTTGCTTGAACAAATGGAGAAAAGATCTGACCTAAAGAAACGTACAGGCCGCCAATAAATGCATAATCTAGAGCGGAGGCGCCTTCAAATGTATCATGATTTATCCAATATGCGAGATAGACACCGTAAGCACCACTTGACCCCCAAGTGGTGAACATCGACATAAATCCAGTCAATGAAATTATCCACGCATATCCTTTATCAACGGGAGGATATTTGCTTTCGTCGTCCTCTTCAGTGCTGAGATTGTGTTCCTCTTTTGTGCTATGCTCATACTCATCTTCTTGACCGTTTTGCTCACCAGTTGTTCCTGTTTCATTATGATTTGTTACCGCCTTTTCGGGTTTTGATGCCCTTGTGGCCATCCTTATGGCCTCTGGTAAACCTAAATTATTAAGTTCTCTTCCAAGTTTTGTGGACCTGAGTTCTAGTTCTTCTCTTTCTGTCTGTTGATTGTCATCCTTTGCTTGTTGTAAGATTGGCACTATGTTTCTGGAGACCGTTTTGACGATTGAGCGGTTCAATTTTGAAACCCTAGATAAAGTACTAGCCGATGTTCTTATTCTGTCTATCTCATTTCCTAATTCGTTGGAATCACTTCTGTTTATGTAGCTTTTTGAGAAATGTTCTTCGGGTGTTTGACCTGTTGCCGAGACGTTGCTGTCTATGTCTGAAGTCAACGACGATATCGATGATCTGCTATCTAAGTTCATTATTAGACCTTCGTGCTGTGAAAAGAAAGATGAAGAAGTAAAGAAGTGAAGAAATGAAGAAATTAAAGAATTAAAAAATTAAAAAACTAAGCAATTAAGGAATTAAGTAATGGAAAAATCCAGAAATGCAAAAATGGAATCACGGAATCACAGAATCACTGAGAATTTAATGTAATCTTTGATGTATTTATGATGATTGATTGTTAGATATTTCAGCGTTCTCCTGAAGTACAAGTGTAACCGCTATTGGTAGGATTTCAGAATTTTTTTGCACCCAAGAAAAGACAAGGAAATTCATTCAAGCTCAAGAAAACCCCTCGTTGTTTCGCTTTGGCAGGGCATTCGAGATATATAGGCTATCGGTACGCGGAACTCGCTGCCTGTTCTTGTTCGTTACCACCTCAAAACTAAACTTGTATAATGCATCAACTGCTGGGGATGCAAGTTCCCCACTTCAATAGCTGAATCGAGTAGTGTGCTTCACCCTCTCATATATATTCCCTCACAGCCCATGAATCATACCACAAGATCCAGAAACGGCCATATCTCAAAACGGCCATATCTTAAAACGGCAATATGCGGCTGCACTCATCATCCCCGGCTTGGCATATCGGCTAATGGGGTTTCGCTGCAAGGAGGAGGTCCGACTAGTGCATGGGGCTAAACAGGATGGAGGCGAGCTGATCGAGGGGATTAAAACCAACGGAGATATCCAGATGAAAAATGCGTGGGTCCATGTAGATATCGTTCAATGAGTGATTTGGCAGGCATGGGCGAATGAGTCATTTTTGAAGCATGACTCATTTTGTGTTTGTGTGGTTGATAGGGCCTTTCAATATGGGTAGTTAAACGTCATCAGAGCCAAATGGGAATATTCTTTGATACACGAACATTTAGGTTGAATAAATAACTTACTAAGTACAGAAGTTGATAAATGAGTACACGAAATATTGGCCTACAGAGTAACCTCCAGCTACACTTTGATCGGATAAGTCAGTCTGGATATGTAGCCTCCAATGCCAGGTCTGAGCATGGCCTCGTATGCGTTTCTACGTTTATGTAACAACTCGATATCGATATGACTGTCCTCATTTGCATTTTCCTTGTAATTTCCCTGCACTGCAATTGACAGCATGTTTTCTGATCTGCCCAATCTTCTCTCTAGCAACACTCTAACCTTCCACTCTCTGACTGGAATAATGAATAGCCAACCGCCAAACGCAAAAAATCCAGAATATATCTGTGCCTTGATAAACGGCCTGTCCGAACCGATATCTCTCAGTTCCAAAGCAATAACGTCACAAAAAAGACAAAAGATACCAACAATAAACTGCTCAAAACTCCAGGCAGCAGGAAATAGATCCAGCGGGACAGAATCAGCTAATATAGGCTGATGCATGGTAGATGCAATACCAAACGTCAACCCGGCAAGCACAGCATATGCAACCACAACAGAATATGTGTACGTATTGATCCACATGGCAAACACTAAGATAAACACCACAACATTTAATATTACGCTCAGGTTCACACGACCAACACGATCAGCAGAAAACCCAATTCCTAGTCTTCCTATAGCCTGGAATCCATTGAAGATGGCCGTCACGTGCGAGCCATCTTTCTGTGATAGTCCAATGAAGGTACAGAATGCAGACAACGAAAACAACGCCACAATATAGCATGAGATGACTAGAGAGAACCAAAGCGTAATACAGTGCAGCTGCCAAAACTTGACAACTCTGACATCAAACATTATTTTTAAGCGTGAGTGTATCTGCTTTATGGAGGTTAACCTTGGTTTGGGGATTCTATACCTAGCCAAAATAGTCACAACAATATTAAGAACAAAAGCAATAATTGCGATCATTCTGGATGCCCACTTGTAAGAACCGGTGATGTCGATCAATCTCTGAGATGATAGAGAAAATACAACACCACCAATACCTGCTGCACTTACTATGATTCCCACAGACAGACCTCTTTTTTTGTTGAACCACTCCGGAACAATAGCCAAAGCTGGGTTGAAGATTAGGGCAAAGCCAAAACCAACCATTACACCTTGGGCTAAGTATAATTGCCATAGCTTGGTAGCAAAAGAAGTGCAAATGAATCCTGCCATGTGAATAAAAGCACCAAGAAGCATAATGGGTTGTAATCCAAACACACCAGAAAGCAAGAGTGCAACTGGTGCCAGAGATTGAGCTAAACAAAGTACCAATCCTCCAATAAACGCATAATCCATAGATTCGGCGCCCTGAAAGGTGTCATTGTTCATCCAGTAACTCAAGAAAACACCGTATGAAGAATTAGATCCCCATGTTGAAAACAGCACCAAAAACGCCGATAAAGTGATTATCCAGGCATAACCAGAGTCGACCGGGGGATATTTCTCATCTTCCTGTACGAGCTGCAAAGATCCTTCTACAAATTCATTACTATTGTCCAAGTTCAATATTTCCTCTGCAGCATTGAAATTTTCATCATTAGTGGCAATATCGAATTTCATTTGATCCTCTGTAGTGAGAGCTGATTTGTATGTTGCTATCCTGATGGCGTCTTCAAGATCGAGGTTTGCCACGATTCTTCCAATCCTTGATTGCTGTCTCTCTAGTTCTTCTGTGGCAGTTTGTAAGTTATCATCACGAACCTGGTCGTATAGTGTGACGATGTTTCTTGAAAGCTGTCTGCTTATGGAGTTTGCTCTTGGAACACTGGATATTACCGTCGAGGCTACTGTTCTAATTCTTTGTATGGACCTTTGCCCCTCTGAAAGTGTGCCATTATTTCTGACGGATCTAGCTTTGTCACTTGAATCACCAATGGACTCCACAGATATTCTACTCTCACTGGCTATCGATTCTGAGGAAAGAGATGAAATATCAGAGATTGCGTAGTCACTGTGTACGGTTTCCAAATTCATGCCGGCAGTATGTCCGACGTACGAGACGACTCAAGGCTTGAAACGAGAACCAAAATGCTGTCTGCCAGCTCCAGCTATATTAGTATCATTCACCTCCTGTACCACCATCACAGCCATTCAGCGTAAAACCCAGTACTGGACTGGACTTTTATGCGAATTAAAAACAGCTCTGCTAAGCGAGTCAAACCCCCCAAAAACTTCATCTAGCGGCTTTGCGGCGCACCGGCGCACCGGCGCACTTGCAGGTCTACCCGAGCCCCCAAAGACTCGACTGACAAGCCTTCCTTCCCCCATCTGATGCGACCAAGCACATCACAGCTATTATCCCACGTATATTTGAAAATCTCTGTGCCAATGTCTCTTGAGACGGTCCTGGCACGCACGCTAAACACTCCCAGCTCGTGCCACACCCCATAAGATCTCTCAAATACAGGGGTATCCAAGGCTGTGTTCCACACATCTTGAGCTCCACTCTTTCCACCCGTGCACCGGCTAAAGAAATCGTCGAGTCTTGGACTTTTGGCCTCTGATGGGCGAAAAGCGACAGCAAGAGGAAAGGAAGGAAGATGAAAAGAATAGAAGGCCAGAAGAGAGCAAGGGGCTTGGTGGGGATTGATGTCAGTAGGTTAGTTGTGACTTTGTGATATCACACTAGA
This sequence comes from Ambrosiozyma maleeae (nom. inval.), assembly GCA_003706635.2. NCBI lineage: Eukaryota > Fungi > Ascomycota > Pichiomycetes > Pichiales > Pichiaceae > Ambrosiozyma > Ambrosiozyma maleeae (nom. inval.). The sequence continues at coordinate 79,447 of PPLV02000004.1, forward strand.
GACCAGCCCTACAGTCGCGTCCACCTATCGAGTCACCATGGAATTCCCGCTATCCAGTACGTACGGTGTCCGCAGCTCCTTGTTCCTGCAGTCGGCAGACGACTATCACAGACACAGACACAGAGTCAACAAAAAGCTGGCTAAACTGCGCCGTGACTTGAAAATCCAAACAAAGGATACAAAACACTACTTGGAAAAAGAGAAGGTGTCATCCATCGATGCAGGCAACTACGATATGGACACCAAGTTTGGAGACGTGATCTTGTACCAGATCGAAAGAGACTTGCTTCACGCAGAGGAAACTAGACAATTGCTGAATGTGCACGCGTCCAAGTCCAAGAAAAGCTTCTTGCTCTCCAAATACAAAAAGGCGTTACAATCTAGTAAAAGACTATTGGCCATAACTGCTAACGAAAATAACTCGGATAGATTGTTGGAGTTGATGTCCTATGTCTCCATCGTGGAAGGTTACCTCCAGGTGACGAAAAAAAGATGGAATTTGGCTTTGTCCGCTTTCTCCGTGTCTAGATTGTGCTTACAGTTCCTTTACAAATACGAAAAATTACCTGATAAGTTGAATAAAGAATTGTATTTGGATTTAATTGACTCGGTAGTGGACCCAGCATTAACCTTATCATTGACTCAGATCTCCAGCTACTCTACGAATTTATCTTCAGTTTCTAAGAAATTTGCTTCTCAGAATGAAATTGAATATTTGAATAAGGCACTTGAATTGATTCAAGAAAGAGATCCAAACATTCTGAGTTCATATGATACAACGGGTTCTGAATCTGGAAAACTAATTGACAGAATCGCATGGTCAAGTTATGAAGCCAATTTGAATTCAGAGGATTTGGCAAAATCCATAATGAAGGCTCAATCAGAAGAGAGCGAGATCAATCCTTTGTTCGCCAGTTCATATGATTCTGCCTTGATCAGCTGGCAAGATGCACTTACGATTCACCTACAAGAAATGGAGAGATCCAAGGGTATTAATTCGGCCGCAGGTAACAGTGCCGGTGACGATGATGAAAATCAAGAACAATATATCATTGCTACGTATTTGAACTACAATTATTTGCTATTAAGAATCAGAAGAGATATTTCATTAATTGAAAACATTGGAAAAAACGTCAGAGACGTTTCAAGAAACTCAATATTGGAAGGCTTGAGAGATTCCTTAAAGTTGTTGGATAACATTTACAAATCGGTTGATGAAATCAAAGAATTGCCTGGTGTCGCCAACGATGACGATCTATCTGCTTCTCTAGATGTTTTCTCCACGTACTTTAAAGCTTTGAAGATTTACAAGTTGAGCTCTGCATATTTGGTGTCAAACAAGTACAAGGAATCATTGTGTCTATTGAATGAGGCAAGCAGATTGATGTCCACCTGTTCTAGTGATAAGAGTAAGTCTTTAGGGGTCGGCTTTGTCAGCTCTGAAAAGAATAACCTACCAACTGGTGAGGTTCTGTCAGACTTTCAAGAAAAATTAAAGCTGCAATTAAACAAGGTTCAGGTGTTGACCGTTTACTCCAACCAAATGACCAGCAACTCCAAGTTGACTAATGAGTACGTCATTGACAACATTGACAAGTTCCCAGAATTCGCAAAGGAGGACCTGCTCAACAGAGTCGCCTCCTTGAAGACCGCAATTCAGCCTGTCAGCGTCAAGCCTGTCTTGTTTGACATTGCGTTCAACTACATCTCATACGACGGCGAGGTTGAGGTTGACCAAGGCATGAAGGTTGAGCAGCAGCAGCTGCTGCACACAGACTCCCCTGCTTCGCTCGGCAGCGTCCAAGCCGCTGATAAGAAGAAGAAGGGTTTCTTTGGATTGTTTGGCCGTTAGGCCCCTTAAGTCTCTTTCTCTGTGTATCTTTTATGCTACAGTGATTATGTATACATCTTTAGTTTAGCTAGTACTCTAATTGCCATCCTCTCAACTGTAAAATGCAAAGCATTGATGTCCTTGCTGGTGGGTCTTTTCCAGTCGCCGTGGTGCTGGCAAAAGAGCCAAAGAGCGAGACTCGACAATTTGGGCTTGAAGGCCTTTAGCAAGAATTGCAGTGGAGAAGACGGTGGCGACTAGTGTTGCAATAGAGAGTAAACAGAGACGTCAGTAGAAAGGAGTGATAGAAGGAGGCCGAGCAAGAGGGAGATAACAGTGCTGAAGAGATTTGCGGATTGTATGAAATAAGGAAGAGCAATGGAGTCATTAAAGACGATATCGGAGGATGCATCAAACAGATGCTACATTTGCCTATCGGGGCAGAACGAGCTGGCGCCTTTTTGTGATAAGACGGACTCTAGGGACTGGGTGAAGCCGTGTGTGTGCTCCCTAGTTGTGCACCGAAAGTGTTTTCTCTCGTGGGTATCCTCTTTGGACTTGCAAAGACAGAGACAGGCTCAGGAGCAACGATTGAACGACCAAAATACAGAAAATGCCGGATCGCACGAGAGGTTGGTTAGATACAGCATTCAGCACACATTCCTGGGGTTGCCGCTAGTAAGAAAGTCGGAAGCAGTTAACATTTTAGTGGATTGTCCGCAATGTAAGAGATCGATCTGCTTTAGAACGCCAAATTCAACCGTTTTGAATGTGAAACAGATGGCTGGAAGCTTTGTGACACATTTTGTCAAAATTGGAATTTCATCCTCTATCATTACCACTTCTGTTGGCTCATTGGCTTTGGGTTTTGCAACCGGAATGAGCGCCTGTGGGGTCAATATCATGTCGACTCTTGCTCCTTCTTCGGTGCAGCTTTCTTTGTTTGACGTGGATTCCTTTAAAGTCTCTGATTTGGTTTCTGCTATGGACAGAGGCCTTATACAGATTCCAAAGTTTATCTCTGTCACAACGGGGGTTCCTTTACACTTAATTTTCTTGAGGTTGGATAAAAGTAATCCTACTCCTCTGATACGGTTTAGTTTGTTAATGATGCTTCCTTTGTCTGTATTCTCAGGCGTTGATAACTTGAAGCTGAACGTTGCTAAGAAGTTGATCTTTGCCACAATCCCAATGAAATACTTATACAAATGGTTTTACAATTTGACGTTTAATAGGATTTACTACAAATGGTGTAAGCAAGTTCAGCCATGTTTCTTGTGTGGAAAATTGTCAATGAAAGAGCTGGAGAGGCTAGAGAAGGAGAATGAAGAAGAATTTGAAATTCAAGAAAAGTTGAACCAGGAGAAATGTTCCGATAGAGACGAATTGGAAAGAGAATACAAGAATGCAAATTTCACTAAGAATAGAATTGTGATCCAATTAATTTATTATTTGAAGAGGTTGTTGAATTTAAAATTGGGTAGCATAAGGTTTTCTCGATTTAGAAGGGAGATTATAAGCTGCTTTAGGTTCAATTACTGCAGAGCATTTTCAGATTCTCAGTTCTACAGTATTCTGGTTTCTACCATAATATGGCCAACTTTGGGTAAATACGCTGGTTCGTATATTGTCAGGATTCCAAATATACACAGCAATTTTTTGAACAGGCTGGTCAATACCCCCAATGAAGGCGTTTTCCTAGCAAATATGATTGGTTGTGTTGTCGTTGTGCTTGCTAAAGATTTAGTCAATCTTTATTTTAATTACAAAAAATTTAAGCAATTGAAAAACATTGACGTTGTTGACCCGTCAAATCCACAGGAGTTGAAACAGGTTCTTCAAAACCTGTCTGAAAACTATCAGAGATAAGTGTAGGAATCTCACTTGGATATTTGGTGTGTTATATTTTTGTTCTTTGGTCTATGGCAATGTATGTTTCCATTTTTATGAATTAATCTTGAGGGGTATTTCTCATTCTTCAAGGAATTATGGATAGTAACAATAATAAACATGTATGTAGAACAAAAGTGAAAAGGAAAATCGGCAAAACAAAAGAACAGATGAGTGGATATGTTGGAAACTAGATATATAATAAGAGACTGTGAAAAAAAACCTATGTAAAAGATATATATACAAAGATATACATACACATAAATGGAGAGTAAAAAGATAATGACGCTGATAACACGAAGGCTGGCCTTTTTAGAAAAGATATAAACATGAGTAAAATTCTTTTGTCATTTGTCAGATTAGATGAAAATATAGGTACCATATATCATCTTTGCAATTTTGTTTCTCCACCGATGGCTCTTCACTGTGATAACCAAAAAAAACAGTGAACTGTAAAAGACAAAAAATATTGAAGATAGTCTGTGCAAATCAAACTTACACCTTCTTTCTTCTATTACTACCAACGTGAGCTTGGTAACCGGTTTTAATGGACGAGACAGATTTAGTAGAACCACAAGCTTTACAGACGATGAAATGCAATCTGTTAGCACTCTCTCTTTTCAACTCTGTGTTCATGGACTTACAAGTCTTACAAATGACGTACTCTTGAATGTAACCTCTCAAAACACGTTCGATGTTCTTAGCTTGGAATCTACCCTTAATGATCAATCTCTTTTCACGGTCAATGGAACCAGAGGTACCCAATTCGGCGAATAAGTATTGAATCAAATGTTCAGGGTTTCTCTGTAGAGTAGCTGAAATGGTTTGAACGTTGGCAAACATTGTCTTCTTGTTACCATCTCTTTGCACTTCAGGAGGTGGAATCTTCAACTTGGATTGCTGACCACCTGCCAATTCTGGGTTCTTTTCTCTTAGAATGTTAAAGAATCTGCTTAATAAAGCTGGGTACGCTATGAAGTTTGATGGTGTGGCGGCCTGTGCGCTTGAAGCCTCGGCGGCAGTAGGCTCGGCCACAATACCTGCCTCTTCTAGCTGTCTATCAAAGTCGTCGGCCACCTCCACGGTCTTGGAGGATGCCTTCTTCTTCTTCTTCTTGAGTTTCAGTCCGTCAAATGAATCTGTGAGTCCATCTACGCTTGCGTCATTGTCCGCGGCGGTGGTGTCTGATGGTGACTCAACATCCTTGGACTTCTTCTTCTTCTTCTTGAGCCCTGCAAACATGTCTTCAACGTCTGCAGCTCCCGTAGCTGGCTCCTCACCAACAGGGGTCTTGCTCTTCTTCTTTTTCTTTAATGTGACATCAAAATCTAGCTCGTCAGTCATCGTTTCGGCTCCGTGATACGTGTGTCTCAGATGCGTTATCTCTGTGTCTTTGCTAGATACCCTGAGTCCCGGACTCCCTACAGCGCCCCCTTACTCTCTTCAAGGCCCGGCCCCTTCACATCCACACCACCTCTTCCTTCACCTGCTCCTTTCCTGTTCCTCTTGCTCTATCGCTTTTCCTTACAAAAAGCCGCGCCAGCCAATTCGCCGTCGCTTTCAGTGAAAAATTTTTCAGCTCGTTGCCAACGGCCGGGTGACTTTGCGTCGATCGACGCGTCGATCGACGCGACGGTACAAATGCTGGCTGTGTTTGTTGCTGTGTAATTGATTACGCCGTTTATAGGTATGATGACGTCAGCGCTGAATAGCTGTGTCTGCTGTGGAAGCACTATATGATTACTGTATTATATGATCACTGCTGCATGATCGCTGTATATCCACTATACAAGGTATCCACTCGTCACACATTCAAGTTCTCCGTCTTGCTCTCTAGCTCTTGCATCGCCTGTTTGTCCTCCTTGGTCACCTTATCAATCTCGGTACCGGCGCTGTACTGCACAGTACTCTCGTCAAACTCCTCTTCCTCTTGCTCGCCCTGGCCCTTCTCGCCGTCCTGTGCCTCCTCCTCCTCGATCTCGTACTTGTCTAGGAAGAACTTCTCGATGTCGGCTTGGTCATTGTTCTCGGCCTCGTATATAGCGTCGTGGCCAAACACGTTTTTCACAAATGGGTCTGCGTCGTGCTCACAGAGCACCTCGACAACCTCCAAGTGGCCGTTCAAGGATGCCCAGTGCAACGCCGTGTTCCCGCTCTCGTTCGTCTTGTTGACCAACACCTTGGCGTCCGCCTCGCTCACCAGCGAGAGCAGGTACTTGACAACCTCCGAGTGGCCGTTGGCTGCTGCCATGTGAACTGGCGTAGCCAGCGAAAACTCGTCCTGCACCGTCATCAATACACTTGGTTCCACCTCCTCTGTGAATATCGCTCTTAACGACTCCAAGTCGCCGAATCTCGCATCGTAGATCACGTTGTCCATCTCTTCCTGTGTGAGCGTGGTTAGTTTCGACGTCATTTTGTTGCCTCCGATCAGATGATATATGTGTGCAAAACCAGTAAATCAAAACACAGCCACAATACTGAGTCCACAATCACTTCACTGTCCTGCCGTCCGCTTCTCGTGTCTCCCTGACTCCCTCTCGTGGACCCACTTCAACCTCATGACCCTCCCTCTTCTCTAACTAAAAGCCTTAAAATCCACCATAAAGAAAATTTTTATCGCAATCTTTCTGGTGGTTACGTAATCCAGGGACAGAGAAGCCGATGGATTTGAAATGGATAGCCATGGAATGGAGAAGTCAAGAGGTGCCAGGAACTCGGCAAGCCAGGGGCAGATGATGGGGGAAGAAGAAGAAACGTGGAGAGCAGGGAATGAGTGGAGAGATGAGTGGAGAGACGAGTGGAGAGACGAGTGGAGAGACGAGTGGAGAGACGAGTGGAGAGACGAGCGGAACAGTGGTTTTGAAGGAAAAATTGAACGATGAAGAACTGCGGCAGCTGAAACAGAAGCTGGCAAAGTTCAAAGGAGACCCGAATTTCAAAAGACAGAGATCGTCCACCAAGATCGGGAGGCTGTTTGACAAAGTAGAGGCAGTGCTAGAGGTGAAGGAGCGGGATGCAGACCAGATAGATGCGGTGTACAGGAACATCAGGACGTGTGATGCAGAGTGGGCCGGGGGTGATGGGGGCAGTGGCGGGCGCAGAGCTGTGATCCAGTACCTGTTGGGACTGCTGAAGAGCATAGATGAGCTCACGGTAAAGACAGAGAGAAGCGAGGAATTCATGAGCATACCCTTATACGACCTCCGGTATGTCGGTAAATTGGTGAATTTCATCGTCATAGAAGGCGTCTATGCGTGTTTGCCAGCTGGAATTGGAATCCCAGTGACCAAAAGACGTTTGAAAAACTTTGAGATTCCATTGAAACTGGCTCACATCAGTGACCTGCAGAAATCTAAAGAGATTTTGACAGATGTGGTAGATGGCTTCACACAGATATTTGCCACAGGCACAGACACTGATTTAAAAAAATTGGTGCTGGTGGGCAGTGGATACACAGATGCCATAACGGCAGCCATCTATCTTTACATTTCGAACGGAAGAGATTCAGTTCATGAGGATAAATTTAAGAATCTAGAAGATTCAGCAGCCTCAACCTATGAACTACTCTCAATATACACATTATTGATTAATAACAACCCTAAGCAGACAAAACTGCAAGTGGAGTTCTACAATTTTGTCATGCTTAGATTGCAGTGCATCCCAATGGAGAGAAAGTCAGGCGGTATACAGGCTTTGATTGATCTAGTGGTGGGGTTGAGAGACAATGAGGATATCGACATCTCTAGAATCCAAAACTTGCTTGCCGTGATCCTGAACATGAGACGGTTCAACGTTGACTTAAAGAGAATGACAAATGCTGAATTTTTTGAAAATTTATGCAGTCAACTATACAATTTATTGGTATTTGTGAATAGACCCATAATGACTTCTATTGTTTCAAATATTGTTCACCAACTATTTGCCAAGAATCCTATTATCGTCACTGATTTTCTCTTCAAGAAGTTGTGGTTATGTTTTGATCCGATAGAAGACGATGATACCGAATCTATGGTTTTGACAAGTGAGGTTGACTTGAATAATGCCTTCAATGTGTTGGTTTCCTTGTCAAGGAGGTCAAATGATTTTAACTTTTTGAATGCTCTGTTTGAACCTATATTGGTTCAAATTTGGGCTTACATGATTTTCCAAAAGGAGAAAGAAAGTGACTATTTAATAATTCAGAACGTGCTAGTGTCCTATTTAACTTTAGATGATGATAATCAAGCATTAATTAAATTATTTAACAATATTTGCAATGTGAACTTTCCAAAATGGCAATTTGATTCTAGTGTGCAATTTGACAACGGTTTAACTTACATTAAAAGGCGTGTCGACCTCAGTCAATTAGGAAAATTTGAAACTGTTTCAAATATTGAAAGTATGGATTTACTACTAGGAAAAGTGGATTCCATATTGAATATGTTTTGTGAAGTCTTACAAGTTTTAGATGATAATAATGGTGGCAAGATACAACTTATTTTTTCCACTGTTTTGAAAAGATGGTTTAAATTGCATGAAAGTAATGCAGAATTTATACGAGACGATGGCGATAATAATTCTTTGAAAACATTAATCAACTTGAAACTGTTGGAGTTGGTTGTTGATAAATTTCAAGATAGACTAGCCAGATCAATGGATGATTCCCTGGATGTTGTGGAGTCTGTTTTGTTATCAGAGAAGAAACCTAATAATGAAATCAAGACCGAATTGAATATCGTGAAGAACGAGAATATTGATAGCGATGATGAAGATGATGACGAATCAAAGCCATTTTCTGATGATGATGCTAAGCACATCGTTGTTGATTTGTTGTCTAACATTCTAGATAATGACTCTACAATATTGACTGAAACCACAGTAACCAGATTGGAGAACATTTCTGGTTTGGTCAAAGATAAGTCACTTAAATCAAAGATTCAAAGAAAAATCAGCGGTGCTAGAGATGTTGAGGCCTCCGCTGATAAATTACAGAAAGAAAAGGAAAGCAAACTTTTGGACAGAGCAATGAAGAATATTAATGATCCATTGCCTCCCGTCAAAGTTTACGGATTGGATATAATCCGGAAATTATTACTAGATGCTGTCACAGCAAAAACCAAATCCGTTATTAATTTAAATGTTGCTGTGAATCTACATTTGACCTTATTGAAAGATTCGGACCCTTTTATCTATTTGAACTGTATTAGAGGTTTGGAAGAGTTAGTCCCATTGGACAGGGAGACTTTGATGAAGAAGTTCCTAGATATTTATGCCGATTCAAAATCAAAACAGGGTTTGGATGTCAAATTAAGAGTCGGTGAAGTCATGGTGAGAGCCACTGATAACTGTAGTGAGCTACCAGTTGGCTTAACAGAGTATCTGGTTGGCAGACTTATTCCTTTGATAAGCAAAAGGGAGACGGGTGCATTAGTTGATGATAAGTTAAGAATATCTGCGATTTCATTGCTTCGTTCTGCTTGTATCAAATCTAACTTTGAATACTTGAAAGAAAGCAGAATAATCAGCGACGTTTATGACATTGTTAGTGGAGTTCTAACGTTTGAAAAAGATCCAGGTGATCAGGCATCGATGAGAAGATCCGTTTTGAACTTAATGAGTTCTTTGTTGACTATTGATGGCACAAAGGGATTATCCTTGATTGGACCCGATATTGGTAAAAAATTTGACGTGCAATTAAAGTACTTAAGCGGTGCTGATACGGATTACCTTGTGAGGGAGGATTGTAACCATTTGCTGTATTTGATTGACGATCTCATGCAGGAAGCGCTTGCTGCAAGATGAAATGGCTATATCATTTAATTACACTAATAACAGTATTTCTTCTAAAGCTAAGTCTGAAATGTTTATTTTAAATCAATAAGAAGAAAAGATGCACAAATACAAAAATAAAAGTCAAAGACGTTATGCGTCGATGTCATCGCCTAGTAAAGCAAACGCATTCTGTTTACTGACAAAAGAAGGCACGTCTTCGTTCTCTTCCTCCTCTTGGCCACCGTCTGGATTGGTGATGTACGCGTCATCGACCTCCTCGACCATGGCGTCGGTGTCTTGTTCTTGTTCCTGTTGTTCTTTGTCCTGCTTTCTCTGTTTGTTTATCAGTATTTTGTTTTTGATCTGCGACTTCAACAATTCCATCTTTGTCAGCTTGTTGATCTGCTCCCAGTTGTTCTTTCTAGTGAACTTCACCATGTTTGATCTGATGATGCTGGCTTCGATCTTGGTACTCAATTTATCGCTCAATACTATACCTCTCTTTTGTCTAGTCTTGCTCAAACCTTCATTCTTACCGACAATAGTTTTACTCTTGCTTCTCTTTTGCAGTTTCTGTGTTAGAAGAGCTTCATTTTTGGAGACCGACGCTCTGATCATCGGAGATATAACATCTGTCTTGTGCAGTCTTGGAATGCTCTCCAAGTCTTTGGCCTCAGCTGTAGCCGCACCCGTGGTTTCAATCTCACCTCTACGTGCTGCTCTTGAGTGTTTGGATATCTTCTTCGCCATTCTAAAATATACCAGGCAATCTTCGGCTCTCTTCTCTGTTCTAAGACACCCTACCGCTCTCACACTTCACCTCTCTCCTGCACTTGTCTCCTCTCATAGATGCCAATATCAACTAAATAGAAAAAAAAATTTTAAAAAATTTTTGAACCTCCGCAATTTTCACCAAAACCGCATCTTTTTCAGTCAGATTTGGGGTGAAGAAGAGGTGGATAGAGGTGGTTTGAGGTGGTTCGAGGTTATAGAAGGGGATTACAGGGAAAGAACAGAGGTGAAGGGCAGAGGGTCAGCGAGGAATAGAGTGAAAAAGGCTTGAGGCTCTGTGAAGGATTATGGGGCTGTGTTTCTACTTTATCTCAGCTACTATGTATAGCTATTTTATTTAGTTATTTCTTGATTGTTTCTTTATAAAATTCTAGTTCAATAGAGAAAAAGTATAAAACATCAACATTGCAGAGTGGAAAATGCGTCACGGGCGTGGGTGGACCAGAGGCGAGGACCCTTAGAACTTGTAGACTTGAGTCTTGTCGTAACCCAACTCTTGCAAGACACCGGTGACTTCACCTTGGTCGGTTGGAGACTTCTTACCACCGGATAGAGCCTTGTACATACCTGGAGGACCACAGACAAACACGTGGCTCTCGGCGGAAGGACCTGGCAACTCCTTTTGCAAGGTGGCCTTGTCAATGAAACCAACGGTACCCTTGAAAGAGCTGTCAGCGGCGGAGTCGACAAAGTAGGTCAACTTGAATTGGTCAGGGTGCTTGGCAACCAAGGCGTCCAACTCTGGCTTCAACAAAATGTCGGCCGGAGACTTGGAACCGTACAACAAGTTCACCTTGGTGGAGTCGGACTTGTTCTTCAAGATCTCGGTGATCAACTGGTACAGTGGAGCGATACCGGTACCACCACCAATCAAGGTGACCTCCTTGAATGAGTTTGGTTCCCACTTCCACTTTTGGATTGGGCCCTTGATGGACAAGGTGTCATTAATCTTCAAGTCAAAAATGTGGGTAGACATCTTACCACCCTCGTATTTCTTGATCAGCAAGTCCAGGGATCCCTTTTGCTCGTTGTCGGACACTGGGGTGTATGGTCTGATCACGTTGGTGTACTTGGTCAAGATACATGAGGCGGTGGTCAATCCAGACACCTCGTCCTCGCTGTTGAACTTGAAGGTGAATAGCTTGGTGTCTTCGGACAAGTCCTTGACGGCAGAAAGCTTCAAGTCGACCCAGTCTTGGCCGTTCAATGCCTTCTTCGACTCGTTGTAGGCGGTGGTGGACATGGCTGAGGAAAAGTATAGGGCAGAGGCTGCTGCTAGCACTGGTAGTGCGTATTTAGGTCTGACGGCGGATCTCAAGAAAGCGGACATCGTGGACTGGCTGGCGTGGTAGCAATTGAGGGCAATTGGTGTCATTTAAAGCAATCTCTTAAGACTAAATCGTACGTTGTTGGAGGGCAAAGCTTCTCTTAACCACCTAGTTCCGCTCTTCAATTGGAAAAACTCGTCGCCCGTCTTGCCGCCTCCACTGGCGTCTCGCTCCCGCAATTCCCAGGGGCCAACAGGCGGCGAACCGCACGCCATTTAAAGGCCTGGCGGTCCCGGTGGGTCCCGGTGGGTCCCGGTGCCAGCGACGACGGCGACGGAGGCAACGGCACGACCGGGCGGCCAATAGCTGCTGCCGTAGCGGCCACGTCCACGGAGACAAGGCGTTGGGCCCCCTGCTGAGCACCAGACTGCTTACTCATGCTGGATATGTGACATTTGTAATCAGTGTGGGGCAATCGGAGATATCCACAATTGCAATATGTGGCATGCAGAAACGAGAGAGACACGATAGTCCGGCGGGTGGATAGATGTGGAGATACGAGGGTGTGGAGATTTCAGGTACGGAGATGGGGTGATGCGTCGGATCTACAGGGTGAACTTGCCACCGGCCGCTCGTCACTGGCCTGTATGTGTGTCTGCCGTCTGCTGACCACCATGGTTGTTCCTCCGGTGGTCCTCTCTGTTGGTGCTTCATGTCTGCACTCCACACGCTATGCAACTGCGTTCGCTTATATTGGCGGCCAATTACGACCCAAAACAGGTAATTTCTGTGTCCGAGCGCGGCCAGCAGACAGTCATGCCTGTCGGAAGGCCGCGCCGACAGTGTCGACGCGTGTGGATCACGTGACCGTTTGGAGCTTGGAGGGGAAACTAGTGGCTAACAAACCGATGATAACTGGGCTTCTCTATCAGTGAGTGTCCATCACGATGCAGCCACTGCTATAGGCCCACTGCTACAGCATTTACTATATCAGCACCCACTACGATAGGTCCAACCATAAACCCACGCACCAGGTGTCTCAAATAGCTCCGACGCCTCGCCATGCTGTCCAGACTAACAAAGCAAGAACTCATCAGACAAACAAAACGATTCATACCTCCTTTATTGCCAACCTACCATAAAGGCCAGTGTGGAAAAATAGTGGTCATTGGTGGGTGTGAAGACTATACAGGCGCTCCTTTCTTTTCGGCACACTCGGCTGCCCTGCTAGGGTGTGATTTGACTCATGTCATCTGTGAATCAAACGCCGCCCAGGTGATAAAGTCCTACTCTCCGGATCTAATGGTTCATCCGTACCTACGAGACTCCTTGTCTTGCTCGGTTAATGAGGCTACGTTGGACAAGTTTCTTAACGAGAACGTGCTACACAAGGTCAATTCCGTCTTGGACAGAGTCCAAGTGGTGGTTTTAGGTCCAGGATTTGGCAGAGATTCGGTCATGTTGCGTAGTCTAGAGTTGATCATTGATCAGGTCAAAACTAGGCAATTGCCTGTTATCTTGGATGCTGACGCCCTTTATCTGCTAAGCTTGAAACCTGACTTGATCAAAGGTTATGAAAAAGCCATAATATCACCAAATCTAATGGAATTCAAACGACTTTACACTGCAGTTTTTCCAAAAGAGCAACTCCAGGAAACTCCTTTGATCGAGCAAGTTAAGAGATTATCAAACTATTTGAATTGTGTCGTCTTGCATAAAGGTATGCAAGACTTAATTGTCTTTCATGAAGATTACATACTGCTCGAACAACAGGGATCAAATAAAAGAGTCGGTGGTCAGGGTGATACGTTAACTGGTTTAATATCCACTCTCTTAGCATGGGGAACGTCGGCATACAAAAAGAATCAAATCTGGCCAGAATCAAAGATCGAGCCATTGTTATCAGATAAAGAAATCATGATGCTGTCTTGCTTTGGTGGATGTCTCTTAGCAAAGGTAAGCAGTCATAAAGCGTTCAACAAGTACGGTAGATCGATGCAGACCTCTCACCTACACGAGTTTATTAATGATTCATTCAACAGTTATTTTTAAAAGCAAAAGGAACGCAAGAGTATGTATATGTATATGTATATACTTAGATTTTCTCAATTAGTCTTCTCTTTAGACCTATGTAGTCCGATAGCTTGAGCTTGAGTAGTTGAAGTTGCTCGTTTGAGTAATCTGAAATTTCAACTTGGTAAGTCTCACCTTCTGGTAGATTTGGAGTATCAATTTTACCATCAATAAAAGCTTGCAACTTGGCCTCTTCTTGATAATTAGGTGGCAACAATTCGTAAAACTGACAAAGCCTCAAAACGTTCTCATCGGTGAGTGTGAGGAACTCGCCCAAAGTGAACGGGAAAATTGACATATCTGGCTCGTCTCCATCCGAGTTCAAAATAGGTTTGATATTTTCTTCTTTGGCTTCTAGTGTAGAGTTTATCGTTCTGTCTATTGACCTCTGTTCCAAGATTAGCAGCTGGCCTTGTAACTCCCCAACCAATTGCACCAAATCGTCGTTGGTTGCGTACTCTGAAGGATCAAAATTAGCAGATGCAGCCCCGCCATTAGCCACACCCTGTGTGGAAGGAATTCCAACCTCCAGGTTTCTCAGACTTGCAGACGTCTGCTTCACTTGGAACTGTAATAGCTGCTCGCCAGTTCTTGCAAGCAAGTTCGACTGCTTCTTCACAATCTCCTTCAATTGGTTGATTTCTTCCTGTAATGATTCCAGACTGCTCATATCCTCAAAAACTTCCCCTAGTGATGATAGTAAAACACAAATAGCCACCCTAGTCTGGCTTATCCCACCAATATGGTTGCTGTCCTTATCCTTGTTGCTTTGTTAGCCCTCTTGATATCTCAACGGGCACTTGTTGGTCTTGTTTCGACGCGTCGATCGACGTGTTATGGGATTCAGCAGAACCCCTCAAGGAGGCGGTTTGCTGGGTCACCACCTCCATACAAGAGCAAGTCATGTACCGGGCGCATTAGTAGGTCCAGGAGGCAGGCAGGGGAGGTCCCTGTGGAGTTACTGGAATTGGTGTATGCGCTACGAGAAGAACATTACTTAACGTTATGGTTGGTCTACTTGATTTAGAAGGCCAGTTGGCGTTGTACAAAGCATACCATATGCACAAGAAGAACGTGGACATTCACATGGTGTTTATTCCTGCGATCTTTGTCACTGCGATCGTCATGGTGAGCTATGTGCATGTGACAGAGTCCATCAGGTTATCGGACATTGCCTTGTTCGTGTACGGCTCCTACTACCTCCTATTACACTTGAAAGCTGGACTCGCCAGCTTTCCGTTGCTTGCGCTCGGGTACTTTTCGAGTGAACTGTTATCCAGCTGGTTCGACCAGAGCTCTGTCATCAGATACGCCCTTGCCTTGCATGTTGTGGGATGGCTAGCGCAGTTCTACGGGCACGGTTTCTACGAGAAAAAGTCCCCAGCCATCTTGGACAATCTCATCCAGCCCCTGGTTCTAGCCCCGTACTTTGTCGTCTTTGAGATTCTTTTCCTCTTTGGCTACGAGTTGGATCTGGAAAAGAAGATCAACCGTCTCGGCAAAAAGATCAGAAGAGATCTCGATAACGCCAAACTGAAAAACAACACATAATCGTGTATCTTCCCTTCCTCCCTCCCTCTTCCCCCGCCCTGACGCTATGACAAATACTCCGTCGCGCCCCGGAACATGAGGCTGACGTAAACGGCGACACCAGAAGACGCCAGAAAACACAGTTTAACTAAATATCTATTTATTTGACTATATCTAAGGAATGACAGGTTATGATTCTATGAAGGAGTTTGTAGCAAGGGAATTGACTTGAGAGGTGTAATGATGTTCAAGGATCAGTTTCCAGTTAAGGGCAAGTTGGTGCTAGTGACGGGTGCGTCACAGGGTTTGGGGTACTCGATCAGCAAGAAACTGTATCTCAAAGGAGCCAATATCATACTGATAGCAAGAACGGAATCGAAGTTGGCGAAGAACGTTGACGAGATCAGAAAATTGAAAGAGGCGGAAGATGGGCAGTTTGTTAGACATGTTGCGGCGGATCTATCCGTGTATGCTGATAATTTGAAGGTGTTAAAGTACCTAGAAGAGAACGAGCTGAACCCAGACATTTTGATATGTCTTGCGGGGTCCTCACACCCAGGCTTTTTTTTGAATTTGACGGCCGATCAGTTGGACCAAGGCATAGATATCAACTATAAGACATCGTTGTATTTTATTCATGCGTTGGGTAAGCATTTTTTGAAAAGAGACGGCACCGCTGATGACTACAAAAAGCACATTGTTCTTTGCTCTTCCACGTTGGCGTTTTATCCACTGATAGGATACGGACAGTACTCTCCTCTCAAGATGGCAATTAAGGGACTGGGAGATACCTTAAGACAGGAGTTCAAGCCGTACAACGTTCAAGTCCATACATTATTTCCAGGAAACTTCCAAAGCGAAGGCTTTGAGGAGGAGGAGTTGACCAAGCCGGAAATCACGAGGATGTTGGAAGGAGCCTCTGTTGCTATACCAGTTGATGAGTGCAGTGATATTATTTTGCAAAGCTTGAGTGGTGGTGACCATTACGTGTTTACTGATTTGATAAGTTGGTTCATTGCCTGTTTTTCTTTAGGTTTCAGTCCTAGAAACTGGTGGCCTTTGCAGATTATCTGCAGCTTTATAGGCAGTATTATAGCTAGACTTGTGGGTAGATTTGTTCATGAAAGAGACATCAACAACTACTTTCACAAAGTTGGGGGCTTTGTCGATTTGGACGAGGACGCCACGTCCAAGAAAGACGACTAGCTTTTACGGCCGTGAGCTCAATACACGTATTCAGTTATGTATTTATTACTAGTACAAAAAGTGTGAAAGAAAAGATAATCGTAGATGTAGAATGAAATTGTTGCAATGCGCTCCGAGTATATGTACAAAAGGAATGTGTATGTATAATTTGCTGCATTGGAAGCTGTGTCTTGCAAGACACTGTCTTGAGATGCTTGTGTTCCAGAGGTTTATTTGAATACAGAGTTGATGTCTAGCGAGTATAGCCAGTTGACGCCCCTGATGATCTCGTAGTTCCAGATATCCTTGGCCGACTCGCCAATCTCTTTCTTGGTGAAGTGTGTCACGTTGCTGTTCACTTCCACCTTTCTGTTTTCAAAGTCCAAAGACTCCACCGACTGCTGGATCGACTCATGTATTATGCTCTGGTTCTTCTTGAATGACTGTGACGTCAAGTACGACAACGACGCAGTCAACAATAAACCGCCCAAAAACCCGTGAACTCTACCTGCCATCTTAATCTCTCCAAACTTTGCTCTGCAGAACACTCTCTCAACCTGGCTCCTCTCCACACCCTGCCCACCGTCTCTCCTCCCTCTCTCCCTCCCAATCCTTATACCTCATGATACGCTTCCTTCTCCTGTCTCGCCTCGTCTTCACACGTGGTTACGCAGCACTGGCCTGTAATTTTTTTCTCTCGTTTTATTGACGGACGAGGAGGCAGGGCATTTTTAGAGGAAAAGGAGGGCAGAAGGGCAACCGAAGAGCAGGAGCCAGCGGGTGGTTACAAGGGGCAGCAGCAGTAAGGGCATAAGCGGATATAACCTAGGTAGAGACACCTGTTGAATCTCTAAGGAGTACTTTTTTCTTGCGGAATACCATGACTCTCGGAAGAAACGCTAAGCAGCTAAACCACACTCTCAGAAACTTGGTATCATCCTTGATCGAGCATGAATCTGTGACAACCACGATGGCCAAGGCGAAATTGACACAGGGGTACATTGAAAACTTGATAACCAAGGTGAAGAACTCTGACTTGAGCGACAGACAGGACTTTTTGAAGATTAAAGAAAAGCTATACGGTAACCTATACAACCAGGACATCACGGTCCCAAAGATGATGACCGACTTGAACGAAAGATACCAGTCCAGAGCCGGTGGTTACACGAGAATCCTAAAACTAGAGCCAAGACTCGGCGATAACGCTCCGCAGGCTATCATCGAGCTGGTGGATGGTACCGACAGAGAGATGAAGTTCTGGATCACAGCTAGAATCGTTGCCAGACTAGAAAAACAAGGACTGCCTTTGGACGCATTGACAAATAAGAACGTTAAGGATCTATTGTACCATAGAAAGGACGGATCGGAAGAGTTCAGAAAGGCGGTTGAGCTGTGTAAGGAGAGATTCTATTCTACTGAGGAATCGCTCGAAAATAAACCAAGATTCAAAGATGCTAACAGATTGAAGAGCGGTTTCCATAAGGAATTCAAAAATTATGTCGTTGTTCCAAGAGAGTCAAAATAGTTTTGAAGATTCCTAATTAAGTATAATCATATATATATCTTGTAAATATAACCTGTTTTGTTGCCACTGAGTTCAAATACTAAAATACAATAGAGAGAACAGAAAATATAAAAAACACAGTTTATTGGATGATGTGCATATATATAGAGGCATATATAAAATGCAAAGAGAGCTGACTTAAAAAGTATTAAAGAGAAACAAATAATAAAAAATCAAAGCATTATCTAGTGCATTCATGACTCTTGCTTAACATTGAAAGCATTATTGATGTTTTGGTTGGTCTTGAAGTTAAAAGCCTTGGTCTTTTCATAGATTTGGTAGTAAACGGAGTTGAAATCTCTACTGCTGTTCTCGATAACTTTATCTTCAGCGTTCACCTTGAACTTGTTCTTTGTCAAAAATTGAGTCAATTCATCGTCACTCAAATTAGAACCTAAGAATTCTCTAACACTAGCAAAGGATAAATTCTTGTTGACTTTAACGAGGTTGGTCAAGATTAAAGAGTTCATGTTCTCAATCAATCTGTTTGAGTCTAACTGACTGATGAAGAAATCAGTTAACAATAAAACCTTGATCTTTGATAAGACATCTGACAATTTTTCAAATTCAAAAGTGGAGAACAAAATCTCAATTAACTCTGTAAATGGGTCTTGGAACTCGTATGATTCAATCTTAACGGCTCTGACCAAATCTTTCAATCTCTTGTTTGATGGGTTGTATAGAACAGCAGCAGTTAAGTATCTCAAAATCCATGGACATGATGCTTGTATAGTTGATAAATATGAAGATGAAAAGAAAAGATCCATCAAGGTATCCAAACCTGACACCTTGCTACCTGAGACTTCACGGGTAGTCTCAAATTCAGCAGCTTCAGAAGTTTCAAGTTTTCCTTCGGATCCAATAGCAGCAGCGGAATTGGACGAGTTACCCTCTAAGCCAAAGAAGATGTACAAGGAAAAATGGATGAGCCATGTTCTCTTGTTCAGCTGATCCAAAGTAGAGCCATCAAAGTTTCTGCTGTCGATAATGTCTCTCAACTTGTTGAATTCGTTCAAGGCATCTTGCCAAGAGAACGAAATGATTTCGGAGGATAATTTACCCCATGTAGCACTCAAATTCAATTCTTGGTTTGTTGATAGTAATCTGAAGTTCGATAATAGGTCTGATGCCATCACATAGTCACCTCTGTTGTATTGAAATTTACCAAATTTGTACAATTGCAGGATCTTTTCGTCATCGATAGAGTAGTCCTTGGATAAAATTTCTCTGTTGTAAGACTTGTCCTGCTTCAAAGATTCCTGCACTTCCTTCGAAGACAAGATCTCCAAGGTCTTCTTTGTATCTTCATTCAATTTCAACAATTCTTCGTTGACAAATTTTTCTCTCTGCAACAGTTCCTCAGGGATTGGTGTGTTTGGCGGGTTGACAGAGGCGAACTTCTCCTTGATGAACTTGATGAGGTATGTATCCTTCAAAAGCTCGTATTCTAGCTTGTCGATTTCTTCATTGTCGTAGATCAACTCCAAGTGCTCGATTAATGGGTAGATTAATTGACGATCCAAAAACTTGACAAAGTTGTTGGACAGGTCATATTTCTTGGCAATTTCCACCTGCTCAGGGCTTAATCTAATCTCTTCAGACATGCTGCTGTTATCAAAGGATGCTGGAGGTGCGCTGGTCTATTCTGATGCCCTCCCTTCCCCGGCAATCCCCCTTCTGCTTTCACTCCCGTTTCCCATGGTGCTCTTTTGGTGCTCTTTTGCTCACTCAATGAGTTTTTCCTGCTGAAGAAAATTTTCATTACTGGAGGTTGTGGCTGCGCCACAATTCGTGGCGCAGCCAAAGGGGCGCGTGTTTGAGCGGTGCACGGGTGCGTGTGTGGGTCGTGTGGCTGTTGAGCGTGGCTGTGCTGAAATGGCTGGCTGCGGGGGCACGGGTGTGGGTTGGCTGCGGCAGTCTCATTTCGTGGGTCGCTGCGATAGCGAGCTTTAGTAGAGGGAGAGAGGACTTGGGGGGAACAAAAAAGAGGCCGACTGGGCAGGTTGAAGCAGTGGCCGTGAGCAAGGCGAGTGGCATAGACAGGTGTGGGCGGGTGGTAAAGACAAGATATTGTTGCAATCACGTCTTAGACACTCAATTCGGTAGGTTGAGATATTTGTGGTCTGCAGGGTCCGTCTAGGTTGTGGGTTCACGCAGTTCCTCGTGTCAAGTAATTGATAGCAAACGGTCACATTTGACGCACAGCCGGTCGAGCAAGGAGCATTCTGACAAGTCGGCTTTCAATATTCTGGGGCTGGTACAGTGTCAGGATATTCAATTACACCAACTGAACTCCACTGTTGTTTTTTTCTGGTCTCCAATCAACAGACGTGCTGTAGCTGTTGCCTGTGCCTGTGCTCTTGTGTCTCTTTTTGTCTTTTTTTGAATGCGTCAAAAGCTACTAAACATCCTACACCACACTAAATCCCATAACTCCAACAACAGCGATTCATCTACAGTCAACAGCATCAAATCATCCTCAGACATTGACTCTACTACCTCCTCTTCAAACTCAAAGACTGTCCCTACGATAGATTCAAACTCAAACTCAAACTCCAAATTACAAGCCTCCAGTACCGCTAATACCATGAACACCCAGCAATACTACCAAGAACAGGTGTTGCATAACACTCCGGGAGCTATGAATATAGACCTGTCTGCTATTAGCTCCTCGAGTGCAGCTGAATACTCGGAATCTGCTGCGGCTGCAAATGCACCACCTGCTACTCCGACCCCAGAACAGCAGCAACAGTTTGCTTACCTACAACATATGCCTTCTTATCAGGCAATCATTCAACCAAACTTTGCACAGTTACAGAGGGCCTCTGGTGGCTCCCTTTTACCTCAAAGATCAACTATTTCAAAGGGCAAATACTCTCTAAGAGATTTCCATATCATGAGAACTTTGGGTACAGGCTCGTTTGGTAGAGTCCATCTAGTGAGATCCATCCATAATAACAGATACTACGCTATTAAAGTGTTGAAGAAGGCTCAAGTTATCAGAATGAAACAAGTTGAGCACACAAACGATGAAAGAAGAATGCTTAAATTGGTTGAGCATCCATTTTTGATCAGAATGTGGGGTACCTTCCAAGATTCCAAGAATCTTTTTATGGTTATGGACTATATTGAAGGTGGTGAGTTGTTCTCCCTATTAAGAAAATCTCAAAGATTCCCAAACCCTGTCGCAAAATTCTATGCTGCAGAGGTTACACTAGCCCTGGAGTACTTGCACTCTCATAACATCATCTACAGAGATTTGAAACCTGAAAACATTTTATTGGATAGAAATGGCCACATTAAAATCACTGACTTTGGTTTTGCTAAGGAGGTTGAGACAGTTACTTGGACTTTGTGTGGTACGCCAGATTACATAGCTCCGGAGGTGATTACCACCAAGCCCTACAACAAATCAGTTGATTGGTGGTCACTAGGTATTTTGATCTTTGAAATGTTGGCAGGGTACACTCCATTTTATGATCAAACTCCAATGAAAACATACGAAAAGATTCTTGCTGGTAAAGTTCATTATCCTTCTCATTTCCATCCTGACGTTGTCGATTTACTATCCAAATTGATTACCATTGATTTGACCAGAAGATTGGGTAATCTTCAGAACGGTCCTGCAGATATCAGAAATCATCCATGGTTCAGTGAAGTTGTCTGGGAGAAGTTACTTTTAAAAGACATAGAGACACCTTATGAACCTCCTATTACTGCGGGTGTCGGTGATTCATCCTTGTTTGACCACTATCCTGAGGAGCAATTGGATTATGGTGTTGCAGGTGAGGATCCTTACTTGAAGTATTTTATTGATTTCTAAGCAGGTTGGAATGAATTACCTTCTTTTTCGTATAGAACAATTTTGGCTAGCTCCGAAAGGTGCTTGTTTTGAACCATGTGTCTTTGTTCTTCTTGTTGTTGTTCTTTTTGTTCTCACTATTCTATGGTGCTTGATGTCCTATTAGCACCTGTCTTCATCCTTTATACTCCACTAGTTCTATTTTGCACTTTTTGTTTCTTTGTTTCTTAATCTTCATCACTTTGTGTTTTATTGTTCAATCAGGTTTACATTGAATTCCTTTTTTTTCTGCCTTTTGTTCGCCTTTTTTAATGACTTTTGTTTGTCTGTGCTCAACCCATATTATCATGTATAATTCCCTCTCCACCTTGCAACCACTCAGTACAGCCAATTGCACTTATTCCGGTCCCTGAAATGGGTCTGTCTCCAAACGGGAATTGCACCGCCTTGCCGATCTCCGTTTCCGTCCTTTTGTTTTTCGTCTATCTTGTTTACTTTGTGGATCAGGACTTCATCAAATTGAATCAGTACGGGAAGAAGCGTTGTGTTTCTGGTTTCAACCGCACTATTTATGGCTGACAGTGGTATTCATGAGAGGGTATGTTTAGTGGACTCATATCTAGCCGGAATAGGAAGGGGAAACAGCACGGAAAGGGCGTTCATCCAGCACAGCCAGATGACTTGCCGAGCGGTTTCACAATAACGCCAAAGAGCTCAGCGTCAATAGGCAATAAGGAGGATCATGAATACTATGAGGAAGCTGAAAGAACAGAAAGAGTTGGCAGATATGTGGGAATAAGGAGGGGAGACGCAGAAAATAGTGACGGGTATAGACAGGTGGAAAGCTTCTTGAATTTGCAGGACGAATTGCTAGCATCAGTGAATTCACTGGGCTCCTTGGATTTTGTTAAGAAAAAGGTTCTTAGTAATTTGATAGACTGTGCATTTCAATTTTTCAAAGCAAACATAGATGGAGATACAAGATTGGTGGACCTGCAGGACGCTCGATTGTTTGAATGTTTGCAGCAGGTTGTGTCCTCCATAATAAGTGTCATTTCAACTGTGTCTACTCTGGCTGAAGGTGCTTCAAAAAATAGCAGCACAAGGCCGAACCAAAAAGACAAGGCTGAAGAATTTGAAGATAATGATTCTGAAAATGATATCGAATTGGCAGACACTATAAAGTTAATGAATCGATTACAATTCAGTAAACCAGCAACACCAAAGTCGGTTGTTCCCTCTACTGCCTATCACCCTTCTACAGCTACCCCATATCAATATCAACAATCAAATTCTTACTATTACAATCAACCGCATATAGCCTATCCATCGTCCCAGAGAAGCCATTATGCTGCTTCTGAGCTAAACACGCCATACCCACCCCATCAGATGAATAACATAGGCAACATGAATTACATGAATAATGTAAATAACTTGAACACTCCTTTTTCACAAACTCATCACCTGAATCCGCTAGACGTGTCACCTCAGTCAGTTCGCATGGTCCCTTCCTATCCGCAAGATCAGTACCAAGTTGCCGAATATACACAAGGACCAACCATGATGATGTCGCATCAGAGCACACCATACATGTTACCCAGATCCAGATCCAGGTCCAGATCGAAATCCACCTCTGGTTACAGACAAGGTGAACTATTGTTCCCCTATGCTCATAGATACACGAATTCTACTGTTTCTAACAATCCCTACTCTGAGGTATACCACTCTAGGCATGACGAGCAAAGATACCGTTAAATTCGGTTTTTGCCCTGTACAAACGCAGTAATGATAAAAATGTCTAACGAAACGCCATCTAACTAATAATGAGATTTATAGTGTATTTATTTATTTTCCTATATATGTATGTATGATAAACACTATAGTTGAAATAACAAATAATAATAAAAAGGAGAAAATATTTCACTAGATGTAATATATATATACAAGAGGAGAGAGTTTTAACAATAGCCGGCCTCTAGAGCGAGCTACAATCCTTGTGAGAAACAGAACATGGAAAACAGCTAATAGTTCTAAGCTGTACCATTATGATGCATTTATAGTCGAAGAAAAAGATACGATAAGGGATTACTCCAAGGTAACCTTGGCACCCAAACCTTCTAAGGTAGTTTTGATCTTCTCGGCATCATCCTTGGAGACATTCTCCTTCAAAACCTTTGGAGCACTCTCGACAAACTTCTTAGATTCAACCAATGACAAGCCTAGCAAGGACTTGACTTCCTTGATGATCTTTGGCTTTGACTTGGCGTCGAAGGATTCCAACTTGATGTTGAAGATGGTCTTCTCCTGAACTTCTTCCTTCACTTCTTCAGCAGCTTCTGGGGCGGCAGCGGCGGCTGGAGCAGCGGCGCCAGCGGCTGGGAAAGCGATATCTGGGATGTTCAATTGGGTTTTCAATTCACTGATCAAGGATGAAGTTTCTAATAGTGTCAATTTGGAGATCGACTCGACGATAGCAGCAATCTTTGGGTCAACTGGGGCTGCTGCTGCTGCAGTCTCGGTAGAATTGAGTCTTCTAACGGTTGTTGGTATGACTCTGTGGTAATTTCAATAGGGGGAAAAAACGGGCAGGAAATGTTAGTATTTAGCGGACTGGAACATCACTTGCACAGCTGAAACCCAGAATGGGTATCAGACATTCAGAGGCTGTTGGCGTGGCCTGCTAGGCGGCACTCTACAGCAGAGGGAAACCATGCCCTTGAGCTTGCTTACCTTCTGGCGGATAACCTAAGGACAGATCTGGAGGTTTGTCTAATGATAGCGGACATCTTCGATATTTGGTGGGTACTTCAATAATGCCTGGACTCTGCTCCTGCTCTCCTACACCCGTCACACCCATAGGCTGTCGCCCTGTTCTCTTTACACCGTCTGTTTCCCCTTGTCGCACACTTTGGCGCTCCCTTCAAAACCCACCGAGTCGCCAGTAGCCAAAAAGCTGAAAAATTTTAAATCGACAAGGGCGCCATGTGGCATAAGTGCCGTGGACACGGTGTCTACGGTCTGACGTGGCGGGGTGATCCACGGCAGTTATGCCGCGTGGCGGTGGACGGAGTGGGACCGGCAGACGAGCTACTATGGAGCTGTGCAAGACATATTAGGGGACAGGGCATGAGGGGGTAGGGGAAGAGGAGGGGCAGGAGGAGCAGGAGCGGAGCAGAAGCCGAAAGAGTGAGAGAATTAGCAGGAGTAGCAGAACACTGGAGGGATTAGTAGAACGCACCAGAACACATTCACACCAACACTCATTCCAACACCAACCCAGCAGCTCACCGCCACAACCGCACTTCCTTGGTCACATACTCACACAAAACCCTACAATGTCGTTTAGATTCTGCGCAGAATGGTAAGTGCGACAGAGCCCAGCTACCGCATTTCTATCTTCTCTTGGCTTTCTTGGATCATTGCATACTAACACTAGTGGACTTGAGTGCGCCTCTCTTTTACAGCAACAACATGCTTTACCCAAAGGAAGATAAACCAAACAAGAGATTACTCTACCAGTGCAGAAACTGCTCGTATTCAGAACTCGCAGATACTCCGAGAGTCTACAGACACGAACTAATCACAAGTATCGGTGAAACAGCGGGCCTCGTGGACGATATCGGCGCTGACCCAACTCTACCAAGATCAGATACAACCTGTCCAAAGTGCCATAACAAGGAGTGCGTCTTTTTCCAATCACAGCAAAAGAGAAAAGATACCAGTATGGTGTTATTCTATGTTTGTCTGGATTGTAAGAATGTGTTTAGAAATTGAAATCACCCCCGTCATCAAAGGATAACCTTCCACATCGCAAGATTAGCATATGCGCCTCGATTACAGATACAACCCACTGAAAATGATATCTTCGATAGCAATTCCCAATTGATAGCATCTATCCCATAGTATGTTCCATATCAAGCGCATTCCTTTGATTTGCATTGTTTTCTGTACTCTCTTCCAATCCTTGTTATTTCTTCAACTGTATTAATAGTGGCTCATACGCCTAATTCTCCCTTTGTTTTAACTGTTCTTTCTTTACTCAAAAATAAATAGCTTCTACTATTCTTCACGTTACTAAGCCATGCCAAAAACAGCACATTTTTGTTTCTCGTATTCCTATTATACCATTACATGCTCTGCTTTGTCTTTTTTGTTTGTCTCTTTGCAAAGGCATGTTGTCCAGCAGATATTCAAGCTGATTCATTAACGCCTGGATTGGTTCATTAGCCTTGTAGAATGTTCCACATACAAACACACACTTGGTGGCTAAATAGGGCTACGAGGCCCCACTCACTCACCTACCTCTTAACTTTAAAGCAATAAACTTCTTAACAGTGAAAGGAACATTAAAACTGATGTTTACTGCTTGTTGTGAACATGGATAATTAAAAAGCCCATCAGGGGGCACATAATTCAAGCTCTCTCGTAGCTTTCTGACTCTCC
Organism: Ambrosiozyma maleeae (nom. inval.); assembly: GCA_003706635.2. Taxonomy (NCBI): domain Eukaryota; kingdom Fungi; phylum Ascomycota; class Pichiomycetes; order Pichiales; family Pichiaceae; genus Ambrosiozyma; species Ambrosiozyma maleeae (nom. inval.). Next base: position 105,579 of record PPLV02000004.1, read on the forward strand.
CATGTATATCGCTGTTAAGTTAAAAACATCTAGAAGATATTAAATCAAAATATTAATACATAGATAATATTGAACAGTAGTGGCATCAGCAGAAGCTAACACTCAATTTTAGCTTAGAAAATAACCCAAGAATCCCAGGTAAAAAGAAAAAAGCTGATATACAAAAGTGAAAAAAAGGATAAATAGCAAAAAATAGAAGAGCAAAGAAACCAGAGATTAGAGATAAAACAGAAACCAGAAAGAGAAAATAGCCGTGAAGGAAAGAAAAGGTATAAGAAAAGAGGGATTAACAATCAAAAGAAAAAGCACATGAAAAGCAGAAAGAAAGTTATCGTTTATGAAAACTGATTGAACGCAAAGGAAAAGTTATTAAATTACATGTAGTATTGGCCAAAACCTGAAGATGATCCAGAAACAGGATTCACACTTAACCCGGGATTAGAGCTGCCACTGTTGGCATTGTTGTTTGAACTGGGGGTTCTAATTGGTTGCAAAGAATATTGGAAAGGGTTTGATAAAGATGGCAGCAAAATCTTCTCGTTGCTTCCCGCAGTGTTGTTGTTGACATTGATTCCAACACCACCCACAGTGGTGTAGTTATTGTAGCCAAGAAGGCTGTTTTGAGGACTGTTAACGCCTGAAGTTGGAGAGCTTGCCTGCTGATTTAAAGATCCTTGCTTCTGGTTAGCTAATGTGTCCTTTAGAACAGCAATCACTTTGTTATAAGCTTCCTCTTTAAGGCTATCAGTCAAGCTAGAAGACGTGTTGACGTGTAGCAGCAAGTTATTGATATCCAGATGTAGTAAATTCAACTTCTGTTGTTGTTGCTGATTGCTTGAGCTTTGGTCACTCTGCTGAGAAGATGATTGACTTCTCTTACCAGACATAATAGATAAGGATTCATTATAGCTAGAGACACCTGGTGAGGATGAGTTGGAAGGAGAGTTGGAATCAGACACTTGAGCAGTTTGATTGCTTATAAAATTGTTAGGAAGAGGTAGCTGAAACTTCGACAAACTCTGTTGGGACTGTTGCTGCTGCTGCTGTTGCTGTTGTGATGGAAACTGTGAGTTCACGTCAACTGATTGAGCAGCGATGAGAAGTGAATTTGTTGGACCAAATATTCCTGATCTTTGATTAAAACCTTTAGAAAAACTAGATAAAACTGGTTTGGCATTTTTGTTTGAGCCCAACTCCATGACAGAGGCATTTATTGACGATAAATTGCTTGTTGGATTTGTTCTAGTGGTTATTGGAGAGTTAGACATGGATGGCACCGCAGCCAGTCCACATGAAAACATAGGGTGGTTATGCTGGTCATTCACAATAACAATAGACCACTGCTTTGCTCTTAAAGAGTAATTAGCTCTGATTCTAAAGGGACAACTAGACTTCTGTCTCTTGTTGGCTCTCTTTGCGGCAGGCTCGCCTGTCTTGGCATCATGCATTTGGCTCAAGTTCAATCCATTGCTGCATTTACACTTAAAGACAATTTTTGTGTCATCTGATCTTTCAATGACAATATTGATACCTTTTGGAGCTAGTTGAGTTTGTAGCCATGGCTTAATAGCAGCCTTGTCCGTGAAATACTTCTTCTCCAATGTTAGAGAGTCATTTTGAAAAAGACTTGAACCGGATGTTGATGGGTTGGTTATGCTAGTGTTATCGTTGCTAGATGTGGCAGGGGCAGCCTTAGTCAAAAACAAGTGTGACGTATTGCTAGGAACAGCACTAGTCACAAGAGAGGAAGCAGGATAGTCCATTGTGGAAGCTTTATCTATTTATGTAACAGTGTGTGTGTAAGTCTCTCAATTATTTTCACCTAGAATCTGATGGGCTGATCGTGGAGAACAAGACTAGGGGTAGGATTGGGGTATCGTGCAGGTTGCTTTTGATATACTCTGTCAGAGGTAGCGATAGCAGTGTCTTTGGACTTGCGGATGTGTGTTTTTCCTTTTTATGTTTCAACAGTCAAGACAAAGTTTATCCGTGTGAATCACTTTTGAAAAGTGGTTAGAAGGTGTGCCAGCTAAGAGAAGCTTTGTATGTATATGTGATTAGGAGGGGTGTAGGTGAGCGCGTACACGTGGTGTGAAGCGGGTGTCTGACGTATAACATGCCAGCAGCTTATAAGCCTGGAAAAAGGGTTCTATTTAAGTACACGGAGATGGCAAAAGAGGGGGGGCAGCCAAACTGCATGTAGGCAGAGGGATGATGCCCGCTCGCTCGCTCGGAATCCGTGGGAGGGATATGCATCAAGTTGTGAGGGGAGCAGAGCAAGGGAGGGGTGTCGCTGCATGCCGGAAACTAAACCACGCAGCTGGAAATAAAGAAACGGAGTCTACTTCGGCACCCCTCTTTGCGCCACTTCTCACCCTGTTCAAACCAATGCTAGGAGATCAATTTCAGATCAAGTGGAATTCTCTGCGAGCCCCACCCCCGCCAACGCTTTGGACTATTTCCGACGTTTTCGCTTTGCGCGGGGCGCGGCGCGCACTATGCCATGTCCTGAGCCCACTTCTTCACGGTAGACTAGGAGCCCGAGGGGTTGGTATAGATATCACCATCAGGGTGGCGTTCGCATTGCTTTTTTTTTAGTTACGTTTCCGTTTAGTTTCCGTTCTTCGCAGTCCGACTACGGGCCTGGAAATTATTCATCAGCAAGTTGTGGGATTTTGTGGGTGTTTTGTTTGTTATCGCTTCCTTGCGTGGGAAAAAACCCCCCTCAGTTTTATATTGGCGCTGTATTTTCCCTCCTCGAGACGTATATTTAATTCACCCTGTTAGTTATATATATGTCTGTGTATACATGTATTTACGTATATGCCCATGTGTATATGTACTTGATTTGGCCCCTGCGTAGGTAAACATGTATTGTATTGGCCGTATGTTGATCACCGGTTGGCATCTTCATGGCCTTAGTGTAGTCCCTGGGTTGGCTGAGCTGTGGGATGGGGTTTGACGTGGGGTGGCCAAAGCGCGATGCCTTGCTTTTTTGACCTGATGATAACTGAGTATGATTAAATAGGGTTAAATTGAGGGGCACGCCATGGCCACCAGCAGATGCATCACACCGCTTGTGTCTGTTTTTGTTTGCCTTGGTCTAAGAGACTTGTTATTGCTCCACTTTGCCTTCTGCACATGACTACGTTTTGGTAATCACATCCCGCTATACTGTACGCCAGACATGGGGCTGTTCCAGTGCAGCGTCCTCGTGTTTCTTCCCCTCCCCTTATATTTTGCTGTTTGTGCTGTCATCACCCCCATGAGATGAATCTTACCCCCCACCCCACACACACACACACACTGCAGACAGAAGTGCGTTTCAGCTCACCCCACTCGCCTTGCCCGCGCCGGCTCGTTGGCTCGCTCTGGTTCACTTTTCGGGAGCTGCCTGTCAAGCGCAGGTGCACATGCCACATGCCACATGGCTTCGGTACGAGGAATGACTCTTTTGTTTACATTTGCAGGTATCCCTGTTTACTATCTTCCGCAAGGACAGAACCTCCAACTATTTCAACTTTCCTATCCCAGCATAGATTAAGCAAGAAGGTTGGCTTGTGAGGCACCGGTTCTGTGACGCTTTTTTCTCCTCTTTTCCTTTCTCTTCTAGCTCCTCTGAGTGCTCCTGCTCTTTTGGCTCCTCTTGCTGCACTTGCTGCACTTGCTGCTCATGCCCCTCGCGCCCTGGGTGTCTGCTGTTTTTTTCCGCTAATCAAGCGAGGTGAGGGTCCTTTTCTGTGCCTTTTCCCTACTCGCAGCAGGGGGTGCCGGCGCTTGCAGGCGTGCCACTCTTTTCTGGACACACGTCTCCCTTCTCGCAAGCCACGCAGGAAGGCGTGGGTCGGTAGCAAGTTTTATCGTTCATATACGTCTGTTGCGGGATCATGATTAAGCTAGTGATTGGATTTCGTGTGGCTGAACTGCTGGACTACAGCCTGACTGGCTATGCTGCACAGAGCGCAGGCACTAGCAGTTTGATAGTCCTTGCCTCTATGGACGGGGTTGCATGGTTGAAAGGGCGCACAACGGTTCTGCATGTCTCGGGCCGTCTCTTATAGGGTGAGCCCTGGACATCCCTTTTGCCGTCAGCCCAAGTAAAAGTGTCTGTTTTCAGTGTCTCACCTCTTATAAGGTAAGCACGGGATACCCCTTTTGCCGTTAGAGGTGTCCGTCTTCGGTGGCTCTCTAGGCTATCTATCTGCACATATCTCTACTTCAAACTGCCCGGTGGTGTGAGCGTAGACGTTGCCATCAACGTGGGCGTGGGCGTGGGCGTGGCGCTCCCAGCATATGCAGGGCTGGAGACTCATTCCCTACTCCCGTTCCGTAGTAAATTCCGAGCGCTTCACTGTACCCATAGATGCTCTCTGACAAGACCGGATACTTTTCACAGCTTAAAAAATCACAGTGTACTGTAGAAGCACTGGAGGGGTAGCACCAGTTGATGCGTGCAGTATACTGTAGTGGGGAAAGCAGCTCACTACGCCAACCATGAAAATTTATGCGCCTCGGATGACACGCAAGGAGAGTGGAGTTGAAAAGAGTGTCGGTGTCCTTCAAACTCCATACCGCACCGGGACCACGCAGACTGGCCTTTAAACCGCGGGCCCCAATGACACGCAAGGAGAGTGGAGTTGAAAAGAGTGTCGGTGTCCTTCAAACTCCATACCGCACCGGGACCACGCAGACTGGCCTTTAAACCGCGGGCCCCACTCGCATTCCTATTCGCTCCTCTTTCTGTCTGCTCCGCAGTTCATCTCCGATGTCCGAGGATGCAAAATTGTAGGACTCCTACTAAACACCTCTACACTGCCAGTTGTTTTCCCCGCCTGACTAACATTCGATTCACCGGAAAAGAAAAATTTTAGCCACTTCTCCACCCGCACTGCACCCGCCGTTAGAAACTTTGGCTTTCTACCCCCTCTCTTTCACCCCATGCGCTTGAAGGTAATCAGGTGAGTTACCGCTCATCGTTTGCTGCGTCTTCATGTGCCTCTCGACCCCCTCTTTTGCCTGGTACCCGCTCCCCACACCTCCTCTTCTGCTTGTCCTCCGCCTTTTGCTGCCAGCTTAAGCAGTGTCCAAGATTCGCAAGATTTCGTTCTCTTTCTTTGCAGCCTCACCTCCTCCCACTGGGGTTCGCGTCTGGGTGCGGGTCTAGACATCGCCAGGAAACGTATCTACCCCGGGTCCTAGGAGGCCCCATGGTACATTTCTGTGGAGGAAAAACCCCCTCTTCATGTTTACCCTGTTCCTGCTCCAGCCAAAGTCATTTCGAGGTACACCGCGTTTATCTCATGTGTATATATACATCTCTACATATACGGTTAGCTTTTATTGTCTATCACTAACAAGCATCCCGACTATCAAAGTTTGCGGAAACTCTCTTTCTCTTGCACTTTCAGATAAAAAGCCACATCGCCGACTCAAAGCCGGCTGAAGTTGGCTTCTTGTGTCAAATCTCCTCTCGGGCTGTTTTTCCTTTTCCTTTTGCTTCCTCTTCCCCTCAAGTGTCCGTTTGTCTCGACGGCCCCCGCTTGCTTATATAATCTTTGTAAATTTTTCACTCCGAGAGTCCTCTCCGTACTGATTTTTGCGGACACCGCTCAACTCCCGGCCCTTTCTTCTCCCCCGTTCCGTCGTCCTCTCACGGGAGGGGAGTATTTTCCGCTCGTAGCTTATTGCCATCCGGTCAGGTTCTCGACCGGTTTTGGGTGACGGCATAGCTTCACTCTCCCTTCACTCTCTTACTCGCTTACTCTCTGCCCTCTCTTCACTCTCGTCACTTTTCCTTTACCCCTCACACTCCCTATATACTATCTGCCCAAACGGTCCTCTTCTTCACCTCATCTTGTGACACCTTTCTAGGGCGGAATACTCTTCCTCTTTGGTCTTGTTTGACTCCAGTCACCCGCGTGCCAGCCGTATCATATCGAGAAACGCTGTGTGTCGGGCCGTAAACTACAAGTATGGAAACAATGCCTGCTGGAAATGAATCTCTCGCTGAATTTGCCTGCTACCACAGCACTAAGCGTACAATCCACATACAATATGGACGATTTGCCTTATGACGACCACGCTGCCAAACAACTGGCACTAGAGAGCTAAGTGATTAAGCTAAAATCCGAACTGGATTGTATGTAGAGTGCACAATAGTGATGCTCTCCCTAAACTGCCAAAGCTAGAATAAACTATAAGTGTACACGGTGCTGGAAGTGTAACATGGACATTCTCCTGTCCTGTGGTGCCTTTGGCCTCTTTTAACTGGCACAGTATGCAGAGCCAATAATGTCATGCTTTTTATTGTTTGGCCAGTGTACAAATTTGCAAAGGATGCTTGTGGCATTCAGCATTTTATCTCTACAGCGGAAGGTTGGTGTGGTCTATTATTAACAATATTAATATTAGTAGTATTTAGTTTGCAGCTCTTGATACACTCGATATGTAAATTAGAACTTGCGCTTGCTTTTCTTGCTTGGTCTGGCGTTCTTTGCCATTCTCTTCTCCTTGAGCTCTCTTTGTTTTCTGATATCTTCAGTGCTCTTAAGTTCGTCTCTAGCACCACCAGCTCTTTGCCATCCCTTGACTTGGACACCACTCTCAACAGCCTTCTTGACCTTGGCCACCTGCTTGTGGTAGTCATCTCTTGACTTGTCTGGCAATCTAGGCGCCTTCATCTTGCTGTGCTGGAATTTACCTGCTAGCTTCTTACCACGCAACTCGCCAGTATGGCTTCCAGAACCACTCTCTTTGGCTCCAACCTTGAAATTCACCTTGTTCTGTTGCTTCCATTGGTCAAACTTACCTGATCTGTATGATGCTGGTAATTTCTGACCGCTCTCACCAATGATATACTTCTTATCATCTTGGTTTTTAACATAGTTACCCTTCTTCTTGTCCCATGTCATCTTGGCACCTTGTTTATGAACTTGAACCTTCTCGTCATCGGCATCAATATCAAAGGTTACACTATCCGCAGCTCTGCTAAATCCAACATCAATGGAGAGCTGCTGATCTTGGATTGAGGAAGCAGGTGCATAGTGCGGTAAGAAATAGGTTGGATCTCTAAAAGTCTTCTTCTTCTTGCCTTCCAATAACTTATCACCATCTTCAAAGTCATTCAATAGCTCGTCCTCGTTCACACCGTATCCAACTTCAGCGGAATCTCCCTGTAATATTTCATCCTCTAAATGGTGTGATAGACCTAATATTCTCTCCTTCTCTAAAAGCTCTCTTCTCTCCTTTGCTCTTCTTTGAATTGGAGCGATTTGTCTTCTTCTCTTGTTCATTAAATCCATCATGGAATCATCCTTTTTGCTGAATTCAAAAACCGTTTCCTTATTGTTTCTGTTTTGTAATTTTGCCAAAAACAAATCCTTCTCGTGTTCCAGGTTTTTACCAAACAACACATTCTGTTCGTCCCAACCCGAATTGATAATCTCTTTCGATCTTCTAAGAGACTCGGCAGAGGCAGCTGTTCTCGTTCTGAAATATAGCTTCTCTCCTTTATCAGCAACGGCCTTTAACGTTTCAATCTCAAAGTTGTGTTTCAATATAGTGGTATACATGTCTTGCATAGACTCTAATCCGGCTCTTGGGGCACCTCCTAACACTAGTCTATCAGTGTACGAAACTTTTGGCTCAGTGAATCCTTCTGATGATCCACCATGTTCTTGTTCATACTTTTTCTTCAAAAGCTCCACTTTTCTATCATGCATTGGTGTGATTAACACTTTACGACCTAAAAAGATCTCTAAATCTAAGAGATATGGTAGTTCAGAATCTCCTAAAATAGAGTAAGCCCACCCTTTATTACCAGCTCTGGCGGTTCTACCAACTCTGTGAATGAAGATCTTGGATGATGAAGGAAGCGAGTAATTAATAACGTTTGCCAAAACTGGAACATCAATACCTCTAGCAGCAACATCTGTGACAACTAATAGTGGACACAGGCCAGCTCTGAAATTGCTCAATTGTCTTCTTCTAGCATATTGATCTAATGAACCATAAATGTATGATGTTGCATAGCCAGCTTCCTTTAACAGGACAGTGACATATTCAACGTGGTGCTTAGTTGGAACAAAAATGATAGTTGAGTGTTCGCTTGGCAGCTCGTTAGCCTTTGGCATTCTCTCTCTTTTAATGAACTTTCTCTTTCTTTTCTTTCTGTCCTTGTTTTCAGAATCACTCAAGTCTTCATCTGATGAGTCAACTTGGTTATTAGCGTTATCTAACTTGGCCAATTCTTCTTTGGTGGCCATTGGAATCTTGATAACGTGCTGAAGAAGATAGAATAAATTAGCTTCTCTTTCGTTTTTTTTGGTAGATATGAAGCCCATTTGCAAATTTTCAGAGATTTTGGACTCAGCATCTAATCTAACCAAGACAGGATTATTCAAACCGGCTTTGGCAAAGTCAACTAAAGATCTAGGCAAGGTTGCCGAAAATAACAAAGATTGTCTTTGAGGAGGCAAGGAAGCTAGTAATTCGTTCAATTGTTCGGAGAAACCCATTTCAAAAAGTCTATCTGCCTCATCGTACACAACGTATTCAACGCACTTCAAATCTAGTTGCATTTCCACTTTCAGATGCAAAAATCTACCTGGAGTGGCAACAATAACATCAGGGTTATTCATCATAGCACCAAACTGATCTTCTAAGGAGTCACCACCGACTAGCAATAAAGATCTTAAGTCAGATCCTCTTGAGAACTCTTTCAACTGTTTGTACGTTTGAGCAGCCAATTCTCTGGATGGCGACAAGATAACGGCTCTCACACCAATTTTGGCACTGTGGGCCTTCAGTTTTTCAACTAATGGTAACAAGAAAGCCGCAGTCTTACCTGAACCTGTTCTGGCCATACCAACAACATCTCTGCTTGCGACAACCAATGGGATGGTCTTTCTTTGAATTGGGGTTGGCTGCTTATATCCTTTCTTAGAGATATTGGATAATATAAACTTGGACAATCCAAATGATGCAAAACTACCCGCCTTGGCCTTTTTGACGGATGGCTGGTTCATAGAGGCAAAATACTCCAACTCCCTATCTGCGCCGTCATTTCCTGCTTCATCGTCACTCAGCTCTAAGCTTGGAAATCCCGTCGCTGCTGTCGTTGTCTTGGCCTCTTTCTTTTGTTTCTTCTTAGCTTGTTTTTGCTCCTCTTCTTTTTCCTGTTCGTCTTCCGAGCTCATAATCTCGTCTTGAACTTCGTATCCCTGCTCATCGTCATCTGAATATTCCTTGTCGGAAGCGTCCGAATCTTCCCCGGTCACCAATGATCCCGAAATCAAATTGGACGCAATATCGTGTTCTTCTTCGTCACTGCTCGACATCCTGTGTTATCTAGATACCTCCTCTGCAATTCAATCCTTCCATCTCATCTATCCTACACCTACAATCCCGCTATTATCACGTTTGAAATACATGTTTGAAATAAAAAATTTTAAAAAAATTAAACAATGAAAAATTTTCCTCATGGCAGATTCGAACGTGCCACTAAGACATAAAAAGCTATTTTATCAGATATAATTAGTGTACTAAGCTGGATACAAAGCTGCAGGGCACATATGGGAGATGAAAGCAAAATCATTTGTCACGGTTGTATGGATGGTAGCCGCCTCTTCTATTGTGGCCGCTTCTTCTGTGGCCACTTCTTCCCTTGAAGCCGCCTCTACCCTTGAACGGAGCTCTGTCTCTGTCTCTGTCTCTGTCTCTGTCTCTGTCTTTATCTCTGTTATCTCTGTTATCTCTGTTATCTCTGAAGGACTTTGGGCCTGAAGGGAGCTTGATCTGTTGCTCCTGGGGGTTTGGAACATCGTCGTCGTCGTTGGCGTGATCGTTATCATCAGCTTCTCCGTTCTGTGCGCTGCCATTACCGGTTGAGTCACCAGCTTGCGCATTGCCAGAGTCAGAGTTGCCGTTGTTGAGCATCTGGGCTTGACCATTTGGCTGCTGCTGTTGCTGCATCTGCTGCATCTGCATCCAGTACTGTTGCATCTGCTGCATCTGCTGCCAGTACTGCTGCATGTTGTTTGGATTAGCAAAGTTGCCCTGCATCTGCTGCATGTATGCAGACATGTCCATTGTCTGGTTTGCGCCCTGCTGTTGAAATTGACGCTGTTGACGCTGCATCTGGTTCATCTGGTTCTGCACCTCAACATTTCTCAAATGGACGGCTCTTGGCTCCGCCTTTTTAATTTCCATCATCTTATCATGGAACATGACATGCTTGTTCACACAGGCCCTATCGACAGCATCCGGAGTGGCAAACGTAACAAAACCGTAACCTCTAGATTTACCGGTGTCCTTGTCAATCATTAACTGGGAATCAACAATTTCACCAAACTGGGAGAAAAAGGTCTTAAAATCTTGAGGAGTAACGTCCAATGACACACCACCCACAAAAATCTTACCAGACTTCTCCTGTTCTTCCCTACCAACAGCTCTCTTTGGATCAATGACCTTACCATCCAAGATATGGGTCTTGTTGACAACTTTTTCCACACTTTCTGCAGAGGCAAAGGTTAGAAAACCAAATCCTCTAGATCTACCGGTATTTGTGTCTCTCATAATATTCAAGTCGACAACATCACCGTATTGGCTAAAATAGTTCTTCAAACTCTCTTCGTTTGTTTCCCAGTTCAAACCACCGATAAACAGTTTACCACGTTCAGGTGTTTCTGATTTCTGCTGTGGAGCAGGAGGTGTGTACACTGGCAACGAGCTAGATGCAGTCTGTTGTGGGTAAGCATACTGCTGCTGTTGTAATTGTAAAATTTGTTGTAATTGCTCTGTTGGTTGTTGTTGTGTTGGTGCGTATGCTGGTAGTGTAGCTGACCCCTCTGGTGCAACAGAAGAGCCAGCAATGGTTGTGATAGGCTCTGAAGACGCTGCCGAATTCACGCTTGTCTCTGTTGTTTTGACTTCGTCCTTAGTTTCCACCTTGGTTTCCACCTTGGTTTCATCCTCATAAATGTCGTCGAACAAAGCCTCGTCGTCAAAGTCAGACATATTAATCAACTGTGTCTATATATCTATGTATGTCAGTAGTAACTAGAACCCTAACTAGCAATTTGAAATCTAGTAGCTATAGATATAAAAATGTATGTAAGGTTGATGTTACAGTTAGATCTTTTTCCAGTATGGCAGTAATTAGGAAATTTTATACAAGGATCTCTCTTTTATTCGTTTTTTGTATATCTTATAAATCTATAAACCTATTTCAAACTATAAGTCTTAATAAACGATATATAAAATAGTATTCTCCTCTTTTGCTTCGTGAAAACCAAAAGTAAAGAAATAAATCCTTATGAATGCTATTTTCTTTTCCCAATTGTACAAGAATTCCTGTATTGCCGTTAATCAATAAAGAAATCCTTAATTAATCTAATAGTCTATGTCCTAATTCTCTTCACGTACGTGTGCACCTCCTCCTAACTCATGGTTCTCCTTAAATGAGTGCGCCATTCTGTCGTACAAATTTGCCTTCGTCCGGCAAATTTGCGTTTCTCAACGAGGAAAAAATTGACGGCAACAATTTTTGCATTATGTCATCATGACAAGGAAAGAAATTCAAAAAAAATGCCCTCACTCAGATTTGAACTGAGGATCTCCACATTACTAGTGTGATGCCTTACCAACTTGGCCATAAGGGCTTGTAATGATTATGTCATCTCTCAAGAACTTCTATACACTGCTTCCGTCTTTCTGTTGCTTATGTCAGCTTTTTGATAAAAACTGTATGCTCTATCTTTGTCTATTTCAGGTGGCATCGATGATATTAGCTACGGGAACACTCCATACAGAGCATTATGATGAACAAATAGCCAACAGGGGAAAAATCGGCAAACCCCTGACCTGTCAGGATAGGGGTTAGACACACAAAAAAAAAAGAAATGCCCTCACTCAGATTTGAACTGAGGATCTCCACATTACTAGTGTGATGCCTTACCAACTTGGCCATAAGGGCTTCCAATGATTATGTCATTGGAGCGGGTAGCTTAATATCTTACTTTTAGAATGCACCCAATCAGTAAAAATCTTGGTATATGGTTGATTGATTCTTATAGAGGTAGATATCAAAGACAAGATAAGAGCAAGCTTAAAAAATGGTTTCAAAGTCCACTTGAGGGTTTGTAATGACAGCAACGCTTGTTGGTTAGCAAAAATCAGAATATGTAAAAAAGAAGTGCCCTCACTCAGATTTGAACTGAGGATCTCCACATTACTAGTGTGATGCCTTACCAACTTGGCCATAAGGGCTTCCGATGAATTAAAAGTTGCTTTAGGTGACTATTTGAGCAATTATAGCGTTTCATATCAAGGAAAAAGAGACGGTGATCAATAACAATTTACACTCCTAGCCTGTAGAAGGGATGCAGAGAGCCTTTTAATTGTGGTCTATGTGCTACGATTCTTTTGTTGCTTCTCTCGCAATATCTGTAAACCGATTTTGGAAATAGATATTATTTGCAATTGGGCTACATCTCTGTACAAAAATGTGCAGACAGTTGTTTCTGCAGAAGCACTTGATCTTGATCTTCTTTTTGTGGTATTTGCTTCCTCTACTGCGCTATATCGTCTCAGGCCGGGCAGCCTGTTCAAGAGAAAACAAGCTAGAGCCATGAAAAGCTACCCCATACCCCTACACTTGTGCTACCTATCGAGGCAAACAAAATGCATGCACAGAGCAAAGGCAAACTACACACCACTGGTTGAACCAAGATATATTCCTGCATACGAGCCCCATCACCTACTACCCACTGTCAGAACCTCCACATCGTGCCCGCCTTTCTCCCTAACGATACATTACCGATACACCACCTGTCGACAAACACCGTTGCCGACGGGTGCGACGCCGCAGTGTCGGCGCCCCCGAAGGAAAGCGAACCCCATTTACAATCTCGGGAATGGCGCCCCATTTGGCGGCGAAAAGTCCAAACGGTGACTCCGCTTGACGTCGAACTGGTTGAGTGGGTTATATAAGGTAGGGTATCCTTGCTATTTGAGGGGTTGATACTAGCATTTTCTTTTGAGGACGGGGTGATCTGAAACTAACTGACCTACACTAGGTAAAACATACATATCTATCAGCCACACAATGTTTGGAAACATTGCTCAAAGACTAGCAGGAAAGAACATCTTTATCACTGGAGCCTCTACAGGTATCGGATACCACACTGCCAAGTACTTTGCGGACGCAGGATCCGGTAACGTGAAGCTTGTGTTGACAGCAAGAAGAGTGGAGAAGCTAGAGGCATTGAAGAAGGAATTGACTGACCTGTACCCAAACATCCAGGTGCTGACCAGCGCCTTGGACGTGTCTAAAGTGGACAGCATCAAGCCATTTGTGGACTCGTTGCCTGCAGAGTACTCCGACATTGACATTTTAGTGAACAACGCCGGTAAGGCCCTAGGCTTGGATCAAATTGGAAACATTGACAGAGCAGACGTTGACGAGATGTTCACCACCAACGTGTTTGGTATGATTGAGTTGACCCAGATCGTGGTCAACAAGATGAAGGTGAGAAACTGCGGTGATATCATCCAGTTGGGTTCTGTGGCCGGTAGAGACCCATACCCAGGAGGAGGTATTTACTGTGCTACCAAGGCCGCTTTGAGATCCTTCACGCACGTTTTGAGAAAGGAGTTGATCAACACCAGAATCAGAGTCATGGAGATCGAGCCAGGTAACGTCGCCACCGACGAGTTCTCCTTGGTGAGATTCAAGGGCAACAGCGACAAGGCTGCTAATGTCTACAAGGACACCGATCCATTGACCGGCGAGGACATTGCCGAGCTTATCGTGTTCACCGCCACCAGAAAGCCAAACACCGTCATCGCTGAGACCTTGGTGTTTGGAACCAACCAGGCTTCCGCCTTCCACATCTACCGTGGTAGCTTAGACCAATAGTCCTGTCCCCCACCGTGTCTATCTATATAATTAACCAATCCATCCGTATCTTCATCTGGGCCCCACTCCCACTCCGTGTAGAGCGGCCTAAACCCGTCGGTGTTTCTAAACAGCGGCTTAAAGCCGGCCGTCCTATCGCCCGTAACCAAATGTGTCGCACACTCCCCGGAAAAGAAGGGCAATAAGGATGAGGAGGCCTTCCTATCATCTAATAGATTGCTTATCACCAGGGTGGCCACCAGGGTGGTTGTAGGTGCTTGAGCAGCAATTGGTATACAACAGAAACCAGCATATTGCAAGAGACACACTAAGCATACATCATGAACTGGAAAGTGCTAGCCGGTATAGCGGTTCTGCTAGAGGCTGGATGCGATGCTGCGCCATTCGGCATCGGAGCTCAGAGCCCATTATTAGTGCACAAGCAGCAAGCGCAGCAGAGAGAGGGGCTACTATCTGACTTAGTAGAGGAAGGAGTATTCAAGCTTGAAGCTTTGACGTCTGACATTTCGGACGCATGGAGTGCGATGGAGACGGTGGTTGACCGCACGAAGATTCTGGAGTCCTTGGACGAGTACATGACAGGAAAGTGCTTTCCGACACCTTCGTTTCCCAAGGGGAACCATCACGGGTCGGCTTCAGACATGGAATTCACGTCTGTGAAGTTGGATAAGTTACCAGATTACGAGTTGAGAGTGCACAAGAACTCGCATCCCGAGAAATTGGGAGTGGATAAAGTCAAGCAATCGACTGGTTACTTTGACATCGAAGAGGGCGATAAGCACTTGTTTTACTGGTTCTTTGAAAGTAGAAATGACCCATTGAATGACCCAGTTATTCTTTGGTTGAATGGAGGACCTGGATGTAGTTCTATGACGGGTTTGTTTTTTGAGTTGGGACCTTCATTCATCAACGACAGCTCGTTGCAACCAATCTACAACCCTTATTCTTGGAACGAGAACGCTTCAGTTATCTTTTTAGAACAGCCAGTCGGTGTTGGCTATTCGTATAGTGATAAATCCTCAGTTTCAAGCACCAAAGTGGCCGCTAGAGATGTCTATGCCTTTTTAGAATTGTTCTTTACAAACTTTATCACCTTTGCCACTAACGATTTCCACATTGCAGGTGAATCCTATGCGGGTCATTATATTCCAAACATTGCCAGTGAGATCATCAATCATGAGGACCGCATTTTTGATCTATCTTCTATCATGATTGGTAATGGCATCACCGATCCATTGGTGCAATATGCTTGGTATGGACCAATGGCTTGTAATGGCTCGTTATCTGGTTACAAGCAATTGATTTCTGACGAGGACTGTGCTAGTATCGATACCATGTACGCCAGATGTGCAAGATTAATTAAAGGGTGCTATGCTGTTCCAAATGCGTTGACCTGTTTACCAGCCAATCTATACTG
Source organism: Ambrosiozyma maleeae (nom. inval.) (assembly GCA_003706635.2). Taxonomy (NCBI): domain Eukaryota; kingdom Fungi; phylum Ascomycota; class Pichiomycetes; order Pichiales; family Pichiaceae; genus Ambrosiozyma; species Ambrosiozyma maleeae (nom. inval.). Next base: position 120,914 of record PPLV02000004.1, read on the forward strand.
TGAGAGAATCATGGAGCCTTTTGAGAAAACCGGATTGAATTATTATGATATCAGAACTACCTGTGAAAATTCTGACTTATGCTACAAGGAGTTAGATTACGTTGATGAGTTCTTGAATTTACCTGGTGTCATGTCATTATTGGGATCCGAAGTTGACTCCTATGTTGGCTGTGACGACACCGTTTTCAGAAATTTCATCCTATCTGGAGACGAGCCAAAGCCATTCCAACAATACGTTGCTGAGGTTTTGGAGAGTGGGGTTCCAGTTTTGATTTACGCCGGAGATAAAGATTACATCTGTAACTGGCTAGGAAACCTGGCCTGGACACAGGCTTTGGATTGGTCAAAATCGGCCTCTTTCCAGTTAGCAGAGTTCAAGGAATGGCACAGTAATATTGATGGGCAGCACGCTGGTCTTGTCAAATCCAATGGCCAATTCACGTTTCTAAGGGTGTTTGATGCTGGTCACATGGTTCCCCATGATCAGCCATCCAATGCACTGGATATGGTGAACAGATGGATCGCTGGGGATTTCCAATACGTGAGCTGAAGCAAAACACCCGCAGGATGTAAAACACGTGAGCATTCTCGTCTCTTCTGAGGTCATCCTCTTGATCTTACTTGCCATTAGCTATCCTTATTTGAAACCCATATATCGATTTGTGTTGGCTACTACCCTTATTTGAAACCCATATATCGTTTTGTGCTGGCTACTACCCTTTATTATTATCACCTCTGACCTGCGCAGTGTCTTGACACTCCCTAGCTGCCACTCTCGATTCTACACCCCGATCCTCTCCAACTCTCTTTTTGGCCCTGCTACTACCTCATCTCGTAATGTGTATCCAGTCTGTATGATGTCCAATCATCTCCGATATATAATATCCCGTAGAATCGTCTACATACCACTTGTTGCTCACTAGTTGCTGGCCAAATGTATATGAAAATTTTCCACAATAGAATCGCTCAAGAAATCCAAATCACATAGCTAATTTATCCAGAGATAGAGAGAAACACCGAACATGTAGTCGCCTTGATGGAGGTCAGAGCACGGCTATCAAGCACCTGACAACCAGGCGACTCCGATTGTGGCGTGAGAAGAGGAGGAACATGAGTTCTGACCCCAGAATAGAAGCTGCTATCAAGAGCGGTAACTTCAACAATGCACTCACATTGGTGAATAAAAAGATAAAACAGTACCCCAACAGTTCATACTTCTACGCTGTTCAAGCCCAGATACTGGCGCTGGCAAGGAGAAGAGGAGAAGCCATAGAAAAGGCGCTTGAATTGTTGCACAAGAATCCCACCGACGTGTCCACGTTGAAGCTGCTGATCGACGTGTTTGAGATCTGCGAATATGAACTGGACGAAGACATCTTCGAAAGAGTGTATAAGAAATATCCTACTTTTGCAGCAATCCAAGAATGGTTCCATCATACTATAGATACCAGCGATATTATTGGGATGCAGAAGGCCACGATGATGCTGACAAAGTCTGTGTCTTCCTCCTCATCAGAACAGATCATAAGAAACAGTAAAATGATCAAACTTTGGGCATCTGCCACCCTGGTGCTTGTGTGCAACTGCTGCAGATCAAAGCTCACACCTGCAATGCTGAAGCTGTATCCTCAGTTGGGTTTAAAGATGATCGAGCAGGTGGCCCCATCAACTGCTCCCGAGTTTTACATCTACTCTAAGCTATTGCAACTGTGCGGCAAAGAAGAAGAGAACCTACAAAAGCTGGGCCATTTCTTGAAAAGAGAGAATGACTTGGAATTGAAGATTCTGTATTTTGAGTCTCTTGATAGACTAGAGAAATTCGAAGCCTTATTTGAAACCACTGGCTATTACTTGGTTACACTGAAGGAGGATGACTGGGACACATGGAAACTCTTCATCAAGGCCGCATCCAAGATAGATAAACTGCCAGTGGCCCTTGAAGCCATCTCTAATTATGCCATCACCAGAAATTCCCAATTGGCATATTTAGAAATGTGCAAGTACTCAAATGAGTTGTCATATACTGATTACTTAGCTTCCTATATTGCCAAGTATGGCCACAAGCTTTGCTTGTTTAAAGATCTTTCTATATTTGTCAAGCCAGGTGATGATATACTGCCTATTTTGCAAACTGAGTACAATAAAAGAGGCATTGATGACATTCTTCAGAATTCTAGAGAGGCTGTTGAAAATGATTGCGTGTTTCTAGTGAACTATATGAAATTCCAAGCCTATTTAAACCCCACTGCTCTGCATACAGAACAGTTCATTATTAGTTGCTGCTCCTACTATAACGCTACCAAGCCATTGCTTAATAAACTCGTTCAATTTGAATATTTTGCCGGGTTTGAGTTAATTATATTGGCAATGGAAGCTTTATTATCTCAAAGTGAACGTGTTAGTGATGAACTGTTAATCAAGCTTGCAATTATCATGGAAAGCACTTTGGCTAAGAATGAATATGAATTTCACTTGAAATTGTGGTTGATGTCAATTTATTCAAAGCTAAACTTGTCGTCCAAGGCTGAACAAATATTTGAAGGTTTGAAAATCAAGTTCATTCAATTAGATACACTATCATATACTTTGAATACAAGATTGTCCACTTTGACGACATCCGATAAAAAGTTGATTGAAACATCCAATTTTTATACTCATAATGCTAAGAATGAATTGCCACACATGATATCCAATTGTTTCCAGAAGTTAGCTTTGAATAAGTTGCAAGGTTTTGTTGAATTTCAGGTCAGAATAGACACTTCATATACCCAGTTTTTGAATGCACTAGAATTGATTAATTGCTCAAGATTGAATAAGGACCAGGCTCTAATTGATGATGACTTGAGACCTTTGTTAAGAAAAGCGTATAAAATTTTGAGTAATGAAAGTGAAGAGGTTGCTTGTAAGATCAATGATAACAGAGATTTGAAGACGTTTTGGGACTGTGGAATCCATTCTAAATTGGATTCTGTACAAGACAAATTGGATAGCATCAATCCAATCACCGATATAAAATATTTAAAATTGATGATTCTAAAGGAGTTAATCATCTACGAGCACGACTCAGTTCGTTACGGAGATTACATTGCCAAGTTCTGTGAAATTCTTGAATCTAATGTCACTACTCTAACTTCTCTTGAAAGGTGGAACTTGTCTTTGATTCATCAGTTTGTGACGGATGGAAATTTGAATACGATTGCGATCCCAGAGAAGCCACAAAATCCATTTAATTTTGAATTCAACCATTACTACTTTACTTTAGTTAGTGCAAACAAACAATTACAGTATATTCTATCCAACCATGGCAGCAAACTAACTCAAACGCAGATGAAAAGTTTGAAGGTTAACTCCGCAGCGTTGAATAGTAGGATCAAGTCATTTAGAGAAGAGGTGCTAGACTTTAACACATTATCCAAGACAGTGTTGTCGAAGAACAAGGAAACCGTGAAACAGTGGTTCATTTCGCATCCAATTGGTAAACTGTTTGATATCGACGGTGAATTTATTGATAGTCAATTTGAAGAGCTCAAGAATGGAAACTTCAAGTCCATCTCAGAACTAAGAAAGATTTAAAGGCTTACATTTTCCTACTTTCACTTATATAAAATAGAAACGTGCATTAAATTGGAAACTAAGGCAAATATGAAGAAATATAAGTATAAAGTAACAAAAATATCTATTTCTTGCTCTTTGGTTCTCTAACCTTGGCAGGAACCAATCTTTGCTTGGTGCCAAAGACCAACTTGTGGGTCTTCATAAATGAATCCAAAGTGGCTTGATCAACCTGAGCTCTTCTCTCTTGAAAGCCCTGGACAAACTCTTGTAAAGTTTCGATACACACCTTCTTCATTTCACCCGACAACAACTCACCTGATCTGTAGTCATCTGCCAATTTCTTCAATTTTTCATCGTCATCAGTGAAGAAGTTCAAGTATTGATAAGCAACGTCAACGTCTGGGTTTCCACCCAATCTTCTGTGATCTTCAACGGTCACTTGACCACCACTGAAAGCGTACTTGTTAATCTTCTTTTGGATCTGCTTTTGAGTATCTGTCATGAAGATGGCAGTATTCTCGTCAGAAGCGGACATCTTAGTGGTTGGTCCTTGTAAAGCTGGGAAGAATCTGGAGTGGATCAAGGATGGCTTGCTGAATTTCAACTTATCAGCCACGTCTCTACACACTCTGAAGTATGGATCTTGATCGATGGCACATGGAATCAAACACTTTGTCTTTGGTGGAAGACCTAGGACGTCAGGGAAAGATGATGGGAAAGCGGTAGCAATCTGGATGGAGGCAAAGTGGAGCTTACCAATACAGTCCGAGTCCTGGAAACCAAACACGGCTCTAGCGGTGGATGTAGTGATTTGTCTGGAGACCCTCACCACGGTTTCGTAGAATGCTGGGTTCATGTAAGCCAAATCAGAAAAGATGAACGTGTTTTCTGGTTTGAAGCCAACCGCAATGATGTCCTTAGCGTTGTCGACCGAGAATCTCTTCACGTCTTCGATGGTCAACTTTGGCTTGAAGAGGAACTTTTCGTCGTCGGTCAACTCAATCACCAATGGCACGTCGAACACCTCCTGCAACCACTTTGTGAAGATGAAAGGGACCATGTGGCCCAAGTGCATCGAGTCAGACGATGGGCCTCTACCCGTGTACAAGAAGAACTGTTCTCCGTGCTCGTACAGGTCCAGAATCTGGTTGAAGTCTCTCTCCGAGAAGAACATACCCTTTCTCATAAAGTGGTGTGGCACGTGGCCCGTCACCTCCTCAAACCTCTTGAGTGTCTCTTCCGAGATCGGCTTAGTGCCGAACTGCGTAATCAACTTGTCGTAGTCGATACCCTGCGACTCTCCGTCCACAACGGCTCCTTCAACTTCCCATGGCGTCACTTTTTGTTCAGCTTCAATCTTCAACTCCGCCGTCTTTTCCCTAATTGCTTCTGCCATTTTCTATCTGTAGGCTCTATATCTCTTTACTTCTATTCTTTGCTCAAGATATCTCCTCTCCTGGCTCCAAACCTACACCGCTCCACCCTTCTTCATCTCTTGACTCTTCATCCTTCACTCTTCACCACTTTTTTCACACGCAATTTTTTATTACTCATTTTTGAAAATTTGTACGGACGGTGAAAGGAGCCGCCAGGAAGGTGAAGGTTGTGAAGAAATGGGGGGGGGGCTTAGGAGAGAATGGTAGGTAGAGTATATATGTGGAGAGGGGAGAGGGGAGAGGGAGGAGAACGAAAGAACGAGAGAGAGAACGAAAGAACGAGAGAGCCAGGCATCCGGACACCTACACCCCTAGACAGCCACTAACAGCAAAACCCGCATGACACCAATGCTCACCAATGCTTGCATATACTCTTGTAGCGACAATCCCTTACACAAACACAGCAGTGGCGCTGGCGCCGCTCATAATGGACTCGGTATCTGTATCCATGGCCTGGTCATCCTTGTCCTCCTGAGAGATCTCGTTCCATGATGCGTACGTCAGCAAACCAAACCCAACCATAATAAAAAGGTAGCCAACCATCTGCTTGAAATTGATGGCAATCCCCCACAGAACCCATTCTGTGGCACCGACAATCAGTATGGTCACCAATGACGCAACAGACGAGAGCACCGGAGAGGTCAGGGACATGAGCGCCAAGAATGAAATGCTGAAGGTAAGATTGCACACCACAGAGGCGAGAATGTAAAACCACGTCTTGGAGTCGGTGGAAACATCAAACCTGTAAATGCCGGACAGATGCACAAAGATACAGGGGACTCCAAGAACCAAAAACGTGTTTATTCCGATACAGCACATTGAGAAATTCGAAAAGGTTGCCTGTCTTCTAGCGCTCACCTCGTTAGACGGCGGACAGCATTTCTTCTTATAGATCACCTCGTAGAGCCCGTACAAGATCGCACCAACGAGGATGATCAAGTTCCCTAGCAGTCTATGAGGATACTCACTACCGTCTCCGGACGCACCAGAGTAAGAAACAGCAAAGACTCCCAGAATCGCAATCCCAACCGAACTGATCTTGATCCATGAGAATTTCTCCTTCAAGATTGGAATAGCAAACATATATGCAGTGAATGCACTAGAATTGTAAATCGCAGTCACATCGGATCCGGTGGATAGACCCATAGCGACATACCAAGAGGAGCCTGCAATGTTCAAGATGATTGCCAAGTATAAAGAGGACAAAAAAATGTATCTTATAGCGTGACTCAAGACGAATTGTTTGTAATAACGAAAAGAGCGGGTGGAGAACTCAAACTGGTAATTCGGTATGTTTGCTTCGGCAGTCAACTCTGCAATTTGCAGCACGTTCTTATGCTGTGACTTGACAGTACTTGCAAAGGATTTACGAAACCCCTTCCACTTTTTCCCGTTAGGGTCCTGATAATTCTTGACATGGTTTCTGTACCTTAGCATGGTTTTATATGCGGCCACAGTGATGAACTGCAGAGGCCACAGCAGCCACCATGCGCTGTGCGTGATAAACAGAAGAAAAACAGGTTCATGGAAGTTGAGATCAGAATATAGATAGGCTGTTGTTTCTGTCTGCCCGACAAACGCTATCAGAGAGAGAATGAACAGCACCACCACGTACACGATCTTTATATAGGAGAATCCTGTCTCGTGGTCATGCGGGTCTTTTTTCTGTGTGACGCCATTCGGCCCTAGCGATATGCTCATGCTCGACATGCTGAAGTGTTCCGTTATGCTGTTTCTTCTGCTTGAGGCTGCCAGCGATTCAAACGGCTGGTCCAACGTGTCCGTCACACCTCCTTTAGACTGCAGCAGTGGCGCTCTGGCCGATGGGTCTTTCGGGAGCGATGACATATTAGAATAGCTCCGCACTTTCTGATCCTATGTATCCAGTGAACCCGCTAAACGCTCCGTCGGCACACATGTTGCCACAACAGCAACCCTAGTTGTATCTTGGAGGCCCCTTGCCTTTGTATCCTGCAGATGTTTGATCTCTCAGCACGCGCCTCGTCGTGGCGCAGGGCTGCGCCGGCGGCGGTGCGCCACACCACCACACCCGTGCACCACACCAAATCGACGGCCAGGGAAAAAATACCCCGATTAGGAAGGATGCAGCGAGCCGGGCAGATCAGTCTCGATGCGCCGCAGAGCCGCAGGGCAGGGTGTGTTTCTGAGCTGTTGAGGTTATGCGGGCTGATAGGGGAATGGCACTCGAGGATCCGTGAAGAGGGCAGTCTGGGTGCACGGAGCGGAGTGGGCGACACGCCCAGGCCTCCTGAGTAGGGCTTCCAAGGAACAGAGGCAGCGGAGGCAATGAGGCAGCAGAAGCACTAGAGGCCACACAGCCACAGCGTCACAGCAGCACAGCGTCACATCACAGTGGGTAGCACACTGTTGTGGGGAAGCGGGAGAAGACAGGTCCGCGCAGGCACCTGACAGGCCGAGATAAGCGCCAGCTCCCTGGCCAGGCGGTGTGCCACGCAGGACCCACGCGGGAGTGTCGAATCGCTGGCGGAACCTCCAGGACTCGGATTTGTATTGCCATGTAGTTTTAATAGGTGGGTGCTGGACGATGCCCAGGGACAGAGACTGTGGAACTAGTGTGTGAAAGAGAGCGACCGGCTTTGTTGAGTCATCAGGCGTAGTGATTGCAGAAGATTGCAGCCGGATTCTGCGAAAGACACCTCGTTGTGGAGCGTGAGATTGTGCATCTACCCTGACAGCTGAATAGCATATCTGAACACTCTCTGCGACCCAATAGCTTCAAAGTGGCGGCAGTACTGGATCCGAACAGCCTCTGCGACCCAACAGCCTGAAAGCGACATCAGTACTGCTCCGAAGTCCATACTCTGACGTGACCGAGTAGCCCTAACATCCCCTACCCTGCAAGATCTCCGTGCCCGCTGCTCCAAGATGGACGTCAAAACAGAGGCCTCCGGAACGCCTAAGACAGGCATCAAATTGCACCCTTCCGATAAAGCCAGCAAGCGTTCAAGGCAAAGCAAACCCACCGACGACATAGGCCAACCAAAGGCTAAGAAGACAAAATCAAGAAACGGATGCTTGACTTGCAAGAAGAAAAGACTCAAATGTGGTGAAGAAAAGCCCTTCTGTATGAACTGTGTGAAGAAGAACATCGTCTGTGGTGGTTACTCGATGAATTTCAAATGGAGAGACTTTTCACAGACAACTACTAGTCACAAGATGTCCAGAGACTCTTCACTAGGCGATTCATCTTCTTTTGCTTTGGCTGGACAACATGATCAGCGGCCACTACCGGCAAAGCAGCCACCTATAAAACAGGAAGCTTCAGATGAACTGCACCGTCATCACCATCAGAACCACACTCACAGCGATGCTCATTCTCACTCAGGCCGTATTCAAACCAGTGAACCTTTAAATCAGACAAATGACAGATATGACGATAGACTCAAGTCATCTAACTCTAATAAACCAACCACATCGGCCTCCTCTACTTTGCCACCCGTTCAACAGCAAAGTACATCGCTGTTGCAAAAGGCCTTAGAAGCTGCAACACTATCTGTGACCGGAAAATCCACACAGGAAATTGCCATAGCCAATGCCTTGATAGCCAGTGGTAAAAACCCCGATCTTGCAGCTGCAATTGCTTCGACTCTAAATGGGTTGGCAAATTCAGTAGAGATGCAGCATCTAGCTCAACAGAAAGGTCAACCTGAGACTCTGCAGTCTCTGAAATCACAGCTTTCAGCCCACGTTACAAATCAATTGGACAAAGATAGCCCAAGCGTTAAAGATAATAATACAGTGAGTCCATCCATACTTTCCAAGTCTTCCACTTCACCAATTGATCAATCTACAGTCTCTATATCTGGAAGCTTGAATTCTTCAGATAAATTAGAAAATAGAAAGCACACTCAGAGCGGAAACCCACTACATCATGGTTTAGACGAAGAATCATCCTCTTCAATGCTGAGCTCTCTTGCAGACGTGGCTTCAAGAGTGCCTCCTTCGCCAGTTGCTATGAGTCCTTATGACATTCAATCACCAACTGATCTTTTTTATCAGATTCAAAACAGAATGTCTGTCAATTTAGCACCAAGTCCTGGATTATCCTCCATGATAAACAGCCAATTGCCACCTATTCAGCAAACCAGCAACCCCCACGTTTCGTTACCTTCAATTCTTCAACAGCAGCAACAGCTACAGGAACAAGAGCAGCAACAGTTTCCGCACAATCTACTTAGCCCATCATCACCATTGAGCGTCTTCAAAGAGGGTTCTAACGTAAATACAAAGTCGCCGATGCCATTCACGCCGGCTAACCCATTGTACGACATATTGAACAATGCAACCACTACTTCAGGTCATTTAGATTCCCCAAAACTTCTACAGCAATTGAACGAGAACCCTTCCGCCATGGAGCAATATCAGACGCTACTAAACAGTCCTGCTTTGAATGTGTTTTTAAAAACTCCTTTCTCTCCAGCCAATGCTCCATCCCCACTATGTGCATTATTATCAAACCCAGCTGCAAATAATGCCAAGGGTAATAACAATAGTCAAGCCTTGCGTTCTACAAGTAACAAATTACCTCTGGCTTCTCCAAGTTTCTCAACTTTGATAAGTGCTTTCACAAACTTTGAAAATGGTGACATTCCATCGCCAGCTAACTTTGAATTAGTTCCTGAATCTCCAGCAACTACGTCAGTTAGTATGTCTAGAAAATCTCCTGGTGTGGACTCAAAAGATATGGATGATAATAGTAGCACAAACACTGTCATCATGCCTCGCAATATCTTGGAAGCTGATTCTCCAATCCAAAGTCCAGTGTCACCTGCCCAGTTGTCACAAATGGTCAGATCAGGCTCAGTTTCTTCTGATATACTCCAATTGGCCAATAAAATTCCTAAGACAATTGAAATCTCAGATCAGACCATGAAGATGTTAAGTGCTTTTGACAGATACACGTGTGGCATTATGTCAATGAAGAACGGTCCAACAGAAAACCCATGGAGAACAGTATTACTACCATTATCACAGAAACATCCGGTTATGTTGAATGCAGTCAGTGCGATGACTTGTTTCCATGTTGCCAGGGGTGACGCACAGTTACGAGCTCAAGGTATGAAGCATATGAAAAGTGCAATTGTTGATTTAGTGCATGGGTTAAGTGACAAGACGACTCCGTTAGATGTGGCCCTGGCTACTTGTCTTGCATTGGCAATGGGTGAGGCATGGGATAGACATGTCTCTACGGGTATCGCCCACTTGAAGGGTGCTAGGACCATGATTATGCAGCTACTAAATAACCTGGCTACCGGGGGTTCCAATAACAAAGGTGGCCACTTCAGCAGCAACTCTATAGAAGAGATGGACAGTGAGAGTGAATCAGGGAATAAGATGTCTCGTTCTAGTTCATTTTCTAGTGTAGCTTCCTCTACTACCTTGACTCTGAACTCTGATAAACGTCTACCAAGAGAACTGCACTTCCTTTTCAATGCCTGGCTGTACTTTGATGTTATGGCTAGAATGACAAGTGACGTTGACTCTGAAGAGCAGGAGAACGAAGAGATGCCCTTTGCAACAGCCACCGATAATTATTTAGATACTGTTTCTCCTGAGAAGACCAAGTCAACCAGATCTTCACCTGGATTGGCAACCTCCACAGGATCATCCAAGCGCCGTAAAACTAACGATTCTTTTACGTTGATTGAGAAGTTCAACTCCTTTGATTTGGCAGACGGTGACGAGATTGATCCCTTATTAGGAGTGGCACAAGGCTTATTTCCAATCATTGGAAAGGTTGCCACCTTAATTTCAAAAGTAAGAAAAGAGCATAAAAAGAAGAATTCTTTGACGATCATTTCAAAGGCCGTTCAAATCAAAGAAGAGTTGGAGCGTTGGAAGCCACCAACGTTAAAGAACTTGCAAATTGAGGATCCGTTGTTTGACCTGGCTTCTGCAATTGCCACCGCTGAGGCCTATAGATACTCGTCGTTGCTTTACCTCCATCAAGCTGTCCCGGAAATCCCATCACAGTCTTCGCATAGTCTTGCCGAGAACATCTTGATGCTGTTTGCATCGATTCCCACATCATCTAGAACCTGCGTCACCCACATCTTCCCATTATTAGTTGCTTCATGCGAGGCCAGGCCTGGGGAAGAAAGAGAATGGGTGAAGCAGAGATGGGAGCTGCTGAGCAATAAAATGTGGATAGGAAATATCGATAGAGCATTAGAGGTTGTTAAAGAGGTTTGGTCAAGAAAGGATATAATGAAGGCCAAAAGAGAACAGGAACAAACCGAAAATCCCGAAGAAGAAGAAGAGGATGATGGATACTACAAGTTGACTAAAAGAATCAACGAGGCCATAAACACCGACGACAGTGATTTAGACGAGGTTGATGAAAACAGACTCAAAAGCTGGACTCACTGGACAACAGTGATGAAAGAATGGGGTTGGGAGGTTTTACTTGCCTAAGTCAGCCACCATTCCTTGATTGGGTGTCAGGGATTTGAAAGACGCATCTTTCTTATAGACATACATATTTATTTATTTATATAGACTTATACTCGCATATAATAAGATATCTGTATAGAAAGTACGCTTACTGTTCATTCAGGCGATAGTAAAAATACAACTGTGCATGTCAGCAGAACGGAACACCACTATTCACTGAATTTGCTCTTATCGTAGAAACTTTCCCACAGCTCAATCAATTCCTTTTGGCTTTCGATCAAGCCTTCCCAATAAATCTCAACCATACTCTTGAACTCGTACACTTTGTCAACTTCAAATTTTGCCAACTCTCTTTGGAAATTCTTGTTGAATTCCTCTTTAAATTCTTCTTGTTTTCCTATTAGCTTCTCCAAAGAATCCAATTCATTCTCATATTTCAGGATTTTATCAGTCTGATTGTGATATTTCACTCTAAATTTAGACAAGTTCTTTTGTTTCTTGGACAATTGGGACTCCAAAGTTAGGATATTGTTATATATCTTGAATCTTGTCTCAAAGCAATTTCTGATAGATCCGATGAGGCGTATGTACTCATCCACTGTGGTTCCCAATGTGAGCAGCTGTTGCATGTTTGTTCTTTCATGCAATTCCTTAATTTTAGTTTGCAATTCTTCGAAATTAGAAAGCAATTCTGTCACTTGAGAGTTTACTTCCAAATCAGCAAGAGACTGGACAACGGCTATTAGCTCATTCAATGAGCCTATCACCTCCTCTCTTTTTTCCAAAATAAAGTCCAAACTCTTAGAGATGGCTCTTAGCTGTATATCAAGATTTTCCACATACACCTGTTTGTCAAGAATAAACTGATCAGATTCAACATACTTGGGAGTATTCAAGCCCACTAAAGAACTGAAAAAACCTCCACTACTTTGGTTAGACACAGCATTGATGGCTGCGGTTGAGTTGACCATTGATGAGATAGAAAAATCATTGATTGAAGAGTGAGAGTCGATTTGACTGTCAGCGCCAGCTTCACCATGATAGATTAAACTCTCTCTGTCCTTAGATTCAGACGCAAAGTTGTCGCTTTGTAAGAAGATTATAAAATCATAGTCTTTCTGCAGAGAACCAACTTTGGAGATCTTCACCAACATTTTCTCTAAAGCGTTTCTTCTGTTTTCAATAAAGTTTTCATCAAATCGGCCATAAACCTGTTTTTCCGGTGGAGGTGGAATGATATAACCGGGATGATTATTCAGAAGTTGGCTGTATAACCATAGGAAATCACGATATCTTCTAGTAACCGACACTTCTGGGGTTTTTAACAAACTAGACTGAGACTTAGTTGTAATAGTGTATACTGTGTGTGCAGAGGTTAGCTCACCAATTTTGATAGGATCGCCAACGGAGATTACAAACTCTTCAGCTGGAGGATCTTTGAAATTTGACGTCTTTGAAATTTTGGTTGACTCTGCGGGCTCTTCTGTAGGTGTGGAGGATGACAATGGCTTTGGTGAGCTTGGGCTTGTTCTCTGAATTTCAAATAGTGGTTTATTGACGCTCAATAAAAGACGATCCTTGGGATTAGTATTTGAAGTGACAGTTTTCGATCCGGAATCATTGGATTTTGGTTCGCCCAACGATAATGGATCCAATGGTTTCTGTTCGCTTGCCATGGCGGGCAAGCCCCTAGCACCTCTTCTTGGCCTTAACAATCTGGTTTTTTTATTAGGAGAAGTGGCGTTTGCTATGGTGCTGTGTGGGGTCGTAATGTCGCTGACCAAGCCTGGCGTCTCTGCAAAGCTTAGAACACCCCCCAATGCACCTTCGATGCTCTCTCTGACTGCAAACAAGTTTTCGTCCGAGGCCGGGGTGTCTGACATGATCGATTCTGTCAGCTGCTCGTCATCGGCATGAGTCAAGGAGCCCATGAGCTCCTTCTTCTTTTCTGATAGTCTCTCCTGTTCCGCCTGCCTGAGCTGCTGCTGCTGCTCCGTTTCCTCTTCACTGCTCTCCTCTGCCTTATAAGGCTCACTACCGATCACCACTGATTTCATTGTCTCACCCAATTCACTGAATATTTTGTCCTGGCTGGCACTGCTGTCTTCGTATTCGTCGTGGTGCTGGCTCTCACCGAGCCCCTGCTGCTCGTTGAAATCCACGTCAACAAGCTCGTCCGGCACACCAAACACGCTGTCGGGGCCAGTTGGCTCCCCAAAGTGATTAGAGTACGGATCCCCGTACGGGTCCCCAGATTCCGCCGTGGCTCGGGCAAACAGCACCGACGCTGTCGGTGCCTGTTCGCTCGAGTCCCCCCACACGTTCTCTTCGTCTGCAAATGGGTTGTTCATCGTATCAAAACCTGCCGCCTTCTCGATACTGCTCTCTGCGGACACTCTATCTCTGTAGCCGCCACTGTCTCCTCTCCCTCCATCTACCCACACACCGCTGTCCCCCATCACCCACTACAACACGTCTTGTTAATGCAAGTGCCGCCTCTTGAGTTTCTGTCCGCCAGGATCAACACACCCGTGCACACGGAAGCGGGGCGGGCTGGCGTCAAGGCTGGAGGCACCCTAGGCGTGGCATGGGATGAGGACAGGATGGGGATGAAGAGGGCAGTAGAGGGCAACAGGGGCAGTATAAGGCAGTACAAGGCGGTGGGAGGACATAGGAGTAGGGGTAGCGAGGAGCAGTTGCTGGCGAAGGGATTGGCAGTAGAGATGACGGACCTGACGCCGCATTTCCGGCAGTGTGTTGCCATCTTTGAGGAAGAGGGCCAGAGCGTGAAGAGGAGGCTAGAGCTGGGGTCCGCCAAAAGCAGCAGGCCTAAGAAGTCGAAGCTCACGGCCAATAACACATTCATAGAAGAGTCCATGCAGGTGGGCCGGCTGCTGCGAGAGTTGCAGGGGTTCATAGACGAGATCAAGACAGAGTACCTGCTGTCGGACTCGAAAGAGCTGAGCGAGCCCGATAAAGACAAGATTGATGGCAACTTCAAGCTGCAGCTGAGTATCATCAACAGGAAGCTCGAGAGCCTCAAGAACTACGGAGAACAGCTAAACAAAACACTGGACCAGGCGAACTTGGAAGACCTTGGTAAAAACCTCTTGACGATGGGCGACTATGGTAGTTACAGCAAAGTGGTGAACGAGTCGATCGTGGAAATCAGATCAAATGTCGTGAAGTCCTTGGGAATAAAGGTGACACGAATCTCGAACAACTTCATAAATATGAACTCCAAGAGAATGGAGAGAAGAAAACAGTTCAACAAGTCTTTGATACACACCACCAGCGTTGGCACGCGTGCGTACAACGGTGGACCCTCAGTTACGGTAAACTCCAGCAATGACTCCCTAAATACCGGGTATCAAGCTGACATCACACAGGATTACCAAGATCTAAAATATGAGCTTTCACAGCAACAGTTACAGCAGCTATCAAAAGAGAATGAGAATCTGCAGTTGGAGTTGAAACAGAACACCTTGGAGTCAGTCTCCAAGATCGAGGGAACCATGCTCGACATTTCGTCAATGATCGGAGAGATTAATTTACAATTAAACTTGCAGAATGATTCTATCAACACCTTGAGCGCAACCCAGGATGATATTATGGGAAACATATCTCAGGGTAATGTTCAGTTACTAAAAGCCAATGAAAGAGCTAGGAGCTCTAGCAAGTACCTGACGTACTTGATTCTCTTACTGAGTTTTTTCCTACTCGTCGTGGACTACATTTTATAGATGCTAACAAATAAAAACGTATCTGTAATGATTATGACAATGTATTACGTAGCTTAGTTGATTAACTCCAAAATCTTACCAGCACCAACGGTTGACCCATCCTTTCTGATGACGATTCTACCTAATTTTTTGTTCTGTTCAAATGTTAATAAGGGAATGTCTCTCTCAAGTATTTCCACAATTACTATCGCCTTATTACTCGACGATAGATGCTTTCTTTTCTTGTTGATCTTTCCCTTGATATCAATTTGCTCAATCTTGGACAATCTAGCGGGAATGCTGATGTTGTTACGGAACAGCACAAACGGCGTACCTATCAGTAAAGGTCTTTCAAGCTCAAAACAATTCAATTCACATTTGAAATTTTTAACCGGACTGATCGGTTTGCCGACCGATGAGCAAAGATCACCAATCTTAATGTTTTCCAGGTTATCCAAATTCTTCAACTTTAGCTCAACAAATTCTCCTTCAATAGCAAGTTTCTGCAAATCGTTTTTCACAGCTGACGATCCGACATTGGATTTCGTGATAGATATGGAATCGACAACACCTGCTTGCAGACTTGGTGATATGGAGACAGCTTCACCGGGTTGTATCAAACCTGAGTTGACTCTTCCACTGACAAACAGTTCAGTCTCTTTACTAGTTTCTCTAATATCATTAATAGTCATAATGAAAGGCGCATCCTTATTTATCTGATGGTTAACAGATTTGTTCTCCTGTTCTAACAGGTCCACTAGAGTTCCGCCCTTGTACCAATCACATTTCTTAGACTTTTTCACAATATTATCACCAAGGAATCCGGAAGCCGGAATGTAAACTAAATCATCAGCACTGTATTTCAATTCTTCAACCAAAAAATCATCTAACTGCTCTTTGATTCCCACAAACTTCACTTCAGACCAATCGACGGTGTCCATCTTATTAATGACAATAATACACTTATCAATGCCCAAGTTTTTGGCAATGGCTAAATGCTCCTTGGTTTGCCCGTGTGTACTGAATCCACTTTCAAACGATGATGAATCAATGATCACAATAGCTATATCGGCCTGAGAAACACCGTTTATCATCTGTGGAACATAGTCTTTGTGGCCTGGCGAATCAATAATAGTGAAGCTGGAGGTAGAAGTTTCGAATTGAGTTTGGCAAACGTCAACAGTGACACCTCTATTTCTCTCTTCTGCAGTCTGATCCATCACCCATGCTAAGGAGAAAGATGCTTTACCGGCACTCTCCGATTCTTTGGTCAACTTGTGCAGTGTTTTCGAATCCACAATGTTTAAATCATAGAGTAAACGACCAACCATAGTTGACTTACCAGAATCAACATGACCGATGACAACAAAAGACAAGTTTGGCTTTTCATTCTTTTTGACCAATTCCGAGTCAACATCAATCTTTTGCTTGGGTTTACTTGCCTTTGATTGCGTGATAGCAGATGCAACTTTTTTTGTAATTTTAACCTGGGAAACAGCCTCTGCAAGACTATCTATCTTTTGCCTGTTCTCATCAGGACTTGGTTTGACAAAATTGGATTTTTTCACTTTATTATGATCTTCGTCGTTAGTAAATAAGCTCAACAAGCCGAAGTTATCTTGATATATTTTTCTTCTCTTTTCAGACTCCTGTGATGACGATGAATCTTGCTGCATGTCCACAAAGGTCCTCGTAATAACATTACTTGATTTTGACGTTATTGTATCAAACTTGAAATCTAAGTTTAACAATATGTCAAAGCTGAAAGGTTTTGATAAATCTTCAGACTCTCCCTTTGATAAATCTCCATGAATAGCAGTCGGAACTAAATCTGATGACTCAAACGTAACAGGCTCTCTTGTAGTCTTAGGAACGCTTGTCCTTCCAGAAGCACGGCTGGATTCTCTCTTATTCGATTGCAATCTTTGACTTATCCTCAGTTGCAGTTTTGATTGTGATTGTTGCTGTGAAATTGTATTAGTTGATTCTTTCAATTTATCAAGTATTGAAGGCCGGCTAATGCTGCTGTTCGAGGCACTGGACACATCCTTGGACGACAAGAGAGCTGAGATTCCGGTTCTAATTGGTTTGGCTGACTCGTTGACAGTTTCCTGCTCCAATTTTTTGGATTTCAACAACCCCGCCAACCCTTTAGGTTTACTGGAGCCTGTGTCAGTTTGGGTTGTCTTTTTGTTCAGGGCCAGCTGCTGCAATTTAGACAGCTTTTTAGCTGGGGCCGCTTCCGCTTGGGACACTGCTAAAACACACAAAGGCAAAAATGTTATTATGCAAGTAAACGTATTAGGATCAAAGATTCAATAACAGGAGACACATCCCAAAACACACCAATGTCAAACGTCCTTTAGTAAGAAAGTAAGAAGAAAAATGGTGTCCTTGTATCTTTGCGTTCGCCGCTTTCTGCTTCATACGTACCTTTATACTTCTTTCTTATTTCAGCCAACGTCTCTTCCACGTTGAAGTAGTTCATCCAGAGACTCTCCTTGATCTGGTAGTCATCTACATCGTACTCTTTCAACTGCGGCTTCACAACGTCCAACTGCTCATACAGCGTGTCGTAGTCCTCGTCGTTCAACTCGTCCTCGTTGAACCGGTCTTCTCCAGACCCATTTTCATAGTCCACCATATCATCATCGTCGTAATCCACCATTTTGTCTCTGCTGCAAACTCCCTCTCTGCCCAGCCTCTCCCCCTGTGTCCCACCCTTCTCATGAGGCCTCACCACCTCCTCTTCTAAAGCCCTTGGCCAAACTCTGCCCTCTCGCTTTTTTCTCTCAACTTTTCCGTGCCCTTTTTTGGCCTCTCTGCCTGTGGTACAAAGGCTGGCGGAGGACACGGCGGGGCCAGTGGCCAGTACGGGTCAGAATAAATAACTAGTTATAGGATATATACACAGGGGAACAGTCAAGATATATAAAAAACCACCACGTAGGTCTATAAAATTCAAAAACTCCAATAATGAACAGGGGGCGGACCAGGGGACAAGCAAAGTAGGAGAGGAGGGCTGTCGGGCCAAAGACAAAGCCAAATCGGCATTGCATCGCACAGGTCGAGGAAGAGAAATTAAAGATACAGGAAGAAATGGAGAAGGGTAGCCGGGATGGAAGGGGTCTCGTGTCTTTATCTATAAATGATATCCGATAGTCTGGCCTTGACGCAGTACGGGCACATCATGTGGCTGCATCTGGAGCAGTCAAATCTGTTGATCAGCTCGTTGATCAGCGCGTCCATTACAAAATCCCAAAATTCGGTATCGTGTTCGGCAACATGACCGAGGCTGGTTCCTCTCTCCTCGTTGAACCTATCACCAAGTTCCGCTAGCCTGATATCATTCACAATGAAATGGTCCAAATTGCCATAGCTTTTACCACACTGGCAGCAATACCATTGGATGATCTTGATTCTGTTCAAGGAGTCTAGCTTGCCACTGGAAATGAGCTTCAAAGTATTAATATCGTGACATTGTGATTTGCTTCCAATGCCAATGTCGCCCGTAGAGTAGTCAGAGGCATGCATGGATTCCAGGTGATCTCCAGGAGAAGAGTGCGACAGCTCATGAAAGTCACAGCACCCTAGGGTATTCCGCTTTTGTAATCGAGGCGACAATAGGATATTCCTGCTTCTTGAATCTTCATCATGGCTTTTATTCTCTTCGGCTCCCACGGTCTCCCATGGAAAGCCGCCTGAAAAGTTGCCTGTGGGTGTAGGTAGCAATGATTCATTCGAACTGGTGGCAGTGGAGGCCGGCTTGTCAAAGTTGAATTGAGTGAATAACTGTTTGTTCTTCATGGACAAACCTGATTCAGACACTGGAGATTGGTGAGTCGGTGCTCCTGCGCTTCTGTCGTTTTCGGAGATTGAACAGGGCGACGGCAACTCAAAATGAGTCGAATGGTGATGATCTGTGCTTGTGTTAAAGAGTAAAAGGGTTGTTTTAACCCGTGGAGAGTGTGAAAAGTAATCCTGTTTAAGGGCCGCCGGCGATGGCACATGGTAGCTGTGGAAGTGGGCCGCCGTGCTGGGCTGCTCCAGCGACTTATATGATGCAGACTCCATCGATGAGGACGATGAGGTTGATGGTGCTGGTTTGTTGGATTCCGAATCAGAGTCCAGAGCAAACACCTGGTTCGATATCACGGGCCCGCTTGATTCCAGCATGCCGCAGTGTAACGGAAAGCCAACAGGGTACAATGTAGAGACTGGTTTAAGGAGTGTGAGGACTCTCGAAAAGAACCCGGGAAACCTGTGTGCGTGTGTTAGGGAACGGCAGAGATGGGCGAAACTGGTCTATGGCTCTTTCCGAGATGTCTTGCTAGCAAACCCAATCCATCCCATCGACCTGGGACCATCTGCGTATATATGGGAAAAAAGAGCACATCGAGACAAGAGCTACTCCCACCGCTCTCTGGCCACTACATGCCCTGCACTCCCAATGCCATCCTTCTCTCACTTACGCCCACCTTGCCTCCGAGATCCACGGACATAACATCCCACAGATGCCTGTCCTGGGGTTAACACCACATAGTCCCGCACATCATGTAGCAGGGCAATAGCAATCAGCCAACGCAAATCAGGTAACTCGGCTCCCACAAAAGAAACCAGGCAAAGGTGAAACAGCCAGCGGACATGCCAAAATCCGCAAATTACAATGGAGCCGGAACGGGTCCAGAACGCACGGGGCACGGGTCCAGAGGGGGGGAAGCAGATGAGGCTGCGAACGGCGCAGGAGAGTGTCTGGGCAGGCGGCTTTTCTGCTTCTGGGGTTGCTGTTTTGCTCTGATTTGGCGCGGGCTCGGTGTTGATTCGGCTCGTCGTAGTTGGAGAGGGGAATGGGACACAAGGGCTAGACCAGGTGAGGGGCACCGTAAGCTTCGGCGTGGAGTGGAAAGACCTATGGACTCGCAGCTGCGCCAGTGGTGCACGGGCTGGGCTTGGAGGCTGTCGTAACGTTTGTGCTACCCCTTTATCTGCATTCCTTCTTATTCTGATGTGTGCTGCGGGGAGTGGTAGAGAGAAGCAAGAGCCACAAAGGCACTGTGTGAGTGATACCTGTGAGGTCACAGACTAGTATCAGACAGGCCATCCCACGATGCAGCCATACGCACAGAGATGGGTGGCACCGTAGTCTGGGTGTAGTGGACGCCCGCCTTGAGGCCTACCCGTTGCACCCATTTGGGCCCATTTGGGCCCATTTTGGCCGCCGTTTGATCCTCACAGATCAGGCGCAACTGTCTCACGGGTCCCTTAGCCACAAGTCTCTAGTGCCCGCTACTGCCTCTACACCACTCACAGTTAAGCTTTTCCTTCTTTGCTTATCCATCTCCACTTTGATCAGCTGTGTAGGGCCCCTCCCACATTTTTAACACTTTTTGGGCGCCCAGGGCCTACAACCAGCTATTGTGTGAAAGCGGAGCTGGCAACGCACAATTTGCGGGGAGATACAAGAAAAAGGTTAACCAGAGTACAGGCAGGGATAGTGGTAGGGCGATAGCCAGTTGTTAGTCAGTGTAGTGTCAAGACCATAGCCAGGCCCAGCGCCAGTGCTAGAAGGCCCTTGGGATCAGACTCGACGGCCGCCTACGTTTGCAATTTGCTAGCCTCCACGAGACAGCACCAGCGTCCCCACTACAGAAATGCGCTCAAATCGAAAATCTCACACCGTCCACACTTGCCATGTAGGTGTACTTTGTATCTGTACTTCTTTCCTCCCTGTCTACTGTCCTATCAATTTGCATCTCTGGCATCATCCACAACTGTCACTTTTCCACACCAAATTATCATTCTTAGATAGTTTAGGTATGCTGGCTACAGCACACGCCAAACTGCATTTTCTTTATCCGACATGTAATGCACAGAAGTAAAACAGGCCAGACATAGATCTTATAATACATCAGTTAAACTATGAGTTAGGGCTTATGAGTTGCCTGGGCGTAAACCTGAGGCCTAGCAAACAGAAATAAAGTTGCAGACTGGAGCTATAGCCGTCTGCCTTATGCATGGAAAAGTTCATCCAGATACCCCCGTGCCACACAGCTCGTACACAGTCCTTCTATTCAAGTATCCTAATAAATCCACCCCTAATCAAGACTCGAGTCCACAGTTGCGCATTCAGTTCATACCCATGGCACCATCTAGCTCCGTTTTCAATTGGTACAATTTCAGTCCACCCAGTAGCTGGCCATAGGTGCCGATAAGGCCACACTCTATCAATGTACATTTGTCTTCAGATCACAGCCTACATGCATCGTTCCACATATGCCACCGTGCCAAACTATGCCCCCTTAGCAACAAGCCATGGTGGGTGCCATCCATACTGATAAGACAATGTCTGCGCTGTTATGTCCGGAGGCTTAGGTAATCCGGCTAGCTTTGTGAACAATAGAGGACGCCGCTCGGGTGATGGGTTGTCGTCCGTCCAGCGGAACAGCTGATGGCACTAATCTATTCTCTGAAAGCGATAAGAGTTTCAGTTGTTCCGGACCAGTCTGGCGGAGTGTTATGTGTGTGATTAAAGACATAGATAAACAACTAACGATCATAGCTTGCCGCTGGCGAGTGCCCAGCCGAACAGCAATCAGCATAGTAGATGCGTGTGTCTATGGAGATATTTGATTAGCCGGTTTCAGTTTACCGAGAGATGCAAAGACACAAGAAGACAGTATCTCGAAAAGAGAATATTGGCTCGGGATGAGTCGTAATTTCTCTGTTCCAATACAGCAAGCCGGAATCGGTTATTCCCGGAACAGGCCCGAGAGTATGCCCGAGAAGATGTGCCATGGGTTAATGGACCTGGCATTGCCAATTCGAAATAGAGAGCAGTACGACTGCAGTGAAATGATTTGATTTTTAATAAACAGAAGCATAAAGAGACAAACAAAAATCTAGAACAAACTGAAAGAAAAAGAGATGAAGAGACACATTGCACACAAGAGATAGTAGCGTAAAAACCAAACCTATGAAAAGAGAGAAGAGAGAAAGCAAAGCAGTAGAATATAATAAATAACTTGAAACATAAAAAAACACAATGCCAAACAAACAAAATAAAACTAGTTCCAAAGTCTTAATTTTGGGGGTTTATAAGACGTTTAACAAAAACTCAGCAACCAGAAGACAAAACAAAAACAAAAGCAAACATAACAGGTAACTTAGACAACAATAGTATGACAAACAAAGGCAAGAAATTAGACAAGGAAAACGTTCAAAAATAAGCAAAAACCAGAAATAACAAAACCAAACAAGAGCAGCTGTAGATATATACAAAAGTACATTCTAATTCATTTCAATCATTCACTCAGATTCTTCGATATCATCGATATCCTCCTTCGACTCATCGTCTCCTTCAATGGCTTTATTCTTCTTTGAATTTTTCCTTTTAGAACCAGAGGCATCAATACTTTTCTTCTTCTCCATTCTTCTCTCTCTTCTTAATCTACCTTGCATGAGATAGTAACTTGCCCTTCTGACAACGATACTCAATTCTTCCTTGCTATAACCATAGCCATGTTTCTGTTCAACCAAGTCATGCAATTGTTCAATTAAGCGAACCCTATCATCGCTTGGCGTGTCTCTAATCCATGTCTTCTCACCTAATGCAAATCCTAGATCATCCTTTAAGATAGCTAAGACCTCACGCTCACGGTTTGCAGTCTCTTTAATGTTATTTGGTAACCTTAAAACAAATGACAATTGAACCAACGAAAGTCTAGAGTCGCTCACCTTTTTTAATTTGCTAGCTGCAGAGGATCCAATGGAGGTGATTGAAGAGACACTGCTTCGTCTCTTACTAATACCACTGCTGGCACTCATTTTCTTATCCTTAAAGGAAGAGTACAAAGTCGAATCAGTAACCTGGTTTGAAATTGATAATGGCACAACAAAATTAGAGCCTGCATCAGATGACGGAGACACCGACGAATCCATAGAAGACATTGAAGACGGAACTCCACCAGAAACATTTTCCTGGACTCCACTGTTGTTATTTGTATCTAGTTCATGGATGGCGTCAATGTTGTTGTTCGATGTAAGAAGAAAATCCCAGTTCAATTCATCCGGGTTTTCAATATCATTGGTTATTGACTTTGCATTTGTGTTGCTGCTACTGCTGTAGGGTAAACCATCCAATGAAGACTGGCTTTTCAAGATAGGAGACTTTGTCATTGGTTTAGTCAATTCCACAGTGTTGATAGTCTTGGCGTTATCGTATTCTGAATAGCTATTATAGTAAAGGTGTAAATTATTTTGTAAGTTCTGGGGGTTGGCATGGTTATTATCATTATTGGCGGCTCTGTGAATTTCAAATGCATTATTATGTTGATTATGTTGAAATTTCGTCTTAACTGAGGCAGTTTGGGAAAAACCAACATCAGGGGAAATTGAAGAGTCTAAGAATTCCCAGTTTGACAGCTGGTTGCTGGTGATGGCTACATCCTCCAAGTTTGCGCCATTTGTACTGGCTGTAGTATTGGTGTGAGTCATTGTTAAGTCTGGAGACAATTCAAGACTGGAATTGGAGCCAGTTGATGGAAATGACGTCAGGGGAGATCTAGCATCTAAGTCATACTGGGAGATGGCTGAGTGAAAGTAATGTGGCAATGTGGTTGAGTCCTGTTGGGGTCTATTGGAGGAAGACAGTTGCAGATTCAATTCTCCTGCTTCTTCAAGACCGTTGTTGTTTAAAGATCCCAACTCATTATTGAACTGCGACTCATAGTGTTGAAACTGTAGCTGGTGATGCAATTGCCATGATTGTGAGTGCTGGTGAAGGTATTGTTTATCCATAGGAGACAGAGGCGACTCCATCATCGAGCCCACTGTATCAGGGGCAGTCCAGACAGATGGGGTGTACTGATAGGACGATGAATCCAACATATCGAAATCTAAGTTCATTGTGTTGGATATGTCAAGTGGCCAAGCTCTCTTGTGTGTATGTACGTGTAGACAACTAGGAGGTATGCGGTGCTGGTGTATAGGTACGGAGGGTCAATGCAAATAACGTAGCAGGTGCTGGGTCTATCGAGTGGAGCAATGGAGAATGAGAAAGCGTGCAGCACACTAAGATATCGTGCACTAGAATTGGGGGGAGGCTAAATAAAGAAAAGGCCCACGAGCGCACGTTGGAAACGATAAGACCAAACACACAACAAGAGAAAGCAATAGTAATATATAAAGAGACAAAGGATAGAAGCAAAAAACAGAATAGAAGCAAAAAGATACAGTAAAAAGGAAAGAACCAGGGACAAAATAGATATCGTAAGGTTCGGCTAATCCCAGTGCAAAAACCTATTAATTAAATATCGTAATAAGACGTAATGGTTTCTAGATAGTCCAAACCCATACGCAAATGCGAGCGATAACCAGAGTTTCAATCTTAAAGTTTAAATCTGGAAGGAAAATTGGCCCACAGGCACCAGAGGAACCGCACCCACGCACTGCGCATTAGAAGAATAAGGGAGCTTATTGACAGGTGAGATAAACACACGGGCCGCCGGGAGAGTGCGCGGAATGCAGGCGAGGGAGAAACGCACCGCAGCGGACTCTGGCCGCACCGGGCGGCGGGCTTTCGGTGGGGCTGTCTGGGAAGGAATTGGACCGGGGGGCACATGCACCGCTCACCAGGGAGACTCGCCCTTAGCTGTGTGAGGACGGCGGGGCCGGTGTTTGCCTGTTGTTCCAGGCTCAGGCCCGTAGAGCGGAACTTGCGCTGGGTTGCAATTTCAGGAGCAGGCCAGTTGAAATTCGCAATGGCCCTCCGATGGCACATGGCACACAGTACAAGAGCAACGTCAGAAAAGCAAATAATACCAGGACACTATTACACAAACCAGAGCCTAAATTAGATTATAAATGAAGCTAACAATAACCTCTTGTAACAAGGAACAAAAGATGCGTGTGTAAGTGGTGATCGTCTTTGACGCAACAGTGTCGTGTTTGTTTGATTGTTCCTGTTCCAGCTGGCCAAACCCAAATAAAAGGCAATTCCACCTGACCTTGCGCCGCACGCGTGGTGCTTTTGTAGTCATGATTTTGTAAGCGAAAATTCACACAGCACAGGCGCTCTGAGTGGGCTACGGCATGACTGTGACCGTGGCCAGCACTGGTACAGCGCACGGTACTGGGATCCGAGAGTAGCAGACAGTCTTCCGGTGGTGAGACGTGTGGCCAATCGCTCTGCTGGGTGCGTTCAGCAAACAGCACGATTAGTCTGTCCTACGGCGTCAGCCACACAGAATACCCCAAACAGGAATCTCCATAGAATTCGTCAACTGAATTTTAATTAATTAAACTAGATTGCTCATTTCCTGAACCAACTTAATCACTGGAGAGGTAGTTTACTCCGGCAGGGTGAGCCAGCGGCGTCTCCCGTGGTGGTGCTCTGGCTCGATTGGGACATGCTGCATCACGTTTTCGGACACATGCCTTTTCGCCCCACGTCTGGCTGAGTTCTGCACGACTGCCACCGTGTGCCCGTCCATCCGCAACACCGGGAACCTGTCCTTTAAGGGGGGGGGGACCTTATTGGCAGATATGCAAATACAAGCACAGACACCAACGCGGTGCCTAGCTTGTGCAATATTCACCCACAGCACGGGTAGTTTACAGATGGCATGGCTCTGGCAGTTCTTACAGTCCCGTTTGCCAATAAAGCTTCTGTCGAATCTACGCTAATCTACCCACTCGGCGAATTTATCTTTTTTTTAGTGGGTTTTGTGCCCGTTTGCCACAGATCCTCAGCCACAGCCGTAGCTACTGCGAGGCTTCCGCAGGCGCCTGTCCACGAGCCTGTCCACGCTGCCAGTCTCTGCGCCGCCAACTCAGATTCCACCCCGACCCCGCGCCTTCGGGTCCACCCTTGACTGGACCCCCTCGAAAGGGTGGCTATACACAGCATTTACCCGAGTAGTTCCCAGTGTCGTCTCTTTGTGGAATACGGAGAATTGAACAAGTTCAATTACATCGCGCACTACCCAGCAGCGCAGCCGTCCAGCCATGAAACGAACTGAGATGTGCTTTGAGTTCTTGTTCCCTTGTGCCTTTGTGATATTGTGTCCTTCCTACAGCCGGCGCTGTCGCATTTCTCCGACGAGCTCTGGTCTGTGCGCTGTGCCCGGTCACCGCATAAAGCCGAGGCGCCATCCCGCGGAATGACAACTGCGCGGCTCGCCTCGTGCACCAAACGCTCTCTTCGCTTCATGGGCAAGCCTGCTTTATCAAGCGCTTATCTAATATTTATGCAGGTGCACGCTTATCTAATATTTGTGCAGGCTCACGCTTATCTAAGGTGCTTGTGTCCTGATAGGCTGACGACCTGAACAACCTGCAGTGGCACCCAGAGAGCACGTATCGCACACCAGCGTATCGCACACCAACCACGATGCGAATGTAGAATGTGAGGAGAATGTAGGAAGTACTGCACGTGCTAAACCCTGAAGACAAGTGGCTATAGAAATCTACAAGCGAATCTTTCTTTTTTGAATGCAAGTTAGCCCACGCTTTTGTTCGGTGTACAAATACAATCCATCAACTGCTTGGTAACTGGAATCCCTCCATGTTGTCTGCATGCGGTGGTGTATTGTTCTGCAGGATTGTGTCATACAAATAGGAACCTCTGCTCTTTTGTTCGATTATCTGCATCTGCTTCTATTAGGTGATTTGTGCGTTGAGTTATCTTATCAGATTTGGATGGTGCATGATGATTGTGGATTGCTTATGTATTTATGCTTTGCAAGTAGGTGTTGTTCTTTTATGTGCACTCTGCTCGGGTTTGATTCCTGAAGCTGCAAGTCCTCGCGCCGTCTCTTTGTCCTTTTGCCAGTGTTTCTAGGGAGATTGAGAAAGAAGATCACTGATAAGGCAGCAGACACAGCCTGCACACAATCAGTATTAATCTACTCTGAAAATATACACATACATATATATGAAATATATGTGCGGGTGTGCATTTAGGTCCCAGCCTTCCCGGGTGCCACTTGGCCAGCCAGTACAGATCACAGATTCTAGAGAAAAAAAAGAACAAACCAACAAAGCAGTTACGAGTCTCGCAACAGTTTTTATTTAATTCCAGGTGACCCCGCCATAAAATGGACAAATGCAATCGCATGCTTGCACGTTGCATCAAGGACCAGTCCCAGTAAACTGCAGTCGTGTCCTCGGGGTATCTGGAGTACAGCAAGCCAATCAGAAGGTGACCGTCGCCTTGATGAGCTTATCTAAGTGTGTCTAGTGTTACACCTGTGAACAGGCCGCCAAATATTGATAAGCCCAAACCACCTTGATAGACAGCGCCTTCTGCAAGAGAAGGCGATACCAGACACACCCATATCCACTCACCCTGTATGATGCAATTTTACTGTAAATCTTGAGCTAGCAGCCCGGTCCTTTGTTATCTAAACGGGCCAACAGGCTCTAATCATCAAACCAGCAGTTCTTCGCTGGCTCGCCTCACTAAAAAATCCGAGATAAGTAGTACTCAAAGAGAGCACAGCACTCAATGCCTGTTTGGCATTACCATTTGCAACCGCGATACGCCTCAGGGGGCGCACCACTGATAAGCATAACTGGCTTTTATTCTGGATACACCAGTCCACCACCTGGAGCACCACAATGCATTCAAAGCTATCGATAAGTCACGCTAGTGCTTCTGCTGGAGAGATCGAACAGCGCTCGAGACTGCGGCTGGGACGTGCCGCGGTTAACAATAGTGAATAGATAACGTGTAGCCACAAGGAAAGGCAATAGTGTAGAAGTAAACTTTGATAATTGAAAGCGTGCCTGTGCGTTCTTTGTTGATAACGTACGTCAAAAGGATGAGTTCTGGCTGGGGAAGGGTACTTTGTTCAATAGCTGAGTACAAGCAAACTAAGATGGTGGAAAGGGGCAGTAGGGGAATAGAGTAGTGAAGCGATGGAGCGATTAGGAAATGGAGGAATAGGAAATGGAGGAATAGAGCAATAGAGCAATAGAGCAATAGAGCAATAGAGCAATAGAGCAATAGAGCAATAGAGCAATAGAACAATAGAGAAATTGAGAAATTGCCAATAGCCTAAGAAGCAGTCCTGCAACAAGGTGTAAGAAGCAAGACAGCAAAGAAACACAACTCTCCCGACTTTGTGTATTGCGTCCTAAAGCGAATCAGCATGGGCACTAATGTCATTGGCAGGTTATTTTGATCCTCAAGTCTCATTGGTGTCATTGGTGTGTGGCAAGTATTGGTCGCCAGCAGCAAATTACTCCGTCCGATTCCAACTATCAGCCTAACCTGACTGAGTCCCTATGAAATTCGGTATTTTGACTTTTTTTCAATCTCTGGGCTACAAAGTAATGCCCTCTTCTCTACTTGGCCATTCATTCTGGTTATTCACATTTAGTTCTTATTAATGTCCTTAAGTCATTTGTAGCTCCCTTTGACTGCTATTTTAAACTCTCTCCTTGCTCTCTAGAATGTCCTCGATATTCTGCCATTCTAACAGCACGGGTGAATAGTATTTCTGCCATGATATACAAACGGGTAACTAACATAAACGGGTACACGCAGACGTATTCTAAAAGGATAGACAAGGAAACAGGCTAGTGGTAACATGTTTCACACGCTTGGTCTGTCCTTAACAGAATTCATGTCAAGCTTCGTAGTAGAATATATCAATACTATAAGAGAAAAGAAGAATATTTGCTCTTTTTCTTGTACGCAATGGCATCTCTACAAGAATTGATCTCTTCCATGATCAAAGACTCCCCACCGGGAAACAACATCAACCTTATCAATGACATCGAAACCATCTTAAATAACCCGAACTCCTCTAGAATCATATCAGAGAATTTATCGGAATATCACTTAAACAAGGATTTCAAATTGGTGAAATTGACGGAGGATGGTGAGTTTGGAATAGTTTCAAAATACAACAAGTCCGGATTGAAATTCTTTGACTCTACGCTTGGATTAAAATTTGACTATGACTTCCAAAAACTAAAGGTTATAGACGTGGAGAAAGATGACTCTGTGGTGGTTAACCAAGGGGATCTTGGTAAATTGAATTCAGAATTCTCTGAGTACGCCTCTCTGCATTATCCAACAACATACAAGGCAATTGTTGTTGCGGACCAGACTGATTCTGATATTATCTACTTGATTATTGTTGATGAGAATTTGAACGATGCTAACTTTTATAACGGTAAGTGGCAGTCGTTTTATCAATATACCAAATCAACCGGTGACCTACAAGGTGAAATTTCGGTCAAAATCCATTATTACGAGGATGGAAACGTCATCTTAAACACCAACAAGAAAGTGCAATTATCCGTTTCAAACACATCATTATTGATAGATTCCATTCAGTCTTTTGAAAACGAGTTTGAACTGTCAGTGTTAAAGAAATTCAGTAACTTGAACGAATCGTTCTTTAAAAATTTGAGAAGACAGTTGCCTATTAACAGATCTAAGGTTCAGTGGGGTAAAGCTATAGGTAATTATAAATTGGGTCAAGATATTGCTGGAGGTAGACACTGAACCATAGATATGGGCTATAAGCTGGTGATGGTTTCTCATTTCTCTCTTTTTCTTTTATGGACGCAGTCATTTTATTTTGTCTTAGAACAGTATTACTCCTAGGAAAATCGATAAACATGGCGATTTAATTATTGTAGTAGAGAACTGACATATAGTAAAATCCATATATTACAAAGTAAGTATGGATTACCGAGATGGAACCTGCCGATGTAGAGAAATTGATGCGAATAAGCCATTAAAATATACAGTAAGGAGAACTAAACACACAAGGAAATATGTCCCAAAAAGACAGAAAACAGCGGATCCAAATAACGAATTGATGGCAATACTCTTAGAATAATAGTTTCAAGGTGAAATAGAACAAAAAAAACACAAATAAAGCAGCACCCACAAGTTTGACCATTTTTGGGTTCTTGCTCATCACTTTGGTGAGTCTCTGACTGGAATTCTTCACGTTGTCCAATAGCGCCCCAAACTGACTATTTATAGTACCTAAAGTATTTGTATCTTCCTGAGCATAGTTATTGATATCGTTCGCTATGTTCTTGAACGTGGAGATCTTGTTTGCCAGCAGGTGGAACTGGTTATCATTGTCTTGCTCTAGTCTGGACATGGCGGTTCGAATAACGTACAGGTGTATATCTAGACTTGGCAGAAGAAGGTGAAGTAGAAGCAGCGTAGATCAGCAGCTATTGCGGGTTGCCAAATATTCACCAGTCCCGGTGGATATATAGTTGCCGATCAGCTACTGTCTAGCTCCTGTTTAGTTACTGTTTAGCCTTACAGCTTCAAACAATACGCCATTAGTTAAGTAGAAAAGAGCGCAGTCAGACGCGTCGACGCGTCGATTTACATGGGCGCTCAAACCCAGCGGCTGTCTACGTCTATAGGCAGTACATGAGTGCCGAGACTATATCCACTTAGTGGGAGCGGAGGAAGTGTCATGAGTATGTCATGTGACATGAACCATGAACTTGTGGGAAATGCCTACAGTGAAAGAAGAATAAAACGGGGGAGTTGATGAAGTCGTGGAACCTGCCTACGGTGAAAAAAGAGGTGAAGCGAGCGTGCCATGGACATGACTACAGTAAGAGAAGAGAAACAACGGGGTATTCACGTAGTGTTAGTAAGTTTATCGTCACTGAGATATGAAATCACCACAACGCCCCGGTTTCTTGTCTGCTGTCTGTGTCTCCGGCTAGTGTCGTGGTATTGTTCAGTCGTAAATGTTGGTCGCATGGTGTATGATATCCTACAAAGAAATAGGCGTATTTCAGGTATATCATTTCTAGAACGCAAATTATAAGTCATCATCTATAAGTTGTGCTAGAGACGGTATCAGGAGGAAGACAAGAGATAATTGAGATGGAGCGTGCAAATTGTGTGTGGGTTCTTTAAGAGTACATACCATTTATGCTGGGCTGAGGGGGTGCAGCATTGTGCCTAGTCAGTACGTTGACTAGATGTAATTGGGCGGGCCAAGGACCTCGTCACATCACTTGTTCAGCATCGTAAATCATCAGCCTCAGCCTACACCTCTCTGCCCTTCCTCACCACGAACTTTAACTGTCCGGCCAGACATCTCATCACTGGTTCAAGCACTGCACTGCTGGCCCTCGACACTCACTCTCCTCCGCGTCCACCAAAGGACCCGCCACCAACTCACGTGCAAACACAGCCACACATAGACCCTCTTGGACATCACGTGCGCTCCCAGATTGTCCTCCAGCGCCCTCTCGCACACCGCCCTCCGTGACTGTGCCACTATCCACCCGCACACCTCACACTCTTCTTGCTGTGCGGCGCCCCTACCAGATTCGCACACACACGACTCCAATCCGTCCCTCAGAACGGCTCGCTATCCTCGCTGCCTCGCTGTGCTTCACCGAGCTTCGCGCCCTCACTGCGAGGCCTGGCTGGCTGGAGAGGAAACTGGTGGGAAACTGAGAGTCTAAAAATTTTTCTTTAGTATTTGAATCTTTTGACATTACCACCACCACTATTCTATGTAGAGAGCATAGTAAGTATAGAGACTATATACAGTATTGCATCCATATATCACAGATAACAATGTCCTCTACTACTGTTCAAGCATCCAACTGGAGATTAGTCGAAGTCGGTAGAATCGTCTTGGTTAACAACAAGTTGGCCACTATCGTTGAAATCATCGACCAAAAGAGAGTATGTACCCATGGCGCCGAGAGGGCAGGCGCAGAAGACACGATTTTGCAGAGTACATCACAGGGAATTGATTTGCCAGAGAGAGATACAGATATGAGCAGATATGTCCATTTTGCACAGCGGTAGTCTCAACAGCACCGATAACACAAACACAGCTCACTGGCCACACGTCGAACACATATGTCACATTGGTACTAGGCGTATCGGAAATCCCGGATTCCATGACCATATTATGAGTTAGTGAACGCTGGGTTTGGCCATGCAACCTGCCCAAAGCGCTGGCCAAAGGCGTAGCAGCGCATATTCAGACCCATTGGTTTACAGAGCACCAGATACAGTTGCATACTCACTTCCCGAGCACATATGACATCACTGGAACGACTCACTTTGATTCTATACATCATACTCTGCACATTCAGGCCACAGGAATTCACCTATATCCACAACAGCATGATCCATGGATACTTCTCTGCAATCGTACTTCTGCTCTCGTCCATCTAATTTTTCACCCTTGACGTTTTCTCGTTTTTCTGGATTATTCATACTAACAGTTGCATTTGCACTTGCATCTTACGTTTATTTATTTTTTAGGTTTTGATCGATGGTCCATCCATTCAAAGACAATCCATTGCTTTAGCTAAGACCATCTTGACTCCATTAGTCTTGGAGAAGTTGCCAAGAGGTGCCAGAACCGGTGTCGTTTCTAAGAAGTGGACCGTTGGTGAAATCGATGCTAAGTGGGCTAAGACCTCTTGGGCCAAGAAGATTGCTCAAAAGGAGAGAAGATCACAATTGTCCGACTTCGAGAGATTCCAAGTTTTGGTCTTGAAGAAGCAAAGAAACTATGCTGTCAAGAAGGCTGTTGCTAAGGCTTAAATTTAAGAAGTGAATTTTCATTTATTTCTTATAATTTTTTAATTTACCTTTCTAACTTTCTTTATACATACAACAAATCACAATCCACACCTTTAAATCATGTTTTCTTAATGGAATAATATTTAAAATTTTCAATAAACGTAAATAATGTAGAAGATGCATCTTTGTAGCTCACAACTCTATGCGTCCAGTTACGAACGTCGTACCGTAATTGTTCGTTGGCTAATCATTTAGATAACAAGAAAAAACGTTAATATTTACATTTAAAATAATACACACTGATGCTTTCTTTCACATCATCAATTAAGTGAATTTATCAGGTTCTCAAATAGTCTATTGGACTCATCACGTCCATCCAAGAAACTCAAATCTTTCTTGACAACCAATACTAAGAACATTCTCTTTTCGTCAGACCCCGCCAAATTTTTCAAATCCTTTTCAAATTTTGAAAAAAATGGTGGACATTTGGCCGACCCTTTCATCAACTGATCAGAGGACAAGCCCATTATATAGCCGTCCTTGACGTAGTTTGGATTCTGGCCCAACACTCCATACTTAGACCTGGTATGAAAATAGCTCCACGCCTTTTCAAATTGGATAGCATTTTCTAATTTTTCATCATCATCCAACTCACAGGTGTTGTTGGGTGCCATCTCCAATATATACAAGTCACGGGACATTATAATTTTAGATAAGTACTGATCCGCCGCAGAGTTTAGTAGTCTGCCTTCTATGATCAAACTGTCATCACCATTTGGATAATCTTTCATTATCTGTTTGACTCTCTGTAGATCTTTACTTGGATCGTCAGATGTAGAAGTCAAAAATTTTCCAGTAAGGTAAACACTGTTTGGAAACGACAACATACCAGACCACACCGTGTTGTCCATGGGAACCGTATCCAGTGGATCGTAATTATCATCTTCATCTTGTTCCATGATTTCTTCACTCTCCTGCTGGGTTAGCACTGGTGTTACAATACCCATGTCTCGTTCACCACTAATAATCTTGTCAAAATCATCGTCTATATCGTGAGCCAAAAAGTGGTCCTCATCGGCATCACCATTGTTTCCAATATGTTCAGTTTCTCCAGACTGAGCCTCAGTTCCAATCGTATTATGGTACTCATGTGGAGCGTCATCATCGTCATTTTCCGGCTGCGGACTGATATGCAGTCTAGTGTTTATATTCATCAAACTGTCTTCTGAAATTTTCTGATCATTATTCTCCTGAAATTCTAATGATACATCATTAGCAGATGGAACATTTCTTTTTTGCTCTTTCAATTTTTCAATCTCATCTAGTCTTGCATCATCAACATACTTGGATTCTGGATTGTCAAATTGATACTCACTTTCAATAATCTCTTCACCCTTATGGGTTCTCTTGATTTTCACCTTTTGTTCGTTGTTAATCAAAACACTCTGTGCTATAGATTGCTTTCTAACCTCGGTAGCCATTTCCTTGTACGCATCATTCATCATCTCTTCTGCTGTCAAATGCGGCACTCTGGTAATCGTTATTTCATTATTTATAATTCTATCCATCAAATCTGACGATTTTAGGTTAAATAAAATGGTTCTAAGTTTTCTCAAGTAATCTTCATCTAGAACAGAATCGGATAGCTCCTGTTCAAGGGTTACAGCCCAATCATGAGCCAAAACACTTATGTCCTTGTTTTCTTTCTTTGCCACCTCCTCAGTTATCTTCTTTTTAAAAATATTCTCCAATTGAGTAACCGCAGCTTGTTTCTGTCTCAAGTTGGCCTGTTTACCGGCAGACTTCAAAGATGTCTCCTGTTTGCCATGACTTGCAGTTTTCTTTGGCTCCTCTCTGGACTTGCTACCATTCTTAGCACTTTTACTTGCTTTTTTTCTGTCATCAAGGAAATCGTCATCAGTATCATATCCGCTTTCTTTCAGGGCCTTGGAATCTTCAAACTCAGGGTCATTCTGAATAATTTCTTGCTCAATGCCATTGCTTTGAGGAAACCTTATTTTTTTATACTCGTCGTAAGACAAACTCAACGTTAAATTTTCATATTTCTGATCTGTGGGATTGCACACGTTGCAAATGTATTTCTTGGGTATTTTCTTTTTATCTTTTGTTCCTAGCATACACAAAGCATGTTGCCATGTGTTGCATATTTCACATTCGAGCATTAGACCCAACTCATCGTTCTCCTCGTCAAAGTTCAAGTCTGTGGCTCCACACGGTAAACAGCGCACCTCCTCTTGTTCAGGAAGCTCGGTCTCGCTTCTGGCCCCAGCTTCTAATTCTCCTTCTGGTGCTTCTTCTGGTGCTTCTTTTGGTTTCGGGCTCAGCTTTCTTTTTTTATGGCTTGCGTGTGTCTCCGTCACAGCCTGTGGCGGCTGCACGTTCTCTGCCTCCTCCTCTTCTATGAGTCTTCGGTTCACTCCCTTCGTGGATCTTGCAGAACGGCGCACGGCGGCTTCGGTCATGTTATACGGAGAAATGGTTATTCGACTGCGCAGCGGTTCAACCTAGATGTCCCGCCTCTCAGTGTATTAGGAGATGGCCACAAATATGCAATACAAAAAACAAAAAGCTCAACAACTACCAACCACGTCTCTCACAATATATATATATACACGCAAAAGTATCTGGCACTCGCAGCAGCCGCTTCTCTCGCAGTCTAGCCACTACTTCTGCCTGCCACCACAAACTATCAAACCCTCTTCCTAGCAGAGGGCACAAAAAGGGCACAACTTGTGTGCCTCGGCGGGCGACAGCCTCAGAGAGGGCCAAACGCGCTTCAACACATTTTGGACACCTGTGCACCGGCCAATAGGAGGGACGGGGAGGCAGGTAGAAAGCGTAGCTTATCGAAGGGGGGTTAAGAGCCGACATAGAGAGGTGAAGCAGGGCGGGGAGGAGAGAGTAGTGAGCGGTGAACAGGAGACAGTGGACAGGGGCAGTGAACAGTGAGAAGAACACCTGAAAGAGCTGGAAAGAGCAGAAGGGCAAGAAACTGAGAAGCGAACGGCGCAGCAGGCAGAAGATTCACAGTATGGAGAACACGACAGGACACAAAGACCATCTGAGTGACTCGTACCATCTGGACTTGCCTAGCTACATCTCGATTGAGTACCCGTTAAGGGTGAAGGATACAGCGAAAGCCATCGAGATGGTGGGAGGACACGACAAGATCTCGCGGTGCTTTATTGAGCCGGAGATGATCTTACAGTTGAAGCTGCGGCCGGGTGATATCTATGCCCACCCAATTGACTCAGCCCGGTTGTTCTCGTCGGAAAATTTGCTAATGAAGATCTCAATACCCAAGAGAGTGCTGCAAAGAAACAACAGAGACATCCAGAAGTCTCTTGCGGACTGCGAAAGGAACGGAATCAAGTATAGAGTGGAGCCACAGGGTATTCTCAGCCAAACACACAAATTTAGAGACCTGGCGGATTTCCAGGTGCTGAAGAATGATTCAGCATTTCTAAACAATTTCCAGTCCTCGGTGGTGAAAGGAGACTTGGATAAGATCAAGTCGCTAGCTGATTATATAGAACAGGACTACGAGAAGCCGAAATCGTTTGTAAATACAGACTTGGACTTACCACCATTGATTCGATACGCTAGGGCAGACGTCCCCTTTTTTTACCGCTATCAGGGTACACTATTGCTTGATGAGAATGGAAGATTCCTGGACAAGTCTGTCAAACTTTACACAATATTCCGAAAGTGGGGTGACGAGGTACCTACCGAGTACAACCCTGCATTGAATGCCGGGTTAGAGAAAGCTAAAAGGGAATTGGAGCAGTTGAACAATCTCGATCTGAGCACAGTGATGTTAGAGTCGCCAGCGTATTGCTTCATGCAGTGTTTGAAACTCGTGAACAAGTTGTTTGAAATGAAACCTGTGTGGATCAGAAGACATATTTATTGGATGTTGCCTAAACACTTCAGAGCAGTTTTGAGATTTGCATTGCCTTACGTGTCATATGCATTAAAAAAAGGCCCATGGAGACAATCTTTTGTCAAGCTGGGCTATGATCCATCTAAAGATCCAAAAGCAGTGGCATATCAACAAGAAGGCTTTAGATACACGGCTAAACACGTGACAGATGCCGAAATTGAAGAGATGATTGAAAAAGGAGAGGACCAATGTATGATTCCTCAGACTCTATATCCATTCATTGATCAATTCAGTGACCCTGACTCGGAATTGAACAAATTGGGAATTGAGAAAATTCCAAGGCAATTATTCTTTGATGGAGAGAATCCAACCAGTGCTGTGTCTTTCCAGCTTGGTGATTTTATGGATGACGATATTAAGAAGTTTTTGGAGAGTAGACCCCTAGATGTTACATGCACCGAGTACTCTGGTTGGTTAACTGATGACACCATCACTAGAGTTAGACAGGTTGCAAAGTATAAATTAGATTGCATTAGAAGGGGCAAACCGATTGAACAGCAGAAAGTCTCCGAATTGCTCAAGAAGCCGTTAATGGGCAAGAGATTTGTTCAATCTGGTGCTTCCATTTCAACAGGTCACGAAGATGAGGATGACGAAGAAGAGGAAGAGGATGACGAAGATGAGAATCAAATGGAAAACGATGGTGCAAGTGAAGAGGATGGTTTTGAAGAAGACGAAGAAGATGCAGATGACGACCAGAACACAGAAAAGAGTGCTTCGGATGCAACTGGTTATGATTATAAAAAGAGGTCAAATGATGAGAACATCATTAAACGACTAATGACTTTCAATCCAAGCAGTGCTCATATTCTAGATGAGCTTGACGGGTTTTTAAGACAAAGTGATCTTATGAAGGTTCAAGTTCCGGAAAAATAATCGAATGTATATTGTTTTGTATGTATTTTTATATCTGTAATCTATCAACTACTGATATTTTCACAAAATAAGAAGAATGTTATTGAGATCAACTATCAGATTGAATGACAGGCGTTTGTTCTTTACAAATAGGCAGTAAAAAGATCTATTAGAGAAAATCAATGGGCTATAGAGGCTGCAATATTGAACGTCAAAAGATCCAGTTATATCATTGTGCTGGACAAGAACCAGTATCTGTCATGTATATTTATGGGGTGATAAGTGTGAACGGAGTTGAAATTGGAATAGACATTGAATTCCAGGGAGATAAAGAGTCTTACTCTGCGGCCTTTTTCACTTCTTCGACAACTGCCGAGACAGCAGCCGAAGGTTCAATCTGTGCAGCCGGAGTGGACTTACCTGATATAATATATTGGATAGCCTCTGAGAACGAGTCACCCTGAGACGTTCTCCACGAGTATATTCTGATCAATTGACCACCTGCAACTGTACCTAGGAAGAAATTCACAGAGGCCAACAAATAGTTCTTTGGAGTAATCACAAACGACCATCTAGTCCAGATGGTACCGGTGGCAAACAAGGCTGTTATAATTTAAGAGAAGCGGGTCGTTAGTATGAGAAACCAATGGTTGCGCCATGCGACGTCTGTGAAGGAGACTCTCACTTACCTAATTGCTGGGTACCAGAGACGGTTTCAACCGGTCTCATATTTTCACTTATACCGGCAAACACTAGTGACCACTATCATAATAAGAGCAAAAGCATACTCGTTAGTAACGCATCGTTATATAAAGATTCCGGTCACACCACAAGGTGCACCCGATGCCGTCATCTGAGGCAATCCCAACTGCGGACTTACTTTCATAACAGGCGCCTAGTATTATTTCCCACAGTCAACATGGAGACAAATCACTTTGTTAGTACAATTGCATGATTGTATGATTGCAGTGCTGCAGAGCTGCAGAACCGCAGAATTGCCTGCTGGGCATGAAAACCCGCAACTTACCCAGAAGTGGACTGTCTTTGGACCTGTTGGTGAATTTAGAAATCTTTGAAAGGCAGAAGACATCGTGTGTTATCTTAAAATACTTAAAGCCACAAAGTCTTGGTAGCTCACAACACCTACTCACTCGCCACTCTCATGCCACCGGCTCTTACCAACTATCCATCGCCTATCTGATCAGCTCTCTTACTTATCCCTCTCTGTTTCCAGTGTCTACGCTTCCCACCCTCTCCCTGTGTGGCCTCTCGCTGCTATTTTTTTGATAGCCGGTTCGTCTCAGGCTTTTGGCTGGCGGCCGCAGTTTATCCCCCGTGGCTCACGGTCCCGGTGGGAGCGCAGAGCCTTCTCCGAGGCCCTTCGCGTCTCCACGCCGCCGTTCGCTTGCAACCCGCAAGCGGGGAAGCGACAGGGTGGGGAACGTCTGGCGAAGCGGTCGCCGCCCGTCCCTGCGTACTCAGCCGTTACTGGAAAACGGCAGGGAAGAGCCAGTGCACACGACACTGGGACTGTCGTGACCGGCGCAGCAGATACCTGAGGGAACCGGAGTATCTGGGAAAGATGGCATACGCAAGATCTGAGTGGAACTAGAGAAGGGTAGTATTAGAGAAGAAGTGGTGGAGTAGTGCAGACTGAGTTAAGGGAGATGCGATGGCAAGGTCTAGTACTAGTGAGCAGTGGTGACTGAATTGGAAAAAGTATACAGAGCGTGCGCAAGTCGATACACAGCGTGATGCAAGAGGACAATAATATACATAGAAGTTACATAATGCTAAAGTTACAGGCAATCTACAGAGAGATAGTAGCAAAAGTGGACACAGACAAAGCCAAAGTGATAACCTTGCCGCAACAAGAACCCAGAGTCAGTGGCGCTCACCTTGCGAGGCCGATTGCCATCGCTGAAGCTGTGCAACAAGATTGCTTTCGGCATTCTTCAACTCGCATAAAAAGGCAATGTACTCAGATGAACCGCCAAACTGTTCACGGTACTTCTCTTCGAGTCTTTGAAAAGTAGATGTCACGTGACCAACCGCACTGTTGAAGAACCCAACACCAACACCCGTCGCAGACAATGCCACCGGCACAGGTGCTTCATTCAGATCTTTCTGCAGAACTGGCACGTTAGTTGAGCTGGCAACTTGGTCTTCGGTCTCGTGCCCCGCCTTTGGCGCAAACACCATGTTCCTGGGCACGTACGAGCCCGCAGCTGCTGCAATTGGCGCAACTGATGCGCTTTCCTGCCTTATCTCTGCTGACCTGCTCGCAACAACTGTGGGCACGATATCAGCTTCTGCGTTATCCTGGTGGCATTCGTCCTCGTCACCGCTGTCGCCGATTTCAAGATTGCTCATCCAAGCGTTGTCGTAGAAATCCTTAGCACCATCTTTTTGAATTCCACTCAATGACTCAACCTTTGGAAAATTCAATGTCATCGGTAGTCCACATTTCTCATACAAAGCTTGCAAAAACTCGGCATCGCATCCCGACTCGTTCAACGTGTCTTCAAAATTGTAGTTCATCTTTCGCAAGTCTTGAATCGCCTCAACTAAAGGTATCATCGCCTGCGGCAACTTCTCCCGCCCCGGCATATCCAACCCGCCGCTGCCTTTAATTATATTCATCTTGGCTCCTCCTCTTCTACTATATCGCCATACAATGTTGCCTTATTCACCCCTCGCCCCTCCCCACCATCTCTCACGTTCTTCATCACTTCATCTCCTGGCTCTTGGGCTTTCTCTTGCTCTTGCACCTTTTTCGTCTGCCATTTTAGTTTCGTGCACAAAGACATTGGCGCTCACCAGGCCGGACAACCATAATCGGAATTACGTATCAGAAACGGTCAATAACAGTACAGAGATTCCTTGACAGGGGAGCGGGGTGATACATGCTACGGTAGAGATTGTGCGGTTGAGAGTGTGACAATTGCATAAGGCGGTGAAATATGGAGGAAATCAAGATTGGTAACGAACTAAAAGACGCTTACAAAGAGACGGACTCTTGGGTGAAGGCAGGGATATCGTGGCTAACTGATTTGGAACAGTTTTATAGGGAAAGAGCCAATATTGAACGTGAATACTCGGAGAGATTGAAGAGGCTAACTAGCGAGTCGTTCAAAAAGAGATCTAAGGTTTCTAGTTTATTGAGTGTCGGCGATAACCCAACAATTACCCCAGGTTCCTTAGAAAGCGCCAGTCTGGTTTCATGGAATGAAATTTTGACGCAGACAGAACAGATAGCCAAGGATAGAGCCAAGTTCGCCTCTGACTTGGAGAAGAAAGTGATCGGTTCTATTTCTGAGTCGCAACTACGATACGAGTCCATTAGAACCAAGTGGAAAGGTTTCAATGACGAATTGATCTCGATCAGAGACAAACACTATGAGGAAATCAATAAAGCCAAAAAGGAGTACGATACGGCTTGTCAGGCCATGGAGAATCAGAGATCCAAAGCAGAAAAGAGTTCATCCGATAGAACCCAGCACAAAGTGAGTAAAAGAGAGTACGAAATGAACGTTGCCAAAAATGAATATCTTTTAAAGATTAACGTCGGTAACAGATTAAAGGACAAGTACTATTATCAAGACTTGCCAGAAATTTTGGACGGTTTACAGGGATTAAATGAGGCTAAAGTCAGTAAGTTGAACAGTATCTGGCTGACAGCATCCATTTTGGAGAAAGCCGCCTGCGAGTCCGTTACCAAGGATATCGATGCAATGGATGAAATCACAAAACAGAATCTTCCAAGACTGGATACCGCTATGTTTGTGAAACATAATATAGCTGATTGGAGTGAGCCAAGGGATTTCTACTTCATTCCTTGTAGTATTTGGCATGATGATGAAACCATGGTGGTTGACGGTGGTGAAGAACTTAATCATCTAAAACAGAGATTGAATTCTGCCGGCTCAACATATGAAAAGTATGAGAGAATATACACCAATGAAAAACAAGAACTAGCAGAATGCTTGGATAAAAGAAACCAATTAATTGGAGATACTTTCAATGTGGTTCAAATCAAGGGCAAGGAGGATTACTTTAAATTTGATGACATGCTAATTAAGTCGATCAATGTCCTACAGAGATTCACCAACAATGACACCAAGAGAGTTATAGCTGAAGTGGAGATTGAGACAATTCAAAGTGCCACCGATGGTAAGGATATGCAAATTACAAGATCAGTTTCCACAAAAAAGAAATCACGTTTTGGTGGATTATTTGGTTCGAAAAAGAGTCAGTCTGAACCTTCTGCAGGTGCTGAAGAGACTGATGAAATGCACGATACTCAAAGTTTAGCTAGCGGAATGAGTAAGATTACCCTGCATACCTCTCAGTTGGGCTCCACAAAGAGTAGAATATTTGGAAGTAT
This sequence comes from Ambrosiozyma maleeae (nom. inval.), assembly GCA_003706635.2. Taxonomy (NCBI): domain Eukaryota; kingdom Fungi; phylum Ascomycota; class Pichiomycetes; order Pichiales; family Pichiaceae; genus Ambrosiozyma; species Ambrosiozyma maleeae (nom. inval.). Next base: position 162,822 of record PPLV02000004.1, read on the forward strand.
AGCTAAGGCGTTTGATATTCCACTTGATGAATCCCCAGATAGAGACGGGTCAAGAATGGCTAAATCGCTATATGCCTTTGGAGCCACGGGAGAAGATGAGATCTCTATAAATGCTGGGGACATTCTCAAAGTTTTGGAAGGCGATGATGGATCTGGTTGGACTAAAGTTGAAATCAATGGTGCTAGCGGTCTGGTTCCATCTTCATATATTCAAGTAACACAGGTAGAATCAGCACCAATGGGTAAAAAGCAAGGACCAAAGGTCGCTCCTAGAAGAGGAGCAAAGAAAGTGGTTTACATGGAGATTCTGTATGATTATGAGCCTCAAGGAGATGATGAGTTAGGAGTTGTCGCTGGTGATAAAATTCAGGTTATCACAGAGGATGATGGGTCTGGTTGGACAGAAGGCGAGATTGAAGGAATCAGGGGTCTATTCCCAACCAGTTATGGTAGATTGGTGTAAATAGAAGTAGTGTATAGATACAATAAAATGATTTTGCATTTGGCTCTGTATAGTAAGTATCTGAAAGGAGACATTTTAAAGTTGGTATATACATGTATTTTCATTAGGCGGGTGGTAGAAAACTGCTGAATAGGGCAGTTTGGAGCATTACCCAAACTATCCACCATTTTATGACCAGACCAGCAAACTTCTTTCCAAAAAGGTAACCCGAGAAAGCGTCGTCATTGTTGCATTTAATGCTTGCAATGAACCAAATATGAAGGGGTAAGAATGTCATAACACGGTTCACTATTTGAACATGCATCATTGTGAATTGAACAAATAGATAGACTAGTGTAGTTATCCAAATGCCTCTAAGTTGCCTGTTTGATTTGAAATAAATCAAGGACAGAGATATGATAAATAAAGAAGGTAACGAAATAACAAACAGCGGGATATTACCTACTGTAAAGTACTTCAAAAATCCGTTGTTCCAGTAGTATGACTGGGCATAAGTGACCAATGACCTCAAGCCTGTTGAGCACCAATCGCCTCTTTCCGGGCAAAACAATTGATACGGCTTGTATGTGAAGTATAAAAAACTGAGAAACAACTGTGATCCTGTGAACATAACAGCTATGCACGTTGCAAGACTATGTCTCTGGTCAAAGAGATCTTGCAAATAGACGATACCTACGAGCAAGCAGTTTGACCGAAACCCAAACGCCAGAGCCACTAATGATCCGCTTAAGATATAAGGCAGCATATTGTCTAGATCTCTTGAGTAAGAGATTTGTCTGAGCAAAAACGCCAGATAACAAAGAAACTGCGACACCGACTCGGAGTAGTTGGCAGTGGAGAATATACCTGATGGTTGGATAACCGTTAGCACAGCACACAGATACGCCAGTGTATTGCGCCCTGTCTTTTTGGCTCCGTTAGGGAACAGCAAGCTGGCAAGCTGGTACATGATCAGACAAGAGGCCAGATGACACAAATTGCTAATGCTGACTGCTAATAGCTGGTTATCGTAGAAGTTTTGCACGCCGAACGACTTGATTAATTTCCACCAAAGTGGGCTAAACACAAACTCGTGCTCAAAATGCTGTCCCTCTTGGGTGAGTTTCGCCAGGTACACTGCGTCCCATGTGACCATTTTGCCTAATACCGTGGCGACAACTGTCCTGATCTCACTCCTGCTGAACTCCTCCGCATCTTCTGAGTACCTGTCAAGAAATATCTGTGTCGATGTATCAAACTGTACCGGAGCGTAGTACACTATCGTGAACTGGATCACCTTGAAGCATAGAAATGTCAGCACAATGCTCAATTCAGAAACCAGTACCCTTCCAAATCGGCAATCTTGTGTCAGAACTTTCCCAGCCATGTTTCTGCCTTTCTTTCTACTGCTAGCCCGACTTCTCTATTTAGGGCTATCTCAACTCTATCTATCTCCATCTCAACCTCTCTCTATATTCATCCACTCGTCTCTGATTTCTCTGGTTTTGTCTCTATACTCAGCCTGCGACGCAATTTTTGTCGTCCTTTAGTTCTGTGGCTGGAAAAACAAACTCACCCGGGGAGAAATGGCCATCGGCCCAAATGGAGATAGAATCATAGACAAAACCCTAACAATACGGGATAGTATCCGGGGACTTGACAGGTAAGATATACCAAGTTTGCCTTGCAGATATACCAGCAGGGTTTCCCGTGGCCGTGGGGATCATACGGTAAGCGTGGCATACGCAAGACGCCCAGCCATTTGAACCAGGACAAGGTTGGCACGTTTCAGATGGATCAGGGGCTGAAGTCCAATGATCGGAGTGAGTCTCGTAACAAGGAAGCATATAGCAGGAGCAACAGCTCAGACGAAAAATTGCAGGAATCTTTGGGTTCCAGCAGCGGAGACAAGCAGTCTAAACCGCTGAATCTGGGAAAGGAAGAGCAAAGAGAAGAGAATAGAAAACAGCCAGGACAGCCACAGGAAAAACAGACAACCGTTGGTGGTGGGGATGTAGACGATGGTGGATCATTAAGAACCGATGCAAGCATACACAGTAGTGCCAAAGGACACTTTACATGGCCACGCAGGTCCAGATCGTTTGACTTCATTGGGGTAGATACTACCCATAAAGGCCATTTACCAGATATATCTGCCCAAGAGAACCAGAAAGCCCTTCGGATATTATTTCGGTCAGTCTTGAACTCTTCCAATTGGAGTATTACGAACTTGAACGTCAAGCCAGGTGACTCTCAATTTGTCATTTGGTTTGTCTTTGCTTCCTATTTGCCGCTATTATCTGGTTGCATTGGCCCTATGTCTAACGTGTTCTGTGTCTCGGCTATTGTTTGCTCTTGGATGGAGAATAAATCCACAGGCAGTTTTGTGAAGGATCCTGATTGGGTTTATATTGTGAGTAGCGTCTCAGTTCTTCTTGCAGTGATGGCAAACCTTTCTTTACTTTTAAATTTCCGATTACAGTGGAGATACGCCTACGCTCAGGTACTATCCTTAGTGGGGTGGTTTCTGGCAAGCATGATTCTCTGTGGCTCACTCGTTGGATTTCACAGAGAGTACCTTAACAGACATTATTATGATGCAAATCGTTTATCTTTCGGCTTCTGGTATGCTGTCTTTACTGCAGTTCTTCATTTTGCTTGTTTTTTTCTGCTACTTTTGAATGAGGCCGGGTCTGTTCTTAAGAAATACAAGCCTGTTTTTAACATAGATGCGACACAGAGATCCCTTATGACCCAGTCAATGGCTACAGCTATCTGGTTGTTGATAGGAGCTGCTATATTTACAGGATCCGTCACATTAAACTTCGGTGAGGCACTATACTACTGTGTGGTGTCAATTGTCACAATTGGTGCACAAGGCTACATTCCAAATACATGGTGGGTGCAGCTTATCTCATTAGTATGGATTCTAGTTGCATTAGTTCTCTTCGGTTTACTGGTTTTCACAATTAGAGAGGCAGTCGTAACCTCCTCTAGATCCACCATGTATTGGCACATATTTTCGAATTTGAGATACAAAGAAATTAGCAAGTATTTGCAGGATGATCCGAAACTTGAGTCTCTTGAAAAAAGAGAAGAATGCCTTAATAGAATTCGTCAATTGGGCAGGAAAGCACATTCTCTACAACGACTAAATTTCTTAATGATGATTCTGTTCTTGTTCCTTGTGACCCTATTAGGAGGGGCATTGATTTTTAACCTTCTTGAAAATTGGTCTTACGGGTTTTCAGTCTACTTTTGCTTTCTCTGCCTTATTACACTTGGTAATGGTGACCAACAGCCAGAATCCCCTGGCGGTAAGGCATTTTTCAGTATATGGGCTTTGAGTGCGATTCCAGTGATGACCATACTAATTTCTGCTTTGTCTGATTTGGCTTTGTACCGGTTAGCACTGATTACAGACACACTTATATTGGACTGGATTGCTGATATGCTACAAAAGATCAACTATGGCGGATGGTTGGATCCAATTGTGAAAGCTCTAGGTGTGACGTATTCGGGTGATGAACATAAGGACAAATATAGCGATTTTGATCCTATGATAAGTGACGGCTTTGTTGATAGACAAAGTGGGCTTGATGACGATACGTATATCCTTGATGGTGCTAATTCCCTATGTAATGTTACTGTTGGAAATACGCTGAGTCTTTCTGGACAAACCGATGAAATGGAATATATTCATAGAGTCTTGGCTACTCATCCCCTTGATGTTTTAGTTCATACTATTAAAAATAGTGACAAAATTCACGATTTGAGCTTTCTCAACAATGAAACTTTCTTGCATTATGAAGAATTAAAGACCCATTTGGCTAATTATGGGAGGGAAGGCGAAGTCATTAAAGAGACAAATTTCAGAGATATATATATTGAAACCAGAGATGCGTTACTTAGTAGATTCGAACAAATGGATAGTTCATTTGATCGGAATGCTTTTATTCGACATTTTGAGATATCCAGCATGACTGATGAAGAAAAGGAGAGACGTGATGCTAAAGCCATTACTGAAAATACCACAGCTGCATATAATCTAAAAGAGGCGCATGTTGAATTTGGTGAAACACCCCTTGAAACAAAGAAACCGCTGCTGAAAATTGCAGGTGTTATTCTGAATGATAATTCAATTGAGACCAAATTCCACAAGAAAAGCGATTTTATCTTGTCTAGTTTGAGTTATATTCAGGTTTTGTCAATTGAACTTGAAAAAGCAATTATTTTAATGCATGTCAAGCCTACTTATAAGTATCCATTTTATGAGTGGGAGAAGTTTCTAACTTTAATCGAAGATGAGGATTATAGGACGCTGGGCTCTAAATTCTGGTTCCAGGATGATTCTCCATTCAGCTTTCCAAATTCAGAGCCCAACTATTTTGCAAGTCACTACTTGTCTCATTTGAATTTGAAACTACAGCAGTTGGCTGTCACTTATGATTCAATTCAGCTAGAGCCAATATCTGCTCCTTTGTTGCCGGACGAAGTGGATGGCTGTAAGTCTCAAATTCTACCACATGCAGGAGGTGGAAATGCAATGAAACGTCGATCTGCTAAACATCGTCATATTAAAGGTGGGAAACTCAGAGTGAAACATTTGCGTTCGGGAAGTACAAATTCACGTGGAAAAATGGCCTCATAATGACTACAGGAGATATAATTACCGGATTTATGCTCTTAATCCAGTAATTCATATTCGACCAAAATAATTCAATTCACACTTTGTAGGAAGGAAAAGGTGTGAACTCGGAATTTATGTATATTTACTATGGATTATGATTCTCATTCATGTTCATTATTGGAGGATTCATCTCCTTTAAATAAAGAGCACCTCATTTACTAAACAATAAAACATTAAATACATTAAACTTATCTTGCACAGGTAGATGTAAAGTGGCTTTGAGATTCATTGAAGCAATAAAAAATAGAGAAATTAAACTTAGTAGAGTGAGTACTATACATACCAATATATATGTGTGAAATGAGACTTCTACTTTCAATATGGCCAATCATGGATACAATACGATCTGGTTAATACAATAGATAAGCACCAAAATGAATAAAAAAAAGAATAGAGACAACTTAATCCTGCTAGGTCATTTTCAAAGATTTGGAAGACAATATAGCTAAACAAATGTGCATGTTGCAGTAGTTTGTGGTCATGAATCAAAAAGTAAAGAGCAAGATGAGATGAGAGAAATTTCAAGATATAACAGTGACTGCACAATTGTTGGCAGGTTTGTGTAAAGACATGTCTAGATTTGCAACTTATTAAATTTAATTAATATCTAGTCAATGATTATAGTGAACATCCTCAGACCCACTGAGGAGGACACATGCTTGTCAAGATCACATTGTAGTACAAAATCAAGAGATGTAGGCAAGAGCCTTTTAAACCCAGAAGGAAACAGTAGAACTTTAAACTCACCCATATGGTTTATTTGTATAGACTGTATGTATATGAGGCATTAAGAAGCCATTGCAAAAGTGTTGTGGGAATGTATATGCCTTTTATTGCAGGTATTGGACTCAAGAGCAATTTGCAAGTTAGAAATGTAACACTCTGCTGGAGGAAGCTAATAAAGTCATTTTATTGATATCCAGTTGAACAAAAAGAATCTTTTAAATCCATGCCATTGATTACATATTAACTCAAATGAAAGATTAAAACAGAGATACTCACCAGGGGATTCAAATATACTATGGGAAGTCAGACATTGTTCAGTTCAAAGAATTCATAGCTGGAGAAAAGCCAAAATTGTACGGTTTAAAGAGCTTGCTTATCGTGTGTTATGCTGGATAATTTAAAAATACCTATTTCCCCAGACAGCAGGTGTTATGTTGACTGGTCATCGGGTTTTCGTTAGTAAATGTTCCTTCTTAACAAAGATCCGCTGATCCCGCTGCTAGTTTCTCTATTTCAAATAGCTCGTTGAATCTCAAAGAAAAAGTGCCACAAAGAGTCAAATCCCATTTATAGGTTCATGACATAGTCCTGGTATAAATTGGTACTCTCGGGTACTATCAGGTACGTTCTTCAAGTCTTCGTTATAAAGAACAGTTGCTCACTTTGTGATTAAGAAACGGCTATTGTACTCTCTTGTTATCGCTTTTTTGCCTTCGAAAATGGGCGGCTTTTTGCTCCTTGTCTTTTAATGAAGACCCTCCCTATGATTGTTTGTATTACCCGTGAGTGTAGTATTATATGACATGCTATTTGTTATTAGAAAAGTATAGAATATATCTGTGTGAATTAAGGGAGTGCAGAGAATAGACTCAAATACTAGCAAAGCCTAGAATCACCGCACAAGCTAAAAAGGAGTCTGGCAGCAAAGAAACTGTGATTATCAGTAGACCATAAGGATCACAAACGTGTTGGCTTGGACTTGGGAGATTTAGCTGTGCATTCTGTTAAGGTGATTCTTTAAGTGGTCTGTCCTTTTAAACTTCTTATTGCAGAACTTACAGTTGAACTTGGCCAATTTCAAATGAACGCATTCCACGTGACGTTTCCACTGAGATCTCTGCTTGAATTGCTTGTGGCAGCTTTCACAAAAAAACTGGCCAACTCTTCTGGGTTTCCGGGCTGTTTTGTTGTTAATTCGTCTCTCTGTAGGTATTAGTGGTTGGTGGTGGGGCTCGTTACGCTCGGAATTCTGCTCTTCTGAACTATTACACTCACTAACCGTACTGCAAGAAGCGACGGTATCGTTTTTGTCAGCATGGTTGTTTCTACTTCTTGCAGTTGCACTCCTAGTTCTACTGTGACACATTCTATCGTTAAATACAGCACCTGCAGTTTTAACAGAGCCTCCTCTCTCTGCTCTGGTTCTAGTCCATTCTCTGGTACTTTGGTTGGTAGCAATGATATCCACATTGTGCTTTAATTCATTTTTTACATGAGTAGAATTCTCAGCATCTTGGTGCTGCTGTCTCATTAAAGTGCTTAACCTGAAATTTCTCTTCTTTTGCAAAGTTCTCTTTGGTGTTTTAGAAGATGGATTTTCACAAAAGGATCTGTTAGGCTCTAGTGCGCTTTCTTTTGCAAGCAATCTAGACAAATTTGATCCCATTGGAGACGTGCATTTGGTCCCTTTTATTCTTAAAAATAGTTTACTATTTTGGCGTTTTGCTCCCATTGCTTGCTTCATTTTAAAAGTTTTCTGAATATTATTATTTTCAAAGTTTGTCTCAATTTGCTCATGGGTATGAGCAGTATAGTGTCCATCAGTTTGATCATGTACACTATTTGCAGCATATGGGTGATTTATGTTATCGATATCATGAGTATCAATCGTGTCTTTAAGACACTTAGTATCTAATTTTTCTACGTTTAAAATCCCTTCTTCTGATTTTTCAGTAATTATGGGCGAAGAAGGCATAGCAATTCTACCATCAATAAAACTAAGGCCAGAGTTAGAATCAGGTTCATCATCAGCATCTTTTAATAAATTTGACATGCTGTGTGATGGCTCACTTTGTGATGACTCCCCGTTCATCTCGGAATTGATTTCAAAATTCATTTCGCTTCTTTGTAGGTCTTCCATTTGAATATCAAATATGTGATCATATAAACACTCCAACCCTCTCTTAGTTTTAATCATTGAAGTTCCCGAGTCTGACTTTGTCACACTTTCCTGGAACCCAAAATCTGAATATTGTTTATAAGGGTTGTACACTTTATCCTTGTACCTCAAAATGTGCTCCTCCTCTGGAATTTGTGTTGTCTCTGTAACTTCATCTACATCAACCTGCTCATTTTCATCTACTTCGAAATTATTCGTGTCTTCATAGTCAAGCGGTATCTGCATAAATAACCCTGAACTTAAATTCTTACTTTTGATTTGCCTTTGAGTGGGTAAATCATTGTAGATGACATCGTTTTCGTTTAAGTGGCCATGGATATCAACTGTATCATAGTTTGAAAACATGGATATATTATCGTATGAGTTGTAATCAGCAATGAATTGTAAGCATTGGGTGTTGCTTGTTGCAAAATGCTGCTGAGAAGGAAAGGAATATTCGCTGTTAGGCAGCTTGGAAAGCTGATAAGTGTCCTTATCAGTTGTGCCATTAGGATTTTCTTGCTCTGTCTCAAAAACAAATTTAGAGAGCATATTGGGTGTACAGTGCAAATCACTCAAACTCTTGCAAGGAAAGCTGGCTGTATTTTTAAAAGCTTTGATCAACGGCAGCAACGGCGAATCGTAATTTACAGAGAGCTGAGACACTGGTGTCAGTGAAAGTGATGTTATTTGGTATGCGGGCGCTTCTGTATGTGAATAAATGGAGCTGGGCAATGGTGACGGATGGGTGTCTGTGGTGGCGTTGCACCTCTTCTGTAGAAAAGAGAAATGCTTGTTGTCATTGCTTAAGGTAGCACTGGGTATATCAAGCTGAGGGTACGCAGAATCGGGCGTCTGTGCAGCTGGCGAAGAGATTCGGTGATACATAGTAGAAGCGGTGACTTTGCTACGCTGTAGATCTGCTGTTTTGGCTGATCTGTTGGGAAACTTGTACGACCCGGTAGCAGGGCTGGCGCTGGCACACACTACGTCTGTAGCAAGGTGACGACACCGTGACAGCTGCACTCACTACTGTGGACAAATGCTTTCAGCTACAATTACCAGTGTCCACCTAGCATGGATTCCGGTGGCAAAAGTCATTGCACACTTTTCTGTCGTACAGCATCTGTCACCGTGTCAGAAATCAACTCACAGTGTGGGAGCCACCCGCAATCACCCAGACGGCCCGACGGCCCAGCGAGAGCCCATCAGAACTGCGGTCTGTACGTAGCAGCATTGTTGATGCGTCAGCTATCAACTGTGCGTGTACCACATACACCACATGTACCCTGTCTATATGTCTACACGCTGTGCATCGTGCCTTGTCTGTTTGGTCTTGCTACATGTCGGTATGGCCTGCTACTCAATCCACTCGCCTGGCGGTACCTTCCCTGCCACCCGTACACCGCTGTCCGTTTCCAAACCAAGACACTTGTTTTTCCTAATTGAGAATATTGCTGTTTTCGGACACCCAGCGTGCCCCTTTCCCACGGCTCCTGCCCCAATCCTTATCGCAGCCCCGTCCCGTAGTTGCCTGCCCCGTCTGGCCCCGTGCCGTCCTCCCCCCGGCCCCTTGCCCCTGGCCGCCGCTGTTGCGCCTCAATAGACTCCTGCGCTAGCCTACCGTGTCGTGGCAGGCACCAGGTGGCCCCCGCGACATATCAAAGTGCCTGCTGGTCGCAATCACTCCGTGTTTGAAGCACTCCCTGAAGGTCCCAAGTGCTGGTGCAATACCACAGCTTTTAAGGCGTTTCTCTCCCTCTCCCTCTCCTTCTCCCTCTCTGGCTCTGTCTGTCTGTCTCTCTCTCTCTCTCTCTATCTGTACAGAATACCACCAGTCACCTCCGATATAAAGCACATCCATGGGCAAATGGCCCACGCTAGCCTCGCGCCACCCGCGAAAACCTGGCCACGCGCAGGCCTCGGGGAACAATAGGCAATTTCAGTTTAGCTTGCCCGCACAGCAAAGGCCCAAACTGCATTCTGCTTGCTCTAAAGTGCTGCCCTGGTGTAAGCATTCTTGCTGTTTGGAACCCCTTTCTACTTAGCGGTAGTGAAGAAGACAGGTACGAACGAGAGTGATACTTGGTGAGTGAACTGTGTCGGCCATCAACTTGCAGTTACAGGAGCAGAACAGCGCAATTGCGAGATTTCAGCCAAACCAAATAACCAAGAAGCTCTGACCGTCTCCCTTCTCCACCCTAACAGAAGGATACAAATATTCCAGGAACATAGCGGTACAGACACACTACGACCGGTTCGGCCACGCATCTTTGAAGCTAGGACAATCCAGGCTCTCTAACCCCAAACATGGCTACTTTCCAAGAACCTGCCGCCTCCATCTCCAGCAAGAGCACTAGACACTCTGTGTACCAGACCAATGGTAGACCCTTGAGCGAGGAGGCAATCTACAAGGCAAAACTCAAATACGGTATCTACAACAACCCGGCAAAAGTCAACCTCGGCGTGGACCCTTCCGCCTCAGATACAGCTGCCCTGTTGGCATCTGCTTCAGACCTCTCGGTTCACCCATACAGAAGAGAATTGTCGTCAGAGGCTGCTGCTGCCGCTCTGATTGCAAAGACAGATTCAGCTCCTAGAGCATGGAAGAGAAACAATTTTGCTCCAGAAGCAGAGTATGCTGCCATCAGCGCCAAGTCTCAAAAATACCCCTTCTATGATGCAGCCTCCGAAGCTAGCGTTGACATGGATTCATCTGCTGACGCCGCATCGTCTGTGCTAAAGAAGGGCAGTTCTTTGGTCGCCAGAGGCGCGTTGCAAGACATCTATGACTTTGATGATATTAGATCAGGTAAAGCTACTTTATCCATGTTTGATGACTCTGCATCCACTTCTACAAAGTTGACACACCCTCATGATCGTAGATCCGGTATCGCTACATCGAATGACGGATATGAGGGCTCAAGAAAGATCAATATCGGAATTATTGCTAAGACTGCTACAGAGAGCGCCGCTAAGAGTATGAGTTCAAGAACTAATCCATTATCATATGATTACAGATCTGGTTTAACCACCGCCAACGGTTTCAACACCGCTAATGGTAACGTCAATATCACAAAAATCACTTCTGCCGCTGAATTGAGTGCCAAAAAAAGCATCACCTCTAGAACTGCAAGAACTGCTAGTTACTATGGTATTCCAACTCCAAGCGACACTACAAATGAGAAATATGCCAACGTCGGTGCTTTAGCTTCTCAAAATTTGGATGTCGGCAAGGATTATGCTGCCGTTGAAAGAAGTAGCTTAGCCAAAAATTCATTGATTGATAAAAAGGTTTTGCTGAAGGCTGTTGAAAACGCTAATCAGACTTTAGAGAAGATTGACTCCAACATTGCAACTGAGAGTATGTACAGTAACAGAGAAATGAATATTAAGGCCATTCAAATCGCGCAGGCGAACATGGAGAAGAGAAGAACAACTGATTCTAAAATCAATTTGGGTAGTGGCTTATATTGGAGTTATGAAGATATCAACAAAATGGCTGCCACTATTGTTCAGCCCGTTTTGGCTGATATTAACGCTAAAGTCGAAGCTCAGCAGAAAGCTAACATTGCCAAGAAGCAAGAAAAAGAAGCCCTAATTCAAAAGAGAGCTCAATTTTTTGCTGATAAGAAGGCCGCTAAGATTGCTCTTAAGGAAAAGAGAGAAGCTGATAAGATTTCCAGAAGACAAAAGCTTCAGGATGATAAGGATGCATTAAAGACTGCTCAATCTGATATGGTGAATAAAAATACTGAGCAATATACTGCTAAGGATCAAGAACTAAAGGATCAAATTGTTCAAGAGGAAGAGGATAAGCACGCTCTGGACACCGAAAGAGACGAAAAGCTTGCCACTTTGAACAGAATTAAAGCTGATAAGGATGCTGAGAGACAAGCCGAGATTGATGATATTCAAAAGGGCTATGATGAGGATGTTGCTCCAACCTTAGCTGAACTGGAAACTGAGACAGGCATTTTGGATGGTTTGATCTCTGAGAGAGCCGTTGCTGAGACCTTTTTTAATGAACAGTCTGCTAGGGCTGCTAATGCTGAAACCACCTACGATGCAACCGTTGCTAAGCTTGAAGAGATCAGTAAGCAATTAGAAGAAACCGAGAAGCTATTGGAGGAAGCGACTACTGATGCTGAAAGAGAAGTTGCTGAGGCTCAGATGATTAAATCACAAGCTGAATTGGAAGAAGAGGAGAAGAGCAGAGAATTGACTGAGTTTGTGGCAGTTAGAACTCAATTAGAATCTGAGATTTCTGCTAAGGAGACCGAGAGATTAGGTTTATTGGAAGAACTGAAAGCCAAGAAACTAGAGGCTCTGTCGGAAGGCAAAGAAATTAATGAAATCCTGCCAGAACATCTGCGTGAAGAGATGCCAGATGATGTTTCTGTGGAAGAAGAGTTCGATGCTGCACCATTTGCTCTGGATGACTCTCCAATTGAAGAGCCACCAGAAGTTGTTTCTGATGAAGAAGAGGAGCCTGAAGTTGTTGAAGAGACTACTGAGGCTAGACCTGCTGCAGTCTCTGCTCCATCTGTTCCAAAAAAAACTTGGGACGAGATTAAGGCATCCAGTCTTTATTCTGATTCTGATCCATTAAGACACGTTGCAACCAATGAAAAGCCACCAATGGCCTCTGTTGTGACTGAATCTGAAATCAAGGACACGGTCAACAAACCATTTACCAAGGAAACCATCACCGCTAAGAGAGTTCCGGCTTCTGCGAAGCCTTCTAGCGAGAAGAAGTCGGGTGAGAAGAAAGGCTTTGGAAAGAAGTTCCTTGAGTTTATGACGACTGAGCCACCAAAGCCAAAACCTAAGACTAAGAAAACCAGCACTACATCTAAGAAGTCCGCAGTTCCGGTGCAAACCACTGCTGCAGCCGAAGAAGAACCAATTGGTGAAGAGTTGAAGACCACCTTCAGTGGCTTTTCCCAAGGCTCAGAGATTAATGAGGACTCAGAGAACAAGGCTTGATTTGTTGGTGTTTTAACGCTCAAATCTAACAGGCTGAAAGAACTGCCCTGTTTTCTCTGATTTTTTTATACGCTAGCTTTAGCGTTACCTTGTTATTTTCTTTGGCTTGTTCTCCTTCTCCGGTTTTATATTGCCTTTCTCGTCACGGTTTCTGTTTGATTTTTTCATTCTTATTCCTATTCACATCTTTTCGTACAGTTTTATTTCTCCTTCTATCTGTCCATTTTTCCCCAGTTTTGCTAAGTGCACTTTTGTTTACTCTTTTTCTTTTTCATCCTGTACTGCCTGTTTCCATCATTTTATTCATTGTCTGTTTTATTACCAAAAGATACTATTTGTTTATCGTACCGTAGGGCTCTTGATATCTCCCCAAAATGGCAGTTGCCTTATTGGGATTAATTAAAGGGGCTAGGTAAGCACACGACCTCTGGTAAATTGAGGTGGCTGGTGCAAACCACCCACAGCCGGGAATTGCAAGACACAGTATGAACTCTTCTCAAGGACTGCTGTTGGTGTTTGGGTAAGATGAGTTTTGTATACCACTTTAAAGGATTAAATAGCTAGTGTCCAGAATTGAACAACGGAATTGAAACGCCGTATTTAGAGCAGACGATAGTGTGGCACCATTTTCCTTACCTCTTAGCCTAAGACACCTGCACCAGATCTGGTTGCTGCCTTTCAAACTACGCAGAACTTTTAGAAACACAGTCATGGTCAGGCTCAACAAGAACCATAAGGCCCGTTCGATTCCTAAATCTCCATCAACTCCAAAGAGTCCAAGCACGGCATCCTCAAAGGCTCAGAAATCGCCAGCAGCAACGCGTGTCAAGCCGGGATCGCCAACGATACCACCTGCTTCACCTGCTAGAAGAACCAACACCTCCAGCAGCTCAACTGGATTGTTAAAAAATCAGCCTGGTGATCCAGTGGCGTCAAAGAAGAAGCACAGATTTAAGAGCGGTACTGTGGCCTTGAGAGAGATAAAAAGATACCAAAAATCCACTGATCTACTACTGAGAAAGCTACCGTTTGCGAGATTGGTTAGGGAGATTGTGCAAGACGAATTCGGTAATACCGCCTCGTATAGATGGCAGTCAGTGGCTGTGATGGCCCTACAAGAAGCAAGTGAAGCTTACCTTGTTCACCTTTTCGAGGATACCAACTTGTGTGCTCTACACGCAAAGAGAGTCACTATCATGCAGAAGGATATGCATTTGGCTAGAAGGTTGAGAGGTGATTGAACTCACTTCACTGTTATTTCGACTCTGTACTTTTTTCAAATTGTGCTTTAGATATCTGGCTTCAGTTGGCTTGTTTTTTTCTTTGTTTCTGTATGTTTGCTGTTTGTTTATACTTCTGTACTCTTCTGTGTCCTCAGCTTTGCTTGTTGAGCGTTTTTTCCCATATGTTTATCATTTTCTTAATTGAAAGTTTCCCTGCTTCTGGTGCAGGATAATATTATTTTGAAAAACGGTCTATTTGCTAAAAAAAATAACAGATGTTATTAAGGAATTAATTTACAACACAAAATATATAATTATAAAGCAACACGCAGGATGAAAAATAAAATAACTGCAAGCTTAAGGACAAGCACTAACTAGCGCACAGTAGTGATACATTCAAATCATGGCTTAACATGCCATATGCCCATAGGCCCCTTTTCCAAGTAATCCTCCCTGCTCAAGTACATGTCACCAGAGCCAGATGTGCCAAAGACTTGCTTAGACAGAATCTCTCCACCTAAGAAAGAACAGTCTTCAAATCCTGCTTTTTTCCATTCACTGAAATATTCAGGTTTAACAGTAAACTTCACATGCCTTGGTACTTGAACAATGGTGAAATCTCTCATCAGAGTGGATGATTCGTTTCTAAACACTGATTGCGGGTTGTTTGATTGTCTTTTATTTATCTGTTCAAACTCAGGACCAACAGAATAATCGGCGTACAATTTCAATAAAATTGCCTCCTTGAAACCCTTGATACGTGCTGTCTGGCCTACCAAGATCAAATTGTCATAACAGTCTTGTCTCTTTTTGGCATCTGGAACCTTGGATAAAGCAATATAGACAGCATTTGCAATAGCATCAACAAGTTCGTTACATCCTTGAAATCTTTCTTTTCCCACCTCAATGACTGAACCGTTAACTTCAAATGTGTTTTTTTCCATTTCGGAATTTTGTAGGTTATTGGCGGAGGCAGAGCCATTCTTGGCTGCCTTTTTTTGTTTCTCCTGTTCGGCTAGCAAATCTCTTGTAGACTTTTCACTAGTCACAATAGCTGCAATATCCAAGACACCTTCTTCAACGCCATTACTTTCTTTTAGAACGTCTGCACCAAAAAAAGAGTTTTTAGCATCTTCTTCACTCAAACTTTCAAAAATGCTGCTCTTTTTCAATGCCTCAATCTGTGTTTCTGAAAGGTTTGGCAACAATTTAGCCAGTTTGTCGTTAATAGAGGCGCCTCCGCTACTCAAGTATTTGACACCCGGTGAATAAACCTGGAAATCTATAATTGGAGACACCTCGGTCTTTTCAAAACCAACATCAATGACGCAGCTGTTAGGCAATGAGCCGTAGGCAAACATTGAGCACATTGGAGCAGGGAAAATCGCCAATGCAGACAACTGCAGGTGCTCAAACACGTAATTTGTGATACGCTCCACTGACAAATTGGACCATTTTGACGAGGTCTGGATTAGCATCAACGGAGTGGCATTCACTAACACCAATGGGTTCAGTTTTAGTATGGATTTTAGAATCGATTTCAGCAGGAAATTCAAACCGTCCACGTTCACAATTTCACCTTTTTGAATTGGGTGCACGGCAGTGGTCTCTGGGCCCCCTGGCAGCATAGTGAATTTACCATCCGCAGTCTGGTACACTCTAGTTGGGATCGAGTATGTTGGTGGAGACGGTGTGTCCTCCAACCCAAACTTCACAAGGGTGTTTTGCGATCCCGGCTGTATTATCAGGTACCCAGATTCTCTGTAAGCAGGAGCCATGCTGATTTCAAATCCTCTGTTTTCAAGAGAGCTGCTAGATATGTCCAATCCGAAACAAACACGCTTCACTTCTCCCGGACGCTACACTCTACCAACCTCCTTACTCACCTATTATCTGGTTAAACTGTTGCCCTTTTCCCTGTCTCCCTTTACTTTCCCTCTCGCTGTTTCCTCTCGAGCTCCATCAAGCTCGTGTGTTCTGGTGCACGGGTGTCGTGCGCGGTCGAAAAATGTCCGTTGTGCCAGTTTGGTGTCTACACGACCTGCCCCGACGCCGAATCTAAGAAGTATAAAAGGGAGGAGGAATCCTCCCTTGGACGAAGGGGAAGGCGAGAATTGACGCACCTTTTTCCTCTTAATGATTTTTTCCTTTCTTCATACTTACCTAGAGTCATCACAGGAGATCAAGAAGTCCATGTGATCAAGACCATTGGAGTGGGCATTGCACATACTAGCCGC
This sequence comes from Ambrosiozyma maleeae (nom. inval.), assembly GCA_003706635.2. NCBI lineage: Eukaryota > Fungi > Ascomycota > Pichiomycetes > Pichiales > Pichiaceae > Ambrosiozyma > Ambrosiozyma maleeae (nom. inval.). Next base: position 179,287 of record PPLV02000004.1, read on the forward strand.
TCATGGATTTTGCCAGCTGGTCTTTATATTCCTTCACTATGGAGGTGGCCAGTCTGGGTCTCATAATTTTTGATTACACTTTTCGATAATATATGGACATGTCACGGACTTTATCTCGGATAGTATGGAGAGAGGGATTGGTGACGGAGAGCAGGGGTCTTGCAGCTTTGACTGGAGATTTTCTCGCTCTTGAATGTACATTGTAAAGAAGGAGACGGGCTTTTTTAGGAGCGTTTGCTGGTTAGGCAGGCAAGACCAAGGAACATCCCCCTTGCCCAGTTTCAGATTCATTACGCAGCTTTTGTTGCATCTTACGGTTTACCATTACAGTGAGAGCACATAAGTTATTTGTTGAATGATGTAGGTGTTATTTTAGGCGGATTTCACCACCGCTGAATATACGTAGGTCATAAAAGTCTGCAAGCTGACGTCGTCCGTCAAAATTGTGGCTCCCTTCTCTTTGTCGATACCAGAACCGGCCGCCAAAGCAGTGAGATCGTCAGCCTCCTTATAGGATGTACTTGGGTTCAATTTGGACATCAAAAATCTAGCCTGAGATCCTCCTTCTTCTGTGTCGATGAATCTTGGTAATGGAAATCTATCCACCAAGATTTCGGCAGCTTCCATTCTTGGTTTCTCCAAGAATTCTTTGAAGTATTCATAATCAGGTTGGTCTTGGTATCCTTGTCTTCTCCAGTTGGCGATTTGCGAACCGTGGAAGATTAGCAAATGGAAAAAGGTGTCCAATATTAAGATTCTGTCTGGCTTTATAGATGTAGAGTCCAACAAGACTGGCGTTGGTTCTTTGTCCAACTCAAATGCAGTCAAATATGGCTGTATTATAGTTATCGAGTTTGTGCAATCTTCAGTCATGAAGCAGTGTCTATAAAAACTCGTCTCATCTGGAGAACTGTTGAAGACTTGAATAATAGTTGATCTTCTTAAATAAAACATAAATTGAGGAAACAATGTCAGAGAAGGTGGCAAAGACAACGAACTTGGTTGGTTTTGAATATAGGAGCCAAAATTGGAGCAGAGGTCAACTAGTAACTTATCACACCATCTGATTATATCGGTCGAGTCATCGTTCATGACTTTGTGTACTGCCTCTCTGGCAACCAAAACAGCTGCAATTTCTTGATCAAAATATTGTATTAAGTTATGCTTTCCTTGTCCCACTGGCCTCTGCGCAGTGGTGACGTGTAATCTTCTTGTACCATCGCCATGTTGATAAGTTAATATGAATTGGAATGTGACAAACTGGGAATTAGATGACATTCCAGCCATGTCAAAGTATAATCCATAAGTTGAGTGGGAGTTGACAGTACCCAGTTTCCAAGCATCTGTTCCACCTGCTCCTATCTCGATCTCACTCACTGAAGCGGATTTTCTTTTTAAGGAAACACCATGTCCAATTAAACCATTCAATTTCAGATTGTTGGAAACTTTGACCTCCAACGTAGAGTTATGGCCAAGATCTATATCGCCATAGTTTTTTCTATTATTAAATACTCTCTGGAACGATTGTTTAAAGATGGCAGATGTAAAACTGTCGCTCTGCACTATGGTACCTCCTGTCATATTCACTAAGCCTTCCATTTCAGTAAGACCAACTTGATCATATGCACCAATAAAGAGATCAATAGTATGGCCATTCAAAGCTGCCTTATGTCCTAAGTCGTCGTAATATTTCCTATTCTTTTTGAAGTTCTTAGCCACCGATGAGTTACTTCCCAAATCACGGTGTGATCTTATTGGCTCTTTTAACTCCGTTCCCACTATAGCACCAGAACCATGGGTACATGGACCACCTGGAAACAACATAACGTGTGCAGCTGTTTTTGGGAAAGCAGAGTCTAATAAATTCACAGCGACGTTTACGGCGCAACCAGTGGCTCTCTTGCATCTGGCCTTCTTATCATCAAAAGGGAATGACTCGGGTTGTAAAGATTCAATTAGTAATGTTAAATTAAACTCGCAAATGGCTAACTGTTGGATGTATTTATTACCTAACATAAGGTTATCTTTCATTGATGGGTCAGGGTTACTTGAAGGGGTACCTCTCACGGTCTTGGATAGCAAACCAAGATGTTTTTCAATGGTCTCTGCTGTATAGTCCTTACCACCGTTAAATGTGTAAACGGAATTATAATCATGGTGTCCTATTTCGTGAACGTTGACATGTTTGCCAAAGGTAATCAAACCAACGAGAGTATTCGGAGGTAAAAAGCTGATTGCCACTATTAGACTCTCTTTGACTGCGCTTAAAGCCTCTTCATCTAGACACAGGTCCACGCAGAAGAGCACAATGAGACTAAGCTGGTTGTTTGGAGTTGGCAGAACGTAGTCAACATTCAAAGCAGATGGATTGGTTTCAAAAGGTAGAGCTTCCAGGTTTGGAGGCAGCGGGTTTCTAGACGAGCAAAATGGACAAGACCATTGCTGGCTCGTCAAATCTGGTTGACAAAATGGATTCAATATAGACTTACAGCTTCTGCAAACGATTGGCGGAGTATTCAGTAGCAAAGGGTTTTCTGTGGATCTTAGAGGCTGGTAGAGACAGGACAGCGGGACAGAGCAGTCTTTCGCTTCCGCCTTGGAGGCTGGGAACAAGTTCCATGTGAATCTTAGACCCGTCTGGTCTTCAAATTCCTCGAATTCCTGTTGTCTATCGGACATGATATGATCTAATGATGAAAACAAAAAAATGCAGGTGAAAATGATGCTCTTGTGTATGCAAAAAGGACAAAAAGGAAAAGTACGTCAAACACAGGCTTGTCTGGCTGTATCAGCAATATTCAGCGCAATACAGCAAAGCTCGGCGCCTGTTGTAGGGTCTATCGGCTCAAGACGCTTGTATGAAGTGAAGGGGTGAATGAGCGGAGTATGGGCCAGCTCAAGGAACGTAAAAGAGTGGAACACGCAACACACCACTGAAAACAATTAGACAGGCCAACACGCTGCGCTCAGGAGATTAGTCTCAGATCGGACAGTCCTGCGTTATCTTCTAATCAGCCGGTGAAAGTTATTGACGCTTGTACTGGGTCCTAGCAGTGCCTTGATGCCTCTTGGTGCCCCCGGTTCTGTCTTAGTGCCCGTTCTGGCGCTTTGGCCTGTCTCTCGTGTTGACCGCTGTGTTTAGAAAAATCAAAAATTCTGCCTCGCCTCGCCTCGCCTGGCCCGGCCTGGCCAGACGTTTCTTTTGTTGCCGCTGATCTGCGCGAGTGGGTTTTTCCTTCCACACGGGGTGGCAGCTCTGGATCTTGACAGGCTGGCGCACGACGCTGGCCAGCCGTAAGGGTCGGGGAACAACATAATAACACGTGCTGTAGCACGTGACTGGGCGAGGGGCCGTGCCGAAGGGAACGGGCTGGGTGTATCAGAGGACACGGGCTAAGAGGAAAGCAACAGGGAGGTTGAGTACAGCCAGTGACACGGGCAGGGGGAGTACGAGAGAGATGGACAACACACGTACATGAGATACAGCGGGTTTGGTGGCAGCGATGGCGGTAGTGCAGTGGCGCAAAGATACAGTATCACAACTGGTGGAGGCGGTGTTGAGCACGCCGTCGATTCTAGCCCAGCTGTGTCACGATGGAGCCGGATACGAGGCAGTTCATCTAATAGACTTGGCAGGGTGCACGGGGACGGATAGTGGGCAAGTTGCACACGAGGACAGTATCCAATTGCGGCAGACTCCTACAATAGCACAACTGCGGGCAGCAGACAAGATCCAGTACGCCAGGTTGGAAGCCTGTGATGCAGACCCGTACCGCAAGCTGAGACTCCTATTCAGCTACCTCTCCCTCGTACAAGCGGAGTTCCAATTGCATCACAGCTCGGATACCACCCAGCCCACAATCATAATAAATGGTCTTTTTGAAGAGATATCCATGGTGTATTCTTCCTTCATAGAGTCCCTGGCGGAGTCTGTGGGCGAGCAGGCCAGCCAGCCGGGTGCTATACGTATGGCGCCAGCAGTGGAAGGGTGTTTTGTTTGGGAAATGCCTAAGGTTCTCACCTTACTAAATAAAATAAACGTACTCAAGGATTGGGTCATCTTGAATGAGTCAGATGAGATTCTTGCCGGGTTGGAGAAAATTCACTTGCCCACTAGGCCTAAATCCCCAAATCAACATCATCAGGATTACAAACGAACCATACGCAGCGACCTGCTATCTCAAAACAAGAGGTTCACCGTCAATCTAAAGGATTTGCTCAAAGTCTGGGAATGTTACTTAGATTAGTACTACATACAGGGTATGCCAAAAAAATGGAAAAAAAGGTGAAATAAGCACAACGATTGTGGTAAAGTATACACGTATAGGAGGGAACCTATATCGGACGTAAATCTAAAAGCACATAGGGGAAAATTTGATGAATTAATAGCCAGAATTCTGATTTTGGAATCCATAACCGGTGGATTGATTTTGAAACCCGTAGCCTGTGGACTGGTTATTCAATGACATGCTGGCCATTTGGTTGATGAATTGGCTCGGAGGACCAGTCACACTGTTTGTAAATCCACTGGTGCCTGTCTGATTGGCATTGGTGTTTCTCTCACTCTCGGAAGTCAATTTTTTATATAGGTCCAGGCTTGCGTCAATGTTATTCTTGATGCTCTGTAACTCCAACACTTTCATCATCTGCAAATCTAGAATGTCCGTCAAGGTTCCCTTTACCTTTTCAACCTCGCCAAGCTTGCCAGGGATATTGTCTTTCATCAAGATATCCTGAAATTCCCTGCTCGTCATTGAGCTCGTCTTTAACTTGGTATCCAGGTCCATTAAGGTCGATAAGAAGATCTCAATATTGAAAGAATTGTTTAAAATGCTAGTCATCTCGGAGATTTGAGCTTCAGTAACTGCCGGTATAGTCTTCACATAATTCACTGGAACTATTCCCAATTTTCCGTTCAGACAGCCTCTAAGCCAATCATCGTTAATAACATCAACGATAGTGATAATGTCATCCTTCTTAAACGACAAGGTATCTTCATCTTCAGATTTCAAATCATACATGGCTTTGACTTTCTTAGGAGCAGGTTGGTCAATGGCATCTTCGTTTGGGTGTTGCTCTATAGGAGCTTCTATGTGTTGTGTGGGTTGCTGTGTTGGCTGGGTCAACTTGTTCAAGCGCTCAGACTCTCTCAATGACAATTCAATAGCTTTCTTTAATTCCTCGTCCTCTTCTTCATTGGATAGAGCAGCACCTCCACCATTGGATAGTCTGTTGCTACCAATGTCGCCTGAGTCGATCTCACTGATCGCCTGCTCGCACATGTACATGTAGCTCGACTTCAGTTCTTTGAAAGTATCCTCCATAATGGCCAAGCTTTCGTCTCCTTTGAAAGTCTTGCTCAATTTGTAGATTTCCTTTATAACTGCGTACTTAACTGTTCCGTGCATCTTGTTATCACGCACCAATTTCACCAAATAATCATTCACAAACGCTCTCTTTGATATCTCGGCTTTCATCATAGCTCCGCAGTTCTCTGCTAGCACATCAATCAATGTGATAGTTCTCAGTATTGTATTTGCATTTTCCGTCGTCAGCTTTTCTTTGATGATAGATATAGAATCGGGGATGTTGGTATCAGGGTTTTGCTTCACGGTGTCAACCACCTCAAACAATTTACCGTAATCATCCTCTGTCAAGGCGGAGGATGTCGCCTCGTTTATAGCGGAAACTAGCGTCATTTCGTGCAATTTGTGTTAGCAGAAATACTTCAGAGATTTATCACTTGTCTTCTCAAGAGCTTCTTCCTTATTCCTGTAAGTGTATAGGCCTGGCAATTACAACCTTTGCAAAGCCCATTCTCTTATATTCGCCCTTTTCCCTCTTGTTTCCTTCCACTATTTCCATCCCTTAATAGCTGCACTTTTACTGCGCCACTCTAGCTTGTGTGACTACACAGCCTTCCGGTGGCAGACAATCAACTTTATTGGTGTACGGGTGGCTAAAGATGTAGCAGATGGCCCTCAGTGAGAAACCCGAACCAAGGGGGCTAAGAATAGGTATTCGACTGTGAAACGCCAGTGAATAGAGGCTGGAATTCAAGAGTCGACGCAGCAAGACTGGTGATTTAACGCTTGCTAAAGCCGCTTGTATCAGCTATGGAGAATTTCTCAAAACCATCTTGATGGGGAGGTGAAGGGGAGCTGGGTGCATCTCTAGACACTATTGTGAGTAGCTTTATGTTACGGCCAAACTGCAGGGAGCTCAGAAGCTGTAGACAACACCCCTTTTGTCCATTTAGTGCGTTTCACAGATTGGATCCTGATTTAAAGAATATACAGTACTGCTGCTCACCACTATAGCAAAGCAAGTACGGGTGGTAGTCAAACGTCCAATATGATGACAGAAGCAGGGTCCAAGGGTGCACACGCGCTGCTGTACCTTTGCGTGAGCTGCTCTTACATGTCAGGATTGTATTTGCGCCGTGCTACCAAACATCCCGAGTAATGGACAATTGGAGGATTGCAAAATTGTAAAATTAGAATTTTTCATTTAGCAACACACGGTGACACATGCCTACAAGGGGAGGCAGACAATCGGTACGGTGTCATGGAGTGAGTCAAAGACGCATGCTGCCCTTCCTATTAGTCTATTCATCAGCTGCGCACAGCAGTTCCCGCTTAGAGACTGCCCTCGTATGATCGGTGCTGTTTTATTGTTTCTTGTGACCAGATCTAGAACCGGCATACGAAAGAGTCATGGTGGTTTTAAGTTAGGCCGCAGAGGCGTTAAGTTAAGCTTTTGTGGACCCAGCAGAGCTGTTAAGCGCCCCCAGCAACGCGATAACATATGGCGAAATTGCCTGATTTGGATTTCCTCCGGCACAGGCGCACGTTCCCATTGGGTGGATAGGGCGGGACGGGTAGGTGCGGGTGCGGGCAGGCTCGACACAGGGGGCGGGAGCAGTTTATTTGTGTGTCCTATAACGGCACAGACTGATGCAGGACGCACGGGAAAGAGGACAGGGGAGCATCGGCGGTTTGGCGGTGGGTGCAACGAGGGTTCGATATCCATACGCTGACCGGGCCTGTGCTGGCTGGGCATGTGCTGTTGCGGGTGTTCTTCGAGGATAACCAGGGTCATGCAGCGACAGCGGCAGCTGTCTCTTTTGCGATTCATACTTGCGGGGTGCCAGGGTGGCAGAACAAAGATGACTGCGACTCCACAAGCGCCTGCGAGGCCTGCGCGCTTCGCGAAGCTTTCTGGCGAACGGCACAAGGATGACTGATTCAGTTCCCATCGGGTTCTCGCGCTGGGCGCACATGTTCCTGGGGCTTCTCTGGGGGCACGAGCCGGCCCTGCTGTCCCGTTCGTTGCTGACGGGCTCACTAATTGCCCCCTCCTCTAGCCGGCACGCTAAACTCAGGGTAGCGGTGTCGCGTATGCCAGATGGCAAACAACCTTCTGGCTGAAGCGGCCGTGCGGTTCCTTGCAGCTGGCCTATTGTCCGCGAGGGCTCCTCCCTGTGCAGGCAATACCAGACACCATAGTGAGTGACCAGCGCCTCTAGTCTATGTAACCAGCGTCTCCGCTGCCAGAATAGCAGCCTCTTGATCAGGTCGATGTCATTTCCAGCCTGAACACAGCTTCATCACAGCTTCATCACAGCTTCACGCCACCACCATGCCAGCCTGCACACAGATGAAGCCGGCGACGCTTTCACAATACGCCACAGACACAGCACGGCGCACTGACTGGAGACTTTTGATCCATCGCTGCGCGGCGCCGCTACCAAGCGATGCCGGTCTGCCTTGGCCTGGCCTGCCTGCGCAGTCTCGGCCGGGGTCTCGCCTGGTGGCGGCCTGTGTGCTCGGCCTCTGTACGCCTCCTCTGCCATCACTGCAGCTGACAATAATAAAAATCGCTCAAATCCCTCCTATTTCTTGTTTCTGTGTTATGTCTCATTTATGCATTGTGATGCCATGATATACCCTTGTATATACGCAGTTACACCTTGTTTTTCCTTGTTACAACCTTGGCGGACCTTGTGACATCCAGGATATATCTGTGGTTGTTTTCGTCGCTGGCATTGCATCTCCCACCTTTTTCCATACACCCTGCGCTATCAAGCAGAGTGGCATATCATTGCAAGACAGCTGGATCTATCTGCAAACTCATTCCTGCCCCGCTCATTTCTCTGCCAGCTCACCCGTTACTGAATCAGTTTTCTGTACAAAGCTTAGAACTATCAGGAAGCAAGACCTGAAACTACCCGTCCCATGTTCACAACTTTAAACCTAGGGTCGAACGTTCCCATCCCTGTTCCGGAAGTCAGTGCAGGACACGCTTCCGGCATCCTCTCCGATACGCCAACCCAGCTCCTTAAGGATGAGATCAAAAAGGAATTCAGCGAGCAAGACAACGTTTCACTGCAAATTTGGAAGATGTTCAACAACAAAAACACCCTGCTGCCTAATAATAAGAGAATCCTGAATTTGTCCTGGAGATTGAGTAGCATCAGCGCTGTTAAAAAGAAACGTAGAAGCTCTTTGAACGCTGGCGCCACTTCAACAACATACACCAACACTAATAGAATCAGCAAGGCTTCGGCCAATAGCAAGGCTAGTTCAAAAAATGAATCTAGTGGCAACTTATCCCTGTTGAAGCAGCACGATTCTGACAACTTGATACGGCAACAAAGCTTTGCAAAGACACCAGATAACCCAGAGTTTGATTACATTGAACACATCAGAAGAATCTCAAAAGAAGAGTACGGTATCAACCCTCACTTTGCCAATAAAAACAAGAAAACTACTAATAGTGATAATATGAATATTATGCAGAGAACCTCCTCGGTCTCTCCAACTGATAAAGATTCAGTGTTCAGTGTTTCCAACCCTATAAACATTGAGTTCGAAGGTAAAGGCCTGGAATACTTTTCACCAGAAATTAGCCATTCATTGTCTTCCAACACAAACTCGGTCTTCTCGACAGCTCCTTCTCGCCCATCCAGTTATCATAACAACTCTATGTCTGCAGCATCAAGCTCAGCGCCAAGAAACCAAGCGCAGTTCCAACAGCAGCAGATACAGCAACAACAGTTTCTTCAAATGAACTCGCACTCGCACACTTTCAATCAAATGCAACAACTACAATTACAACTCCAACACCAAACGCAAAACCAGGGTGTTGCCGGGATACAATCTCATAATCACGCCCAGTATAATCGCCAGCAGCATCAGCAGCAGCATCAACAACAACAGCAGCAGCAGCAGCAGTCAGATGATTTTAATATTGATCATTTCCTAAAATTTGATGATAATTTTATGGAGATAATGGACTATTCCAAATTTGACAACGATGGATTAGTCTTAAATGAAGAGACACAAGTTTCTAAGAAGTCAACAAAGGAGCAACAGCTACCCAAGTCCAGTGTACCAGACTACAACTTGACTAATTACATAAATACTCTGGAAGTCACACTTGATAATCAGGAAAAACAAGCATTTAATAAGAGGCAAACTGGTAATAGCCAAGCTTACCCAACTCCAAATTCTGCATCTTCATCCTCCCCATCTCTTTTACAAACCCCAAAAGTTCAAGTTATTCCACCGTTCATGAACCCTACTTTAATGTCAGCTTCCTCATCGCAATCATCAACCAAATATACCCAACCAACATGCGAAAACTGTTTTACCTCTACAACTCCTCTTTGGAGAAAGACCAGCGATAATAGATTGTTATGTAATGCTTGTGGGCTGTTTTTCAAATTGCACGGAGTTATTAGACCTCCGCTAAATAACAAATTGAAGAAAGGGCCTTCTAGTGTCAATGTGGCATCCAATGCAGCCGTTGTTTCAAGTTTGCCAAATGGTACAACGAAAACAAAACGTAACACTAGCGATTTGAGTTTCAATAACGATATACCAAATATAGCTTCTTCGGGTGCTGCTGGTATTGCTATTCCAGGACAAGACCCCACAACCCGCTTCAAGAGCGATAATAGTCAGATGGGTGAAACCTTAGGTGGGGATTGGGATTGGCTCAAGTTTAACCTTTGACGTTTGAACGCAGATCTTTGCTTTGACTTTTGGACGATTAAGTGTATTTTTATTGCGATTTCATTTTATTTATCCTATTTATTTCTTCTTTAAGCAAATAATGAAGGAGAGTTATTGTGCTCTTTTGAATTTGGTTTTATCCTGTTTTCCTCTCGTTAATGGCTTTTTCGTGTTTTTGTGAGTTAAAGCTGTCGCCTTATCATATTATTCGGATTTGTGTTATTTTTTTGGTATATTTCAGATATACACATTATGGTTTTTTGTCCTTTTATTTTAAGCTTTTCTAATCCACATTCTATAATGAATTTTTAAAATTATCTACTGAATTATTTTGTTTTGTCTATAGTAGGCATTGTTGATATGTAGTAGAAAAAAACCCTATATGGAGAAGTTCAAGTTAACACTGGTACTTTTGTCGGACATATTACCATGACTTTTTGGTTTTTTAAACAAGCTGAACCAGTTTTTCCAGGCACCCAGTAGACTAAAATTACCATTGTTAATGACACTATTTATTAAACCCCGGGTGTCTTCATCTTCGCTGATAAGCTCATTAATCATCTTTGAAGAAATCCTACTTGTCAGCTTGGGTCTAGAAGTTGGCTGTTTGGTGATTCTTGATTTCCGAATCTTTGTCCTGGTGCTTGGTTTTCTTCTTGCAAATGCCGACGAGTCTCTCACATATCCGGTTGAAAGCAAATTTATGACCGATCTCCAAATCCTCCTGAATGTTCTGTATCTTGAATACCTTGGTGTTGGAAGTGACCTCATCTGCCATAATCACTTCTTGGATCACCAAGTACAATCAAGTGATTTATTCCGTTCTATACTCTCTCTATTTGTGTTTCTCTCCCAGCCCTTGTTTTCACAATCCTCACAATAGCTAACAAAAATATGCATAAAGAAGAAGATGTACAAAACCTCAGGTCCGAGTGCATGTTTAGTTCATTCATACTTCAAATGGTAGCACACTGCTTCTTTGTTCGTCAGCTGGCTGGACCAGGTGCTTCTCTTGTTACCACATGTATTATGTCATTGGGTGCACCCGTGCATCGGAAATGCTGGATGTGGAGGGTGATTTTTTTTAAACACGTCAATTGGAAAGATACAAGACACGCTGGAAAAAGGAGATCCCTAGTTCAAGCTTAGGAGAGCCAGGCAATTGAGAAGCTGGGCTAAGACGTATCCAGGGACAGAATTAGTACTGGGAGATACCTAGCAAAAGTTTTTTGAAAATGAGATATTTACTGTGCGGGTTGCTGTTCATAGTAACGCTTTTGGGAGCTGTCCTTGCGGATGCTGATTTCTATTCCATTCTTGGTGTGTCAAGGGATGCCGATGAGAAGGAGATCAAGAAGGCGTATAGAAATTTGAGTAAGAAGTACCATCCTGACAAGAACCCTGGTGATGACTCTGCGCAGCACAAGTTTATGGAGATTGGAGAGGCCTATGAGGTGCTAATGGATGCAGAGAAGAGACAGATATACGATAGATACGGTAAAGAGGGGCTCCAGAACGGTGGTGGAGGTGGCGGAGGCGGAAGAGGCCATGACCCATTTGACATGTTTTCGAACTTTTTCGGTGGACAAAAACGGGGTGGACCTCAGGGTAAACCAAGAGGTGGCGACATTGAGACCACTGTTGATTTCAGCCTACGAGAATTCTATAATGGAAAGAACACTGAGTTTAAGTTGGAGATGCAGAATGTCTGTGACAAGTGTGAAGGTTCCGGATCCAAGGATGGCAAGTTTCATCAGTGCGGCACCTGTAAAGGTCGTGGTAGAATAGTTCAAAAAATTCAGATTGCCCCTGGCATGGTTCAACAATTTGAACAGGGATGTCCTGCATGTGGCGGTAAAGGAAAACAGATAGCTAGTAAGTGTGGTAAATGTCATGGAGAAGGTGTCTATCGCGGTCATAGAAACTACAGTATTCACCTCAAGCCAGGAACTCCTAGAGATTACGTTGAAGTCTATACTGGCGAGGCCGATAAATCTCCAAATTGGGTTGCTGGCGATTTGAGATTAGTTGTTAGAGAAAAGAGCACCGGTAACCTTGGATACAGAAGAGTGGGTGATAACTTGTACAGAACAGAGGTGATATCCTTAAAAGAGTCGATAAATGGAGGGTGGAACCGCAGCATACCCTTCCTAGATGATTATGATAATGTGATAAGACTAGAAAGAAAAGAGGGACAAATTGTGATGAATGGCGAGGTGGAAGTTGTCAAGGGTAAAGGTATGCCCTCTGTAAACGGTATTGATGACTTTGGAGACTTGTTTATTGAGTATGTGGTGTTATACCCTGGTGGAAACGAGCAGAAGTTGAAAAAATTGCATGATGAGCTGTAATCTATAGAGACCCAAAGCGGTGTTAGTCGCAGAAATCGGCAGTTGTGTTGAAGGCCTGAGTTCTGTGATTGTGTATGTAAGTATTTGGATACACTCAATTAATTTAGAGTTTTTTTATTGATTGGCCACCTGGTGCACTTCTCAATCCGGAAAGAAATGTACTTTCCTGTACTGCGATGAGATGATCTGGTTGAATGTCTGGATGATCTGCGGACAGCTACCCCAGCACCTATTACCGCTGTATTCTTATTTATTCACTATACCAGATAATAGGCATGCATGAATTGTGTTATGTAATTCCTTATGTCAGGTATGGAATTTTCTATCCGTTTCGAGGAAGTTGATTTTGGGTTGTTTTGGTGTGTACATGGTCAACTGATGGATACTTTAGGCAAGTAATTTTCATGCCACCAGGGAGCAGGTCTAAGGGTGAAAAGGCAGGCAGGGTCTGTAATGGCCAGTGGCGCCATGATGGAACTGTTACAGAAGCTGGATATTTATGGTGGGTAGCGCCAGCGCCCAAGAGAGGCCATCCAAGAGAGGCCTTCTACGTGGTGAGAAAAGGCAAGTTATAATTGCAGGCGCCGGTTTCTGAACAGCGTACAATCCAGCAGATCGAGCCACTTGTCTCGTAGATTTTAAGCCAATTGTGGCCCTGGTGTTTCGAACAGGTCCTTTCTAGATTGATCGCACAGTGACGTGCTGTGCTTATTGACAGGTGAGGAGCGGAATTTCGGTATGTTTAGATCAAACCTTTGCGTCTCTCGCCAGATAAGAATTTTCACGTTGAATCATCGCCGGCCCAGTCGCTGGCCCATCACCAGGCCAACTGGCTCTGCCGGGCAGCGCAGTAACTGAAATACCCAGCTCGGGCTGGGACCCTCTCCAGATAAAACAACTTCCTGTTCAAGAAACTAAAAATCAACACTCACATCCGGCTACTGCCCCATCTGCTCAGTGCTCCTGTCTGTCTCTTTGCTTCTCTCTATCAGAGATACCAAGCCGGCTGTTGTCTGCGTCTCGAAACTGCCAACTGCCCGACACTCAGATCTTCATGTCTGAATCTCCTTCCTTTTCGGGCCACAAATTCCGTAGGCCGCGGGGTATCGCATACTCCGTCGACACCCCTATTGATAACCGATTCCGTCTTATCGGGATGTCTTAGGTGAATTTACCTGTATGTTGAAGGGCCAACTCCAAGACACAAAAGAAAGCAGTTAGGTATATAAGCAGGGGAATTTCCGATAGTGTTCCAAAAGGTGTAGAGCGTGGCCACTGAAGTGTATGACCAGAGTTCCAGAAAGCAAGCTTTTGTATCACCGCTATATATACCAAGAAACTAGAATGTCCGCACCAGACGTTGCTAAGCCAGCACCACCACCAGCAGATAACCCAGCAGATAAACTGCTACCTGGAGAACACACCTTGCCAGCATCATGGTGGACCTCGCAGAAGGTGTTAGATTACGAAAAGAAGGCCATCTTCTCCAGAGCTTGGCTTTTCTGCATCCACGAGTCAAGATTCAAGAAGGCCGGAGACTACTACTCTTTTAGCTTCTTGGGCATGAACTTCTTCCTTATCAAAACCAAGGCCGGCGAGATCAAGGCTTTCCACAATTTCTGTAGACACAGAGCTTACCCAGTTGTGAGAAAGGAAAAGGGTTCTTCCATCATTTTGGGATGTAAGTACCACGGCTGGTCCTACAACACTGACGGTTTATTGACCAAGGCCCCTCACTTTGACCAAGTTGAAGGCTTTGACCCAGAGGCTAACTCCTTATTTGGAATTAAGACTCACGTCTCCAAGCAAGGTTTAGTCTTCATCAACTTTGACAACACCGAGGATGCTGTCTCCTTTGATGAGTTCTTTGCAGGTTTGGAAGCTGAAATGTCCGAGTACGATTTCGACGATTACGAATACCACATGTCATACGAATTGGATGGTCAATTCAACTGGAAAACTTTGATGGACGGTTACCAAGAGTGCTACCACTGTCCAACCGCTCATCCAGGTTTGAACTCTGCTTTCAAGATGGAAACTTACAAGGTTGTTCCAAAGGGTAATTACTGCAGACACTATGCCAAGATTGTTGAGGAGGAAATTGAAGAGGTTAATGATGAAGCTGATCCAGATGAAGAATCTTCATGGTTTGGTTTTGGTAAGAAGAAGCCTGCACCAAAAGCAGATGTCAAGAAGAAGGAGAACCCAGGTGGTAACTTCAACGGTTTGTGGTGTTACTTGTTCCCAACTAATGGTATCAACTGTTACTCTCCAGCTTGGTACTCTATCAGAGTCTTGCCAATCTCCCCATCCAGAACTATTTTACAATATGACATTTATACCAAGAAGGGTATCTCTGAAGATAAAAAAAAGGAATTTGTTGACTTCTTGCAATTAGTTGAATTGGAAGACTACAACTTATGTGTGGCGACCCAAAAGAACTTAAACCAAGGTGTTTACACCACTGGTTACTTGCACCCATTAAAGGAAAGAGGTGTTTTGCATTATCAAAAGGTTGTTAGAGATATGGTCAAGAAGCACTTTGACTTGGAGACTGCTGCAGGAAAAGAAGTTAACCCGGCTTTGGTTGGAGGTAAAGCCCAATCTGATGAAGCTGCGGAGTTAGAAGCTCTCTGTTCTAAGATTGAATGTATGGGTTCCAACCCGGCTGAAGATCACGGTCTAGAATGGTGATTAACTAAGCTAGTCTTAGATCACTTTCTAGTTGAATGATATCTTTTGTGTTTTATTGATTTTTGTCTTTATTTATTCATACTTCCATCATCTGTCCATATGGTTAATTTAAAAACTAAACCAGCTTAAAAGTGAATAATGTAATGCAATAAATAAAACATAGAAATGGTAATACATTATATTAGATTCTCTCCTATAAATAATATTTATCATGATTCATTTCTGATTGACTGGATTTCACTTAGAACATTCTGTCTGGTGTAGCTGTCAATGAACAAACTTGAAATCAAAGTGGTAAGTTCTGTAGTCTCCAAGTCGTAAAACTTGGCATCATAGAATGCATCCAAAATCTCCATGAGTCTTAGGGATAACACCATTCTCAGTTGGTTTAATTTCTGATAGGCTGGCAATTTCTCAATAGTCTTGACTAGCTCTGGATGCTTGCCATTCAGCGTAATTTCAAAAACACTTTCAATAAGATTTGCCAAAAGACCTGACTCCTCGGATCCAATCTCACTTCTGTTGAACATCTTGTAGCTAATATAGCCATACAAACTGGAAAGTAAGTTGATTGTAGCATTGTATACAAGCTGCTTATTGACATCAACTTGAGAAATTAGCTCTGTATCCAATTTGAAAAAATAACTATTCAGCTTGGTTGTAAACTCCTGTGATTTGGTTAGTCTGACTGAGTCATCAATGTTATTATCTTCAAAGAAAACAGAGTCATAAAATCTAACCAATTGGAGTAGCTCTTGTGAATAGCTGTTTGTCATGGTGTGAGCAAATCTTAGATTCAAACCAAAGCAATTTTTGAGGTCAACAGAGTAGATATTAGATAACTCCTCCAACAGCTTGTTGAAGTCATTATAAAATAATACACTTGAAGGGTAAAATTCAAGACAGTCGGATTGGATGATCATAAAAAAGCAAACAAGCAATTTCTTGAAGTTAGACTTGAAAACAAGGTCAATACTCTGAATATCAGAACTTGAATCTCCATTAGCTATTTTGGATTTTAAATTTGAAAAATTCACGTAAAAATCCGAAATTATACCTTTGACAACGGTAGGAACTTGAGAATACATGTAAAATGGATTGTCGCCTGTATGGCTTGCTGGAGATTCTGGCCGAACATTTTTCGTAGTAGATACTTTTTTTGCATTCTTATTAATTGATTTCTTTATAGGCTTTTTACCCTGTTCATTATTCAGCTCATTATCCCAATCTTCATCTTCATTGTTCCAAGAATCCCATCCATCTTCTTCTCCATCTTCTGCTTCGTCATTTTCATGCTTTTTGCTAGTCTCGTCTTCCTTCAAAAGCTCCTCATCTAAATCCAAATCCTCATTCCATGCATCATCGTCATCTTGATCATCGCTCCACTTATCATTCCAATCATCTGAGTTATTCTTCTCGGGCATTGGTGCAGATGACTCCATCTCCTTGGGAGCTGATATGCTGACGTTAGAACTTTCAGCCGGTAATTCATATATTGCTAGCTGATCAAAAATGTCTTTGTATTCCGGAAATTTGGTCTTTAATTTAATACAGAACTCCTTGATTTCGTCAATTGACTTATCCACAAGATCATTAACCCAATAGTTTGGCAAATCATCAATCCAAAATTCAATGTCACAAATTCCATCAGAAGACCATCCTTCCTGAGATAAACTCGACGAAATCTTCAACAACTCCTGGATTATTGAATCTTGTGATGAGCCCCCGTTATTATTTAGGTTATCCAATAGTAGTGGGTAAATATTTGAAGGATGAAATATTTTCATCTTAAGTGATTTAAGCAATTCCTTTGCTATATTGTGATTTAGAGTTTCCAATGGGTTGAAGTTTTCCCTGATAACGTTGAACTTCATGAATAAATCAAAAAACTCGATAATAGACTGAATGGAGCTTATGTAGTTAGTAAAGCCAGAATCTGTGTAAGAGTACGACAGTTCAATCACTCCTGGAATAGATTCATCGATTGCCACACTGAATCCTTGGTCAACTTTAACTAGGACCTCGGCAACCCAGTTTTTAAACATTTTGTTGAAGTTGAACAATTTGGAAATGTTGTTCTCATGAGAGCTTAGGTTCACAAACCGGTTGCATTGAACTAAGTAATCTTTGAATAGCAAGCCTTCCACCTGATTCGAATATCTGATTTCGAGTCCTTCTTTGAATTCAAGATATTGCTGCAAATATAACTCTATTAGTTTCAAGATACATTTCTCAAAGTACTCCATTTTTGAGGAAATCTCATCAATGATCTTCAGTGGTTGACTTCCAAGGTTGATCTCACTGCAAAATTCAGTGAACCTCTCATTTAGTTTCACATATGCAGAGACAACGCCCTCAAAGCTGATGGTTGTCCACTCGGTGGTGCCAACCAGCTCTAGTGCATTCAACTCGTGGACAAGCCCGTTGATGAACCAAAGCCGGTTGCACATCTCCAGCTGCTGTGCAAACTCTTCTTCCTTAACATGCTTGTCTGCCTCTAGTGCCTGTTTCCCGTATTCGCCATCTCTGTCCGGATCCCCCGGCCTCAACTCAGTTAGCTGTCTAGATAGAGTCTCTGGATCATATTCCAACACAAATGCTTTAAGCTTGGAGGTTATGTCTGCCACCCTCCTTTGATCCTCTAGCACCGCTATTTCGCTTTGGATCAAAACATCTGACCCAGACTCCATATTCGGTTCTTGCTTCTCCTCTACACCTCTCTTATAACACTCCATGGCCATGCTTACTTCATGCCTTCACCACTACTTCACGTCAAAAATCGTCAGCCTGTTATCTTCCTTGGGTGGGTGAAACTTTTCAGGCCTCGCGTTGAGCTATGGGTCTTATGGGTGCATCCAAGAGAGGTTTAATGGAGGAGAAGCACGGATTGGTACGGGAGATGAGGAGAAGATGAAGGTGGTAATAGATATGATAAAGTACAGGATAGCAGTTATACAAGGAATAAAATACAAGGGATTCAAAAAGGAATCAGATAACCAAATACTTGTCCATGATGTGCTCGGCAAGTTTGAAGTTGTGGTTGAGGTTGTAGATGATGCAAAGGTTGTATGCGGCTTCTCTTTTCAAGTCGTATCTGGGGTCGTCGACCTCGAACGAAAGCACCTTTTCATAGAAGGGGATGGCTATGTTGGTCAAGGAAAGTAGGTGGAACGATCTGCCCATGTTGTAGGCGATCTCCATCTGGTGGTAGGGGTTGTTCTGGTCTTTCAACCTGGCGTATTCCAGCAAATAGGAGAGGCTCTGAAGAATCTGGAAGTTTGTGTTTAGAGTCTGTCTCTGCTGGGATCTGTGGAGGTTGCACAGCGCAAGCAACAAGATCAAAGAGGGGTCGTTTCCGTAATCCTTGTAAAGCTTCAATGAGTAGGAGAGAGATGAATAGTAAGATTTGTTAAGATACAAAAATGACGAGTAAATGTAACTCAAAATTGGGTGCTCGTTGCTTGTATCAATGTTTCTGTTGTTGATAAAGGCCATGCCGGGAACACTCTTACCTTCTTTCAAACTGTCAAAAGATTTCACCTGTCTTAGCATGTACTTCTGATTTGCAGGATCGGAATAGTGCAGGTAAGTATAAGAATCTGGAATACAGGATGCCATGAAGGCTTTAAACGCAGCAGAGGAAAATTGGAAATCGTTCATCAAATTTCTGGACTGATTTAGTGCCAATCCTTGATCCTTCGCTATTAATGCAGCCGATATTCCGACTAGAGTAGTGACGGTATCTTTCTTCTTGAAAACATTAATATGCTTTGCAATCTCATGGATGGACATTGCATCATCAATGTTCTTCTCATATTCAGCAATCATCATACAGTATTTCATGAACAAATCATGCCAGTCTTCATACGTTATTCCTTTGAATTCATTTTCAGGTGGTACCTCTGTCTTACTCGACAAAATGACTTCATTCTGCAAATAGGTCATTCTAGAAAGTTTCTGATCAACGGTTAACTTTCCTGTTCTCTTCCTCAAGTCATAGTTGAATTTCTTTGCCTTTTCGGATGAGAAAAAGCATTTGTAAGTATAGAAAAGTTCAACTAATTCGGACACAACCTCAATCCACACGGCCGCAAGCGCTTGGCTTTTTCTGTCAGCAGGACCCAATGATGTTTCTTCCAGCTTCTGCAAAAGCTTACAAGCACGGGAATATTGGAGCTTAACTCTCGTGGCCGATTTTATTTCCATATTCTCAAGATCTCCTTCATTAATAGGAGCAGCCTTCTTTTTCTTTTTTGCTCTTTTCGATGTCGGAAACTCTGATATCAGCGCCTGGTGGTCTCTTGAAAATATGTCCTCTTCCAAATTTCCAGTAATTTCGGACTCTTCTCCATCTTCTTCGAGATTGAAGTCCAAGTCACCGTTTTCTAGATCCTTATATTCTGAATCATTTTTTTCTTTTTCTTTCTTTCTTTGTTCCTTTGCCTCCGTATATAACCTGGATGTTGTTTCAACGTCATTTAGGTAAAAACAAACTTCAGCTAAACTCAATTTAATCTCGATGTTATCTGGATAATAATGAAGTAAAGTTTCATAAGCCCTTTTGGCGCTTTCAAACTCCTCAATTTCTCTAAAACATTTGGCAATGGATAGAATCAATTCAAAAGTGTTATTATCTTCATCTTGTGACAACGGGTAAAGGAAGCTTAGTGCCTCACGATAAAAGCCAAAAGATTCTAGCTCAGTACCAATTTTCATATATAAATCACTTGTATCTTCGATTGGCTGCTCAAGTACGAACTCAAAGTGTTTCAAAGCCTCGGTATGAGCCTTGGAGTTCAATCTAAATAGCCCCAATTGCACTCGTATATCAATCGGTAAGTTGTATTCCTTACCTTTCTGTTGAGCGTTTAACCTCACAAACTTTGGATAGTCAAATCTCCTTTCATCAAATTCCACATCCATGGATGGATAGTCATCCCAAAAAACTTGTTTTTCTCTGTTCTGTAACCATCTTGAAACAGACTTTAGTGTTTTAATACCAAGTGCCCATGCACATTTGGAGGTGTATAGTTCACACAGAATATTCAATTCTGACCAATCAAAAACAATTGTATTGAGTTCAACGTGCTCTCCTTTTTCTTTCATTCTACGATATTTCATGTTTTCTTCAAGTGCTTTCAGATACATGGTGATACCGTCGTTCACTCTGTTCTGATCAACATACACCTTAGCTAATTCTCTCACAATCCTGGCATCGTGTGGGAGCTCTGCTCTTAGGGACAACAAGTTATCGAGGGCTCTTTTGTAATTACCTCTTTCTCTGTGGATACAAGCACGTCCATAGATGGATTCATAATCCTGGCGGTTACTCGCACGAACTGCCTTAGTGTAACAGTACAATGCCTGTCTCTGGTGGCCCAACTCGGCAGCCAATTTCGCCAATGTTCTCCAAAACTCATAATCCCAAGGGTGAATATGCGCAGCCAAAAACCAGGAATTTGAGCATTTGTTGAAGTCGCCCTGAAGTCGGTAGATTTCACCCAATGTCTTATAGGCGCTGAAATTGTTCTTATCCAGCTTAATGACATCCAAATACAAGTTCAGTGCAACTTGAAGGTCGTTCCTGACAAACGCCTCGTTCGCTTCACTTAGCAATATCTTAACTTCCGGCGATGCCTCTGTTCTTCTGATCTTTCTTCTCAATGTCGCCAAGCCCTTGGCCTTTGGCTTGCTCTTCTTGCTCTTCTTAGCCTTGAAGTTCCTGACTTCTCTCAACGCATCAAAGAAGCCCTGCTCCTCATCCGAATTCGCATCACTGAAGTCTTCGCCGTCTGTATCACTAAACCCAAGGTCCGTCACCGTTCTTCTGTCTTGGATCGTGTACGTCTCATCCTCATCTTCCTCCTCCTCCTCCTCTTCGTCCGCCTCTTCTCCGTTCTCTATGTACTCTTCGTCCTCATCAGAAAACACAACTGCCTCCCTATTGTTGTCATCCGAGTCCGAGTCTAACAGCTCCTTCAACCTTCTGGTCTGCGCATCAAGCATGAAGTCCTCATCCTCCATGTCCATGTCCATGTCCATATTTTCGTCACTCATCTTCCACTCAATCTCAACTCAGCTCACTCTCAGCTCGGTTCTTGCTCTAAATCACCCCTTGCCTCTCTAAGCACTCCACCGCACCGCTCCTCAGCTCCTTGCTGTTTATCTAGTGGTTAAAACGTGTTGCCCTTTTTTTGTGAGCGTCTCCGTCTGAATCGCTTCAACATTTTTAAGCTACAAAGGCAAACTTAAGTGTAGGGACCGGAAGGGTAGTGGGAGTAGAGGTGCTGGTGTGGGTACAGGAAGCAAGAGAAGGAGAGTGATATAAATTAGCACGATGGTAAGTGTATCTGGGGGCTGGATGTGTTTCCCTGGGGCGGGAATACTAACGAGGCATGTATGCGCTTGGAGTACTGCAGTTTAGTGGCTTTGGTGGATTTGGTGGCGGTAATGCCTACTACCCGACATCTGTTCCGATACAGCAGAATTTTGGTGAATATTTCAGATGCTACCCTATAGTGATGATGTCGGACAGTACAAGAAAGGAAGACGCCAACTACGGGGGCAAGATATTTCTGCCGCAGTCTGCATTGCACAAGCTCACGATGCTAAATATCCGATACCCAATGTTATTTCAAATCAGGTCGGAATCAAGTGGGCTTGAGACGCACAGCGGAGTGCTAGAGTTCACGGCGGAGGAAGGAAGATGCTACTTGCCGCAGTGGATGATGGATACGATAGATGCGGAGCCAGGGTCTTTGGTGAATATACAAACCACGGATCTGGGCCAGGGTTCTTTTGTCAAGTTGGAGCCACAGTCTGTTGACTTTCTAGACATCAGCGACCCCAAAGCTGTGCTTGAAAATGCATTGAGAAACTTTACTACGCTCACAGTTAATGATATAATTGAATTGAACTATAACGATCAGATATACAAGATCAAGATTTTGGAAGTGAAGCCAGAGTCGGACAGCCACAGTATATGTGTCATCGAAACCGATTTGGTTACTGAGTTCGCACCTCCAGTTGGCTATGTTGAGCCGGACTATGCAAAGCAAAAGGAAGATAACGACAGGCTAAAGGCAGAAAAGGCCTTGGCTGCACCTTCTTTGAAAGGCCAGGGCTCACTGGCTAAAGAAATCAACTATGGAGATCAGCTAATGGACGCAATGAGAGCGGCAAATCAAAATGGGTTTCAGGGATCCGGTTTCAAACTTTCAGGAAAGAAAATCGTGGAGACTGAACCGGTCAAAGAAATCAATACAGACGAACTGGATTTGAATGGTCCTGTTAGACCCTTGATTTTACCTGAGGGTTATCTATTCTTTGGATATCCTCTAAAGGCGTATAATGATGAATTTGGGGAAACTGGGAATGCTAACGAGTCTGAGAATACCCAAGTCATGTTCCAAGGTCAAGGTCAATCTTTAAGGGCTAGTAAAAAGAGAAAAGATAAAAACAAGTCCCATATCCCTATGAAGGACAAGGCCCGTTCTCCAGAAACGATAGTGATTGATTCAGATTGATTGATAATAGATCTCCCCTTATATGTAGGTAACAATGTACAGATGTATACAATTGCTATCCTCTTGGTGACAAAATAGGTAAAAATACAGTAGCTTTTATACTTTATGGTTATAATTATAATCATTAAATTTCAATGTCTTCTAATCTTGTCATCAAGCTCTAGCAAGCTCAATTCAAGGTGTGCCTCAAACCCCAGTCTCGCATTTTTTAGCACAGAGTCGAGAGAACTCAAGTGAAAGTTCACTATTCTGGCTGATCTTAGTAGCTTGGCAAGACTGTTCAAACCGGCTTCATCCCACAATGAAGAGGTCCTTGAGTAATCATGTATCGAAGCAAGAATGCAGCTCAAGCGTTTCTCATAGCTTATTGTTGCATAATGATAATTATCGCTCTGCTTATTGTGCTTTGATACATCTACATGCTTGATATCACCAAAAACGCACATAATTCTTGTCAGCAACTCAGCATCAAACGTGAAGTTCAATTGTGGCTTGTTTTTCCACTTGAGTCGTATTTCAGGTTTGAATTGCAGAACTGCATCGTCACAGACTGCAGTACCGTAGAGGGTTCCCCCCTCACGGTTGTGTTGTCTCTCTAGTTCCTTTATTTTTGCATTCTTCATTTGTCTGTACTGGCTTCTTAAAACGTCTATTTTCCTCTGTCTAGCAGCCTCATTAGACTGGTTGGTCTTTAGAGTACTTTCGGCAGCCAAAAGACCATCTTTGAACTTTCTCTGCTGTTCTGTCTTGAGCTCGTTGCTTCTTTGAAACCGCTCCCGTCTGTCCAAGTACTCGTCGTAGTTCACCTTCAATCTCGGGCTCGTTAGCACCTTGTAGCTCACAAATAGCTCTCTGAACTCTTCTTCTGCATCTGCTGACTTGTTCTTGTCCGGGTGTAGCACCAACGCCCTCTTTCTGTAGAGCTTCCTTATCGTGGCCTCCGACACAGCTTCTCCCCTTGTTATCGACAGCACCTCGTATGCTGTCTTTTGCCGCGTCAGCAGCCATTCAAAATCGGCATTCTCTGATCTCTCCCTGTTGGCGGATTCCATTTCCCACCTTCAACCCATCTGCTGCGCTATTGCTCCTTTCTACTGCTGTTCCGCCTCCTCTATCAAACTGCTCTCAACCACTTGCTTGGGCCTTTATCACCCTTAGTTTACCCTCATCTCGTGCTTGTGTAAGTGCTTCGTAACCGTGGGCCCGGCATGATTTTCTTGCCTGTGAAACTCCAAGGAAAAATTTTCAGAAACTACTTAATTGATGGACTACGACCTAGTTGTGACTTTAACATCACATACTTCTCTCACAGAATAAAGTTCTGGGGAGTAGAGATGCAGCTGCGCAGCTGCAGTGGTGCAATGGAGAAAGTTGCCACTAGGCATTTGGTCTGGAACTGTAAGTTTATCACTCTTAGATTCAATCTAGCAAGTTTTTCTCATATCCACTCTTTTAAGAATCATGTTTATGATGATAATTTTTACTCAGCTCACTCTGAATTTTATGAAGAAACCATACCTGTTTCCAACATTCATCAATTTATCTGATATATACAATGAAAAGGTTCAAGTTAAAACGAGTCGGAGTCTCAAAGAGAGAACACCTTGTGGCTTTACTGAAACGAAGCAAGAAATACTAACTAGGATTTCATTTTTTGGTATTTATCCCTTTTTCTAGCTTGCAATTTAATTGTGGTTGACTTTGAATGTAACTGTTCGATCCGGGTATGTCCTCGGTACGTTGTGGGATCTGAGAGACTGTGGTGGGTGGCCCCGGCTACCAGTCAACCGCCAGCAGATGTGTAGCACGAATTACTGTATATTTGTAAAGCAATCGGCGATGTTTGCTCGGAGAAAGCGAAAGCGTCGGTGGATTCTCCTTGTGTTTTGGGGCGTAACCTATAAGCTTATTATGGTGGATTTCCTCGGGTCAGAAAGGGCACCCATGCTTCTTGGAGAGAGGTTGCGACAGGAGCTCTGTTGCGAATCTTCGAAGTGTCAGTAGGAGCGGGGTGAAGTGCTTGTTCACTTGTTGAGTGAGTGTGTTGTGGGCAAGTTAGTAAATAGAGGAACAGTTGCTTGCATTCAGTGAGACATACAAAATTCCACATCAATCTCTGCCGTTAGCGTTTACTTCCTGCTACACTAGTTTTCTGACTTCTCCATAAAACTATAGATCTATGTGTTTTTAGTATTCGCAAAGAGAAAACTAAATCTAAGTTTGGAAGGGAAATGAAATGACAGAACTAGGGTATAACAGAGTGAAAGAAGTGGGATATTGGACAATATAAACACCTCAATACAAAACAGCTAAAAAATGGAATAGTAGAGTATACTGCACAAAGTATAGTATACTAGACCACATAGGTCCACAATAACAGCGGGTTTGGCCGAGTGGTTAAGGCGTCACGTTTAGGCCGTGATATCGAGAGATGCAAGAGTTCGAACCTCTTAGCCCGCATTCATTTTTTTGTCAATTTTTTGCTTATTTATTTGCATGCGAGTCAATGGGTTTGGCGCTGCTACAACAAGAGCGGGTTTGGCCGAGTGGTTAAGGCGTCACGTTTAGGCCGTGATATCGAGAGATGCAAGAGTTCGAACCTCTTAGCCCGCATTCTTTTTCTTGTCAATTTTTTGCTCAACTATTTGCATGCCAGTTTGCTCTGCTGCTGTTTAATGTGTCTATTTCTTATCAAGAATATGCATGTCGGCCCTGATTCTCCCAAAGTTAAAGTATAATAAAAAGCGGATTGCGTTGCATGCTTGCAGAACTAAATCAAAAATACACTTTGTATAGGAAAGCAAAACAAAAGTTGTAACAACAGCGGGTTTGGCCGAGTGGTTAAGGCGTCACGTTTAGGCCGTGATATCGAGAGATGCAAGAGTTCGAACCTCTTAGCCCGCATTACTTTTTTTCTTTTTTGTCGAGTGTGTGTGTTCGTGTGCCAACTAATGTGTCGATGCCTATTGTCACCTGAGTGACAGCCGAAGGTGCAGGGCTCAGAATGCTTGATGGCGACGCTGGGGAGGAACCCCGGATAACCACTGGGAAACAGGAGGGACTAACTGAAGTAATCTCGCTGATCATCCCAGCCAGCTGCATGAGACTGAGAACCAGCGCCGAGACGCCACGCTATTGTCCTTGGTAGGATATGTCCGTATTTATATACAGGCACATGCAGCTGTGAACTTCTGGCTGAATAATCTACGTAGCCAAGTTAGAGATTGGCCCCGGCGCAAGCGAGCATGGCGGAGGGGGTGGGGCGGATGTGTCGCTGGCCACTGGTTTGCACAGCGCCAACTTATTTCCAACACATGGCTTTTTGAGAGGGTGTGGGAAGCCTGTCAGCTGTCAGCTGTAGACACGCTTACCCCGGACGCAGCTAGTGGCAGCGCCATCTGCACTAAATGTCCACTGCCTGTCTCTGAATCTCAGCTACGCTGAGCGTAGCTCAGCTTTGCTCTGCTTGACTGTGTGGTGGCGTGGAGAAGGGCTGCTATTTTTAGACGGGTCGATGGACGGCACGCGTGCCGTGGGACGCTGTGTAGAGGTGGCCTCCCGCGAGAACGGGGAAGAGCAGAAAAAAATTCCTATTGAGTGTGGACTCCTGCTTAGTTATGCCCCATTCTCGTTTCTCGAACAGAGAGAGAAGAGAGACTCGCCTCCTGAGGAAGCGGTGGTGAGAGCATAGTGCGTAGACACGAGGGGCGTTGAGTGCAAGTTCATCTATCAGGGCGCCTGCATTGCTGAACCAGAGTACGAGGGTCAGGTAATTGCTGGATACATTTAGCTGTTTCCACTCCTTTTTCCCAGACCGACACATTTACTTCGCCTCGAAAGGACGACAAGTATCTACCCCCGGTTGATAGTTTGAAGAGCAAAAGCCGACAAGAATAGCTTGGACGGGTAGAGTTTGAGTTTGTGTAACTGACTCCGACAACTGCCATTTTCCAGAACACCACGAGCTCTTTGCTGCACACGGCGAGACGGAGCAATCCTACCAGGGACCCCTGCGGACAAGAGCTAGGACCACGCATCTGTGTTGGCTCATTGGCTTGTGCAACAGCATACAAAAGCGCCACTCGGCATAGCAATTGCGCTGGTATACCCAATTGGCAGCGTGCACTGCGTTAGCATTCGAGCCGACTCGGACCTATACCACAAGTGAGGAGCTTGACTCATCTAGCACACTCACATACAGCAACCGCCGTATCTAGAGTTCTCAGACTCACGTATACCCAAATCACACACTTCACTCCACTTAGCCCAACTGGCGGCCACACAATCCCAGTCCAAATCCCCAAATACAAAACACACACCCACTACACAGCTTTCCCTTATACACCCAGCCCAAAATGGCCTCCGATAATGAAAACTACAGAAACACTCCAGATTCCCAACACGGCACTACTGTTAAGACCTCTGGCAACAAGCCAAGAACCATCCACGTTGCCCACAGAAGATCTCCAAGCGAATTGACCACTTTAATGCGTAAGTATATCCCCAAAAGATGACATTACCCACTGACTCATCGCCCTCCTCTGCAACTCCCCCACCCTCCTTATTGTCCACATTCCACTCTACACGTTACACTCCTCTCCCTCCTCCCTTCATCTTTACCCTGCCCTTTTTCTTGTCCCATGCCTTGTCCCTTTTGCCTCGTGTCCCTGCTGCCCTTTTTAGTGTTGAACGTGTGGCCCTCCGTCTGACGCCCTCCGCCTGTGCGCGGGCGACACTGCTGGCCCAATTCAGCCTAATTAGCCTCGCCCGACCGCTGCGCTGGGGCCCTGGGCCCAGCGATGACGTTTGCAGCGCACCCGCTGGCTTTTCCCCTTTGTTTTTTCGCTGGGGTCTGGAGACTCGGATCGGCGTGGGTGGCTTTTCAGGCGAAGCCTTGCCGGCATAGCTGGTGCTATTGTTAGGCAAGCGATTGTTAGGCAGGCGACTGTAGGTGCAGTGTGGTGATGTGTACACTTTTCTGACTATAAACTGAATGACATTATACTAACTGAGATACACGCTCGTTTCTCTCTTTTGAACTCTGACAGTGGAGCAATTCAACCTACAACGTCAATTGGAAATTGTCCAGGCTCAGCAGCAGCAGATTCTCCAACAGCAGCAGCAGCTGTCGCAGCAGACCGGGCTGCAGCCACAGAATTATAACCAGGCGGGCGGGTTTAATTTCCAGAGCGTTTTGATGCCTCCTCCAACCTCATCGAATTTAAAGAGAGGAGGCCACCACAGAAGATCCTCAAGCAATGTGTCGTCGTCCGAGATGCAGACCCCGGACGCTTCGTTTTCGTCTCCAAGAGGCCACAGAAGAGCCCAGTCGTCAGTGTCGTCGGTCGGCTATCAGACAAGCAACACAAACAAGCCTTCCACCACCGCAATGGGCCATAGCAGAAGACACTCCTTGGGCCTCTCAGAAGCCAAGAAGGCCGCTGCCGAGGCTCAGGCCCAGAGACAGCACTCGCCTTCTAAGCAGCTGGAGACGGTTCACTCTTCAGAGGAAACGACCGGCTTGCCAAAGACTGCAGCTTTGATGGCACCTCCTTCTTTTAAGTTCCCACCATCTCCAAAATTCTCTCCTCAAGAGGAGACTGATTTGTCTAGATCGCAAGGCCATGCCAGATCAAGATCAACAATGTCTTCATCGGATAGATCACCGCAAAGATCCTTTCAATTCCCTCCTAAAGAATCTTCTTCCACTCAGACTCTGGCGCCTCCTCAGCCTAGCTTCTCCGAAAGACGCTCAAACATGGGACACAGAAGTACTGCTTCTGATTTGAGCACGAACTGGAGAAAGCAGTCTGCCGCTCCTAGCCAACCTCAGCAATTAGCAAGTCCATCTGGTTTTGAGCCTCCAAGCTTCACTCCTGGTCATAGAGTCAGGGGCTCCTATGGTAGTTCTATTTCCTCAATTGCCCAATTTAATTCTTCTCAGAATAGTCAACAGAGAAAATCCCTTTTTGCTCCTTACTTGCCGCAAAACTCCCTTCCGGATTTGATTAATGAAGGAAGATTAGTGATTGGTACCTTACGTGTCAATAAAAAGAACAGATCTGACGCTTATGTTGCAACGGATGGTTTACTAGATTCAGATATTTTCATATGTGGATCCAAAGACCGTAATAGAGCTTTGGAAGGTGATCTAGTCGCTGTTGAATTATTAGTTGTGGATGAGGTTTGGACTT
The DNA here is from genome assembly GCA_003706635.2 of Ambrosiozyma maleeae (nom. inval.). NCBI lineage: Eukaryota > Fungi > Ascomycota > Pichiomycetes > Pichiales > Pichiaceae > Ambrosiozyma > Ambrosiozyma maleeae (nom. inval.). Next base: position 208,071 of record PPLV02000004.1, read on the forward strand.
CCAAAAGAGAAAAGGAAGAAAAGAAAAGAAGAAAAGACAATGTTACCTCCAAAACAACTGGTGATTTAAATAACGATTTCCATAACGATGCCAGCACTAACTACAAGTCAGCTTCTACATCTTCCAATAACGAAGCCTCGAACGACACTACCCAGCAGGATAAATCTCAAAATCAACTTTCTTCATCTGGCTCATTGAACAGAAGAGGTTCGTTGAAGCAAAGACCAACTCAGAAGAAAAATGATGATGTCGAGGTCGAAGGTCAATCTTTACTTTTGGTTGAAGAAGAGCAGATCAGTGACGATTGTAAGCCATTATACGCTGGTCATGTTGTTGCTGTTGTCGATCGTATTCCTGGCCAATTATTTGCGGGTACTCTGGGCTTATTAAGACCTTCACAGGCTGCAAAAGAGAAAGACTCAAAGGAAAAGGACAAGGAGGAGCAGAAGACTGAAGTTAAAGAGAATACAAGAGTTCACAGACCAAAAATTGTTTGGTTTAAGCCAACAGATAAGAAGGTTCCTTTAATCGCAATCCCAACAGAACAAGCTCCAAAGGATTTTGTTGAGAACCATGAAAAGTACTTAGATCAAGTGTTTATTGCTTCCATCAAGAGATGGCCAATTACTTCTTTACATCCTTTTGGTACCTTGGTTTCTCAACTAGGAACTATGAACGAGGCTGAAATTGAGGTTGACTCCATTTTGAGAGATAATAACTTCTTGTGTGATGAATATCCTGATGGCGATGAAAAGTATCTGAATGATATTCCGGATACTTCTAACGTTATTTCTGCCGGTAATAGAAGAGATTTTACTGAAGAATATGTAATTGCTTTCTCTCAAACAGGAAGTTTCTCGGATCATGCTTTACATGTTAAAATCATTTCTCAAAGCAAAATTGAGTTGGGTATCCACATTGCTGACGTGACTTCATACATTAAGCAAGATTCAAGTTTGGATAAGAGATCAAAGAAAAGATCTCACTCTGTTTTCTTACCTCAAAAATCCGTCCACTTATTTCCACAAAAGGTCAATGATCTGATTTCTTTTAAAGAGAACGAGAAAGGATCTTCTCTTTCTGTTGTATTTGAGATCGATTCAACAACATTTGATATTGATGATGTTTGGATGGGCGAATCCATTATACAGCCAAAACAAAGAGTTAATTATTCAGTTGTTGATTCCATCTTGAACAATGATAACATTGAAATCAATGATGCTACTTCTGGTTATATCACTACATTGTCTTTGATTTCAAGAGGTCTGAGAAGACGTAGATTAAACAATCCGGGCTTAGATAACACACCAGTTTTACCTTTGCTAGATCAGCTAGATGATGAAAGAGTCAAATTATCTTTGAATATCTTTGATACCATAGAGTCAACTTCTATAATTGATGAGATTTTTCATAACGTGAATGCGGCCGTGGCTCAAAGAATTCATGCAGCTTTAGGTGACAGAGCTTTACTAAGAAGATACCCAATTCCAACTTTGTCAAAGTTTGAAGCTTACAAGAGAAAAGTTGACAACTTAGGCATCAACCTGGATACTAGTAACTCTGCAACTTTTCAGAATTCTCTTTTGAAAATTAAGAAAGATGATTATAGACATGCTGTTGAAGCGATTTTGATCAAGTGCATGCCTAGAGGTAAGTATATTATTGCTGGTAAAACTGATCCTGATAGTCTAGGTCACTACTTATTTAATTTACCTTGTTACACTCATTTCACAGCACCATTGAGAAGATATGCTGATATTATTGTTCACAGACAATTCAAAGCCGTGGTGAGAGGTGAAATTGAGTTTTACAATGATGAGATTGATTCTTTAAAGATGAACAGTGATTATTGCAACTTTAAGAAGGATTGCACAAAAGCTTCTCAAGAGCAAGCTATTCACTTGCTGCTTTGTCAAACTATAAATGAAATGAGCAAAGCGACTGGCCAGATTTTGTGCATGGGTACTATTTTGCAAGTGTATGAATCATCGTTTGATATCATTATTCCTGAATTTGGTATTGAAAAGAGGGTTCACGGTGACCAATTGCCATTGCGTAAAGCTGAGTTTGACAAGAACAAAAGGGTTTTGGAACTTTACTGGGAGCCTGGTGTTGATGCAGCCACTTTTGTTCCAGAGGATGAAAATGAACCACTGTCTTATAGAGCCTCGATCAAGAATAAGTATAGATCAAGTGCTTCGGATGCTGCCAAAGCACAAGCATCTTGCGCTGCCTCAGATTCTCTAGTTGAAAAGCTATCTAAAATGAAACTCGACGTTCCAAAGGTTACATCTCCAAGAGGCGCTAAGTCAGATGACGTTCTAGCGTCCTATTTGGATAAGTGCATCACCAGAATCGAAGGAGATAACTACATCCAAGAGATAAAGGAATTGCAAGAGGTTCCAATTTTGTTGAGATCAGAAGTTGGCATGACGTTGCCATGTTTGACTGTCCGTACCTTGAACCCATTTTCTAACTACAAAAAGAGTTGACTTTTTTTTGAGAATGAAATTCCCATACTTTCACTTTTTGCTTTATTTGCAATTGTTCGAATTGCCTTTTAACGACTATTCCTTTTTGGCACCTGTTTGTGTTTTAACCTTAATTGCCTTTTTTTTTGAAACCTAACCTTTTTGCAGGTTTTCGTGCCACCAAGCACATCTATTTTGCATTCTTCCAACTAATTTACGCTCATTTAATTCTCATGATCAACATATTTGTTACTTGTTCTGATTTTGTTCCTAACACTGTTGTTTTTTGATTTTTTGTTGCAATTGATAATCTTAGAACACTATTAACTTCTTTTTATCTCCTCTATACTTCACAGTCATTCACTTAATCTTATTTTTATGTATTTTGATTGCTTGGTAAAATGAGGTACTGGTGGTTGAACGTGATAAAATACATTTTTAAGAGTATATTTAAAAAAAGAAGCAGGTGATAAATAGTATAACGCAGTCAACAAGCGGAGGAGTGTATTTAGTTTGGACGTGGGCTGCCCATCGATGTGAGCAAGCTACGTGTAGTATTTGATCTAGGAATAGATGGAGAGTGCGGAGTGGACACGGATCTCTGAGTGAGATGAGTGCCACCTAATATAGATTTTCTAGGCTGGGTATGACGGAAAGATTGGGATCTTTCGATCTGAACTTTCTGATCAACAGTATACGACTGATTGTATTGATCCTCGATGTTATCGTCGTCCAGCAGATCATCGGTGCTTCTCTCGATCAAGTACCGAATTGAGTTGAACCAAATGTTATGGCGCTGTCTGGTTGGACAAGTGATCTTGACCGACTTATCATGGGAATGAACAATAATACTCTTGTGGTAAATTCCGGGAGGCAGAGGGTTATTGTCATCCACACTTTCAACGGACACAATAGCGAGAGCCCTAATCTTGTTCATGGCTGGGTCACTCAGAACCGGGTTCGATGTGGACCAATACAAAGTCAGACTATAAGGATGAATCCAGAAGTATCTTTCATGTCTCGAATCTGAAAGGGCAGAAAATGGACCTAGCCTTCTGTAATACTTAAACAAGTACTCACCAATGATTGTCTGGGTAATGGCAGAGATCATCTCGTGTTTTGAAGTAATGACCGTATTGACTGTATGCAAAGAACCGGCAGCAGACTGGCTTCTTTGAAGCTCAGACAAGGTGAAATTTGGAGATCCCAGCACCGACTGGCTTGGGCTGTTTGGCGGTCTGAATTGGTCGACATTTATGCTCTTAACAGACTCACTAATACTCTTATTATCATCAACAAGGCCTCCTAATTTAAAGGAAGGAGGATTGGCATGTTGATGAGTTTCAATGTCCTTATTATTCTTATAGAATTCATGACTTCTCAAAAGTTTATTGTAATAAGTTGAAGGCAAAACAACCACATTGTCGATGCCAGGGGTTCTAGAAACTGTAGTAGCAATAAATTGGTTTTTAGGAATCACCAACATACCCTTTGCATCGGCTTCCGTGGCCAGCTGCTCCTTGTCAAACTGTCTCTCCTTCATCTGTGCTTCAGATAATAATGTGAGTTTCAGCTCTGTTGCCTTCTCAACTAGGTCGTTGGCAGTAATACTTCTCTTTTTGTATCTATCCAAATCCTTTTTGGAAAACACCCTTAGACCAAGTTTATCTGCAGCCAACTGTATCTGTTCTTCAGTAGCTATTTCAGTCTCAGTTTCTTTTTGTTTATCTGAAGCTGTACGAACTGAGTTTTTCAAATCCTCTAACTCTGTGGACCCTATCAATTCGAATCCGAGGGCTGATGCCTTTACTCTCAAATGATCTGCAGTGTCAAACGCATCATCAGAATAAATTCTTTGCTCCTCTGCAGTACCAAATTCAGTCTCCGTGAAGTCTTCAACAGAAGTAACATCACCATCAGAACCTTCCAATGGTATTAATTTATATCCCAATTTCGCAGCCTCATCCCTCAATTTCTCCTCAGTAATTCCACTTTCAAACAAGTCAGCTTCGTCGTCTGAAACTTGTTTACTCACAGCATCTAAATACACAGAGTCATCTGATTCCGGAGACATAGACATAACTGAGTTTCTAGATCTTGGAGAATCTCTAATGGCAACAAAGCCGAGATCTGAAAGTTTTTCAAATATGTATTCCTTCGTTGGGCGTTCAATCTGTTGTGTGAGACGCTCAATCTCCGAATTGTCTTTAGGATCAGATTTCAAAGAAGTAAAAGAATCAATTTCCTTGTCCTTATCACCGATAGATTCTTCTAATTTCATGATAGTGTCAATCTTTTCTGACATCTTCAAATTCAGCTCATCCACTTCTCCTTGCTTAGAGTCCAACTGCTGCTTAATCTGACCGAGTTCCAATGAAACTTGTGAGATCTCCAAAGTCTTTTCATTCAACGATTTAATTACAGATCCATATTCATAATTCGGAATAGCAACCAAGCCGTGTGCAGAGGTTTTGGATTTGACGTAGTCAACGTCCGGGTTCTCTAACGTATGTTTTGCCAAACTTAACTGGTCTTTGGAAGAGTTCAGTTCAGATCTTAATTCGAGTAACTCTTTCTCCTTGGCATTTAATTGAGATTGTAAATCTTCAATTTCTTTAACTTTGTCAGTCAAAGAATCATTCAATTTTGTATGCTCAATAATTGGCATTGGTATAAAACCGAACGAGTGTGACTTTGATTTCACATATTCAATATCTGGACTTTCCATATTCTTTTGAATATTATCGAGCTTCTGAGATTGCAAATCAAGATCAGAATTGGCAATAGCAAGTTGAGCCTTTGTCGTTTCCAGTTCTTTGTTAGAGGCCGTAAGACTATTCTCCAATTTAGAAACCATCGAAATACGCTCTTCCAATGATTCTCTTAGCTCACCGTGTTCAGAAAGAGAGACTGCCACCAGACCATGGGCTTCTAATTTAGATGTAACATAATCTACTTCGGGGTTCTCCAATTGGGTTTCTCTGTCAGCCAAGGTAGCCTTCGTAGATTCTAACTCTGCATTCACGGAATCTAGCTGAGATTCAAAGTCATTAATCTGCTCATCTTTCAAAGCCAAAGAAGTAGTCATTAGCGTGTGCTCATCATGGGTTATTGGAACCAATCCATGGATCTGAGATTTGGTCTTGATGTAATCAATGTCTGGTGCTTCCAAAGTGGTCTTTGTAAGCTCAAGTTCATTCTTACTAGAAATCAATTCAAGCTTGGAGTTTTCCAATCCTTCTGAAATGGAAGACAATTCAAGTTTGAGGGCATCTAATTCCTTTTGGTTTTCATATAATTGTTGTTCCAGCATGGCAACTTTATCATTCTTCTCTTCCAACGAACGAGAAGCTTCGGCATGTTCATCTGCACCAACAGTTACCAAACCGACTGTTGCAGACTTTGACTTCAAGTATTCACTATCCGGGTTTTCCAGCTGATTTTTGAACGACTCAATCTCCTCTTTTTTCAATTTTAACTCAGCCCTATGATTCTCTAAATCTTCAAATTTTTGCTTTATTAAAACTAGAGATTCAGCTAATTCCTTCTTTAATTGATCATAATCGTCCGATGAAATAAAATCACGAGAGTTTCTTTTTGAAGGAGCAAAATCGGCATCCTCTAATTGCAAAGCCACATTGCGCAATTCATCACTAACTGAAGAGATTTCATTAAGTTTTAAGGCAATCTGTTCCTTTAAACCAGAGGTGCTCTTTAAAATTTCTGAGTTTTCATTTTCTTTGGCGGCCAATTCAGTTTTGAGTTCAACAATTTCAGCATGCTTTCCATCTATGGTGTCTTTGCAGTCTTGCAATTCTGATTGCAGCGAATCATGTTCACTCGTAGGAATGGCAACATGGCCAAATTCCATGGCTTTGTTCCTAACGTATTCTTCTGTAGGATTTTCCAATTTTTTCTTCAATTCATCTAATTCGTTGTCTTTTTCAGATAAAGCCGAGTTAACATGCTCCAATTCCACAGATTTGACATTTAGGCCTTCTAGAGAAGAGTTCAGTTCAGTCGTTCTAGATTCCAGCTCTGACTGAATATCAGATAAAAATTTCGACTTTTGGGTCAACTCAGCCGTTCTAGCTTCTAATTCTGATTGAAGGCCTGAAAGGGTCTCTGATTTCTGTTTTAACTCAGAATATTCATCTTCAGCTATAAGAGACAAACCGCACACTGCAGCTAAACTAGAGATGAACTCAGTTGTTGGGGCTGCTGTGTTTCGCTGCAATTCTAAGTACCCACTGTGCTCATCAGTAGTAAGAACATAATAATCTTGTGATCCCAAAAATTTCTTACATTCATCGACAGAAAGCTTCTTGTTTTTCAAACTACTGTAGTCCTTTAATGACAACATCTTGAAGCCCAAACCCTCAGCTTTTTCGGTAATATAATCCACAGATGGCGACTCGTAAGAAAGAGCAATCTTATTCTGTGTTTCTGTCATTGCTCTCAGCTCAGTTAAAGCAGATTTAAATTCACTTGAAGTAGCATTCTGCAACTTTTTCACAATAGGTGAAAATGCCGAGCCCATTGAAGAAAACAATTCTAACAAAGCCAAATAATCTGCTTCATTCAAGGCAACCATACCGGCCTTTTTAATTCTGTCAATCAACTCAACAGTAGTCAATGATCTTTTAGAGGACACAATTAGACTATCATACGATGACTTAGACAACGCAATGAGACCCATGTCTGTACATTTTCTTTTTATTGTATCCATGGTTTCAACAGCTTCAACTTTACGTCTTCCTGGCCTGTTCAATGCTGTAGCGGCGGCAGTCGCATCAGATACTTTTGCCAATAGCGACTCATATTCGGAGCTTGGAAGAGTCTTATAGCCCATTTTGCTCAAATTAGCACTCAAGTAGTCTAATGATGGGCTGGCTATAGTGCTTCTCAGTAGACCGATCGAGGCAGTAGCAGATCCTAAAATTCCAGCGGCCAAAGTAGAACCCATGCCGGATAAAGCCGAGCCTTTGGACTGAGTGTCTTGCAATTCAGCAATAGCGTCTTGGAGTTCATTATAATCACTAGAAGGAACTAGAATCAACCCAAGTTCCCCAGACTTTGCTTTCAAATATTCAGCAGATGGTTGTTCAATAGAAGAATTTAGTTCAGCAATCTTTGAGTCCTTCTCTTCAATCTCCGTTGAAAGTGAATTAATTACATTAGACTTTTCGCTCAAAGCAGCAACCAAACCAGTATGGTCATCCTGATCAACTAAAATTAAATTGTGCTCTTGGGACTTGCTGATAATATAAGACTTGTCTGGATTCTCTAACTTGGCGGATAAGTCCGATAACAAAGCGGATTTCTCTTGCACTTCAGATTTTAATCCTGCAAACTCTTCAGAAGGAATAACAACCATGCTCTTTAACTCTGCATGCGCTTTAATATGGTCTATATCGGGTGATTCATGATTGGTCTTAAATAAATCATACTCATCGGATTTATCTTGCAAAGCTTGCTCCAAAGAAGCAATTTCAGTCTGCTTCGAAGCCACATCATGTTTCAAACTATCTATTTCCTGTGTTCTAGAATCCAGATTGCTTTGTAACAGTTGATGCTTCTCAGACTCTACCACGACCATGCCATGAGCACTAGCCTTTTCAGATATAAAATTCAGATCAGGGGAATTTAGCAGCAGGGTGGTACCCTCCAATTCTTTATTTTTGGAGTTCAAATCCAACTTCATAAGTTCAATCTCTTGGGTTTTCAAAATTAGCTCCTTCTTTAAGCTTTCCAAGTCTATTAACTTAGAGGACAAGTCTAGCTTCAAGTCCTCAGACTCCTTGGATGCATCAAACAATTCAGATTCAATCTTTTCAAGAGAAACCGATTTCTCTAGCAAACTGTTCTTCAAGGTATCATGTTCTTCCATCGGTATCGAAACCAGTCCATGAGCCAGGGATTTAGATTTGACGTAATCGACATCAGGTTCTTCGATCTTCAGCCTGAAGTTCTCTAACTCAGTTTGATGATCAGATAATTCCTTCTTTAGAGATTCTACAGAAGCATGCTTGTCAGCTAAATGACCCTGCAATTCCTTAACTAAATCATTCTTATTTTGCAGATGACTTTTAGCCTCTTCTAATTCTTCAATTCTGGCTTGCAGTTCAACTTTTTGGGCCTCCAACTTCTCTTCATGAGCTTCCAACATTAGCTTATGCTTATTGGCTGAATGAACCAGGTCCTTATGCTCTTCAGCTTCAACAGCAAGCAAACCATGAACAGTGGCCTTATCTTTAACATAGTCAATGTCAGGATATTCTATTTCATGTTTCAAAGAGTTCAATTCGGCATTCAGATATTCAAGATTTGCATTCTTGGAGGCAAGTTGTTGATTAATTTCTGAGAAAGATTGCACATGAGAATTTATTTCAAATTCCTTACTTGTAATCATATTTTCGGCATCATTGATACGCTTGTTCAAGGAGTCAATTTCTGCCATTGGAATAGCAACCAAACCATGATCAGCAGTCTTTTCATGAATATATTCAACATCAGGTGAGTTTAATTTTGATTGCAAAGAATCAATCATGCCCGACTTGATGCTGATCTCCTTAGCATGTTGATCCAATAAAAGATTTTTATTTTGAAGATCCTTGACCTGTTGGTCCAATAATATCTCCTTACCCTTAATATCTTGTGCGTGTGTGTCCAACAAGTTTCTAGCCATACTTAAATCGGATTTTGTATTCTGCAATGATTCAGTGACAGACTGATATTCGTTCAATGACACGACAGTATGACCGTGAAGGGCAGCAGATTTCTTGACATACTCTAATTCTGGGCTATCAATCTCTTCTTTCAGTTTTCTGATATTAGAAACACCCTGTTCAATTTGCTTTTCTTTATTTGCTATGGTATCTCTCAACGAAGCAATAGTTCCGTTATTATCTGCAATTGCACTGTTTAATGAGATGATATCCTGCTCTCTACTGAACAAGTTACTCTTTATGGCGCTCAACTCTTCATCCTTCTTAATCAAAGTATCTTTGACCAGTTCAAACTTCTCATCCTTAGAAGCCAATGATTTTTTTAATAAATCAAGCTCATTCTGTTTCAGGTCAATCGCATTATTGATAGCCTTAAATTCAACAGCAGGTATGACATTATACCCAAAGCTGACAGCCCGTGATTTAGTATCTTGCTCACTGTTCAACTTTTCATGAAGAGAAGCAATCTGAATAGTTTTGGAATGCAATTCGGTATTCATATGATCGAATTCTTCACTAGGCAGCAGTTTCAAGTTGTAATTTCCAATCTTGGCGAGGAGCTCATCTTCATTGATCTGATCATAATGAGCTGACTTCAATAACTGTTCATATTCTGTTTCATCGACTGGAATCAAACTGAATTCACTACATTTAGCTTTTAATTGTTCGAGTACTAAATGTGAAGGTGAGTTAGGCAAAGCCAATAAGCCATATTTAGAAGCTGCTTCCATTATGGATAAGTCTTGCTGCTCGACAGATGGTTTAGTCTGTAAAGTATCATATTCATCTTGGGTTAGCAACCTTAAATTGTGTTGACTAGCAAACTCTCTCACCTCATTGATGGTTAGTTCCTTAACGCTCATCTGTGTTGTATCCTGCAAATTTGCTAACTCATCTGACAAAGCATTGAAATTAGTATTTGTAATATCTGCTGTGTAATCTGCATCTTCGGTATCGGATTTGACCAAATCTGGAGGAAGGGTCTTTGTGACGGATAAATCCAATCCACTATCATCGTAATTGCTTTCCCATTCCGAATCTTCGTCAGCAAATGAAGACTCAGCAGACTCTAAATGAGTTAAAACCCGAGCATGTCTGTTATTTGGTGACAACCCCGTAAATTTCTTCTTGAATAGTGCTTTAGCAGGAGACGGCGAGCTGTTAACAAAGTGTAATTGATTCTGACTTTCTTGCAAGGAGAGGACCTTGGATTCCAAATCATCCTTAGCTGTCTTAAATCTGAGTAATTGTTGTCTCAATTTGGTGATGGTACCATATGCATGATTCAAGTTAGTCTTTAACGTTTCAGTTTGTAAAACGGAGCCAGTAGAGTCCACGGATTTGAAATTTTCAATTTCGTCATTAGATGGGCTAGTGAACAAATCACCAAAAGCATTATCTTTTAAACTGGAATCGTAATCAATAATTTGAGAACTTTGGCTACTTGCGGATTTAGCAGCTATCAATTCTGTTTCAATTTTTTTAGCGTTCTGGTGTAACACGTCATTCTCATCATTCAAGTTGGCGTTTCTATCCTTCAACTCTTTAACGTTCATTTTAAGTTGCTCAATCATATTGACTGACTCCTTTTCAAAAGTGGACTTTTGGATCTTTAGCGTTTCTACCTGAGATTTCAAATCATCGATAACAGATTCTTTTGAAGATTTCTCATTTGAAATCTTATTAAAGTCTGTTTGAAATTTATTCAAAGACGACTTCAAGTTGTTATTCTCAGTCTCCAAATCCCAAATCCTATCATTGAATTCTTCTTCCTTCTCACTCAATTTCTTGTTTATTAAAGTCAAATTATTCAATTTATTGGTATTGTTTTCTGTATCACTCTCAAGACCCTTTAGTTTAGATTTCAACTGTTTATTTTCGTAGGCCAATCTTCTAGATTCCACCAATAGTCCATCACTCAACTCACTCAAAAAGTCCACGTTATTATTGTTTTGAGTAGGGCTCGAGCCAGCAGCGGAGCCGCCAGAATGCGGCATTGGCATAGAGAGTCTCTTTCTTGAGGCTACAACGTTGCTACGCCTCGAGCCGAGCTTCAAATCATCTAGAGTAAATGGGGAGCTTGACCCACCAGACGCCAAAATTGGGGGCAAATGGATCTCGGGCTGTTTGTTTTCCTTCTTCGAAAGGCCTGCAGATGAAGAGGACGGAAATAGAGGAGGTGCCAGGCCTGATGTTGGCGACGACGTTGCAAGGGACGCTGTGGACGGGGGCTGCAGCGAGTGTGGGTCTGCAGAGTTTCTTTTCGAGAACTTCTGCTGGATCTCCAGCAGCTGGTTCTTTAGATCATTTGTCGACGCCTTGTTTCTCAGCGGAGACCGCAGGCTCTCCTGCTGCTCCTTGTGCTTGTTGCGCTCCGACATCTCACCTGTCTGCTATTAGTCCCAGTAGCGCTTCACCTGCTGATGCTGCAATGGCCCACTGGATCTCGTCCTTGTCTCTTGGTGCTCTCCCCGTCTTGTACGTGCTAATGCCATCCCCCTGATCTCCAGTCTATGCTCTTCAAAACCAAAACACGGACGCCAAAGGAAAACGGCCTGATTTTGGCAAGCGACACCCGTGCACCAGGGAGGGGAGAAAGAGGAGGATACGATGCAGAGGTGGCTAGGGGCAGTGAAGAGCAGTGAAGAGCAGTGAAGAGCAGTGGAGAAGTGAAGAAGGGAGGCCGAAGGAGTGTGCCGGAGGAGTGGAAGCAGCGCAGAGCACTCAGAGCACACAAAGCAAGCACGCAGAATAGACAAGATGGTAAGTGGGATGGAGCAGCAGAGGAGAAGTGAACGCGATTACTAACAGGGGTACGACTCTATGACACTCTAATAGCTACGATTAAAAAAAATGCAAAGAGAGAACCAGAGCAAGGGGCCTGTGCAGAGTGTGTCTGTGTCCCTAGCAAGGACGAAAAGAGACTTGCAGGAGTACGAGGAGATTCCGTCTGTGGCGATCGAGTACAGCCCGGAGAACCCGATGAAGATCAGACTGCACATCACGCCGGAGGAAGGATACTACAGTGGCGGGCGGTTTGAGTTTGACTGCGTTGTTCCTGAAGACTACCCGAACAAGTCACCGGAGTTCAGGTGCTTGTCGAAGATATACCACCCGAATATCGACCTGGAAGGGCATGTGTGCTTGAATATACTGAGAAACGACTGGAAGCCAACGTTGACGTTGCAGTTGGTGTTTGCCGGTATACTCCACTTGTTTTTGCAGCCGAATCCTAACGACCCGTTGAACAAGGAGGCAGCCAACGATCTAGCCAAGTATCCACGGCAGTTTGTGGAGCACGTCAAGGAGTCCATGTTTGGGGGCTACGTTGGGGGCGTCAAATTTGACAGGGTTGCCGAGGGAACCTACAGAAGAAGCTACTACTGATTTCTGAACTCTCAATGAGAGGCAACTTGGACAAGCCATTACTAATTTCTGTATTCGGTCAACGAGTCTGTATTGCAAGTGTACAACATAATATATAGGTCCAGTAAGTCATAATAGTAATAAAAGTAAAAAGTGCATCACAAATGATGTATGTATAGGAAAGAAAGCAAAATCCGGTTTATAGCGCAGCAGAAATGAGAGGGGACAAAGGGAGGGCAGCAAAGAGCAGGCTACTCACACCTTTGAGTGGCCGTCATGAGAGAGCTCTCCGTCGTAGCTCACCTCTGGCACAAAGTAAGAGTCTGGGATAGAGTAAACTTCCGAGCTGGACGAGTCAATAGCGGTTAGAGACTCGTGTGCAACGTCGCCGTGGCCGTTGTTAATCACGATAGGCTGCGAGGAAGTAAGCGACGAGGTGGCAGGCTCTGTGTAGAGGGTTTCCGAAGGGTGAGGCTGGTTGTACATGTCATGGTAGGACAACACTGGCTTTGTGTGGGTAGTGAAGTTCTTCTTAGCAGCCAAGTTCAAGAACGGAGCAGGCGTGGACTGTCTGACGCATCTGGAGGCAAAGTTAAAGTGCTGGGACATGGCGGTTGTGGTGTAGGCGGGGTAGCTGGATTGTAGGTCGAAAGGCTATGTACTTGGTGTAAACAGGCTATGTATTTGGTATACTCTGCTATGTATTTGGTATACTCTGCTATGTATTTGGTATACTCTGCTATGTATTTGGTATACTCTGCTCCTCAGCACACATCACTCCACTCTCCTGCTAGACATGCTCATCTATTTATACCTGCTGGTCGCTGTGGTCAGAAATGGGCAGATGGCAATCTGTGGACTTCCTGGCACCGCCGTGATCCGTGACTCCGTGGACCGTGACTCCGTAACCCCGTGCCCCGTACTGGCGGCTGCTCTGGCTGCACACATTGGACGAAAGGGAGTTCGGGACAAATGGCAAAAAGGCACATGCACGCCGCCTATGATTCACGCGAGTCTGGGGAAACGGAGCTTTTATCAGGCGATTGCACGCATTGCTGGCTGTGATGATTCAGGGAGCTGCGCAGTGCAGCCGCGCCGGCCAAACGGCGCTGGCTGGTTAGCCCCGTATTCCGGTAGCAAAGAGCAGGGGAACGGGCCGTTGTGGGAGGCATGCGGTGCATGGGGCAACGGGCAAAGGGTGAAGGGCAGGGCTACGTGGTCAAGAGCTAAAGTCAAGAGCCAGCAGCATGAGAGTCACCAGGAGCAGGGTCAAGAGTCAAGGTCAAACTCAAGAGTCAAACTCAAGAGTCAAGAATCAAGAGTCAAGAGTCAAGAGTCAAGAGTCAAGAGTCAAGAGTCAAGAGTCAAGAGTCAAGGCCAAGGGTCAAAAACCACAGTTCTTACTCCCCTATCCCCTAACCCTCTCTTGCCTAAACAAACCCAGATCCTCATCCCCTCTTGTCCCACTGCCCCATGGCTGCTCAAAATTCAACACCTGCAACAGGCTCAAACTCTCCCTCCCCAGCTCGTCTCACAAACACCGTATTCTCTGAAAAGTAGCTTTCCTTCCACGCCCTCATCATACTACCTTCAAATGGACCGTACACCTCGTCATCTGGCTCCAGACTCCACTTGTACTCCCACATCTGCTCGCCACCCGTCTCTGGTTCTCTCTCTCTTTTCCGGCTCACGTACTCACATCCTGTCACACCTCTGTACATCCGTATAAGCTCCTCTCTCGTCAACTCGTACACGTGTACTTGCTGTCTCTGATTGCCCGCCATCCGATCGTTCAACAGCTCGATCGCATCCGTTAGCTCCCTAATCTCCGTCTTGATAGCTCTCACCTCTTGAGCGCTCTTGCTCCGTTTGTCCTTCCTCTGCCGCTTAGTCTCAAGATTCAGTCTTTTCAATAGCTCCATCGGAGTCTCCACAGGCTCCATGTTGGATATCAATCTGTCCAGTAAACTCTGCGTGCTGATCAGCCGACCTTGCTTCTTATTCTCTACGTACCGCTCATGCGCCTGCAATTTCCTGGCCTCCTCAGCATCCTTTGCCCGTTCAATATCCTGCTTCTTGACCCCTTTCAACCACCCGTCCCTCTCACCCGCTTCTTCAGGCCCGTCTTCTCTCTCTTCATCGTCAGAGCTCGGCTCTCTCCTCACATAGTTGCCCATCTCGTCAAAATATCCTTCTCTATACTCCCGATCCATATTGAACGCCTCCATCTTAGGCCCCTTTGCAATCCTCGTATATTCATCCTCCTCACCAGACTCTCCATCCTCCTTCTCTTCGCTGTCAATACCCATGTATCCGTTTACTGTCTCCACTTCTGGTAACTCCACCTCATCTTTCTCGTTCAACTCGTTCTGAAATTGTTCTATACCTAAAACTCCAGAGTGCTTCTGCTTCTTCTTCTTCTTACTATTGGCTTCTGGCTTTTCGCCTTCTTTATCACTCGCAAACATGTCATCATCACTACCCTCACCCTCTTCTTGCTTCTCGGCCCCACCTTTCAACTCCTCTTCCTCGTCATCATCCTCTTCGGATGACGTATCGGATTCGTAGGCCTCATTCGCAACCTTACCATTACCTCTCCTTCTCTTCCTTGTATCTAAGTCTTGCAAAAATAACCTATCTTCACTAACCTCAGAAACACTGCCATTGCTCATTTCCTGCGTATATGTGCACTTGATAATATACTCGACACCCTCTTATCCACTCTTCTCTCACACTTATATGAAGGTTGCATCCTCAAAAAGCTTCAAATTGTGCTGAAATTCTGATTTATCGAGAGGTTCATTTTTTTTCAGTGACATTTTTTTCACCTCTAGTTATTAATAATCAATTCAGATGCCAAAGACAACTGTACCCGTGTAAAGTGAGACACCAACACCACCAGAAATGCCGAGTGAAACATCTGATTTGAAGACGAACGAAAACGACCCGTTGGATTTCAACCAGCTACTTAATTTGGAAGACCAGTACTACCAGGAAGGCTACACGGAAGGACAGCTCCATGGAATCAACTTACAATTCAAGGAAGGGAAAGAGCTTGGGATCCAGACTGGGTTCCAAAGATTTCTTATAATAGGGCAGTTTAGGCAATTTGTGCTATGTGCGATCAAACATATCGACGAGCAGATCTCTTTGGGTTACACTGAGACCGCCATTGGTAACAGGGACCATAACAAACTAAGGAAGCAGTATGAGGCAGTCTATCAACTGTTGGACACTCTTTTTGAGCAGGGGGACTTGAAAATTAGCAACAGTGATGCAGATGTTGAAAAATATGAGAAGATTGTTAAGAGCTGCAGAGCAAAGATTAGATCTCTAAGTGGGTTTATCGGTTTCAGTGAGTTTTATCAATCCATAGAACAAACCTGCCTGAGCGTTGGCCTGAGTGTCCCTGATCAGACTATTACTGGTGCCGATTCTGATATGTGGTGAAAAATAGTAACGACAGGACACAAAGCAGATATGATTTTAATGACTATATTCTCTCTTATATACATAATACATTCCTAATTCTTAATTGATTTCATCGTCGTTTTGAATGTAATTTTCTATTTCAAAGCCAACCTCATTAGCAAATTGTTTCACAATATTGTATCTGACATTACATCTCCATTTACTATTCCCGCTTATGGAATCAGCGGCAGAGTTCGATTTCACTAGAGTCTTTAACGATGTCAAGGTGGCCAATTCGGTCATCAGTTCCACATCAGTGATCATCGAATCCCCTGTATCTGGACCTTCATTACTCTCATATATAGACGAGAGAATAGCAAGCAGTCTCTCCAGGGAGAAATTCTGTGGACAATAGAGTCTATTGCTGCCGATTGATTTGCCACGAGCCGATGAAGTGTCATGTCTTTTCTTGTTTACCCTATACTTATTTTTCACACGGGCATCTCTCTGTTTGGTAAAAAAATGAAGATCAAATCTTGGCTCATTAATGGAAGCCAAATAAGATGCTACTATCAAGTATTTTGTCTTTCTTGATAGCTCATAATTTCCTGTATCCACGCTATCATTCTTGGTTTCGCCTGCCCCCTTACCAATTGGTTCTGGATCCCTGATACCACTATTAGTATCCATCATTTCAATAAGTCTATATTGAGCTTGCAGATACGGTTTCAACTTTATGAAGGTGTACAATGCGTCACTCACGTTGGTGACCAATCCTTTATTTTTGACAACCGGTTCTAAAAACATGGGCCACAGCTTACTCAACACTGGGATAATCAACGATATATCTGTTCCAAAAAAAGAAGAGTAAGTATCATAAATCAGATTCACAAAGTTCTTGAAGAAGCTCTTCATTTGAGTATCCGTTATGTCTGTCAGGCTGTTATCCAGTTTCAATTGTTGTAACCAAGAATCCTCACACATCTGGTACACTATAATATCTTTTAGTTCCTCGACACTATATGGTTTAAAGAAAACCGTTGGTATTGAGAGTGTGGGTATATTTAGTAGGTCTGCTCTTTTCACCGTGAAGACAAAACAGAACGAGTCAAATAGCGGGCTCTGCTCATGGATTCTTGCCAGTGTTGCACAGAGATCTCCCGGATGGTCCATCAACGGGAGCCTGTCAAATCTGTCCAGCACAATCACTGTGGGCTTGTCCAATACGCCGACAGTCTTCGGCCTTTCCTTGAGTTTCAAGTGTGCCAATTGCTTCAAGCATTCCACAAACGAAGAAACGCTATCGCACGACGACACCAACGCCGACCCTTCGGGCTCACCGTGCCTCAAGAATATCGCCACCAGGTTTCTCAAGATTCTTTGGAAAAGGACTCTTTTCGACACACATGACTCGCAGTCCACCTGGAAGTGTTCTATGCCGTGTTCCGATTTCAACACACCCAAGTATCTGTTCAACGTGTACGATTTGCCGGTCGAAGGTGCTCCTTCGAGGACCAAACACGGCTCCAATGCCTCTTTGTCCGGCCGAATAAACGCCTCTATCGTTTTGAGCTCCTGCTGCCGGTACTTCATGCCTGATCCACCGCTGTCTGCCCCCACGGCCAGACCACCGTACCTGTTCCTTTATGAGCACCAGCAGACCACCTGAAATCACCATGGACACCTTTTGTCCTAACGAGAAATAGCCCGGAAGCCGCACAAACGTCACATTACATAAGACATCACGTACTAAAGCTTAGTATGCCGTAATACCTGACATAACAAAAGGTCCCCGGCGGCCACGTAACAACTGACATAACGCACTTGCACTACTGACGTAACACATGACATACGCCGACGCGGTACGCCAAGGGAGGAAAGAGACGCGTTGGGCTTAAGATAGCCAGCCATATAAGCAGAGACACGGTTGTAAGTCTGGAGTAGACTCTTCTGGGTGGCAGGATCACAAGCCGATAGAGAAGGTAACATACAAGCTGCTGCACAGTAGAGTAGTGAGCGCCAATGCTGTCTGAAAAGAGCCCGGGAAACAAGAAGCTGAGCTCGGGGCCTGCATCCTCTCCAAAGATGAAGCAGGCTTCATTGCTCTCGTTTTTTAACAAGTCGCCAGCAGGTGGGCAGGCCAAGAAGGCTGCCGGCGCTAGCAATGACACCATCACGCCTAACTCATCGTCTCCGCTGAGAAAGGAATACAGTGGCAAAGAGAATGAAGCGGTGCAGAAATCGAGACGCCCAGAGGCCACGAGAGAGAGCAACCCTGGCGGCACGGCCAAATCTATTTCTACGCCGCCAAAATCAGCACTCAAAGAGGACAAGAAAAGGGTCCCTACTGATGACGAAGATGATCTGATTGACTCTACTTTCGACTCTGCAGTTAATCTGCCTTCATCGCCACTAAAGAGCTCCGGAAGAAAGGCCAGAAAGATCAACTACGCAGAGCTATCCGACGAAGAAGCAGACGAGGAAATCTCCAATACAAGCATGCAAAGAAAGAAAAGAAAACTACAGTCTAGAGTTTTGGATAGTGAAGACGACGATGACTATAAAATGAACGACAGCGAGCTCGAACAGAGTGACGACGACGTCGACGACAAGTTTGTTGTTCCTGACGACTTTGAAGATGACAAAATGGACCTTGACGGTGAATCAGAGGACGAAAACTCCATCAAAGTTTCCAAGACAAAGTCTAAGAAGTCAAACGCTAAAAAGCCAACACAATCTTCTCCAGACACATCTTATTCCTCAACTCCATCCAAGTCCAAACTGGCAGAGAAGTTTGCTGCCGGAAGTGTCTTTACTCCAAGCAAGAATTCCTCTCCTCAGACCAAGAGACAGCTAGTTGATTTAACGCCTCAAAAGAAGTTTGCTAAGGAAAATGAAGAGCGCTACCAATGGTTAGTTGACATTAAAGATGCCGATGGCCGTGACGAAACGGACCCTGAGTATGATCCACGTACTTTGTACATCCCCAAATCTGCATGGGCAAAATTTACTGCTTTTGAGAAACAGTACTGGGAGATAAAATCCAAAATGTGGGACTCTGTTGTCTTCTTCAAGAAAGGTAAGTTTTATGAACTATATGAAAAGGATGCTGATATTGCACATCAAAAGTTTGACCTAAAGTTGGCCGGTACTGGTAGAGCGAACATGAGATTGGCAGGTATTCCAGAGATGTCATTTGATTACTGGGCTAAGAGATTTATTGACGAAGGTTACAAGGTTGCCAAAGTTGATCAGAAAGAGTCACTGTTGGCAAAGGAAATCAGAGAGAAGAATGCGATTTCCAAAGAGGATAAAGTTATCAAGAGAGAGCTATCTTGTGTCTTGACAGCTGGTACCTTAACCGATGAAGGTATGTTGAGCGATGAGATGTCAAAGTACTGTTTGTCCATCAAAGAGATCACAAACGACGATAGTTCAAAGACTTTTGGTGTCTGCTTTGTTGATACTGCCACTGGAAAAATCCAGCTGACTCAATTCGATGATGATGCAGAATGTAACAGGTTGGAAACATTACTAGCCCAGGTTCAACCTATGGAGGTTTTAACAGAAAAGTCGAGAATTAGTTCTTCTGTTATGAAGATCTTGAGGTTTAATGCCCATCCTGGAGCTATCTTTACTTTTTTGAAACCAGAAGAGGAGTTCTGGGATCATGATGTGACTTTTGAGAACTTGACAAGAGGAAAATATTTTGAAGCTGAAGATTTGGATGATCTATCAAATTATCCAAAAGTTCTTGTCGAATTCTATAAGAAAGAAAAGAACATTGGATTTTCAGCGTTTGGGGCTTTACTATGGTACTTGAGATCTCTGAAACTGGATTCCTCAATCATCTCCATGGGTAATCTAGAACAATATGATCCGTTTAAGAGCAGTTTTGCCAAAAGAACCATGAGATTAGACGGTGTCACTTTACAAAACTTGGAGATATTTAGTAACTCATTTGATCAAAGTGATAAAGGTACTTTGTTTAAGCTTTTGAATAGAGCTGCAACACCTTTTGGTAAAAGAGCTTTTAGAAGCTGGGTTGTGCACCCATTAATGTCAAAGGATAAAATTGAGGCCAGATTAGACTCTGTGGAGAATTTGATGAACGATGATGACTTAAAACAGTTACTAGAGACAAAATTAAGTAAGCTGCCTGATTTGGAAAGATTATTAGCTAGAATCCACTCTGGAAGTTTAAAAGTCAAGGAATTTGCAAAAGTTATTGATGGTTTTGAAACGATTTCCTCTTTAATAAAGATTTTAAAGAGCACATACGGTTCTGATGGCTCTACTATGGGTGGCCAGCTAGCCTCTATTGTGAGTAATTTTCCTTCCAGTTTAGAATCTTGTGTTTCTAATTGGTCTAATGCATTTGATAGATCTTTAGCTTCCTCCGAGGGGATCATTGTTCCAGAGAGAGGTGTTGAACCTGATTTTGATGAGAGCGATGATAAAATCAAATCTTTGGAGAAAGAGCTTGGTGATATCATCAGACAGTATAGACGTGAATACAAGTGCCAAGAGATGTGCTACAAAGACAACGGTAAAGAGATTTATCAAATTGAAGTTCCAATCAAGGCCGTTTCTAGAATTCCAAAAGATTGGCAACAAATGGCAGCGACTGCCAAATGTAAACGTTACTGGTCTCCAAAGGTGAAGGTCACTGTCAGACAACTGATGGAAGCTAGGGAGCTGCATAAAATATTAAGTGATTCTCTGCAACAGAAAATATATGCTAAATTTGATTCGGACTATGAGATTTGGTCATCTTCAGTGAGATCAATTGCCGAGATGGACTGTCTTATCTCTTTAGCTAGATCTTCAGAATGTTTGGGAAGTCCAATGTGCAGACCCGAGTTTATTGAATCTGAGAGGGCGGAGCTTGATTTTAAAGAGTTAAGACACCCATGTTTTATTCCCGGTGGTGTCTCAGGAACAAAGGATTTTATTCCTAATGATGTTGTTTTGGGTGCCAACAACGAAGGCCATATAGGTCTCTTGACAGGTGCTAACGCTGCAGGAAAATCCACATTGTTGAGAATGACCTGCGTGGCTGTCATCATGGCCCAAATTGGTTGCTTTGTCCCTGCTGCCAGTGCGAGATTGACGCCTACAGATGCTATTATGACGAGATTGGGAGCCAACGATAACATCATGCAGGGAAAGTCTACTTTTTACGTTGAGTTATCAGAAACCAAGAGAATGCTGGAGTTTGCGACACCCAAGTCATTGATCATTTTAGACGAGCTTGGAAGAGGTGGGTCATCGAGCGATGGGTTTGCTATTGCCGAGGCGGTTTTGTATCACGTTGCTACGCACATTCAGGCCATTGGTTTTTTTGCTACCCATTACGGAATACTAGGTCAATCGTTTGCCACCCACCCTAGAATCAAGCCGTTACGGATGGGTATCTTAGTGGACGACGAATCCAAAAACATCACATTTCTCTACACTCTAGAGCCCGGCAAGTCCAATGGTTCTTTTGGTATGCACGTTGCATCCATGTGTGGTGTCCAGAAAGAGATTGTCGACAAGGCGGAGGAGGCAGCCAAGAACTGGGAACACACCTCCAAGCTGAAAAAGGCTGCGTCTCAGGACGAGAACGCTGTTCCGCTGGGTTTACAAAGCGATTTGAGCTGGCTGCTAGGCGGCAAGAGCATTGCAGACAGCTGCGCCGTGTACAACGAGGACATCAAGAAGTGCGCTTTGTCTTCGGTGTTCTCCATGATTGAGCAAATGTAATGTCTCTTTCCACCCCTATATAACGGAGCCGTGGCTTCTCTATCTTCTATATAATTAGATATGTATTTATATTAATGTCTTTTCATGTCTTTTCATGTCTTTTCATGTCTTTTCATGTCTCTTAAAAATTGGAACTGCGCCACATACGGACTTTGCCCGATTTTTCAGGCCTCCCCTTAAACTGGGTCACCATGGATCGGAGCAGAGAGGTAGAGGACGGAGAAGGGGAGTGACATGCTGGAGAAGTGAGGAACAGGAGAAGCGAACCATGGCAGGAGATATGAGGGACAGGCTGCCTAATAGGAGGCGGGGATTGCTGGATGAGTGCGGTCAAATTGCAAATGTCAGCATCGAGTCCATAGAGTCACTGACGGACGAGGACCACTCGAGATGCGGTGATACAGGGCGTGTGAGTGGAAGCCGGGAGGCGGATAGCCTGGATGTGGGAGATGGAGAAATACAAGTGTTGCGGACAGTAAACAGGAGAAAGCGAAAGGCGCCTAACGACGGGGGCTTGGATGATGTGGTTGGCGCTGTGCGATCAAGATCCTTGTCCGATATAGTCAAGAGACTGTCATCACAGCCGGGAAACGCCGATTCATCTAGGGAAACAGCACGCCTTGAGGGCAAAACGATAGCGTTGGAAAGACATAATGTCGTGCGCACGGACCACCAGCCTTGGGTTGGTAAATACTCACCAAAGGCAGTTTCAGAGATATGCATACACAAAAAGAAGCTACAGGAGGTTTACACGGCCATTGAGTCCATGGTAAAAGAAGACAATGGATTTGCAAGAGACAGGAATAGACTTATAGTTTTAAGTGGGCCCTGTGGGTCGGGCAAAAGTACCGCAGCTAAGCTCATCAGTGAGGAGGTGATGTCTAAGAGACACACGAAACAGGCCTTTGAAATGAAATCCAAGATACCAAGTGTGCTGGACTTGGGTATTGTATCCGATTCTGGTTTACCAATTAATGAAGGCTTTCAATATGTCACAGAATACCATAATTTGACAACATCAACTTCGAAAGCCACATCTTCTGTGACCCATTTCTCGGATTTCTTGGAACAATGCAAACTTCTAACGTCTAGCAACCTCAAGTGTATAGTTATTGATGAGCTTCCAAACCTTTACCATAGAGAAACCCTGAAGAAATTCCAGGAAACTATCATAGATTGGATAACCACCGAAGAATCCATTAACCTTCCGCCTTTGATAATATGCATCACCGAGTTGGACGTTGATGATGAGAAAACAGGCAGCAATTTCAACATAGACACAACATTCAAAGTTGAAACTATACTGGGAATAGGTGTTATGGGACTTGAAGATTTTCATGGATGGAAAAGGATTAGATTTAATCCCGTTGCAAAGACTTTTTTGAAAAGTGCATTACAGAGAGTGGTTGATGCAGAGCAAGTGCACTTTAGACATATTCCTAAGACTATAGTGAACCAAAAAATTACCGAACTAAGTAAGATTGGTGATCTACGCAATGCGATCAACATGCTTGAATACTGGTGCCGATTCTACTATAATGCACAAGAACAGGAGAGGGAGAAAAGAAATGAATTTCTATCAAAAGAGACTGGGTTGAACTTTTTCCATTCGATTGGTAAGATAGTCTACGGTACCCAGCATCCAGAGGAGGAATTACTGAATTTTACAAAGAGATTGAACCTATCGTATACAGGAGAAGGATTATGGAATACCACCAATTTGAGATCTAATAACATCAATTCACTAACAGTTGAAAATGTCAGCAGTGATATCTTATCCATTACAGAAAAATTCAATTTAACCTTGTTAGAGAACTATACATCGATTAACCCACCAAATACTGAAGACAGATTTAATTTGGTGAACGTGCTTTCTACTACAGATTTACTGAATTCTTTAGTGAATTCAAGTAATAGTAATAGTGGAGGAAGCCTTAAACATGAATCTGAATTGATCACGTATTTTGGCTGTTTAGGAGTGAGACTTTGTTGCGATAAGTTGAAGAGTCAGCAACAGCAATCCAGTGGATCATCATCTACTAGACCGAGTTCCAAGATGAGGTTTTCAAGGGACAGTAAAGTATTGAGAAAGGCCCGATCCATTTGGAACGAAATAAATGAATTTTTGTATAATAGAGCCAAGTTTCTGATCAATCGGGGGAGTTATGCACAGCTCAGCAGAAGTGATGCCTTGCTATACGATGGGTTTTACAAATCGTGTATTCTGAACTCCAAAAGATTAAGAAAAGGCAGCCAGTTTAGTGATCTAGGGAGAGTTCGAAGGCTAGGAGGAGATTTTAAAAATGTGATTATAGCTGATACCGAGTTTGAAGATGAAAACCAAGAAGACAGTAAGGACATGGGCAAGTATGATTTAAAACGTCTAGAGGATATATATCTAGGTTTTCATGGCGATGAAGTATTCACAAGGGAACAAGTTGGTGAAGATGAAGACGATGAAGAATTTGACGAAGATCCAATTTTTGATTCCCAGCAAGAGGAGGAGGATAGAAAGAGACAGGAAGAATCCAAGTTTAGGTTATCTCTAGAGGAAGAGTGGAGTGATTTTGATGAATCTGACGATCCATTTAGTGATGATTCAATGGTTATGAAGATGTGAGGAAACGGGGTAGGGATACATTAAAGGGATGAAATTGAATTATAAAGGAGAGCAAACGCAGGTTTAAGTACAGAAAAGAGGCAAGTAGTTTGGAAAAAGAAAAGCAGATGTACCCTCTAGAAGTATAAGGAACAATCTATATATAACAGAGAGATGATGGAGATATGTAAGGGCTAAGGCTAGCAGAGAAAATAATACAGTCAAATGAATAATAATCAAGAAAACAACAAAAATAAAGGTAATGCACAAGAAAAGCCAATAAACTAAACAACCGGTTGTATTATTGCTCTATTGAGGTTGAATTTTAATAGTTAAGTTTGATTCAATGTGCCTTGTTAGCTTCTTCCAATGCGTGCTCAAAGAAGTGTTCGTCTTCACTTAGATTTTCCTTAATGATATCCAAACCTCCTTGAAAGTCGCCGCCAATGTAAAGTTGAGGGAAGGTTGGCCAGTCGGAGAAAGCCTTCAAACCCTGTCTGACGGCATCGTCTTTCAAGATATCAAAGAAGCCGAATCTCACCTGGTGTTCTCTCAAGATAGCCACCAACTGTCTTGAGAAGCCACATTGAGGGGCGGACGGGGTACCTTTCATGAAGAGCATGATTGGAGCTGCTGTGGTTAGTTTAGTCAATCTTGCGTTCAGCTGTTCTGGGGTCTCTTCATCGACCAAGGACTCTGGGGATGCCTCTGGAGCAGCAGACGCAGCAGACGAGGCTGGGATGGCGGCGTTTGATCTGGAAGGCGATTGGAGGGAGGCTGATGGTTTCTTTTCGGTGAACTGGTCCAGTGCCAGGACAAACTCCTTAGGGTCGGCACCGCTCAGTTCTTTTAGGATGGTTCCGTTTCTGATGAGCACAAAGTAAGGCACAGCAGAGATATCAAAGAGGTCGGATATCTCTGGGAACGAGTCGGCGTTGATCGAGAGGAACGAGGTGTCTGCGTTCTGAGGCGAGTCTGCCAAGGTGGACACCACCTTGTTCATTTGGATGCAAGGCGACGCCCATGGCGTGTGGAAGTAGAGTGCCATGAGCTTGCTCTGCTCGGAGGTTAAATCCGAGAACTGTTCCTGAGATGTGATTTCAATGAGGGCCATGGTGGGTTGTGTGTGTGCGTGCAGAGCGGTTCCAGGGGGGTTCTGTGTTGTACCACGCGTATGTATGTCTGCCAGTGTCTCGGGGGTGTTCCTGATGCAGTTCTGTAACTGGTCCAGACTCTCCACCGCACCACCGTGCCAGCCTTATACCGCTAACCACCACTCCAGAGTGAATGAGCTGTGTCCAGTGAATAAATACCGGTTTCGAGACTTGGGCGGGCGGCCTGGCGGCCTGGCGAGTTTGTCAGCCCGCGCGGTGTCTGGGCTGTGCTGTGCTTACAAAACGTTCTGCTTTCATTGGCTGTGGCGGGCTGCGCAGCATCGTATCGGCTGTAAGTGTGTGGCGATGAGGGGGCGCTAGGGGAGTGTGTGGTGGAGCAGGTGTGTGGGGAATATCGGTGTGTGTGCCACGGAGCAGACGAGGCGGTGCCACGGCAGAGAGCGTCTACATCAGGCACAGGTTACGGCGCACCGCCACAACGGACTTGCCACATATGCACACGCACCGCCACCCACTCCTCGCATCCTCGCATCACGTAAACAATCACATAGCACCATGACGTAAGCAGCCACCGCTGCCCCTCCATGCACGCCAAGCGCGCCACCGCCACACACAGCCACAAGACACCCGTCTAAGCAGAATTTTCATGCTCCGGAGTTTTGGTTTGTTTTTTTTATTAAAGATTTTCTAAATTTTCCGCTAAACGGTGGAATTGGAGAAGTGCAAGCAGTAGAGCCGGAATAACTGCACCATGTGGTGATGACGTTGCAGGGCGTGTGCGCCGTTTAAAAGACCTACAACAGCCTCGGCAAAGCACGCTGTACAGGTTCGACGTACAACACCGCGTTGGATAGGTTGTGAGACTTGGTATCACGTGCACCAGTGGACACTGATCTTTGCAGTGAGCGTCTCGGATAGTATACAGAATTAGGTGCTAGAATAACATGAACTTGACTGTAAGTGCTGCGACCCAGGGCAGGGTCCTTTATCCCATCTGATTATCTTGCATACCCGCCGTTACTAACAGAACATGCTGACTCCCCCTCCATCTCTCGTATAGGCCTTTAAGCAGACTCTCCCTAGTATCGTGCTGCCCCCTGACGTGCCGTCTCCCATCAAGAAACTGGAGTCAAACGTCTCTGCAGATGTCAACCCTGCCATCCTGCTGCCACAGCCAGTGTTCCATCACCACCAGGCCATACAACATGATAACGAATCACCACACCGACAAAACCAGCCGATACGATCCCCACAACACCCACAATACATTTCCACCTCGCATTTCTTACCTTACACACCTTTAAGCTTAAACAAACAAAGAATCGAAGTGTACGTTTTACAAAACATGAAATTGCTACAGGACAAAGAGAGACAGCAAATCGATAAACAGCACGTCACCGCACACACCATCTCCAAAGAGCAAGATCAGTCAATATCAGAGCACTCAGATTCGACTGCTCATTCAACCGTCTTTTCCCCTGAAAACACAGCAACTTCCACTCCTCACGTGACCCCAGTGTTGTCTTCACCTGCTTCCTTGTGCCACTCAAACACTCCTACAAATCAATCCGCAAAGAGAAAAAGAGGTAGGCCAAGAAAGAACCATACTGCTTCATCCCAGGCTGCTCCACCTGCAAAATCTTATAAACCGTCAAATGATAAGGTGACACAACAACAGCCGCAGCATAAAGTGCAGTCAGACACATCTTCTTTAGACTGTGCAAGTTTGAACTCGGACGGCATGGATCCTTATCCGCCCAAAGCGACCACATCCACAGAGTTATCTAAGACGAACATTGTAGAGCCAGCTCCAGCTAGTTCAACGTCAGTGGTGCCGGGTAGTGCCTCAGATTCGCCGGCGTCTGTATCCAACCCTTTAAATACCGCTTTAGAGATTCCTGTCGTTGCACCTGCAAAGAAGAAAAGAGGCAGACCTAGACTACCGCCTTTAGAAAATAGAGAAAAATCTAAATATACCAAAAAGCTCACGGTTCCCACAAACACAATATCATCTGTTTTGTCAAAGGAAAGCAAGCGTCAGAAATTGACCAATAGTGAACAACAACAGCAGATCACAGCAGAGAAAAAAATCGTCATTCAACAATTCTAGACCTCAAAATAACAGCAAAATTGCTACCTGAATACCAGCATTTCATAACTACCCTTCATTTCTAATCACCCACTTAATACTTCTATTTTATCTTAGCATTTTTACAAAACAGAAGCAAATACGAAAGAAAAGGACAACCGTTTGGTATGTTTTCTTTTCTGCTTCTTGACAGTTTTCCTGACCCTTAATTAATTTCATGTATATTCATATATGCGTTCTTTTTGTTTTCAAAAAAACATGTATTCATTAATCAACTACCATGTCACTGATATCCACATCTGAGAGACTTTTCTTTTCATGCATCTCCATGACTAATTTCTTATTTTCAAAGATTATCTGATCCAAGCAAGTGCCTTTAAAGCCCATGTTCTCACCTTCAAACAATTTCAAATAATCGATAAGATTTCTTGACCTTTGTGAATGCTCAACTGCAAAGCATCTTAAATTTCCATTTTTTATTAACTTGGTAGCATCGTCAACCTTATTAAAATCTAAACTATGAAACGCATATCGTCCATCTTTATTATCCAAAAAATCCCTCTGCTTTTGACTCGAAAGTAAACCATCCTTCATTCCAAACTCAGACGTGAAGACAGCGTCCAAATCCGACTCCTCGGTTGCTGGTGAGTCAAAAGTTGAAGGAGTTACTTGGTCAATGTTTATTGCCTCGTTTGAGTCAGCATCATCGAGATCCAGCTCACTGTGAGGATCCAGAAAAACCTCAGTGTTCTGTATCTGTGGAGTGGTGATGCTATTCTCAATGCCATTGTACTTCTTTGCAGACTGCAACAGATCCATGATGTTGACTGGTTTTCTTTTCTTTGTACCTAAACTCTTACTTCTTTTTGTTGAAGGGGGCTCTGTAGTAAACGAGCTCTGAAGTTTAGGTGCGGTTTTGTCAACTATCACAATGGCATCACTTTCTGATAGTTCATCATCAGAATTGAAAAGATCCAAGGAGTCCAATATATTATGTGTCATCTTGCTTTGCATTGTATTTATTGCACCCGCAACAATTTTGTCATCATTCTTTTTTATTTCCTGTTTAACCAATGCATGACTTTGATCCTCCCCCTCCATTGTGCCGCAAACTGGAAGGCCACAGTCACTGAATGAATCACCCTGAGAAGTTTGTATAACATTTTCAGCCTTGGAAGCTGGAGAATTGGCGGACTTTTTGAAAATAAATTTCGTGTCAATATCACAATCAGAATCATCAAATTCATCTTCAGATACCGGGAGCCTGCTTCCCTCCTCTTTAACCTTTTCAGCTTCTGTTTCTACTTTGATATTTTTCACAAAGGATATGTCATCGTCATCGCAATCCAAAAGCATATCTAAACTAATAGTTGCCGAAGAACTGTCCTTTCCGTTAGCCAGCGATTGTGAAGCACCATTTTCAATAAATTTTCTTTTAGAAGACTTCTTTTCACCAAAAATCTGACTAGAGCTAAAATCAACGTCTTCTTGCTCTTGACTGAAAACAATATTGTCTTCTAAAGACAAATCATGATTTTTAGTATGTTTCGTATCTGCACCCTCATCAGTGTCCGACAGGTCACCGGCATCATGTGATACAACCAACCTTCTCTTCTTCAATGGAATCTTCTCCCTAATCTCATCCGCTAATGATCTATTTGACTCTTTCCGCCTGACAAGGTGACTTACGTTTCTAAAACCTGTTTCAGCATTGTCAGGAATATTGAATATTCTTTTTGGTTTTTCGGGTTTATCTTTCTTAGCTTGCCTGGTTGCTGTCTTCGACTTGGTGGATTTCTTGTTCAAATTCTCCTTTGCCATCAGTTTTAGGAATGCATCTGTGCTACTTCCTCTTTCCTGTCTCAACAGCCATTCATTTTCTTCTGGAATCTCAATAAATTTCTTTTCCGGATTCGGATTATACATAGAAGGAACGATTCTATCGCTTTCAACAAAATCAATACCATTACCCAGTCTCATCTGATTTTGAATCCATTGATAATTATCCATAGCTTTATCAAATTTCTCACGCTCATTTGCAGAAAACAATAAAATAACTTTACCATCTCTTTTTCTACCAGTTCTACCCATTCTTTGAATATTTTTGATAGGAGAAGAAGTTGAGTCAAAGCAAATAATGAGATCAACTTCCCCAATATCCAGACCCTCTTCACCAATGGATGTAGCCACTAAAATGTTGTATTCGCCTTTTTTAAACTTATCGATTAACTGTTTCTGTAAGTTTTGATTCATACCTTTCAACTGAGCCATCTCAGAAGAGGTTACAGTATCATTATCATTGGCGGAGGCCTTTCTTGTAGCTTCTTCTGCGTAATTATCTTGTTGGCCTTTCTTACCTCTCTTTTTCTTGTTTGATTTACTTAAAAATTTCTGCTCATCAAATTTCTCTTTTTCTTTAGCTTGTCCAATAAAGATATGGGGGCGTAAAAGGTTTGGCGATCTCTTTGCAAGGTTGTAAGACTCTATACACTTGACAATTTCCAGTGCATTTTCTCGAAATTCAGTAAATATAATGACAGAACCATCACTAACGTTCCTATTTTCAAAGAAATCAACTAATTCATCAACCATATATTGAAATTTTGTATGTGACAAGACACCTCTAATGCAATTTCCTTTAATTGAATTCAAATCATCTTCATTTATTAAATTTTCAGTGTAGTCTTTCATTTTTAATATGCTGGCATCGTAATAAAAAGACGCAGCAATTTTATTTGTAGATTTTTTGCTTTCGTATTTTGTTCTGAATTCCTTGAATTTTTCAATGAAGAAGGCATAAAAAGTCCTGATACCATATATTTTCAATCTTCTCAGTAGCTGACCCACAGTTCCTAATAATTGCAATCTAAAATAATAAGTCCACTTCAGTCCTTCGCTTAAACTGGGGTCTCTAACAACTTTCTGCGATTTCTCCATTGCAATAAAATGATTAATTTTAGAAGGATCTGTAATTTCGTAGATACCACAAGAATTACACTGCTTCAGTGTTGGCAAGATCGCCGCTGATATCATCTCTATAATTTCTTCAATTTGTGAATTTATTTCGCAATCAATCTTTAAAACGTCTTTATTTTTAATGTATTTGGAGATATCTTCGTCATTTTCAGTTCTCATTTCTATTTTTGATATCGAAAGGTTATTCACAATCTCTTGAATGGATTCAATCGTCGAACCAGGGGTAGCAGTCAGAGCCAACACTCTAAAGCTCGTATTAAACTTTGTGAGGAACTTTGTAACATTAACATAGGCATAGTTACCTCTAGCTCTGTGTGCCTCGTCAATAACAATACACGCAATCAATTTAGGGTCAACCAGACCGTTTCTCAGATCGTTTTCGATCACCTGCGGAGTGGCAAAGAAAACCCGATTAGAATTCCAAGTCTCATATCTGTGCTTTTTGGTTTTGTCTAACAAGATGGCTATATCTTCTGTTGGAACACCTGTTATTTCGTAGAATGCCTTGATCTGCTGGGCAACCAGTGGCTTTGTAGGGGCCATAAACACAATTTTTGACCCGTTTGTCCACCTATAATAGTTGAGCATCACTGTGGATGCAATGAATGTCTTTCCCAGACCGGTGGGCAAGGAGCAAAGCATATTTTGGAACAATGCCTTTGAAACAGCCTCAAACTGGTAGTCTCTCAGCTGAAAATTCGTGGGGTACGTGTATGTCGACATATTGTCCAGATTCAAATCATGGTGTGTCGGGCCAAACGACACATTTGTCTCTCTGATCTCCTCATACTCTGAGTCGCCCGGAACCTCTAATGTCAGGGACCCTGTGCTTGACAAAAACCTCGTCTGCCCTACCTTTGTTATAGTTGATGTCTTATTGACGCCGGGGTTATGTCTCGTATTAGACCTAGCGTGGTCTCTCAACAGCGTGATTTCCTCATCGTCATCGCTGAAGCCATCCGAGGACATACTCAACGCTATCAACTGCCAATTCAAACCTCGCTTCTCTGAGTGCTATCCCCTGCTGTCCACCTGCTGTCCACCTGCTGTCCACCTACTCTTCAACTACTGCCTACCTACTGCCATTCCACCTACTCCTTCCCCTC
The DNA here is from genome assembly GCA_003706635.2 of Ambrosiozyma maleeae (nom. inval.). Classification (NCBI taxonomy): domain Eukaryota; kingdom Fungi; phylum Ascomycota; class Pichiomycetes; order Pichiales; family Pichiaceae; genus Ambrosiozyma; species Ambrosiozyma maleeae (nom. inval.). The sequence continues at coordinate 239,680 of PPLV02000004.1, forward strand.
CTCTATCACTTCTACCCATCTTGGTGTCATGTCCTGCCTTTGGTGTGCCGTTGGGACGCGGTCTGTGCTTACGTACGCATAGGCCCGGTGCACGGGTGGTCGGCACAAGGCTGTAAGTTCGGCTGTTTCGAGTCTGGAGCCAAGGTGAGTCCAAGCGGTGTTATAGTACTTGAGGGATGTAGATATACATATAGAAAACAAAGAGAATTAAAACAGTGGTAAGAAAGAAGTAGAGAAGTCAATGGGTGCTATTGCTGGACAGCAAGCAGCTTTTGGGATGTTGGTGCACTTGATTGCATACAGAAAAGTGGGTACAAGAGTTTTGTAGTGTGTGCGTTTAGAAAAGGAAAAGTGCCAACACAGACAGTACACAGGGGTTCATTAAGCATGGGAGACATAGAAGGATGATCTCTGTGTTTGGGGCAAGCAAAGAGAAAAAAAATTAAAGTCGGGCACGGAGAGCCAAGCAGACGCATTGGTGAAATAGGGTATTAGACGTCAGATACCAAGACCCCAAGCACCAGGGACTATCATTAAATACAAGAAAAACGCCGGAAAGAAAGAAACCCTAACAGAAATCCAAAAGCTCGATCTGAAACGTGGGACGGTCAAACATCAAACTTTAGCCAGTCCAAATCATCAACACCAAGACCGCTGGCTGCCGCGTTCATGGATTCGTCGCCATCGATATCGGTATTCAGGCCGGTGTTACCAAAACTTCCACTGCCTCTGAACGAGTTTTTCGGCGAGTTTAACGAGTTGGAGTTTATCACGGCCTTACTTAAATTGCTCATTCTGTTTTGTGTGGACGACTTTTGGTATTGGGAACTAGGCTTCACGTTAAATGTAAAACCGGCAGAGTTATTAGATTGCGAAATTGGCAATTGCTGCGATGAAGATTTCAGAGACATCGCTAACGGTTGCGATGATGCTGGGCTTATTGGGATGGATTGTGAAATGGATAGACCCCTCTTGCTGTTGATATCATGATATAGGTTATATGATGATATAGATGAAAACGAGCCATGTCTTGAGCTGATCTGATTATTAAATGACGATGGAGTTGCTGCAATAGCAGGCGTCTGGCTGGCTGGAGAAGGAATAGAGAACATTGGAGAGCATGCAGTTGGAGAGTTCGTTGCAACGCCATTTAGCTGTAAGCTAGAACCTCCATTGCTGATGCTACCATTACTTGTGGAAATAATATTAGTAGGAGTTCCCGTAACAGATGAAGAGGTCATGGGAGATGAGGGTTGTGAAAAATTGCTTCCACCTGTTAGATTTAATCTCGACTTGCGTCTCTTTGTCTGTGGAATATCCTGGGGCTGTGACATATTGATCGGGTAGAAAGATGGGGATCCTGTACTCATTGCAACTGGTGTGTTTGGGGTGGTTGATAGAGGTGTGTTGGCACTTGGTTGACCTGGAGATCTGCCAGAAGTACCCATAGGTTTAGGTAGAATCGGGACGTTTTTCGATCTTGGAGCAATCGGATGAAAATTTGGGAAGCTTTGAGACAGCACAGCAACTGGAGAGTTGGGCTGAATTTGTTGCTGGTTTGGTTGAAACTGAGGCTGCTTGAATTGAAGTGGGAGTCCATTTTGACTACCGTTTGCATTGGAAATGTTGTAAGGTGAACCAGGCTGAACGCCAAAATCTTTGCTAAGACTGGTGGTTGAACTTCCTGTGGAAATCGACTGTCTCTTTGAATTTCTTTTCTTTATTATATCTGTTTTTAAAGACAAAGGTCTCATAGTTCCATGCAATTTTTGGAATAAACCACATGCATTACATAGGGTGTTACCATTAGACCCTCTTCTCCACAGTGGAGTTTTAGTTGTTCCACAATTTGTGCACTTTGATATAGGTTTAATTAAAGAGTTCTTTAATGGGGCTGAGCTTGATAGTTTTGAAGACGGAGAAGGAGCAGTTGAAAATGGTGAATCTCTCTGTGATGCAGAATCAGTAACAGAAGTATTGGTGTCAGAACCACTTTTCAGGCGAATGTTATGAGATGTTGACAACATTTGCTTTGGAGAGGCAGGCTCATCGTCAGACAACCTTTTAGCTCGTATAGACACCGGGTTATGAACATTTAAAGTGAGTTGTTGTGCATCTGAGGTTTTGCCGCTTATAGATTGTGTATGTAGTTTTTTCAGGTATTCAAAGTCACATTCCGTGTTGAGGGCCTTGTCGTTTGTCAAATCCAAAAGGTCGGCTATGTTTAGACTCAAGTTATCATTAAATAGGTTCTGATTGCTGGAAGACGTAGCTGCCATGCCGTTATTTGGTGGAATTATGTTTGTTGAGCTTGGGCTGTCAGAGTAAACAGATAAGGGTGTTATGATATTACCCGAACTCGATGAGTTGGCAGTGGTACCCCTTGCGCTCAAGGTGGTGACGGCATTATTGCTACCTGCATTCGGGGTGTTATTATCACTTGGAGGTGTGATCAGGCTGCTGTTTGTGGAGTTTTTCAGTGTGTTTATGAAGTTTGGGGAAGTGGACACTCCTGGGTTGGTGAACGGAGTGAGCATGGAGTCTTCGCCCACGTCGAGGTCCATGTGCTTCGAGGGCAAATCGTAGCACGAGTAAGCCTCTGTAGTGGTGTATGCAGCTGGGTTCATTCCGTCCCTCATTGTGTGCTGGATTCTCTTTGACTCTTCTCTCACGCTCCTGTTCTGTATTCTTGGATAGAGTGGCAGGAGGTTCTTTGCGTTCGAGTAGATGTCCCAGATGCTGTTTTTCTCCATCTTGGAGCTCATTAGGTTCTCCATGTCTGGACGCCGCTTCTTCGTGTTCTCAAGGTCTCTGACTGCGTGTGCTCAAGCCTCTGCAGCTGTCTGGGTCGGTGCTTTCTGGGAGATATCGATAGCCAAGCCAACCGGGTTCACGAGCTCATAAAGGCGCACTGCACTACAACTCAAATATACTCCTGGCCTGCTTGCTCTTTGCTGTCTGCTGTCTGCTGCTGCACTCCTGACTATGCTCCATACATCACCACCCTCCATCACCGCTTCTCATGCTCACCTTTAGTGTCTCATAGTGTCTACGCTAAACTCCTCACTCAACTATTCCCGCTCTCCTGCCAGCCAGCCTAGCTTTTTTCTCTCGTCTCTTCTCCCCCCCCCCCGTTCGGTGTCCTGGGCCTGTGCGAGACAATAGGCGCTCCACCTGTTCAGGGAACCCACACAATGTAGAGAAGAAAAGGAAAGACACCAGCGGTGCGAAAAATAGGCCAATAGCTGCATCTGCACGGGCGAGGGCTGGCGGGCAGCCCGCACGGCGCGCGAGCGCGCCCACGGCGGCAGAGCTTCTGAACCGCTGGGCGGGTGCGCTGTATTGTCTGGGAGGATCCTGAGAACAATAGGGCAGCAGTAGGTCGCATGATCGACGTTGTTGCACCGAAGCGACAGTCCAGCTGTGTATTTGTGGAGCCATGGGCTCTTTGGCCGGCAAACGCTTGAGCTTGCGGACTGGCAGAGACAGAGCTGCTGGCTGGTATGTATGCTTATGCCGCTGTCGACCTACAGACTGTACGCTGCTGCGGGACAGGCCTGTGTGACGGCCCAGTGCGTTGTCGGGCTTTGCGCCAGCGGCCTGTTCATGCCGCGCCGCCGCGCCTTTCTGGCCTCCCGACACCCAGTTCATCTCGCCGCAAGTCCCCCTGGACACCCGCACACCCAGGCGCCACCAATCTGGCTGCACCGGCGCCAGCGCGCAAGAGGCGCTTGCAGCCCTAGGGGTCCCAGGGGTGCTAGCGTCCACAGGCCCCACAGACCGCACCGGGCAGTGGGGGTCAAGACTGGCGTTAGTCGCACCACGCGCAAAAAAAATGAGCCGCTCTGAAGCAACGTTACTTGCACAGACAGCCGTAAGTGCACTCGCCACTACATTTGCAATTGCAACTGCTTTGGACGTGGCACAGGGTGTTTCATCAATCGTCAGTTGTGATTGGCGCCACACGCCTAAAATGTGACCTGCGCCGCATCCCGCGTGACGTGCGTGCACGTGACAACGTACCGCCTTGAGTTTCCCCGCTATTCTTGTTCCAATTACGTAACAGCCGTGGCAAGGCCTTTACAGCATTGCCCACTCATTTATGGAGAGGAAGAGCCTTTCAAGAGTACATCGGGTGGACCTACAAGAGGGCCAATGGGGCATGAAGTGAATATATCCTCAGGTGACTTTGATGTATGTGTATGTATATGTATGTATATATATATACATGCCCATTGAAACATATAGCCGGGCGGCGACGAACACTCCAGTGAGAGAACAGTAAAACACACAACTATAAGAAATACAAATACTGCGGAGAAAACAAAAAAGAGAAATGGCATGATGTGATGTGATCACCTATTTCTTATCCTTGCTTTTCTCTTTGAGTTTTCTCTCTTCTTCATCAATTAAGGACAATTTTAGAGCCTCTTCAATCATTCTCTCCTCGAGCCTCGACTCTCTTCTGTTTCTACTCGAAACAGTAGAACTTCTCGCTCTAGATCCAACGATGCTGGCATTCATCAGGCTGTTACCCCCAGTTCCAATACTACTTGCGCTGCCCTTTCTGGCGTGTTTCGACGCATGGCCGCCACCAATGCCTCCAAACATATAATGGTGTCCAAATCCACGACCGTGGCTGCTGCTTAACGATCCCGTCTCCATATCATAATCCTCATCGAATCCAGAGTTGCTATCGGGCGTGATGATTAGTGACGAGGCATGCAGTGCAGTGGCAGCAGCAGATCGTCTAGCAAATCTTGCCCGTGCACTAAACAATTTCTGTTCCCAGTCTGGCCTTATAAAATCAACCGTTATAACACCAGGCGCATCCGGTGATAACGAGTCTCTTCTCTTTCTCGTGACTGTCTCCCCTGTAAATTTTCCACTGCCATTAGTTGTAGTCTTTCCACTTTCATAATCATTATTAGCATTATCATTAGCATTATCGTTATTAATATCGTTATGGTGAGATCTTTTGAACTCGCAAGGCATTAATCCTCCGATACCTGTTCTGAAACCTGGAGGTTTATATGTGACGCCAAAGTCCGACATCGCGCAGAATGGACACTTTACCGGTTCACTTATGAGGTCTTCTTGCTGTGCCGTGACACGCCGGGTCTCATGAGTTGAGTTCTCAATAACAACACCGGGTGCTGTGTTTTCATCGTGGGGTGGGTGTGGATCCAATCTCTTCAACTGAACAAAACACTCTGTGCAAATCGGTTGGTCACAGCAACGAGACACGTTTAAGTTTCTAGAAAAGTAGAGAAAACAGATCGGACACTCTTCAGCGTCTCTGTATAATGTCAACCACAATTCGTCCGATGGCAAATTTGAGAAAGTCTTGATTCCGTTCTTTTGGATTCTCTTATCTTTAATGTATCTGACGTTTTCTTCATTTTGTATAGCAATCAACTTCTTTCTCAAATTGCTTTTAAACACCTTGTTTTCTTTCCGCTTTATGGCGTTAGCAGATTGGTAGATTTTGTGGTCATCCGGGTCCTCTTCTTCACCCTGTTCCAAATCATTGAATTCTTCAAGCGATAGCACAGCATGCAAGTTCAAGTTCCATAGAACGTCCAAGAGCTTTTCATCCGACCACGTTTCATCATAGACCTCAAGAGGCGTATAGAACGGAGCTAACTTTCTCTCCACTATCAAATCTTTCACCACCTGCGATTTATAGCTCAGGTTGTAATTGTAGTTGCCAAATGGCGCAAGAAACCCGCCATCCACGTTCTCCTCATACCTGACAATGAGGTTCAAGTACTGTTCCTCTTTCTTTCTGTGTTTGTCTTTCTTCTTCTTTGATATACCCCCCACGTTCAAGTCCTTGGAGAACGATGGGCTTCTTATCTCTTTAGTTGGTGTGTTTCCCATGGCTGCGGATGTGCTCGGAATCGTAATTAGCAAACTAGCGGTACTCTAGCGGCCTACTGACCAGGGCAAGCTTACTTTTCGACACTATATCAAAGACCCCAGCTCACCAATGTCGCCTGCTCTTCCTACCCTATGTGTGCCCCAGCACCGACGCCTCCGCTGCAGCAAGTAAGGGCCCACTTTATATCCTGACAGATATCCTGGTGGATGTATGTCTATCTAGCTTCAGCCAGCCGTTCCCTGTCCGCTGTCCGGTCCCGTTGCCAGGCACCTACTCCCCGGTGGGTGCGATTCCGTCCCCCCGTGAGAGTTGGCAGTGCCGGCCCACCTTCCCTCACAGCCATCTGCCACCGCAGGCACAGCCTTCTCCGGTCCGGTTCGGCACAAGGGCCAAGTCCACCGAGAGCGGGGCACAAACCAGCTTAGTTTATTGACGTAAGCGATAACGTGAACCGGGTTTACGAAGAGAGTAGCAGCGAGATGCTCAGCTCAGTACATCAGCTAACGTGGTGTAGAGCCGACGAGCCAGGGTAAGGGAGCAAGTTGTCGTGATCAGGATCCATGCATTAGTTAGAAAAGTATATATGTGTATACAATTGGGTCAACCTTTGGTGAGAACAACGGCCAGCACAATAACCATAGCGATGAGGACCGCCAAACTGAGCATAGCACTGATAATCTTGGCGGTTGGCGGGATCTTGCCGTACGTTTGGTCAACGTATCCCACAGCTATGAGAACCCAGAACGGTGGTACCAGTATAGACAGCAACAGAAACATGTAAACAGTGGATCGCGTGGCGTAGTCGCCATCGTATATCTCTTCGAACCCGTCCTGGTTGCCTATTCTGACATCATACACATCGTCCGACTTCTCGTTATCTGCCCCAGAGACAACACTGTGCCCACTGCCGGCTATTAAGCCAGTGTGTGAATCCACAGAGTCGCTGCTGTGCGCTCTGAACCACGACACGTTTGGCTTCTCTGTGTCGTCTCTGTGGTTATGCCCCAGCGGCTTCAGCCTAGCCTGGCCGTTAATCGGACTTATCACCAGATCAGTGGATTCTATGATTCTTGTGACTTGCGCTTGGCCTCTATCGTGCATTGAATCGGAAGAAGACCTGAAGAGATCGGTGTGGTTCACCGTTGCAAATATTTCACCGGTGATGTCGCTTGTTGCTTCGTCATCGGGTATGGATTCCAAGTTAGAGTAGTGTAATTTGGCGTTGTCGCTGTCTTCGATAAATATACCTGTTGACGACCGGTGTGTATCTCTGATGTAGCCTTCCTGATGTTTCCGGCTTGAAGAAACAGACATGAAGCTCTTGTCACTCGAGGAGAAAGACAGATTTAACATGCTCTTGCTGTGTCCCGAGTGGTCGTGGCTGCTGTTGGTCCCGCTGGCGCTTTCGACGCTGGGTCTTCTGTTCCTCCGTCCGGTGTTGTCGCTGACTATATCTGATCCAGAGTCTCCTGCTCTGTTTAGGGACAGTCCCATTATGGGTAGTTTTTTCAGTGTTCCCACTGTGGTTGATGAATTGTTCATGGACATGCTTGACTGCGATCTTTCCGGTCTAAGAATACTCTATGTGTCTCTGGTTTTCTGAAGCTCACGGCTTGCTGCTCAGATCAAGTATCGCAACTGTCCCAGGCTGTTTGAATTGATCCAGGTGAAAGAACGAGCTAGTCTCTGAGATCTCGAAAGAAGCTAATCTACTCAACCTAACTAACTAATGGGCGCTGCAACCTGCAAAACAGCTAATCCACTCATCCGAACTCACACTACAGAGTCCCACCATGTATGGTACTTCTCTCATACTGCATCCTTCCATGTACGGATCCCAAGCAATACCTCCAAGTCCCAGATCTCTAGGAGAGACTGGTACGACGATTACCGCATTCGGAAGGACGTCAACACTTGCCTCGCCGCAGCGCTGCGATTTAGCTAAAGCTCTTTGTTTGCAAAGTCCATTTACTACCCAATTGAGACGGAATTGCAGTGCATTAGCCAGGGTGGTTGGCGTTTGTATAATGTTAGCATCCAGATCTGTGCATTGTCATAATAGGGTTCGGCAGATCGCATCTCAGCAGACATCAGACTAGCCACTTTTGGCTGGATAAAAGATAGGCTGCTGTTCTTTTCCAGCGGGCTTCTACAATTTTTCATTACACTTCACTTGCCTTGACAGGCGACACCCTTGGACACGGGAAGCAGAGGCACACAGGACCCCACAGTAGTGAAATTGTAGCATCACCGTGACGCTGGCTGCACACTGCCGTAGACCGCACGCCAATCAACAGGTCACTGTGTACAGCCACAAAAACCCACGCTCGAGAGGGCGTAACTGCGCTTCTCGTCCGTTTCGAGACTCCTGCGCCCGTACAATAAAAACACACATCGTATTCCGTGGTTTAAGCTCTTTGCATTACAATGTACCAGTGCTGGGGATATTAGACTGCAAACATACCAGCCAAACAACATATCCGGTCGTTTCTTTTTTCTCACAAGCAGTGCTGAAATAATGGACCAGCTAGGATACTCGTCGGATGAAGATGATAAGCATGCACCACCAGCAGAGAGCCCCAAAGCAGGAGATGACGCCGAGCTAGAACCCCATGCCCGCAAGCCGGTGCTGAGAAAGCCACCGATTGAGTTAAGTCTGCAGTACTCTAAGTCACCGGTATATAATACACGACCAAACAGCGGTCATAAAACAAAGACATCGTTTGTCTATCTGGCAGCTACACCCGGCCAACAATGTTTATCGACGCTGCAGAACGCTGTGGACAGCTCTCTTAAGCATTTCAAGCTTGCCAGTCTTTTCAGACTAGATGACGAGTACCTATTTGATACGTTGACCAAACAGGCAAAGGAACTGCATGTTTCGTTATCCTTTAATATAACGTTGCAGGATGGCGATCTTTCAGACTTGACACAGTTGATCCTTAGTTACAAACAGAGAAACAATATACAGTCGCAGTACCATAAATTAAAGTTTAATAAGATAAAATTCCTGCTCAATAACCAAAATAGCAAGTTGTTCATTGGGTTGATGCTAGACACTGATGACCCGGTGACACGCTCTTTGGTAGGCCTAGTAGAGGAGTTGAACAATTACATTGGTACCAAACTCCGAGCAACAGGCCAAAACAATACAGTTTATAGCACGGATCAGCTCCATTGCTCAATAGCCCAGCTGCTAGTAGATAATGATGGTTTCAAAGTGCATGCTGATGATGTGCACCTCATTAGCCAAGTACAATTCGATCTAGCTGAGATCATAGAACTACAATTTACTGGATTTTTCATAACAGATGGGAGAAAAGTGCATCTTATGTGAAGTGGAGAATGGGTTTTGCAAAAGATAATGAATTCGAGGTATATAGTACAGATGGTAATAGAGAAAAAGAAAAGTAATCAAAAGTACATAAAATAAACCAGTCATGAGTTCTTTTGAGTCTTTATGATTTCTGCTTTTTTTTTGTTTTTCGGCTGTTTCAGTTTATTCTCTTTCTTGGATGTGCTTTATATGCTCAATTGATTGTGATCAGCTTTCTTTCTACCAATATTTATACCAATCAACCCGAGAGTCTGGACAAACTTCTTATAACAGTATTCCAAGGAATACTTTATTAGATTGTTTTTACCAGCAGCTGCATCATCGTCACGCTTTTCAATAGTGGTTGGTAAATTGAATTCATTTGAACTCAAAGAGATGAAGAAACTGAATGGAATAAACCAGATCACAATACCAAAGAATGATGAGATCTCTGTGAAAGTAGGATAGTGCGGCATTTTGAAGTCTGGTTTTAATCTCTCGTCGATGGATGGGATGTAAGGGTTGTTAAAATGGTGGAACCAAACAAAATGGTTAAACACAGTCAACACAAAGCATAGTATGAAATTTGGCGACATGAACTGTAGATTTGGAAACCCTGTCAAGTTCTTGTAGAAGGTGAAATTCGTCACTAACGACACAAAAATTAGCTTGAGCGGCAACCCGTCTATCAAATACAACAACACCAAGTAGCACGATATGATTTTGATCGATTTATCCAAAAATCTCCTTGTTAATTCCAAATTCTCCTCAATGATCTCTGAGAGGTAGTATAGCCCCGAGGCTATAGATAAGGTGATTCCAATGAACCCTAGGCCGGAGCCCACTATGGCGAGAAACTCCATCAACATCTTCCCGCTAATATTCAATTCACTACTCGATTGACCGATGGACTCGCTTATGCACGGTACTAATCCCCCACTCTTTGCTGGCTTCACACGCAACTGTTCCCCTCTGCAATTGTGTATCTCTCTTGAATGCACCGTGTCTGGTTCCAACCTCGCTGTAACCGCCATCTCAGCGTGTCCTCAACTCTATTTGGCTGCGCCCCTGTTCCGTGGCGCAGTCGCACCGCCGCCACACGTAAAGTTATTGTCACGTGACTTTAGACAACCCTCGGTGTTGGTGGCACGCGCGCGTGTTTTGGCAGCCTTCACACTGCCTCTAGGAAAAATTTTCTCTACGGGACGAACGAAGCAGTGCTATAAAACCAGGACACGAGTATGAACTGTTCTACACGCCGTCTGTGTGTCCTTCTTTACATTAATCTGTTTCGAGTTTCTCCTTTCTTCATCAACTATAACAGTCGATGATTAAAGACTCTGATCAGTTCCAGTGACTTTCTCTAGTTTGCCGGCTCTGCTGGCGGGCTAGAGGAATCCTCCGAACGGGCAATTTTGTCTGGTTGGGGCGATGTTGATTGCATTAGCGGTTCATCACCACACACAATTACAGCAATGCTTATATATAAAGTTCTGAGACTGCATTTTACTTATATGTTGATCGGCCAGGTCGGAGAGAAGGTTATACCGGTGTAGCGTGGGATACCTTTGTCTCTGTTTGGCCTAAAGATTGCTAGTGTAGAGTAGCCGTTCACGATTAAAAGGTGCGTGTACTCATGCTCGCGTGTGAGAGACGCTGGTTGGGTGCAAGACCCAGAAGGGACTCCTTTCTGGACACCCCTACTGGTGTGCTGCCCCTCGTCCTCCGACACCAGCTGTTGGCCCACACATATGAACATATCGGAGAACAACTCTGTAGTATGTCTCCCCAGGCCCTTGCCTGTGTGCTTCTCCCCTCTCCTGGACGCGTTCCAAGCGCCAATGCACCGCAGTCTGTACACCGATCGTCGCAGTGGGCGCCTCCGGGCCCACAATACACTACCCGCACCATGCCCAAGACCTAGATCGGACATGGCACTCCACAACCAATGCTAGCCTGCTACGCTTGCTTGGCCTGCACTCCTCCTGGCTGTAAAAACCGAGATGACCGACTCCACCTCCAAATATCGCCTCTTTAAAGGGCTTTCCCTCACAAAAACGCCACACCCGTGCACCGTGCGCCGTTCCCAAAATAATTAAACATTCAGAGACTTTATCGGTGATTAGCGATCATTTGCGCTGATTGCTATGGAGACGAGGTTGGGCCAAGAGATATTTAAACGTGTTTCAATCCAGGTTTCCAGTCAGGTGGGCGATGCTGTGTAGGTGTTGGCCAGACAGCGAGGATTCTGCTATGTACTGTGCATCCAGCGTCTACAGCCAGTGACAGTTCGGTATCGAGTCAGCGTCTACAACCTGCAACCAGCATACAGGCCACCAGATATCTATCCAAGGCAGCGAGACCGGTAGACATATCGGTAGTCATTACCAAATCCCCACCGCATCGCACACACCGCTCAATCACAGAGTGTAATCCAGTGTTAACTCCACTTCATTGCTAACTTTTTGGTACCACCTACATACTCCATAGCGCACTCCTATTTCTGCGTGATCGCTTGTTCACTGCGCTTCTCAGCTGCCAGCCGTGCCCCCACCACAACCGCAGCACCCTCAACTACAATAGAATAGCCACCGCTAGCCGTTTACACCGAAACCCATAAAGCCTGGAATTCGGTAAAAACACCCCAAAACCGCATCGTCTTGAGCTGGAAAAAATTGTTTTTCCGTGAAAAAACTGCTGTTTTAAACTCCCGAGAAGGTTGTTGAGCAGAGCAAATTCGACTTTTGTACCACACTTGCGGAATGAACGTGAATCTGGACTATAACAGACACTTTGGAATGACTGTCCAGTCTGACATCTGGAACTCGAACCCGAGCTCGAGCCAGGACCTGAACTCTGACCCGTTTGATTCGAGCAGACTCAGCAGTCTTCTGAGCGCCATCCCAAACGCAGGCCCCTCATCGCCAACTATAGCTGCTCAGATGAGCAGCGGGTCCATGCTTTTTTCAGGCAGCAAGCTGGCCGCCAATAACTACACTACAAGCAACGGTGTCGGTGCCTACTCGAGAAACTACAGTGTTGGGTCGGCGTCCACGGTGGCCTCTAACCTGACCTCTGACGCCTGCTCCTGCTCTGGCTCGTCGACCTCGCTTTCGCTAGCAGATCTTGTGGATGATACCTGTGCGGATCATGATAAACAGATGTATAGCATGATACCTAATCTGTGGGATCAGCATGAACAGATTCAACAGAAACAGCAGCACCAGCAGCAGGCCCAACAGCAACAGATACAACTGCAGCAAGCGCAACTACAGTTACAACTACAACAACAGCTCAACCAGCAATTGCAGTTTCAAGAATTTCCTATGCATTCCACTCAATCTTTTCTATTCAATAATCAGCAACACACCAACGATGGCTTGCTTTCAATTAACTCGGAAACTACATTCAACTCATCTGCGAAAGTGCAAACTCCGTTTGCTCAGAACCTCCTACAGCAGCAGCAGACGCCAGTCCAGACGTCACCTGTGTCAGCCTCTTCTTGTTATAACTACCCCTTAACTGAGGAAAACTTGATCCTGCTATCCCAAAAGTCAAAGAGAAGCTCTATTGATTCTGCCAGTACCACAAATAGTGAAAAGCTGGACACCGGGAAAATTTTGGATAGTGGATCCGGAAGTTTAAATGAATCATTCGAAAAATCCGAGAAGCAATTATACAAGACCGAATTATGTGTCAAGTTTCAAACCAAAGGAAACTGTCCGTACGGTTCCAAATGCCAATTTGCTCACGGGAAGGAGGAATTGAAAAACATTAAAAGATCGGATAACTGGAAAACGAAGCTCTGCGTTAACTGGCTAAAAACAGGCCAGTGCAGATACGGTAAGAGATGTTGTTTTAAACATGGCGAATTGGATGCTGGTTCTCAAGGGCATTCATGAGCCTTTGCTAGGTTAATGGTTCATTTACTTTTTTGCTTTTATTTTTATTCTACCTGGGTTTTATATTTTGGTTCTTAAAAGTGACTCGATACTCGTATGGCATTGGTCTACTTTTTGTTTTTTCTTTGGTTTTGCCTCTCTGTGTTTCTGTCTCCTCAAAAATGTCTCCACTCTTTCTAGGTCACATCTTCTTTCAAAACGTACAACAAGAAAAAAGCAACTGCTTGCTTTTATTGTTGTGTCTTATATACTCTCATGTATAAATCTATTTATTTCTATCTGAATCCTAACCCCAGAGACATGGTTCACCACCACATCTCCTATTCTTCAACTCTTGAAACGTGCATTACCTCATGCGCCACGGCAGTTGAATCATAAAACGTGGCTGGTGATTTGGCAACCTGTTGATGTGGCGTGTTTGTCTGTAAGAAGACAGCACCTAACATCAGTATGGACCAATGAAGAGCAAACGTTGGGAAGCGTGCCGAAGCTGCCACGAGGTTTATTGTGAGCCTAACAGGTATTGGACTATTTGAGTAAGAGCTAGATTTATGTCGAGCTTTCAGAGACAGCTTTTCCAAAATAGGCTAAGAACAGCCGAACAAAGTCTAGGTTTCAACTTTGACGAGTCTGAAGAAGACGGTGTGGAGCAAGAGCTGGGATCCGATGAAGAGTTCGAAGGGTATAAGGTAGACATGGGGGACTCCCAAGTAAAGCTCGATAGCTTTGTTGGCAGTACGGAGTCAAGTGGTTTGGATGAGAATGGACAAGCCTGCCTCCCCACATTTGAAGATTACTTTAATAGAAACGACATTTACATTCTACCCAAATCAAACTATAAAATCCAGACCTATTACTCATCCCCGAGCCGGATTAATTTTGAGAATAACACTGAACCAGATATAGTTCTCATCTGCCATCACGGTGCCGGATCGTCAGGTGCCACATTTGCGTTGCTCTCCCGGTATTTAAAATCACAGTCAACCTCAGCCAGTGTATCGCTCGGCAATCAGCCCTCACTTTTCACATTCGATGCAAGAGGACATGGTATCACCAACTCGCTGAACTTGGACACAGAGAATTATCAATTGGACATTGATCAACTGTCTGAAGATTTCAGTTTTGTTTTGAATCAATTTATGCAAAAATATTACAGTTCGAACGTAAGTAGGCAAGTTCATTTTTATCTGGTTGGACATTCCTTAGGTGGATCAGTCTTGACAAAAGTGATTTATGAGCAGGACAAGAAAATAAATCAAAGACTAGATAGCAGAGTCTTTGACTCCATCAAAGGCCTTGTTATGGTTGATATTGTTGAAGAAACTGCAGTGAAAGCTTTGTCTTCAATGAATTCGTACTTAGAATCGCTTCCTAAAGGATTCAAAGATTTGGACACCGCTATAAACTGGCATTTATATTCGAATCTATTAAACAACCCTCAGAGTGCCCGGTTGTCAGTTCCATCAATTTTGCGGCAACTGAATAATGATTCACAGTACACCTGGATCATAGATTTGAAGAAAACTTCCAACTACTGGAGTAACTGGTTTGCTGGGTTGTCCTCCCATTTCGTGGAGATTACAAGCAGGATATCCAAATTGATGATTCTCTCGAATAACGATTACTTAGATAAACCATTAATGATTGGCCAGATGCAAGGTAAATATCAACTCACAGTTTTCAGAAATGACCAGGTGCTGAACGACGTTTTGACTACACTAACTAAAACCGAAATCGTTGATAAATCTAAAAAGGTGGGTCATTTCGTACAAGAAGATTTGCCTATAAAATTATCAAAAAGTTTATTGGAGTTTATTGAAAGAAACGACTCAAGTGCTACAGGCCAACCAGGTTCACAGTTGGACATGCTAAATAAATTGAATGAAAAGTGGAAAGCAAAAAGTAAAAATTAAAAGCGTGGTAAATGCTATTTAGCGTATTTAATCCACTGTCATAGTATTGATACTCTCTTCACTACCCAATTTGGCTAGAACTTGGTCTATCTTATATCTTGCCCAGCCGAATCTTGGATCAATTAAGAAAGGTCTCAAGTCGAATCTGTTATCGTCTGGAGAATATTGCTCGGCGTGATAGGATGGAGTACTCACAGTTTGCTTATGTCTGTTTATACTATAATACCAATAAAAGTTTTTGACCTTTTCAGCTATCTGCTCTGGTGTCTTTTCACCTTGCCAAATATGTAGCAATTTGATGAAGGCAGAGTATGGCCCGCATTTCTCAATTTTGCGTAATCTACCAAATATACTCAACTCTTGATATGTGAAACCCATATCTGCCTCATCAGACTGAACGTGAGTGTCAGTGATCGGCTCCAATTCGGCGGTAGGAGTGGCATCAATAAATTCTCTGAGAATTGGCAATTCGAAATTTGTCTCGGCCCATCTAATAAAACTGATCAAGTCAGTCTTTGATATACCACCAATTGGGTTAATATCCGCAGATGAACAATCATATTTGGTTAAATAGCCTCTCAACTGTTCATCAACATTCGCAGAGCCAAGAACTAGTAAACCACCTGTGTTGTTTCTGCCCCTTGTCCATGGCAACAACTGAGCAAATAGGTAAGCTAAAACCATTCTCAATCTGGCTTGAATGTTCTGTAAAGCTAGGTTCTCAATGTTTGAGCCTCCAAAAATCTTAAAAATTGGCTTCTTACCTGTTGCCACCTCAAACAAAGACACAACAGCACTCACAACAGAATCCATATTTAAATCAACATGGTAGCTTCCAATCTTGTTGGCCAGCTCCTTAGCTCTAGACCTTGTTTCATTGGACGAGTTCTTGGTACCCATATAACAGGTATGAAATATCTTGTCAGCCA
Source organism: Ambrosiozyma maleeae (nom. inval.) (assembly GCA_003706635.2). Classification (NCBI taxonomy): domain Eukaryota; kingdom Fungi; phylum Ascomycota; class Pichiomycetes; order Pichiales; family Pichiaceae; genus Ambrosiozyma; species Ambrosiozyma maleeae (nom. inval.). The sequence continues at coordinate 255,624 of PPLV02000004.1, forward strand.
TTTCCTGTGGTGTCTTAGGAGTCCAATCAGACGGCATATTTGCCACCAACTGCGCATCTTTGATAACTTGCTCATTTCCATTTTCACAAGCAGTCACCACTAATCTACACATAGAAAACACTATAACCGATGTCGCACAACTATCTATACCACCACTCAATGGGATAAAGTAGCCGGAACCTTTGCAACGACGAAGATAGTCCCACAACCAACAGGCAGGTCCATAAGCAATTTCTTCTTCAGGTTTATAGTAATGGATCTCCCTTGGCTTGGATGGCGTCACAGAAAGATCAAAGTTAACGGAATCAGGGGACAATTCAATTGGAACATGAGCTCTCTTGTATGTAGGAGTTGTCATACTTTGTAGTCCATGAGACACCAATGCACGATAGGATCTAACGTCTTCCAAATCGATAGTTGCAGTAACCACCTCAACGTCGTCCAGAGAAAACTGGGCACCTTGTGCAACAACCTTTCCGTTCACCACAATCAATGCACATCCATCATAATACAATCTATCACCATCACAACCCTTTTGATTGGAATACAAGTAGACACCTCCACATTTTCTGGTTGCCTCGGTAATCATGGACATTCTCACATCTAGTTTTCGAAGCTCATGATGGGAGCCAGAAGAATTTGTGATAATTTCAATACCATCCAACGACATTGAAACATGTGGAGCCTGGGGGGTAAACAGCTCTTCGCAGGTCTCGGCACCAATACATGTATCTAGTGTACTAATCACTGCATCACCGAAGTCCACAGTCAATTGTCCGGTAATTTTTTGGATCATTCTAGGCAACACAAATTCTTCAACGTATTGTGCTTTCAACCATGGGGTAAAATATCTCATTTCTCTATAATTGCCATCATTCGCCAAAAAGAGCTTTGGTCTAATCATCAGGATCTTACCATCATAACTCAAAACCCTGCAATTGAATCTTCTGTTCTTGTGGATGATCGGCATACCAATGTCTAGTAAAATACCATGCGTAGCCTCATCGCTCAGGATGCTCGCATACATCTCCCACGAGTGTAAATACACGTCATTCTCCAAAAAGTGATCTAGACACCCGTATCCTGGAACCTCTAGTTCAGGACCCACTCTTAATTTGGCTTTCTTAGATTTGGCCACTCTGATGGACTCCAAGATTCTGTCTCGGTTTCCCTCAAAGTCCAATGCCCACTGGTTCAATGAGCATGTCGCTAGCGTGATGTAATGCGGCATCCTGTCTAATCAGTTCCCACTCGAGTCTATGCTGCAATGCAGCTTATATAGGCTTTCCCTTCCTTTAGAACGCTTCCCAAGAGGGTGTACTGTGTCGGCCGCTTGCTCTCCTCTTAAAGCGGTTCCTGTCCAAACACATGGACTGTACTAGTGGCACGTGTTTTGATGATGGCAGGCTTGAAATGAGTCACCTGCTATTTGAGCTACTGGAAAGCCTGTCAAGTGGTAGCTGAAGTGGAGAGTCTGTGAAGTGATAGCTGAAGTAGAGACTTGATAACAAGAAAAGAAATATTAAATTAAGTATAACTAAGCCAAGTTAGAGAAGAAGATAAAACTAAGAAGGTGAAAAGTAGCAGGTAAAGCAGAAAAGAGGCATGAAAAGAACAAATACTAGGGGAAACTCAGCCTGTAGGCAATATTGGGCCCAGCCGGCGTGGCCACATATTGAGCTCTTGTGTAGAGATGATTAAAATACATGTGTGGTGGTTAAGAAGCCGGATCCGCTTTGGTGAAATAGCTATGGTTGTTTTTTTAGTCTTTGGAAGTCTTTCTGAGAGACATGACTCTTCTTCCGACGGCTCCAACAGCTGAAGATAAACCAGTAGCGGAGCTGCTTCTGGACGGAGAGGATTCAAAAGTCGGCGAGGCGGTCGCAGAACCAGAGCCATTTGCAGACGTTGAAGGTATTCCGTCCAACTTGGTTATCATGGGCACTGGATTGGTTGAGGTAGGGGTACGCTTGATAGATCTTCTGCTGAGATCCAGATTGCTACTTGAGAGCCCAACGGTTGGTGGTAAGCCAGATGTCATCAGGTATGGAGTGGACATACCGTTGGATTGCATGGAATCTTTGTTGGAACTCAAGGATCCGTATCTCAAAGTAGTTGAACTGTTACTTGTTGGAGTAGAAGCTTCAGCGACAGACGTTATTGGCGCCGTAGAATTGCCAGTGGTGGTGTCATAAACTGAAGAAATTGAATCTTCTTCTTCAGTAGTATATTCATTCAAAGGCGGTTGTAACTGCTGTTGTTGCTGCTGCTGCTGCTGCTGTTGCAACTTCTCTAAGTTGACTCTGGCATTTTCTCTTGCAATTTGCATCATCTCTTGAGCTTTTTGTAAAGGAACAGTTGGAGTTACGCATGAGGAAATCACGGGAACAGTCTCGTCAAGCTCGATGGTAGCCTTCATCAATGCCGCCATCCACGCTCTCATCTCTTCTTTAGTTTCAACGGCAAAATAATGAACCTTCTGTTGGGTAAATGTCAATCCCTTTCTTGATCCAGGAGCTGGTGGAACTAACTTGAAACAGTAACTACCAGAACCTGTAGATGCTGCGTAAACAGCAGATAATTTATCCTCCACTTCAGTGGCAGGCAGAACTCTATGCGCAGTAATATCAATCAATCCTTTTTCTCTCTTATCTTTCAACGAAGTGAAATAAGACAATCTGGTTTTATGAAGGGTAAAATATCTCTGTTTCCAAGAACCGATGGATAAATTTCCTCTCTTACTCATCCAGCCTGAGTGATCTGCTGTCTTGATTGCCTCATCTGTAGATATGTTACGAATCCCCTCTTGAAAAGCTGACGTTTGACTCTTGACTAGTCTACGACGATTTCCAAGTGACATAATACCACCCATACTTCCATTAACAGTTGATGAACCATTAGACTTGGTGACTGTTGATGCAGGAATCGAGGAAACAGCTCTCTTTGGATCACTCATTCTTGGCGTTGATGTAGTATCTTTAGCTGAAATGGATCTCCTTTCAGGAGAAAGATTTGTCTTCTTAGTATTTTCAATCTTGACTGGACTCTGGTCACCTCCACTGAATTGTCTTGGGTCCAATTTACTATTGGTTCTTGTTGGCGACTTTTCATAAACATTTTCTCTTTCAGCAGCACTATAGGACAGTAAAGAAGAATATCTTCTGTGTGACTTCTCTGAATGGCCGTTACCGTTCACGTTCTTAATAACGCTAGCATCCGAGGAAGTTCTAAAATGCCCGGAGCTTTGCATTCTGCTCGACGGAACAAAAGATAGAGAAGAGCTAGTTCTGGTGTGTTTCACATCGCCATATATGGATGATGAATTACCATAGGATGATTGCCTGCTATGGCTGTATTTTGCAGCTGGGTCCAATGTTGGTCTTCTTCCTGGAGCATTTTGCTCCGAAGAGCCTGAGCCAAATTTAAAGGTTTCATTTGCAATTGGACTTGGGAAGTTTGGAGGCTGTGGAGCTCTTCTTGGCGACTCGAATAATCCAGTTGGAGTACTAAATTCCTCGTTCTCATCATCTGTGCTGGAGAAATCGTTTGGGGTAGCTGGGGTATCTACAGCTTTTGGTGGCTGTGGAAGAACTGACATTGGACGTTGCAAAATCTTAGGAGCGTCCATTTCAGCAACTGTTCTCTGCATTGCACCATGGATATCATCCATTGATTGCGATCTTTTTCTCATATGTTTATGGATAGATCTGGTATTTGGATCATTCTGACGCTGGCCTTGAGCAAACTGTTTTTGATGGTGCTGCTGAGGTGTGCTTGGTTGGCCATGCAGCTCTTTCTTGAATGATTTGTTGTTGGCGGCCAATCTCAACTCTTCAATTTCCTTATACATTTCAAATCTTGTTCCAAATGATGCTATATCTAACTCCTTCAAATATGATAGCTCCAGTTGTATAAGAATAGCTCCACTAATTTTATGTCTTGCAAACTTTCCTGCACTTTCAATATCAAAATTCAACAACGAAAAGTATTGGGTGACCTGTTCGGGGGACCAAGATTCAACTTCTGAAGGATCTAAAGGAAACTCTCCCATGTTTGCAGACATAGCTGGGGAATGAAGACCAGCGGGTGTTCTCGCCTGAAGAGATGGGTCTGACAGGTTTTCATTTTTCAACTCCTCCAATGCCTTATCAATATCATTCAAAGCACGATGGACAGACGAATATTTGGAGTTGGGTATTGCTTGGTTTCCATTTCCATTTTGATACGTTTGGGGCAACGCTGAGGAAGTTGACGTGTTAGTTTCCCTCTCTGTGTTCTGTGATATCATTGTCGAGTTGGCATGAGAAGACACATCGGTCTCTTCGTTAACTGGGGGGAAGGGGTTGGATGGGCTTGTCTGGCTGAGTGGTGAGCCTTGTGATATGAATCTTCTACTTCTGGATCGTAGAAGAGGGGGCTGGATGTCATTTGACGCATTTTCAATTTGCTTTGTGAACACCTTGGGGTATAATCCAACTTCATTAGTGGCCAAATTCTTACCCATGTACCAGCCATCGTCGTACTCTGAGTCGTCGCTGATAAGCTCCACCGTATCGCCCGGTTTGATTGATAGCTCGTCGCCCAATCTGGCGTTGAACTCCTTGATCACAGAGTACAGTTTTCCGTACCCTTCTGATTTCGTATTGAGTTGCGTAGCCATGGGTAGACGGGGTCCTTTGCCGTGTGTGTGGTTATGTATCTGTGTGTATCTGTGTGTATCTGTGTGTATCTGTGTGTGTCTGTGTGTATGTCTCTGTGTACTGTGTACTCGTAACAACGCTCTTATTCGCTACCATACACTAATAAACCAATACGCTTCACCTGTAAACACCTATTCTGCGGTTATGGACGGTCCGTTCTGTGCACAGCTGTACCAGTCTCTTGCCTTGAAATCTCTTGCTTTATCTCACTAGCTGCCGCTCGCCAGTCTTGCTTCAAAACTGTGCAATCCCAAATTCACTACGCAATATGTGCCAGCTCCAGCTTCTAAATCAATTCTCTGGTATGTCCTGTCACTGTTTCTACCGCTGCTGCTCAATATCCGCTCAGTATCCGTCCAGTACCCGCTCCCTGTCCTTTCCTGCCTGCGCTATGCTGTGCTGTGCGGTGCCTCTCTCACTTCTCCTAGTGCCCTTTTGCTCCGCCCTGGACCCACCTGTTTTTCCTGTTTGTTTTGCTGTACTATTTGCTTAGTGCGTGCGGTGCGCCCGCTCGGTATGCTGTGTTTCTGGCGTGTGCCGTGTGGAATTTTCAGGTCTGCCATTCGGGTGTGTCAGTTGGGCTTTGGCGGTGCACGGGCGTGGCTGTTATTGCTACATTCGTGCCAGCAGGACACAGGCGTTATGGGTGCACGGGTGTGGTATTACATAATCGGGACGGGCTATTTCAGGTACACATACAACTGGCTGGAGCCAGCCACAAAGAAGCACCGGACGGCCTCCAAAGGCTCTCTGATGGGCAACTCGACGTCGAGGCTTCCTGCTTGGTTGGAGATGCACAGGAGTCTATCAAGTTTGTGCGCCTTCACGCTGAACCCGGCCGCATCGGACACGCCGTCCACCTTGAGAAGGAACCTGTATCCGTCTCTTGTGTCTGTCTTGTCGTCCAGCGTCACAAACTCGCTCGTTAGGGCTAGACGTCCTTGCTCTTTCGATGCAGCGAGGACCGCTGGCGTAGCACCGCTGCTGGCGACTGTGCTGGTCTCCGCTTGTCTCTTGTGTCTGGCGTTCTGCTTCTTCACCTCGTTCAATGACATCTCGCTGATTTCCTCTATCAAAGGCTTCTCGCTCCTGGTGTGCAGCTTGTTTAACCCAAACAAGTCAACCTCCATGTCCTGTGTGTCTGTAGCCACTGCATCTTGCAGCCGCTCTTCCTCGAATCTCTTGGCTTCCAGTAGGCTCAACGGCTCGTTAGCACTCATGCTACTATTCAGCTTTTCTAGCTCCTTTTCCTGCGTGTTCATCAAACCCAGATCAATCTCTACTTCGTTGCCGGTGTTGTCTCCCATGTAGGATCTCTTGGGGAAAACCACAACGTCCCGGTCAATCAGTAGCTCCTCGCCCACCTTGAACTCCACAGCCTCAAAACACCACTCCACCAGGATCATCTTCAAATCTTGGTTCAACATACACCATCTCATCGCAACATCGTTTATGATACAGTCAATGATCAACGACGGGTTACCGCTCTTGTCCTTTTCGTTCCTTAGAGACGCAGACGTCAAAATAGGTATCTCCCATTTATTCTCCATTATGAGCGGGAAGATCACCTCCGGCTTGAAAGTGTCGACACTCGACTCCGAGTGTGGCCCGTTCAATGGGATCAGCTCGTTCGTGCACACGTTGATGAACAGCTTCGTCCCTGGATGTGACTGCTTGTACGGTTTGAAGATCTTCGTCTTGATCACAAACCCTGGTTTCGGACTAATCTTTACAATGTCTTCATTATGCTTGGTAGTCACCGCCTCGACTCCCGGTCCATCTCTCTTGAACCTCCTTGCCTCTATAGGCGTCAAAAACGACATATCCGTATACTTCCACTACTACCCTCCGGCCTTGTCCTCCTTCTACGCTTCTTCCACCCCTCTGCTCCCTCTTGTGTGCCAGGCTTATTTGCTTAACTTGGCTGGTTGGCACCGCGTGCCGTTTTTTGTTAGTGCGATGGTGTTTATTGTAAGCAACGCTAACAAAAACAGATAACAAGGACGGGATCAACAATAAAAACAGAGCCAGGTGGGAACGTTGGTAGGTTGCTCTTGCTTGTACGGTATTGGGCACCAGGGAACACGCTCGTATATGCAGCCAGTGAACCTGAATAGCGGTAGCAGCAGCATGGAACCAGATAAACACAGAGGGCAACAGCTCCACCCAATTCTCTCGTCTTCCTCCTCATCTGATCCGAGCAGAAATGCATCACCTGTCCCTGTAATTGAGATAGCCAGTGCAGCTGGGGAGACAGATAGCAGTGAGGGGGGCAACGGTGAATCACCGTCCAGGCAGATAGACTTGTTGCAGTCTCCTGTCATGGTACCCAACACAAAGCAGCAGCAGCTTGGCCGTAAGACGAGATCATCTACAGGAGACTCGAGCTTGCGAACGCCCGTACAACATGGAAAGGGACACCTAAGAAACCTGAGCATAACAAGCAATTCCTCTATAAATTCATCTGGTGCCGGCACCCATGCAGATACAGGCGCCAAGAAGATGGGCATAAACTTGGGGTTGAACGTTATTGGCAACAGCAACAGCAACAGCAACAGCAACAGCAACAGCAATACTATAAAACCGTCCTTTTTAACTCCACAGTTAAAGAACAGCTCGTTTAAATCTCCTAGGCTGTCTTCAGGCGGGGGCAGAGAGCTGAATCATACAAGATTGTCTTACGATGATGAACGAGACACGCCTAACAGTCTAGCAGGGTTCCCGAATTCTCCAACAACCCCAACAAGAGGTGTTGCCGATTTCGATTCGTCGTCAAATATTCTTTCCTATAGCAGTTCCGAAACCAACAGCGGAAAGGCTAAGCTGTCCACTGCCAAGAGTGAGATTGATACGTACGACAACAACATTTTGTCTGAACAACTTAGACTTTTGGCCAGCAAGGAAATGGAGATATTGGAATTGAAGCAACAGATAACCAATCTGGTCGACAGGAAGAGGAATTTAGAATTTGAGCTACAAGATTTGAAGGTTAATGTGGAAAGACAATTAGTGGAACAGCTAACTAGCCAAGCTAGGTCCAAGCAGACAGGTGGCAATCAAAGTGTACAGTTTGAAAAGCACGTACCGAAGTCCCCCCAATCTATCAAGAGAAATGCAGTTCACCATCTAGGAGCAGCCATAGATCCATTATTGGATGCCTCCTACTCCCCCGAACAGAGGACTGGTACAAATTCCACCCGGAGAAATAGCGTTGGTACAGGCAACTCGTGGTTTTCGAAGCCTTTGAGCTTCATACAGCAGTTTGATAACATCATTTATCAAGAGTTTGAAAAACTACATTTACCTGGCTTGGGTGAGGACCACCAGCAGGAATATATGAAAGAGTTTAGTAAAACAAACAGAGGTAACGCCGGAACAGTAACGGGAGATGGCGAAGAGGAGGACGATAATAGCGGTAATAACAGTGATGGGTTTGTTAACATTGATAAAAAAGAGATCAACGAGCCAATCAAGGCATTGGCAGGGCTGTCGGGGGGACCATCGCGTCAGGACGTGATGCAGTCTGTGTCTAATCACCTGTGGTCATTTGTCAGTGAGGTGAAGACAAACCTAATGAGTGATGAGTCCTACAATGTGGGTGATACAGGTGACGAGTTTGGAACGGCAAGGTTACCGAAACCCTCTCCACGCAAGTTAAGAACCCCGTCTTTTTCATCTAGACAGGCCTACGGACAATATTCTGCCTCTAACAGGCACAGGAGACCCGGCAGTAACTCTGGTGCCACACAGCAGCCAGACGAACAGAGCGCCGAGAGCGAGGCTGCTGCCGGCAAGAAGAATATCGAGCTCACCACCTTTGACAAGGTTGAAGAGTCTGATATATGGGACGACGACACTGTTGATATTTGATTACGCAACTGTTTACTTGTATAGATGTAATTTCATTTCTCTTCACAACTGCCTGCATCTTGAGAGCCACCCTGCCATCCACAGCCATTTCCTGCCCTAGCTGGGCCTCTCGGCAATGAAATCACCGCCTCCAGCCAGCCGCTCCATGTCCAGGCTTAGCTGAACGGAATGTATACTGCGGCAGCCGGATACCACGGCAAACCCGCAGTTTCTCCGCTGCCACTCCCACATGTCATCCCCATCCACATCCTTCTCCGTCCTAGCGCCCTAGGCACCCTAGATGCAATCTCAGATGGCGTAGTGGGGTTGCAACCCTGCTTGCTGCTCTAGGCCGGGAGCAACTCTATTGCGCCTATAATTCAACTCGAGGGTCACTCGCGGTGGGCCTTTGAACGCGGTTTCATGAGGCCTTAAAAGAGCACTGTTTTGCTGTGATTTGCTAATAAGAGTGTTGTGGGAGCAGCAGGTTGAGCAGAGGGGACTTTCAGCGAGTAGATAGTTGCTGTGTACGCTTGAGAGTTGGAATTGAGAGCGGAGGGCCAGAACAAGAGTGAAATATGGTGAGAAGAAGTGGAATTGCAGTGTGTGCGGTTGCCGGTTGGGCCGGGTTGCTTGCAGAGTTGGCAAGCGCTTGGTCACCGACCGACTCGTATGCACCAGGAGTAGTTGAGTGTCCATCCTATATAAATGAATCTGCATTTGACACGGGATCTTTCAAGGGGTTGACGAGATCTGCCGCAGGGATCTCGGACGAGGAGACAGAGTGGATGCAGTCCAGAGATGAGGTGACACTGGAGAACTTGAAATGGTACTTGAACTTGGCAAACATGACCGATTTCGACACCGACGTGTACATGCAAAACATCACGTCGTCAAATGACACATACATCCCAAGAATCGGACTGGCGTTCAGTGGCGGAGGCTATAGAGCGATGCTCATGGCGGCTGGTGAGATTGCAGGCCTGGATAACAGAACAGAAGGCTGCTACGAGCATGGTATTCCAATCCTTTCGTCGGCCTCGTACATTGCAGGCTTATCAGGAGGATCCTGGTTTGTGTCGTCCTTGGCGTTCAACAACTGGACGTCAGTTCAGGAAATAGTCGATGAGACTGGCCAGGACGGCGCAATTTGGGATTTAGAACACTCAATACTTACCCCTGGCGGTATTAATATTCTGAAAACCTTCAGTGTGTGGGATTCCATTAGTGATGATTTGGACGATAAAAGAGACGCCGGTTTTGATATCAGCTTGACCGATCCTTGGGGTAGAGCATTGTCTCACCAGTTCTTTCCGGGTTTGGAAGATTACGGTGCATCAATGACTTTCTCCTCTATAAGAGACTTCCCAGTTTTTACGAACCACGAAATGCCTTTCCCAATCATTGTGGCAGATGGTAGAGCCCCTGGAACGTATATCATTAACTCTAACTCCACTGTCTTTGAGATTAACCCTTACGAAATGGGTTCGTGGGATCCATCCTTGTATGCCTTCACAGATTTGAAATATATTGGTACCAATGTCACAAATGGTTTCCCGCTTGACCAATGCTATTCGGGTTTGGATAACGCAGGTTACATGTTTGGTACGTCATCCACGCTTTTTAACCAGTTCATCTTGCAGTTGAACACCACTGGGTTGTCCGGCGCTCTTTACGACTTGATTCATGATGTGTTGGAAGATATAAGTGAGGAAGATAATGATATTGCCGAATACTATCCAAACCCATTTTATGGTTCCGAATGGGCTTCTGTGAGCTCTATTGTTGAGGACACCTCGTTGTTTTTAGTTGATGGTGGAGAGGATAATCAAAATATACCACTGATTCCATTGATCCAGCCGGAAAGAGAGATTGATGTTGTTTTTGCTTTTGACAATTCAAACGATTCAGATGAAGGCTGGCCAAACGGTACTTCTTTAGTGTACACCTATGGAAGACAATTCAGTGAACAGGGAAATGGTACTGCTTTCCCATACGTTCCTGATATGAATACTTTCTTGAACTTGAATTTGACTGCTAAGCCAACCTTCTTTGGATGCTACTCTGAAAACATGACTAGTTTATTAAATGAAGTTGGAGCTAGCTACACTCCTCCTTTGGTTGTCTACACTGCAAACAGACCATTCTCCTACTACACCAACTTTTCTACTTTCAAGCTGTCTTACGATGATGATGAGAAGCTAGGTGCCATTCAAAATGGTTTCGAGATCTCCACCAGACTGAATTTGACGTTGGACGATGAGTACAGAGCATGTGTTGGTTGTGCCATTTTGCAAAGATCAAGAGAAAGATTGGGCCTGGAGATGGGTGAACAGTGTAAGCGCTGTTTTGACGAGTACTGTTGGGATGGTTCGTTGGATACTAGTTCTGCTGTTCCTGTCAATTTCACAGAAACTGGTATGACCAACGGGGAAGAGAGCACCAACAACACATCCGATGCTTTGTCCCTAACTTTGTCCAGACATTCCAACCACTTTTACTTATTTATTGTCACTCTCGCCGTGTGTTTGGTTACTTTCTGAGTTTCAAGTCCCCTTCTTTTATGTTATTTGCACTATTATGACTGCATCTTGCATTTCTTTACTCGCACAAGCATTCTCATTGCGTTTGGTCTCTTCACCTCAAAATGGTTCACTGTATGTTTTTGAAATTTTAAAAGTTTGATCTATTGTTCTTCCTAATATGATATTCTTGCTGCCATCACCGCTTACCCAAAGCACTTCTAGCCTACTGATGCTTCACTGCTAGTGAAGATGGTTTGGTTCATATCCGTATCTTACGTAATCGATTGGTTTCCCAAAACGGAATAGTAATTGTCATTTCCTGTTTAGGAAATATGTCCACAAGTAAGAAACCAGCCATCTCTAGCTCTGCTATCATGGTTTCTCTGTCTATTGACATGCTACCAAGGTGAAATCAGCGTTGGTGATGGTGGTTTGATCTGAGGAGATCAGGCATCTTTTCAATCTTAGTGTATTTTGTTTTTGCATATTGGGCTACTAAGACTACGTTTTCAATTACAAGGATAGCAGAAAGGATAGCAGAAAGGATAGCAGAACGGATAGCAGAACGGATAGAATTTCTTTGTAGTTGACAAGACATGGACTATAAAGAGTTTTCCAACAGTATAATGAAGGCAGATGTCTTCAATTCAGGAAATGTGGGTAACCAGTTGGTTGTTGTGATCAGCAAAGCGCAAGACTTGCCAAACCGCCGTAAACTGGACAAGCAGTCGCCATATGTTGTTTTAAGAATTCAAGACCAAGTTCAAAGAACCAGGGTTGTCCCAAGAGGTGGTCAGACTCCTCGTTTTGATGATGAGGTTTGGTTTGATCTGAATAATATTGAGGATACAGTTCTGCATTTAAACGTCTACCATAGACAAAAGAAAGACTCGGAACTAGTGTGCTGTGCCAACATTGATTTCTCTACTGCATTGAGAAGATCTGTCAAAGAAGGCTACGACGGTTGGTTTGATTTGGAGTATAATAGCAAGCCTGCGGGCAGAATCTATTTAGAAATGACATATTATCCATCATCTGCTTCTGTGCCAACATCGGTGGAGAAGCAGTCCAGAGACGCCAAGATGAAAACTTTCACAAAGCTGGCATCTGAAAATGCAGCAAGACCCGATGGTTTCAAATCGTCAATAGGATTGATGGAACCAGTGGATCAGGGTTTGCCTGGTCTTCCAGACTTAGAAGCTGAATTCAAAAAGTCGCAGTCCTTGAGCAGCCCAAAGAAATCGGAGAAAACACATCTAACGGCCAGCTTGTCCGAATCTCATGAAGAATCAAATGAAAAAGGCTGGATGTCAAGATTCCTTGACAACACATGCAATTTAAATAAAAATCTTCCTTCATTCTTTTACAAGCCTAGCATCTTTGGTCAAACAGAGTCTAAGGAAACAACGATATTTGATGTTGACCAGAGACCTACTCCTCATAATCTGTTTTCAGACTCGAGTGATGAGGATGATGATGATGATCAACTAAGTACAGTTCTTGAGCAGAGACGAAGAGAGCATCAAAGACCAAAAATACAGTACAAGACAATGCCGGAATGGAAGAGCAATAAGATGCATGAGGTGCATCAGTCCGGAAAGAAGAACAAACCATCTAGTTATTTCAAGGACACAGATTCTGAGGATGATAGTGATGAGGACAGTTTTACTGCAGGCCAAAGAGTACAATTCAGAACCTCAACTTCAAGCGCACATGTTGGTGATAAAAGAAATAGATCACCTTTGTCAAGTGTGGGAGCATCTGATGAAGAAGAAGAAAAAATGAGAAGAAGCTTCCAAGGTAAACCGCTACCGAAGATAAGCAATAATATGGAGGATATCGATGACAATGAAGCTCCACCGCCGCCACCAGCTCATAAGGTCAAACTGCTGGATACCTCGATGCATGAAGGCATTTTTGAAACACCAGAAAAGAAGCCGTTCTGGAAGCAGAAGGATTCGGCATTCCAGCTAAGAGAGCTCTATGACAGAGACAGCGATGCTAGTCTTCCGAGAACTGCGCCAACTCTGTTTGAGAAAGAAATGGGTAGCATGACCAATACCAACAACAGAAAGGCACCGATAGAATTTAAGGATGACGATCATGATGATGATGCAAACGATTGCCGTTCTGATGTTTTCAGTATTTCAGCTCTCAGAAATGAATTTGTGAATAAGACCTTGGAAAGAAAGAGTATGTCTTACTCTCAGATCAGAAAGATGAAGTCAAAAGCTTGACTGGCATCTTTCACGGTGTAATTATTGTGTTGTGTATCTTTTTCTATTGCTGGCGTTCTCTTGTACTTTTACCCTCCTGCTATTTTGATTGCCTGAACAATCTGGATTAACTGAGTTTATGAATATTAAAAGCACGATGTGTGCGTGAATAATAGTAAGACAAATTAAAAGGTTACATGTACAGTATATAAGGTGAACTTCTGGAGACACGGTCTGCCATAGCCAACAGGCAAGTCTTAATTGAAGTGTTTAGATAATGCGATTTCTGCGTCTGGCAGTTCTGCAAGACATCAGTCCTCAAGCAACTCGTTAATGTCATCGTCACTGTCATAGCCGGCCTTGTTCTGAGCACGCAGAGCCGATCTCTCTATCTCCTCCTCAAACAGCTTCTGCTGTCTCTTGACTCTTCTTCTCGTGGACTTACCCCAGCCCCAGCCTTTCTCGCTGGCCTCCACTCCCTCTGTAGCTTCGAAATCCTCTGGTCTCTCGATAAGACCCTCCGCCTTCTGTTTCTGGTCGTTCTGCAGTTGATTCTTCAGCTGATTGGTCTTGATGTACTCTAGGGCTCTTTGTCTGAAGAATATATACCCGCCCACAATAATGAGTAATCTCAACAAGTGGTAGACATCAAACTCCGCAATAATGCTGGACACCGTCGCCATCGGATCAAACGCCATTTTCCCTCCCTTGTGTCTATCCTATCACTACTCTTGCCAAAAGTTCTCTGCCTTGGCTCAAATCCGGTCGAATCGCCCTCTTACTGCTTCTTGATACCCCTTCACGGCCCCCTTCTTCTACACGACTCTCCCCCTACCGCCTTCTGGCCTCCAATTCCACTTGTTTGTGTTTTTTCATGTCTTTTTTGTAAGCGTTGCTGGCGCTTCGAGAAAGCTTACTCGCCTCCGGTTTGTTAGCGGCAAGGCTGGGTGAAATATCGGCTGTGCCGAGTATTGAACGGAGCAGAGCAGCATGGAGGTGACGGGAGGACTACGAGAAAGTGGATACGTTAGTATATTAGTGGTTAATAGTGTACAGATATTAAGGGTGTTGGCCACGAGAGGCGCAGCGGGCGCACGTAGTGCACGGAGCGACGGCGGTGCCTAGAAGGCGGCCTCGTCGTTGCCGTCGTCGTCGTCGCCAAAGTCGTCGTCACCGTCGTCAAAGTACTTCTCGGCATTGTAGTCGTCGTCTTCGTCCTCCTCGAACTCCTCGTCTTCTTCTTCCTCCTCCTCTTCAACCTCGCCGTTCTCCTCGTTCTCGTCAAAGTTGTTCAATCTCTGCATGAGCTCCTTCTGTTTCTCCTCCTCGCTCAGCTTGATCATGTTGGAGATGTCCTTGTCCTCGCCCTTGGTGTAGCTCGAGAGAAGAAGCGACCTCTTCTGCTGCTTGCTGCTCTTCTTCGATCTCTTTCCAACCATAGCGCTCTGTAGCTCCTCGGGAAAGAACTCCACAATGAATGGGTGATCGCTGATCGACCGGCCAACCTTGATTTGCTTTCTGTATCTGTCCGAGTACCTCTTGAGCCCGTCGTTGACACCTCCGTCTAGGTACACAGACTTCCCATTGGACTGCCCAGTCTGCGACAAGCTCGCTAGCGTCCCCGTGTAAAACGAACTGTTCTTCATTAATTCGCTGAACAGAATGAACTGCTTACTTGAATCTTGCTCTTGCCTCGACAGTGGCCCACCTATAGGCAGGGGAAACTTGAGTCTCTCTGATTCCGCAGGCGTCTGCGCGATGTCCGCGTAATCCAACCCAAATGGTAAAATTGTCCTCTGTCCTCTGTCCCGAAAACTCATCTCGCTATTCTCTTCGCCTTGTTATGCTATACACAAGAAAACCCAGCTCTCCAACCTCCCCTGCCACGTGTGCTACATTCATTCATACCAGTGTTACTCAAACCTCTATAGATCAGACGCTTTGAACCCTCTCAAAAAAAAAATTTGATAAAAACTTTTTCTGGTGCACGGGTGTGTGGTTGTATACTGACTGCTGTCTGCGATGAGCTGTGGTTGCACTGGGACTCTTTGTGAAACTACGTCACCCAGCTACCAACAGGTACTATGACATACTATCGCCCAGCAGTGGTGGTAAGATGACACTAAATGTGAATTACGGTACCAAATTTTCATGCAGTAAGTTTAGTTCCAATATCAACTACGCATCATTAAATTATAGTTATTTCAGAGGGTTTGAGACTTTGTGAGCGCGATAATTCGATTGTGCTATGTAACCCATTGTATATAACATCAACAAAAAAGAATACAACAGTTGCCCGTGTAGCGTAATGGTTAACGCGTTTGACTTCTAATCAAAAGATTCTGGGTTCGACTCCCAGCATGGGTGCAAGAATTTATTTTTTGGGAATTTGCTCATCTCTATCTTTTTAATTGGCAACAATTTGGAATAGGGCTTGATAGCTGAGACCCCAGATACGTCATTAGACAGATAGTGAAGCGGTTTATACGTACAGGATCCCACTTTTTGCTTGAGTACATTAGGTAGAAAGTAGGACCTATAGCGTTAGTGCTTCTTTGCTGCTTTGGATTCGTCTGGTTTAGGCAGATTTGCCTCTGAGCTGTCTCTGTCACTCTATCTTGATGTCATTCTAAAAGTTGTGTATATAACATCGAGATGGGACGGTCTTTTGATCTGAGTGTGTCTATTGACAAGTCTGTGACGGGAGGAACGTTTACATGTTACGACACAATAAAAGGAAACGTGCTTCTTAAAGTTCATTCGGAGACTTGTTTTAGCAATGTCCAAGTGAAGCTGGAAGGTATAAGTAGAACTATGGTGGAAATTGCTAAAGAGAAGAAGAGAAGTGAAAAATCTAAACCGATATTTGAAACCCACAGATTATTATATGAAACACAGACAGTCTTCCCCACTTTGGAGGTGAGACAGGTGTCTAACAACAAAACATTCAACCTGACACCCGGAAGCTATATTTATCCGTTCAAGTTTAAGATTCCTCTTCGAAACAATTGCTCTAAAATGACTGGAATAACCAATATTGTGGAGTTGTACCACAATTCGGCCAATTCAGGTATCGAGTTGGTAAATGAAGGCGACTCCCATGTCAGCGCAATTCTCCCCCCTTCATTCAGTGGCCTAGGACAGAGCGCACAGATTCAGTACTTTATAAAGGCCACCGTCAAGAGACCGAGTCTTCTCAAGGCTAATATGAGAGTTGTTGAACCATTTATCTTTTTGCCAGTTGACGATCAGAGACTTCTGGAGCATGACGACAAGGAGGCGTTCACCAGGAGAGACTTTATGTTGAGGAATCGGTATCCTGATATAGTTGGTGTTTATGAGCAGAAAATCATTGCTCAGACACCACAGTATCAGAACAGAGTCAATTCTTCCAGTCAGGGCGTTCAAGGGAAAAGTGCGTCACCTGGTTTGTTTAAGTCGTTCCTTGCTGCTGCTACTGAGGAATCTCCTCCAACCCCTTCCAGAAGGTCCTCTTCTTCGAAAGCAGTACCTCAATACTCACAACAGCAGCAAATAGTTAATTACTCCAAAATGAAGCCGCAGGATCTACATGTTAAACCTTTGGACTTGCCGCTTACCCTGGAGGTGAGGTTTCGATATCCTGCTTATGTAGTTCCCACCAAATCTCCAAACTATCGGATACTCTTACTGTCCAACATCCCGCCATCCGAGTTTCAGCTATTCACCGGTGAAAGCTCGGGATTGGGAAAAGTGCACATCAGGTACGTAAAGGTGGAACTCTTATCTGCCACCTCATTCTACGTTTCTTCTTATAAGCGCACCGTCACTTCGAAACAGACAATCTACGAGAACCGTGCCATTCGGCACAAGTTGGATTTTGCAAGATCCAAAAAGAGCCATCTCAAGTCAGAGACAGGCAAAAGCATATACGAGGTGAGTGTGCCCAAATCGGTGTATAGAGACGCCGTGGTGCCTGATCACGTGGCTCCCAGCTTCAAGACGTGCAACATCCAAAGAGCGTACACACTACTCATCACACTAGGGTTTGCTGACCCTCACAGTGGCGACAACGTCCAGCTTGTTTCTTTAGAAACAAAGATAAAAATACTCAGTGGTATGGAGCCCATTGCAGATGACCACCCGCAACCCGTTAGCCAGCAGGAAATACCGCCAGCCGCCGTCGCCGTCGCCAGAGCCACAGCCCCCGCGCCCAGCACCAGCATAGACCGACTACCCACATACGACGAGGTCCTCAAGGAGTCTCTGGGTAGGAGAGCTTTCCAGCAAAGCGATAGCTACTACTCCTCAATCGTAGAATAGTCTTCTAGATAACACAATTTGGAAATACGCCAGCCCGCTTACGTAAGCCTATATTTTTCAGAAAATTTTTTTTTGCTTTTTTTAAAATGGCATTTTGGCTGATACATAGGAGTTGGCAACATATCTGAAGGAGAAGAAACACGGGAAGATTGGCATTAGAGGGGTTGAGAATAAGGCGGTACGACAAGCAAGATGGGAAGATACTCAGTGAAAAGATACAAGACGAAAAGAAGAACGAAAGACCTGGATTTGATCCACCAGGAGTTGTCGTCTGCAGAGACTATCGAGAGCTTGAAGCATCAACCACAAGATGAGTACAGGGCGGGCATGGGACAGTACTACTGCATCCACTGTGCGAAATACTTTCAAGACAACAAGGCGCTTGCCAGTCACTTGAAGACCAAAGTGCACAAGAGAAGAGTCAAAGAGCTGGACTGCAACCCGTACACACAGTTGGAGAGTGACGCTGCCACCGGCACAAACTTGGCTACGTTTGTCGAGAAAGTCAACAAGTACAAAGCAGAAGAGCCAGCAAGAAAGCAAATGGAAGAAACATTATTGAGCACGCAATTGGCCGAGAACGACGCCAAGGATAAGGCCAGAATGGAATTGTTGTTCCCCAGTGAAGATAAACAAGAGCAGGAAGAAACCGAGCAAGCCAAAGATGAAACTGCCATGGTGATGGAGTAGAAGGAAACAAAGTATTTGTCTCCTGATACCCGTGCAAGTCTTATTTGTCCCCCGGTATCTTTGCAAAAGTGATTTGTTTCCTTCTATCTACGTATTATCTTTCCTTTTCTATTTTCTGGGTCTTGGGGTTTCAGTCTTTGAATATTTGTTTTATATCTTTTTGCTTTTTTAGTTCTGTCTTTTATTTTGTTGCTCACTAAATAGAAATGCATATAAATTAGAAATATGAACAATTGCATACATGAAAGAAATTAAAGCATATCAGGCTCTTTAGGACCTGATATCTTTGACTTCGAAAGGTAGCTCACTCTTAATAACAACATGGCCCGATTTGATTGCGCTATCGTGTGACCTGTGGCAGGTCACATACAAATCGGACTCATTATTATGCGGGTGGAACCCTGTTCCAGTGCAATGAGTAATCGTCGGCACTCCCGGAGGATCTGTCAAACGGAAAATACCTAGCCTTTTGCCTTCTGGTTCACCCGGTGAACATACAATAGCGATCGCTTCATTCAGCATTATTTGATAAGAGTTTTGAGTATGCAAGTCTACTGAAGATAAGAAACATGACTGAGTTGGATGGGTGTGGATCCAACCAAGAACTATGAGATCCAAACTGTCGACAACCTCAAATAGCTTCTCTTCATTTTTGGTTGTGCATGTATTAGGAGTATTATCTTGATCAGGAATTATCAGGTGGGTTATAAAATATGCATTTCTGTTCAACTTTCCACAAAGCACGCCACAAGTTTCTAACTTTTTGCTGGTATTCTTCTTGGCTATCTTTGTCAGGAAGGTCTCAACCAATTGTGATGGCAAAAACAAAGTTCTTAAAGGTGACCCACCTTCTGTAAAATTGACAACTTTATGAGTGACGCTGGTTGCGTTAGCCGGTCGAGGCTTTGTTCTTAATATATTATGCGATTGAGTATGTGGAGGTTGAGGTTGAGGTTGCGTTTGTTTGGTTTTCGGTATAGAGTCAGTGAAGTTAAATGGCTGATTATGCGATGGCGTGGCAATTTCATGTTGGATGTGGTTGCTCGAACTGTTTTCAAACACAGATGGTAATGATGGGTAAGTTGGGTGTAAAAAATCTGCACCATCTGCTGAATCAAAGCTGGATAGACTGCTTGACGAGAGTGACCTTAGCTTTTTTGATAGATTGTCTTCTTGCACTTTGCTCAATTCCTCAGTTCCACCAGAAGAGGGTCCCCTGTGCTGAGTTTCTAAAGATTTCTGTTGCATCTGCAACTGCTGTTGTTTCAACTGAGATATTCTCATCTCTTGTAGCTCTATCAATCTTTTCTTTCTGTTTTCACTCTCCAGGTAGCTGGAGTAATTATCTTTCAAAACTTTGTATATCTTTTCAACATCAAGCATCAACTCTGGCAATTTCAATTTAAGGTCTAAATACTGCCTATAGACCAATCCGCTGGGTGACGTTTTATTCTTCTGGTAGTCCGATTTTATGAGTTTCAACTCCGGGTGTTTGAACAGCTTATTGGCAAATAAATCAATGAATCGTAGGTACAGGATATAAGTCTCATCAAACGACCCTTCATTCGCAAAGTCCTTACCGTGCTTGAGCATGCTGCTCGCCGACCTCAACCACAATTTGAACGGAATATTATGTGAGTACTCATACTGGCCCGCCACCTTTGTCAAGTGATCTGGGTTCGGTGGCACCACTAGATGGGTCGAAGACGAGTTCGACGACGCTGTGGACAACTGGCTGTCTCTTCTTGGCTTCATTGCTTTTCTTTACTATCCGTAGATACCAACGTTGGTTTGGCCATCCGCACACTACACCGCTCGATACCACCGTGAATATACACACTATGCCACTATTGTGCTTCTCCTGATGATCCTTGGCGATGTTCAACCAGTCTACTCCACAGATCTGCTCGTTACTAAACTCTCTTATCAGAGAGTCCCCTCTCACGCTTTATCACTTAACACCACAATAGGGGCCATTAAGGGAATCGCTGCTTGTTTTGCCTCTATTATTTCGAGCACTGCCCGGGCTTGAATAGCATGATAAGCTGGCCTGTGTCTATCATGAGGAGAGGAGGGGAAGGGGGGTGGGAACAAGCCAGTTTGTGTCTGTCATGAGTACAAGCAGGGGAGGTACAAGCAGGGGAGGTACAAGCAGGGGAGGTGGTTGGAAATAGATACAAAGAGCGCTGCAAGCAGCCGCAATAGATAAACAGATACATGAATGTAGATACTAAGAGATACAATTAGATGCAAAAAGATACTTGTAAATGATCAGACATGCTTACAAACAGTCAGATACGCCCTATGGTCTCAGCCATCTAATGCAGTCTCCCGTCGAGACAAACGCCCAAACATACTTATCTTCAAACGCCAACCCACTTAATCTGCCTAGATTGATATTCTTCTCACCGATCGGCAAAAGGATAGGACATGATCTTAAACCAACCTGCGAATGTAAAACCGGACTAGTGACTTCCAAATTGATTAGAGACAAAGAGCCCGAGGCGGTATTGCTAAATAACGGATTTTGGGACGCCAACGAACTCGTCACAGTCGAATTGTTACCAGAGGCTCCTAATGTCAAGGCGCTGTGTCCGTTCATGCTCGTCATCTGGAACTGTTGCTGCGCAAGTGACGTCGTCGAACCTTGGTTTATCACTTCAAGTAATGATAGCGTTTGTTGCTGGTTGCTCGAAGAGGTTAGCGAAGAAATGGATTCAGAGTTGCGCATGTGTCTTGATGACAGCAACCTTCTCTTTGAATACTCATTACTACCAGAACCAAGTGCACCATCAATGTTTGCGTTGATCGAACCATTGGCCGATATGCTTAGTTTTCCACTCTTCTCTCCAGAGTCGGCCGACAAAGTGGATAGTCTCTTCTCTAGGGCAGGTTTGGATGTCGCAGCCATCTTTGGGTTGTTTTTCAAATTTTTAATCTTTGGTAGATTTCTAGGTTGAAACTCATAAAAGCGGATGTAGTTGTCATCACCAACGCATCCTATCCTATACAGTAAACCGGCATGGCTTTTGATGTAATCCACTTCAATCGATCTGATCCAAGATTTCGCTCCTTGTAATCTGGCCACTAACTTCAACAGTATGCCAGGTCCTGACATACCTCCAGAGTTCTGATTTGCTATTCCGACCGAACTTCCTGGATGAATACCAGCCATAGTGGTCAGAGAACTTGAAGGCTCCATAGAAATACCTCCCGAAATTGATGAATGATTGCTGAATTGAAACTCGTGGATTGACACCACATCATCTTCACCTCCACTTAGCAAATATTTTCCATCTCTGGTAATATTCAGGCACAAAACTCCTGAATAATATGAAGGCAACAAGTCGGTTAGATTTTCTTTCAACAAATCAAATACACGAATGAAACCATCATCACAACTTAATACCAGTATATTGTGGAATTGAGGATGGACCTTAATATCTGTGATAGATTTATTGGAAATCCGATAGTGAGCTACTGGGTTGAGCTCTGTGTTATTTGCCAAATTTTTGGATCCGGATGATAATTTCTTGAAACATTTAATATAGTTTTCAGACTTAGTTTGTTTGGCTTTTTGAAGGCGAAAGTAATTTTCGTCATCGTCTAGGTCTCTATTGAAAATCATGAAATCACCATCTGTAAAACCTGCTATAAAGAACTGGCCACATCTAGTTATCTCTAAAGATATGACTGGCTTATTTTTCAATTTAGAATTCTTGTTCAGTCTTGTATATTTCATTTTATAAGGATTAATCCATAGCAGGTCACCAGAGGCAAATCCCACAACAATATCTATCTCTTTTTCACCATGCCCATTGTAATAATGGAAAGTCCTAAAAATTGTGATGGTACTTGAGGTTACGGTGATTCTCAATAGCGGAACGTCAACCTCCATATCCTTGGGGTTGTCTTCTAGAGCGATCAGATTGATCACTCGGCCATGGCAGCCCACCAAGAATTTGTTTAAATTCGCCATTTTTTTAGTGTAATTATCGTTGCTGGCCACCTTGACTATAAAAGAGGATGTGGTTCTTGCCAAACTCGATTTAGGTGGCTTTAGATAATTGATTTTGCTCGTCACTGTGGAGTTTGAGTTTTTTCTATTTTGTTTGCTTGTAAATTCAAGTATGTGAATAATGGAACCTGGTGTTAAATGGACATTTTTAAAGTGGTCCGAGACCAATGGATTGATCGCACATCCAATTGGTAGGATCTCGCTTTTACCGTCGGGTTGAACTCCAACGGTGTCCGGTGGCATGGACAGCGGCTTATTCAGCTGGTTCTGGTTCACATTACCCAAAGTAGTGTGGTACTTTCTCAAATTCTGTTCCACGAACTTGGACAGAGACGCATAGGTTGAGGGGTCGTGGGGCAGCAACGGTGTTCTTGATATTCTGAGCGCAAACTCTGGCTTGAACAGCCCATCTAGATGGTCAAATTCAAACTCCTCTTCGTTCAACCTAAAGAGACAGTTCGGGTCCGTCGCCTGGATTGGTAAGATCGACCCGTTCAAAATCTGCTGGAACTGTGACGAGCTCGGCCTGTATCTGGAGAGATCTGGCGGCATGTACATCTTGCCAGTGTGTAGCCAGTTTGATACGCGGGTGTGTGTGACGAGCCAAGACTCAAATATTGCCACTGCACCTGTCTTGAGTGGCCTGTTCTTCCTTCAGAGACGCAAACTCGCAGGCCTCTCTCACCTGCAGCACAGTATCTCCTCTGCTAACCTCCCAGGCTGTCCACTTGTAGCCAACAGCTTGACTCCCGTTATCAATAGGTGCATCCCGCTTTTCAGTCAACGGCTCTGCCCCGCAGACGGTCTCGAGAACACCCGCACAGAACACCCGTGCACCACTACAGCCCAAATGACGTAACACATGACGTAACCGCAAAGCTGCAATGTGACGTAATAGATGACATGCCCACTTTGCTTTTTTCCCTCGGCCGGGTAACCACGGCAGCGGGCGTGGCAAAGGGACAGGCCATAGACAGAGATATAGGCCACAGGCACAGATGTAGGGAGATACAGCAGAAGAAGAGTCTGCTGGGGGCAGGAGCAAGGTACAAGGTCTAAAGTAGCAGGTACCAGATAAAAGACGCCTACTTGTGTATTTGAGTTTTGTCCAAAGCCGCTAACTAGCCCCCTTTGCATCCCCACCCGTCACCATCCCATATGTTTACTAGACACGCATCACCGCTGCTGAGGCTAGGAAGAAGGTCCGGACGGGACTCTTTGAAAAGGTTCACAAGATTGCAGTCCGGATCGTCTAAAGCTGCAAAGACCACGCCATCGGCTGCGGCCAGCAAAGCGGCCACGGCCAGCGGGTCCACTTCAGAGACGGCATTCCAGAAACCAAGAAAGGGCTTCAACTCGTTGTCCAAGGTGCCGTCCACCGTCACGATCAAACCCAAAGATATCTTGCTGGACAATTTGTTCCAGGGCTATAAGCCTTTAACCATCCCTTTGAACCCGCCTCCAATTTCCAACCTAAGGAAACAGTCGGCCGTGGTTTACTTTGAATTTGATGAGTCATTCGACTTGGCAGATAGCACCACACACGCAAACCCTAATCTCATCAGTAATGCTAATGACCCGCGTCTTCAGCCAGGAAACAGAGATGGCCTAAATGGTACCGACTCTGACATCCACATTGTCGAGGACAAAAACCTCAATAGATACCAATACAGCAACTACAGCTTCAACAAAGACCTAGAAATCCAATCCGATTACGATGAATTCGACGACTCAGTAGGCTCCATGTCATCATTTGCAAGCCAGAAATACAACAAGTCCAACAAGAAAAACATGAAATCTAGGAAAAGCTTGAATTCTTCTTCCTCCGATACCTTCTCGTCTAAACTTAAAAAGAGAGATTCTACCGGTAAATCTGGTAGAGTTAGACTTCAGTATAAGAAAAAATCAAATTAATCAAATGCAGCTAATTTCCCTTTACATGTCTTTATAATGAACTGATACCTCTTCCTTTTTTGTGTTATGACTCCTCCACTTATTTAATTTCCCCTTCACCGATCATCACTGCCCCTCTTTTCCTTCGTTCTTGTTTGTCTTGTTAACGGCCTGTATATATTAAATCGACAATCAAATAAAACATTTTACACTTTCTTTTTGCTTTGAAAATTCCTATTTTTATTAATATAAAGCTATTAGTTACAAAATGAAATTGGCCTAACCCACTAGGTTGAAGTTAACATCTTCTTTTTCAAAGCAACTAGCTCCTCTCTTAGCTGGTCTCTTTCCTGGTTAACAATGAGTAAATCAGCTTGTAAATCCTTGATTTTGAAACCAAATCTTGAATTGTCGTCCTCAATATCGAGGCTTTCACTTTCACCGATATCTGTATCAACCCCACCAGGGTTGCTAACCACACGACGACTGTCATATGAACCTTCCATAGGAGGCGGCTTTGGCGATGAAGCTGAGATGACTCTCTTCTTCAACTTCCATTCTTCTAGTTCGTTGCCCAGTTTTTTATTTGTCTCTTTTTGTTTGTCTAGTTGGGTCTGCAGCACCGTCAACGCTCTATGGGTGGTGTTCAACGAACTCGTGGATTGTCTGTAATTTTCTTCTATTTCACTTAGACGTTTCTTCAGATTATCGTAATCAGCTTTCATTGTAGAGATTTCAGCATCTTCGTTGGATTTCAACTGTAATAGCTCCTCAACTTGTGTTTGTAACCTGACAGCCAAATCGTCATTAGAAGTAGAGCCATCGGTTCCATTAATGCTCTTTTTCACTGATTTATCAATTGTATCAACGATAGGTTCACTTGACCATATGTTTAGCAAACTGTCAACCTTAGAGTGAAGTTTAACAATGCTGGATGGATTATCAACGTCTCTAGAACCGGCATCTTGAGCGAATTCTTCATGCCCATTTGACAATTTGAATTTCTCAAATTGTAGACCCAATTCTTCGTACTTCCGTTCAGTTTCGCTCAATCTAATCTGTAAATCGAGTTGATCAATTAGTTTCTTTTCAAGCTCAGCAATCTGCAATTGCTGAGACTTGATCAAATCGTTCAAACCTCTTAGAGATCCAATCTTGTCATTCATAAACGGCTCAAAAGAATTCAACTTGAACTTCAGCTCATCATTCTCCTTATTTAAATGCAATAATTTGTTCTCATAACCAACTCTAGAGTGAGAATCAAGCGTTTCAGATTCAAAAACAGTTGAATTTTGAAGTTCAAGTTGCTTGAGCTTATTTTTGGCTTCATCTCTTTCTCTTTCAACATCTGTGATTCTTTGGTTCGCTTCGTTCACCTTTTGGCTAAATTCATATTTTAATTTTTTAACCATTTCTTGAATTCTATCTGGAGAAAGAGGCAATGCAGCTGTGACGTTGCTAGAAAACACTGCACTATTTATATCAGTAGATTCCTTCTTGATCTGTTGTGGAACCATAGGAGATCCAAGCTTAGCATCACCATTAACTGAGCTTTTTTGAGCTTTTGTTGGTTCTTTAAAGGAAGCAGGGATGACCGGTATACTATGATCTTTTGTTTGCGCATTATTGGACGTAGCCTCGCTTTCATTCTCAACCAACTTAGCCTCCTCAGTATTGTTACTGTTAATCGCATCATCTGTCTTTGATTTCTGCTGTTGCTGTTGCTGTTGCTGTTGTTGTTGCTGTTGCTGTTGCTGTTGCTGTTGTTGCTTTAAAAGCTCAGTTGGGGATTCAAGGTGAATCGTGGGTATGTGCGAGCTTTCTTCATTAGTGAGATGCTTTTGTAACGGTGTAGAAGAAATCAACACATCCTTATCATCAACTAGTCTCTTTTCTAACTCGTCGTGATCGTACTTATCATCATCAGTTTCATAAGTATCATTATCAGCGCCATTATCCTCATCAGCCTCATCATTGGCGACCTGTTCATACACACCCCTCAGACTGTGTCTAGTTGACAATTCACCTTTATCTTCAGTCGTAGATGCAAAAGCATTGGTTCTGGTTTCGTCATTTTCAATGTCAGCCGTAGTCTTGGTACTATTTCTCACAGATTTCTCCACATATTTGGGTAGCATATCCATATCAAACTCATAGATTACAGTACTTGGATATCTAAACTGGGACTCATCAATCAAACCATTCTTTGTCTCATAAACGTCGGTAAAATCATTATCGTCTTGATCACCACCCATGATAATTAATTTTTGATTTGTGAGATCAACTGTCAACGAATGACCTGACCTTGGACCAGGATTAGACAATAAATCAGAAACTATCTTAAAACAGTTGAAGTTGTTCAAGTCAATTAAAAACAAATCCGAATTGGTTTGGCCATTTGACATGTTACCACCATAGATGAACAGCAAGTTCTGGTACAGGCCACTAGCATGATCTTCCAACGCAGGGGGTTTGAATTCACCGTTCAATTTACATAGAGACCAAGAATCCGTCAGAACATCAAAGCAAAACAATTCATCAGAAATCTTTCTGCCATCGGTACCTCCAAAAACAAACAATTTGTTACCGTATGAATTCATTGTATGGTTTGCCAAGGGCGGAGGTGAAAATGATGAATTAGAACCTGACAATTTCTCCCAATGTGTGACAGGATCTCTAAAATTAGACAAATCAAATTTCCAAATATCATTAAAATACTCATCTTCTAATTGACCACCAAAAACGTACAAGTAACTCAACCATCTGCTTGGCTCTTCTTCGGTTTCAAAATTCAGCACAGCAATTTGATGCCCGTATCTTCCTTGTGGTCTAGGACCATCTGGTGAAGTTATAGTCCACTTAAGAGATGTGATATTAAAAAAGTATAGCTTGTTATCCAAAAACTGAGTTGAAGTAGTCACAGTATCACCTGCAAACACTATGAACGCATTACCTATCAGCACAGAGGAGTGTCCAATTCTTGGGGCTGGAATTCTTTCAAAGTTTTCAATCGGGGAAGCAATATAAGGATAATCAATTTGATACCGAGTATCTTCACCCTTGACAGGCTCGATAACCCACATATCACCAAAAACGTTCTTACCACAGAGACCACCCATCAGGTAGATGGTGCCCGTTTCAGAAGTAATGGAGGAGGCGGCATGAGAGAATCTTGGGAAAGGTGAGTTATACAATTTCTTCTTTTTCCATGGAGTATTCAGGTCGACTGCTGTATGGCTAGTTCGAACAGCCCTCTGCACTTGTGGAGAGTTTGAGGGTAGATGTTGCTGCTGCTGTGGAGTTCCATACTCTGTAGCTGGGGTAGCTGGATCGTTGTAAGGTTGGTTAGGATATGATTGTGACCCATTTCTAGAGGACGAAGACGCAGGCATCTGTGCATACGACTGGTTGCCTGACGAGGAACGGCTGGGAGTGGAGTATTGGTTTGGAGGATACTGGTAATACTGCTGATGCTGCTGAGGCGTTCCAACCCTGCTACCTGAGTTAGAGTGAGGGTGCTGACCAGCTGGATAACTTGAGTTTGGGGACGTGTGTGTCTGCTGCTGGGCGTACTGGCTGCCGTACGAGCTGTTTCTTGGTGCTGGGGCTGCGTTTGACGCAGGAGGTGTACGCTGGAAGTTTGCAGACGACACCCTCGAGTTTCTAGGGTTGCTCTGGGGCGAACTAAGGCTCTCTGAACGGAGTCTCTGCACTGGTGATCCGTTCGTGCTCCCCGAATCCTGTGACTCCGACTTGGTGTGCTTACTCTTCTTCTTGAAAAAAGGGGGCATGTTGTACTCTGTGGACGGCACCGCTCTTCTGGTGCACTGGCGCTTTCTTCTGGCTCAAGTCACAGTGTTTGCCTGTGACTGCTTCCAACTGTAATGTCTCCTTCGGCGGTCCTCTCAGCTGTGTCGGATACCCGTGACTGGCAGCTCAATATGCCTAGCACCACACCTCTTACGCTGGATCAATGCCCGTTCCTGTCTGTTGGCTTTGCACACGCCGCGCCTGGGATTTACGTGATCTGTGGGCGTTGAGCAGGGGGATCGGCCTGTGGGTGTATGGAGCTGGGCAGATGGGCAGAAGGGCAGAAGGGCAGAAGGGCAACAGCACGGAGGGGAGGTCTGGCGAGCGGGACCAGCAGCAGCCAGCCAACCATGTGCAGTGCTGGTATGTGTTGTTGGACCATTGCAGATTGTGGCATTCAGACAGGGAGCCATTGTTCTGCAGGCCACGCCTCAGGCCGGGATGTCGTGCCTGTGGATACGTGGCGGCAGAGAAGCACTGCCACGGGCGGCGGAGACGCCATGTGTAGAGAGGGACGGCGGGAAGGCAGACGCAGGGGGGAGCGGCCACCGGGGCTTGTGGGCGGGAGGCTACAGGGCCTTTGTGGGGCCGTCATGTTACACTACACGTGGTGGGTTAGCAGGGGCTTATTGGTATAGATGAGTCCCGAGGACAGGTATACGAAGGAGATACACAGCAGTCAGTCGGCCTGGTCCCAGTTTCCTGGTCTTGGCTGCTGAGGCATGGCAGGGCCACCGGCCCTCTTGGCAACAATAACCTGGTCAACGCTCAAGATGGTGTTGACCGCCTCAGTGGCTAGATTGATGGCATTCTTCTTGATGATCAACGAGTCGAGAATTTTGTTCTCCTTGACATCCAACAAGCAGTCGTTCACGGAGTCTGCGTCAATGTTGATACCGAACTTGAGGGTGTCCAGGTCGGTCTCGTCGTGCGAGGAATACAGTCTAGGTAGCACCTCTGAGGCGTCCAAGCCGGACGTCTCGCATATGATTCTAGGCAAGAACTCAAATGCCTCGGCAAACTTCTTGATGCTCAATTGCAGCAAGCCAGGGGTTCTCTCACCATAGCTTGTGATTCTCTTCACCAACTCTGCTTCCGTAGAACCTGCACCTGGTAGTAATCTTGGATCCTTCAAAATGGACTTGACAGAGGCTATACCATCATCTATGCATCTCTCGATATCATCCAGGTTGTTTTGGGTGGCGCCTCTCAACACAATAGTGGCGGTCATGGAGTCGCCGCTGTCCTGTCTGAACACAGTGACTCTGTCACCACCAATCTCAATAGACTCGACAACGTCTATCGAACCCATCTCCTCTGGCAAAGGAGCACCCAATCTTGCCAATGGCGTGGCACCGCACACTCTGGAGATTCTTCTCAGGTCGAACTTGGATGGCACCTTTAACACCAACATACCGTACTTGTCTAGGTAATGTAATGCCAACTCACTCACGCTGGAACCAGCAACAACAACCTTCACGCCAGAGTTGGAAATCTCTTGAATAACTTGGTTGAGCTGCTCTTCTTCTCCCTTTGTGAAGTCAAGCATCTCTTGAGCGTTATGCAACAACACAGTACCCTTGGTCTCTGTTGTGGAAATATCTATTGGACAGTTAAAAATGGCAACTTTAGATGACTGTGTAATTTTCTTCAAATTCGACTCTGGCTCTCTTGGAAACACCATACCTTTCAAGACGAAAGAAGAAGCCAAGGATGAACCCATGATCTTGACAACCCTAATAGAGTCAACGTTGAACAACTGTGGGTTTCTCTTTGGTAAAACGTTCAACACAGCGTCTACTATCAGACTTGAAATCTTGTCTTCTAAGCCGTATTGCTTGGAGCTGACAACAGGCTTCACAATCTTTAGCAGCTCATCCTTCACAAACAGGTCTTCCACCTTATCGATAGACAGCTTGTCCAACTCAGCCAACGTGAACTTGTTCGCCAAGCTGAAACCTTGAATAATCTCGGTTGGCGTCAAGCCCAACACAACCAACTTCTCCGCCAATTGCAACAACTCTCCCGCAAGCACTAACACATAGTTTGTGTTGTCTCCCATTTCTCTTTCCTGCTGCTCAGAGTTCATAATCAAAATCTTCACTGCAGGGTGGATCACCTGTAGCTCTTTGATCATCGTGGCCGCATCGTTCGTGATGAAAATCTTACCCAAATGGTTCACAATGATCTTGTTCTTACCGCATGGTCCCATCGACGTCGAAATCATACTGGTTATCTCCTTACACGCCTGTATGTTTCTGTTGATTGCTCCATCCAAGTTGCTCGACGTTTGGTACCCTTGCTTGAACAAGCCCGCGTTGGGCGCAGACGGTAATCTTAAAGACATATTAGTACGCGTAATTCGGTTCCGGCTATCAACCACTACCCTCTGTGTATGATCTTACCCACTCAGTCTCCACTTATGGTCTCCCCTAGCCCATCAACAGCTGTTCCTCTTACATCTGTGTGGCTTCAATGTCGAGTTTTCGTTGACATTTTTTCGTCGATTTTTTTTGACTGTCCACGCGTCGGGTGCATGTCGACGGATCGACAGACGCCACGTCTGGCAACGTGTCGCGTTGTCGACAGCGGGCTCCAGAATCTGCATGGCTGGACATGCTGTTCTTTGCCAGACACTACAGAACAAGTGTACGAAGCAGGCTGGCTGGCACAGCAGGACAGACCATTGCATGATTGCAGAGAGGTGAGAATAGCGGGATTGAGTTATGGGGTCACAGCAGTTGTCCTTCAAAGATGAGCTCATAAGAGCGTCGGCCGACCTGTCGAGCGATGTGGTGGAGAACGAGATAGAATCACCGAGCTACGACCCTCTTGCAGACGTGATGCGCCTGATGAGCCATCCTGCGAGTCTAGGGGAGGTGAATGACCTACTAGCGTACACGAATGTGTACAAACTGCAAATAGAGTCGGAGATCGACTCCAAACAGACGGCTCGCAGCGGCGAGCCCGCCGATGGAGCCATAATGGACCAGAACGGCGCATTGGAGGAGTTGGATTCTGATCTCAGCTCGCTCATAGAGCAGTTCAACGTTACAGAAGGGTTGGCCAAGTCGACCGGGAAGACTATTAACGATATGACGGTGAACATAAAAAAGCTAGATAGCTGCAAGAGAAATTTGACCCTCTCAATGACGATCTTGAAAAGACTCCAAATGCTGGTGTACTCGTTTGACTCATTAAACGAGCTAATAGAGGAGGAGCAGGAAATCAAGGAGTATGCAGAGATCAAGCAGATGCTGAGTGTTGTTTTGGAGCTGATGCAACATTTCCAGACTTATAAGTCTATAGACGAAATCAATACCTTGAACAAGCGGATCGGCTCTCTCAAGAACAAACTTATAGACCAGATCTTCAATGATTTCGAGAAAGAGTTACAAGGCAGCTTGAGGAATTCACAACTGAGAGATGGTTGTGAAATATTGGATATTCTAGGAAAACCATATCACGATAAATTAAGCAATTGGTACATGAACAACGCATTGAAAGATATAACTACGATTTTCAAAGTCACCGAAGAAGCGGGCTCCTTGGATAATTTGAAAAGACGGTTTATATTTTTCCAGAGAATACTTGACAATTTTGAAAAGAACCAGGCTAACCTTTTTCCAAAGAGTTGGCATATGAACCTAGAACTTGCAAAGAGATTTTGCGATTTGACTAAAAATCACTTGAAAATTGTGCTTGCAAATGAACCAAGACTGAACGGAACAAGCCATGTTGATGTCAGTCTATTAATATCCTCTTTAACTGATACTTTAGAGTTTGAAAACTATATGAATCTCTTGTTAAAAGCTGAAGACTACAACTTTGATTCTAGCATTTCAGATGTATTTGAACCATATTTGAATGTGTGGATCAACTATCAGGCAACTCTTATCGACAAGAAAATTAACGAATTTAAAAATCCAGATAACATGTTTAAGAGAACTGGTGTCACTGATGAGAGTACCAGCGACTCAACAATGCTAAATATATTAGAATCATCTGCCGATCTATTTAGAATGTACAAATCTATGTTGACGCAGCTATCCAAGTTATCGCAGGGTGAAATATTAATTAAGCTATCAGAAACATTTGTGAAATATTTAAATGTCTATCGAAAGCAAATCTTAGATGTCATGTTGCCTGATATAAAGCAAGTTTTTGCAAGCAGTCCAACCGATCAGCTTGAAGCGATTGATATTGAATGTCTTGTTTTGAATACTGCAGATTATTGCTCAATAACGATCACCCAACTAGAGGAAAAAATGGTATCATTAGTTAGTGACAAAACCTTAATATCCAAAATCAATTTTGACCAGACGAAAGAAAAGTACTTATTTACCATTAACAAATGTATCAATCTAATGTATTCAAAAATTGAAAATGATCTACAGCTTTCTTGGAGGGAGATGTCTAATTTTAATTGGAAATCACTGAAAGATATTACTGGAGAGTCTAGATACATGACTTCCATGAAAGCCGTTTTGAGTGATAATTGCAAGTTTATTTTCTCAAAATTTAACAGGCCTCTTTATGTGAGAAACTTCATGGACAAATTGATTGAAATCATACTTAATGATTTGGTATTCAATATAGTTAAGCTCAAGCCAGTATCCGAGGTGATGGCCGAACAACTTCTGTTGGATTTACAAACTCTAAAGTCATTTTTTATTGACTTGCCTGGGTTGGCAAGTGCGTCAAATGAGAATATTGTACTTAACACTTCAAAGAGCTATCAAAAGAATTTAAATAATAAGGCTGACAAGGTGGAAAAGCTATTAAAGGTTCTCATGATTCACTTGAAACCTTCGGATGCCTTTGTCATTAATTATTTCAAGATAATTGGTGATAGTTCCTTTAGTAACTTTGTCAAAGTACTCAAATTGAAAGGTAAGCTACACAACGAGTCGACATTTGAAAATGAAAAGTTCAAATTTATGGATTTGTTCAGAAACCAATTGAGAGCATATCAAGAAACAGCAGACGAGGAATTGAATGACGCCGATCCGTTTATTGAAGATTTGAAGATTGAACAGATTTATAACACCACCAGTACCACTGCATCGGTACCACTGAACATCTTTTCTAACTCCTTGATGAGCTCCCCAAACTCAAGCACTATGTTAACTACCACAACAACGTCTCCAATGCTTAATCCTGCCCTAGTTGGTCAGAATCTCACCACTTTCTTTGATAGACAAAACTTGCAAACGACAAAGGATAATTTCGAAAAGAATTTTGCAAAAACCTTTAGCATTAGTGAAGATAACAAAAAGAATATCAATGAGAACTTGAAACACTTTGGCAAATTCTTCAAGAAGAATTGAAAAGACAGCACTGCTTATTTGTATATCTTAATGTATTCTTTTAATAGGGAAATATTGCGAAAGGCGTAAAAGCATCTGTTGGTTGAATAGATAAACAGGAAAATAAACAGAAAAAGAGAATATATATATAAATATATATAAATAAATGAGATAGTAGCTTATTCCCAATACCAGGAATTAATACTGTGGATTCAAGAAAAGTGAAATCTAGAACGAATTGGATAGTCCATTAAAAAGGAGAAGTGGTTCAAGGAAAGCAGCAAAAATGGAGAACAGCATAAGAGAAAATAGTATTAAATATATGCAGTATTTTAGTATTTACCGTTGGTTCTCTTACTTCTCAATTCCGCTTGTTGTTTTTCGAATTCGGCATCAAACTCAATAAACTCATGCAAACCCTTACCGGCTGGAACCATAGGTAAGACAGGAACCTTTGGCTCAACTAAAACTTCGACTAAAATTGGGCCATCGTTGTAGGCCAACATCTCAGCGATACCTCCCTTCATCTCTTCTTGAGTGGAGATCTTCAAAGCCTTCATACCCATGGCTTCTGCAATTTTGACAAAGTCTGGGTTAAACTGGTGAGTGTGTGAGTATCTGTGTTCGTAGAATAACGATTGCCACTGAGTGACCATACCTTGTTCTTCGTTATTCAGAACAACAATCTTAACTGGAGTCTTTGCTTGGACAGCAGAAGACAGCTCCATCAAGGTCATGTTAAATGAGGCATCACCATCAATATCAATGACGATCGAATCTGGCTTGGCAATTTGAGCACCAATAGCGGCTGGTAGACCGTAACCCATGGTACCTAAACCACCAGAGGTAATAAAGGATCTTGGCTTAGTCCATGTGAAATGCTGGGCGGCCCACATTTGATGTTGACCAACACCAGTGGTGACAACAACGTCTCTTCCGGTCTTGATAGACTGTTCGGAGATCTCTCTCAATAAAGTCTGTGGCTTGATCAAAGAGCCTGGTGTCTCCTTTTGATAAGAGTATGGATATTTAGACTTCCATTCCTTGATTTGTTCAAACCATTCAGATCTGGATTCAACAGGTTCCACCAAATCATTGAACAGCTCCAAGTTCTCTGTGACATCACCCTCAATGGCCTCAGTGGCCTCTATAACCTTGTTAATGTTCTTTGGAGAGATTTCAAAGTGAATAATACCACCTCTGCCCTCACTAGCAGCTAATTTAGCAGCTGGAGCAAATTTGGCAACGTTACCAGTGACTCTGTCATCAAATCTAGCACCCAAAGCAATAATAACATCAGCGGATTGGATGGCTAAGTTAGCAACGGCGGAACCGTGCATACCCAACATGTCCAATGACTTTTCATCGTTTTGGTCAAAAGCACCTAAAGCTTGGATAGTGGTTGTAACTGGGATCTTGGCTCTCTCGGCCAATTCCTTCACTCTTGCTGGACCATCTGGTGAGTTCAAAACACCTGCACCCACATATAAGATTGGCTTTTTCGCCACATTCAATAGATCAGAAGCTCTTTTGATACACTTTGTTGTGTATTCAGTTGTTTCTTGTTTGGTTAATCTGTTCAATGTGTTCGATGGGATAGTGGAGCTGATTGGGATGGCTTCTCTCAAAATGGCAGCGGTAACGTCCTTTGGCAAGTCAACTAAGACCGGACCTGGTCTGCCGGAGGTGGCAATCTCAAAAGCCTCGTTGATTCTTCTTGGCAGCTCGGAAACACTCTTCACCATCACATTCCACTTGGTACACGATCTAGAGATACCGACAACATCGGCCTCTTGGAAAGCATCGGTACCGATGGCAGAGGTTGGCACTTGACCGGTGAAGACAACCAATGGAACACCGTCGGCCAAAGCGTCAGCCATTGGTGTGATAACGTTGGTGGCACCAGGACCAGAGGTGACCAAGACGACACCAGGTTTACCGCTTGCTCTAGCGTAACCTTCGGCCATATGACCTGCACCTTGCTCATGTCTAGGTAAGACAAAGTTGAAATGTGGAGAGTTGAAGATGGCATCATACACAGGAAGAATAGCACCACCTGGGTAACCAAAGATGGTATCCACGTTGTGTCTCTTCATCATTTCGTTGAAGATTTGGCCACCGGTTAAGCCGATCAAGGAGTCATCCGTCTGATCTTTTGCCGTTCTTTTCAAAGCAGGGTGGTCTGGTGACGACGCCGTGTTGAACGCTGGGGCCGGGGTTGGTCTTGAGGATGTCTTTAAGATGGCAGCTGCAGAGGTGGACTTACAACGTATGATGTGGGAAGTGTTTCTGGCCGCCGAGGCGGCGCATCTTCTGGCAAAGCTGGCCCTTATGGATGTCGATAACATTGTACTCTTTATATGATTCTTGGTGTATGTCAATGTGCTCACTAGACGTACTATTTGGGTTTCAAGGCAAAACTGGCGCTGTAACAATATGTCTCCTTCTGAGCGTGCTGCGTGTATGCTAGGATGTCTTTGTAACCTTTAGCGTGCAATTTGATCTCTTATCAAGCGTCACAATATCTACTCTCTCAAGCTCCGTGCTGTAGTTGCGCTCAACCTCTTCTATATCTGGCTTGCTGTCTCTACTCCTAAAAGAACCCAGCCTTCTAACTTCAGATCTCTTTTCTATTCTTGTGTGCTACAGTCACAATCTCAATCTTGTTCACTCACTTCCACAATCTCTCCCTGCCTCTGGTCACTCTATTACCACTCCCTATTGTTTCTCTTTGTTGCTTGTGTCTCCGGCTCGATGAGTCAACTCCTTGTCCTACAAATAGAAAATTTTTCACTCGCCTGTTTGGCTGCTGGGAGCCGCCACCGCGTTCCGTTGACGGGGCGGCAGCCCGGTGATCGGCGAGCGGCCTGGCGCGTCGTCTCCAGCCCCACAGCTTTTTGCCGCAGTGTGGTGTCTCGGGCTCCCGGGCCGGGCCACTTGAGGGTGGTTTTTCTTCCCCACAAAATAAGGCATTACCAGATCTGGTGGGATCACTGGGGGGTTGTGCAGGCGGGTGTGGGAGTTACGGGTAATGTGGGTGGGGTGGGGTGGGTAGGTGAGCATCTCTGCCTTTCATCTATACACCCACGTATCATGCCCACGTATCTGAACACCTCAGCACACGAGCACCTCTACCTCTCATCTATACACCCACGTATCCATACCCACGTATCTGAGCACCTCAGCACACGAGCAGTCTGCCTTTCATCTATACACCCACGTATGATGCTCACGTATCATGCCCACGTATCTGAGCACATGAGCAGTCTGCATCTCATCTATACTCCTAGATATCTATACCCACGTATCTGAGCACCTCTGCCTCTCATCTATACACCCACGTATCATGCCCACGTATCTGAGCACAAGAGCAGTCTGCCTCTCATCTATACTCCTAGATATCTATACCCACGTATCTGAACACCTCAGCACACGAGCACCCTCCCATCTACACCCTACATGCCTGTCCGGCTTCTTCCTATCCCCATCACACACACCCAACAACACTCATTTCCCCCATTTCTTTCACAACCGCTCCTCATTGCCAATGCAACATAACAATACAATAAGTCGTCCACCATCCCTGTTCCATCACATCAAAATCAAACACCAAACAATGCTAACTTCCCTCCTGCTCAGCTTCTGTAACCCATCATAAAACCACATGTACTCTGTAATCAGCGTAACCTCCTACCAATGTGTTGCTCCCTCAACCACGACACATTTCTCTGTCGCAGACGCATTATATGGTGCTGACGTAACTGATTACAACACACCAGAGATGCGTCTCGGAACCCACTTTTCTACTCATGTTTATCATTGCTGTGACAAGAACAGTGCCTCTAAGTGTCTTTAAGAGGGCAACAGCAAATAATAGACACCAAGAGGCACTAGGAATTTAGTGCGAGAGCGCTGGAAAGCCACGACATACAGTTTCTCCTGCCTCAAGATGGCACCAAGTGAGGATAGCCTCATGTACCGGTTCCACCATTCAGTCAAAGTGGGAGACATTGACCGGTTCATCATCACGTACATGCCGAGTGATGTCGCCACAGAAGACGGAGTGCCAAAAGACCAATTCAATTCACCTCTGTACATTAAGATCAAGAACGTGGAGCTACTGCCCTTGAGAGCAGCATATCTCGCTGGCCCATTTGTTCTCTATTGTGATATTCGTACCGAGGATTTCAGCCCACACAAGAGATGCTTCATAACAGCCGACCAGCCAAAGTACGAACCCAATTTGAATGCAGGACAGTCTATGCTAGCGGAATTGTCGCTACACACCATAAAGGACAAGTACGTTTGGATAGTAGACGTTGTCAGCCAGACCATTTTCAGCTCATCTGCAGAGGTTCACTATGAAATCATGATCGGCAAAGACAAGGACAGCTTACATAGACACAATTTCAAAGACAAGTTTGGGAAATTTTCAAATGACTTGGACATTCAGCACGTAAACACTCTAGACCTCTGGAATAAACCACCACCACGAATAGTATCTGAAAAGGCACCTGTTCACTTGGTGATTCTTACTCACGGCCTCCATTCTAACGCTACGGCGGACATGCACTACCTGAAAGAGCAAATTGAGGAAATGGCTGAGAAGTCGTGCGATAATGTGGTAATCAGAGCATACACAAACAATGTCTGTAAAACAGAGAGAGGAGTCAAATACTTGGGAAGAAGAATGGCGGATTGGATAATTGATGAAATTGTACCGAGCGTTAACTTTTCAAAGGTTTCTTTTATTGCACACTCATTAGGCGGATTGACACAGACCTTTGCAATTTCATATTTGGCACACAACCATCCAAGTTTCTTTGAAAACGTACAATTGGAAAATTTGATTTACATGGCGTCTCCCCTGCTAGGAATCTCAAATGAGAATCCGGCTTATGTGAAAATGGCTCTTGCATTTGGTGTTGTCGGTAAGACAGGAATAGATTTGAACTTACAAGGATCTAAGCCGTTATTGTCGCTTCTTCCTTCAAAGACAACTAGAATGATCTTGAAGCGATTCAAAAGAAGAACACTCTACGCTAATATTCTAAATGACGGTATTGTGCCCTTGAGAACTTCCGCTTTGGTGTATCTAGATTGGAGAGGTTTAGGTAATGTTTATAAGGCATTGAATAGTGAAAACTCTTTAAATCCAAGTATTGATGCCAATACTGCTTTGAAAAACGGTAGATCTGATTCTGACGATTTCTTATATGACGAGGTGAGTGAAATCCCATCAAACGTTGAAAACAGAACTGCCTCTCCACACGTTTTTAAAAGAGATCCTTCGTCTTCGGGATCACCTGGGTCATCGTTCGGCATCAAGGCTAAGTTTTTGTCACCTTTGCAGAATGTTGTGGAATATTGTGTTCCTTTGTTACAAGGATCACCTGCCACAGTTAAACATACCAAGAAATACAAACACTACCAAACTAGAATAAATGATGACGATGGCATAGATAACGGTGAAATAGAAAATACCAGTGATGGAGAAAACGGAACGTCCAAGTCTGTAGATAAAAAGGGGAAAGAGAAATCGGTGAAGATCCCTAAATCATCAGTCATAGAATCGATAACTAAAGTTCTGCTTCAACCCACACCGCCAATGAAATTTCTGACAGATCCAGATTCTAGACAGGACGTCATACTACATGACAAAATTTATAAACCAGATTGCATTCCAAGAAGAAAAATCAAAAACTCGTCTTCGTTTTTGGATTCTCTTGATCCCTTAAAGAGACAGAATATCCTGGAAGAGAGAATTGCAAGAAAATGGCACAGAGGAATGTCATGGAGAAAAGTTTTGGTTAATTTATTGCCGGATGCACATAACAATATGATTGTGAGAAGAAGGTTTGCCAATGCGTATGGTTGGCCGGTGATTGATCATTTAGTGCATAACCATTTTTCGGAAAGTTGTGTTAGAGGTGAAGATTACAAAGATTATGAATGGATAGAGGATAACGATTATTACAAGCAGGACCCACGAAATGAAGATTTAGAAGATGACAATGAAGCATTTGATTTGGTTTTAGATCGCTCCTACAAGAAATCAAGCAGGAGCAAATCCAAAATTGCGAATGGGGGCACAGATATTGATAGGGAGCAAATTGCTGATCAGTCGAAGAATGACAATGGGGATTTCCAAGATGATGGCTCTGATGGCACATACACGGACACGGACACTGATGATGGCGACGGCTATGAGGATGACGAAGATGAGTATGAAGATGAAGAAGATGAAGATGACCATTATCATGAATGGATAAATGATGCATCATCATTTGCTTATGATGGACCTGCAGGCATGTTGAATACAGTTACCGAGTCAGTCAACGATACTTACGAAGCATTTAGAAAGACTTTATTTTTTGAAGTTGATGAAGCCAAAGGCAGCTTTACCAGCAACGGCGTGAGAATCACTGACACTTCGGACAAATTTACAGCCATAAAGAAGCATGGCAGTCTTGTCCAATCGAACTGCAGCTCTGATATCGATTTGATAAGGGAAGATCAGATTAATAATTTCACGTCTCTAGGAGACAGTTTGAATTTCTAAATTTGCTGTATTTGTTCTATTTTTGATTCTGTTTATTGTGGCATTCTACTATAGGCGTTTGTTTGGCTTTTAATTCTACTCATCTGCGTTTGGGTATTGCAAAGTAGCAAAAAAAGTGACAACTAATTTTATTAAAAGAGTAAACCGATATACATATATAGAGATAGTGTGCTAATCTACAGCATTAAGAAAGGGAAGCGTTTGTGATTGCGTATGTGAACGATGTGAATCAGATATTGCAGCTAGATAACTGGCTGTTCTGTACCATCAGAGGATGGTAGGACGAAAGGGTTTTCAATTATTTCTGCGCCTTCAAGTGGGGATATGGTTAGCAACAAAGGGCCCCTAATGACCGAAAGCCCTAGATCTCTACCCAGTTTCACCAATCTGCCATTAGAGTCTCTGAGAGTCTCTTTAGTCTCATCCAACACCAGATTCAGCAGCGAGTCGTACCCCTTCAAGACACCGGCGATTTCACGCCCGCCAATGAGTGATATCAACACCTGCTGGTCTTGATATTTCGATAGTTCTAGGATGGCCTTTCTCTTCTGTCTCTGGTTGTTTGATGGTTTATCCTCGTTCTTCACAGCAGTGGCCGGCAAACTGGCCGGGGGTGTGCCCTGGGGATGTTAGTATTTGCTAGACTCAGCGAGCTTCAACACCGCAACTTACACTCATCTTGTTCCGCGTATGAATATAGTACAGATATGTTCCACTCTATGCAATGACACTCAATGCTCCTTACGCCTAGACCAGTTGTCCGTAGCTGTCCACCCAATGCCAACCAAATACATGTTGATGCTCCAACCGAGTCGCAACCCTCACAAAGGCCCGCCGGTCCAGGTTGTATGTAACCGCTGACGTAACAAAACAAACTGAACGTCGCGTCTGGGTCACGCAACAGTCACGTGATGTTGACCAGGGGTCCAAAACCCTCACAAGCACAAATCAGCTGCCGTATCTGCCACGCGCAACACACGTGTCAGTAGCGGCACGGTGCCCCCAGCGCCCGCCGGGCCAGCGCCCGCGGGCCTCGCCAATTACTAAGCGGTAGGGATGCCAGCTTCCACGGGGCGTGCTGGCGGGGGCTGCTGGCTGGCTGTGAGGAGAAGGTTTGCTGAGTGTCCGAAAACTTTTCTATATATCATCTTTCAACCTTTTTTCACTCTTTCTATACACACCTATGCTGGATGGGTGGGTTGTGTATAACATATAGTAACACACTTTTAACTACCAATTAAAAGGTAAGTGGAGTTGAAATACAGATAGGTAACAGCAGAGCACGGGAGGAGAACCGAGCACAGAGCCAGGAGCCATGAGCCAGGAGCCAGGGCCTCTGAGAGATACGAGAAGCACAAGGGGAGACCAAGACGAGGTGGCCAGAATGTATACACGGGCATAGGACAGCCTCAAAGAGACACACGGAGCACGATTTGCAGCGGGAGATGGTCACATCAGACACGGAGACAAGCTGAGCATTTGCCCCTGTGCACCACAGATCCATAAATGAGAGCACGGGTTTTGATTAGTAATTTGAGCAAACAACTACAGCGAGCCACTCCTTGGAGATGGCGTTTGCAATTGGCGGCTTTAGCTTTGTTCGCTTTCACACTACGCAGACTCTATTGCCACATATGTTTGCCCTCCAGACTACAGACTTGAATACCCATTTGGCCGCCCGCTGGCGCTGCCTATTTTGCAGCCGCTAGAAGCCCTCGTATAAATAGCTGTGGTTTTCCTTCCTGCTGTTTTAAATACTCATACTCGTGATATACTAACATTTTTATTGTGGTTGCCTTTGAGCGTACGTTTATTTCAGAATCATCAAAAATGGCTAGAAGACCAGCTAGATGTTACAGATACTGTAAGAACAAACCTTTCCCAAAGTCCAGATATAACAGAGGTGTCCCAGATGCCAAGGTTAGAATTTTTGACTTAGGTAGAAAGAAGGCTTCCGTCGATGACTTCCCATTGTGTGTTCACTTGGTCTCTAACGAGTTGGAACAATTGTCCTCTGAGGCTTTGGAAGCTGCCAGAATTTGTGCTAACAAGTACATCACCAAGGTGTCTGGTAGAGATTCTTTCCACTTGAGAATCAGAGTCCACCCATTCCACGTTTTGAGAATCAACAAGATGTTGTCATGTGCCGGTGCCGATAGATTACAACAAGGTATGAGAGGTGCTTGGGGTAAGCCACACGGTTTGGCTGCCAGAGTTGACATTGGTCAAATTTTGTTCTCCGTCAGAACCAAGGACTCCAACAAGGACGTTGTCATTGAGGCTTTGAGAAGAGCTAGATACAAGTTCCCAGGTCAACAAAGAATTATCATCTCCAAGAAGTGGGGTTTCACCAACTTGGACAGAGCCGACTACGTCACCAAGAGACAAAACGGTGAAGTCAAGGACGATGGTGCTTTCGTCAAGTTCTTGTCCAAGAAGGGTAACTTAGATGCTAACATGAAGGCTTTCCCAGACTTCTTCACTGCTTAAGTGTGTTGTTTATAACAAAATAAAAAATTAACCTTATTTTACTTAAGGAAGACGGTTGGACTCTTGAATGTCCATCAAGATTGTCTTCTAAAATCTTTTTTATTTTTTATATTAATACAGTTTTCTCGGCCTAACTTTTGATCTTAAAAGAGCAAAATGTTATAATAATTACCACTTGTTGTACATGAGATGTAAATGAGATGTTGAGTAGGTGGATATTGTCAATCATGTGAATATAATGTGTGCATTTCCATCTGGCGGACTGAGCAAAGGGTGAAAAAAAAGCTGAAGAAATCAATTTAATGCAAATGAAAATGACAGTCATGAAGAAGAGTAGGTGGATTACTATATGGCAAAACAAAGAGTAATTAAATAGTGTCGAATGAACAAAAAAGAATACACAAAACAAGGTCATAATAACATAGAAAAGCGATTGGAGTGTAAAGATACAAGTAATAAAAATATTAGAGATAGTTTTCACCAATAAATATGGCTCAAACATAACAAAAACTGAGGCCATAACCTTTCATCCAAGGGTGTACCTCACCGTCTATATGGAGATTTGCTTCTAACAGAAGCCACGGCTGCAGTGCTTAAATTTCTCTCATCTAAATTTTGCAAACCAGACATATCGGCGTTGTCATAGTCTAATGTAGAAGTGCTTGATGTGTGGCTATGTGGATGTAAGGAGGCATAAATGTCCCTCATGGCTGGGTTCTGGTTCGGTGAACATTGCAATGCCATTTGAATGTAGTCGTCACTAGATAGGAAACCTCTACCAGCTTCACAAACAGTAATGGACTTGATCCAGTCAGATTGCCAGATTTGATATGTTCTCATTCGGAATTTAGGGTCTGGGTTCAATATGTTATACAAGACATACCGTCTAGAATTTGGGAACTGACCTCCAGTGATCGACTCAATCTGGTTAAACGCACCTCTCTTGGTCTTTTTAAATTCCTTTGGAGAAACAGACGATCTGGCACTGTAATCATATTTGGCCCTAGTATCCAAATAGTGTTGATACCATTCATCAGATGTTTTAGCAAGCTCCCAAACATAACTTCCGTTCAACATCACCAAGTAAATAATACCAAGAGACCAAACGTCTGCCAGTCTTGGATCGTAGGGCTTATCTGGAATAAATTGTTCTGGTGACACGTATCTCTCAGAACCGCAAGCACCCTTCGAATATTGGACTTTATCTTCCCAAGCAGTCTTAAAAACTGCAGAGGTACCAAAATCGGTGATTTTCAATTGACCCTTTCTAGTCAACAACAAGTTCTCAACTTTTAAATCATTATGCGAAATTCCAACAGAATGCAGATACGTAATGGCATTTAATATCTGTTTGAAGAAACAATCACATTCGATCACTTCCAAGCCATTAGTAGCAGAGATCAAGGTGAACATGTCACCACAAGGAATGAATTCCATAACCTGTGAGTAAGTCAGTGTCACAGGGTCAACCATTAGATCAAACACATTTATGATGGCTTGATGCGTCAGTGATGATGAAATTAAAAACTCACTTGTAACTCTATTACCAAAATGATGTAAAGATTCGCCCTGTCTTTGCTTTAGCTGTTTAACAGCAAATAAACTCTTCTTTTTTTTGTCATGGGGATCTGTCCTCACAGCAATGCTAACAGTACCATATGACCCTCTACCAATGACACCTTCAATATTACCATACTTCGCACACAAAGGCAACTTTTTGGTGCCTTTAGAGCTCAATTTATCCTTGAATTTCTGTGGGGATTCAATCTTATCCATCATTACATTGATCAAATTAAGTTGGTCCTTACCGATGATAGGTTCAATCAACTCATCGTCAGCTTCATCATCAAAGTCACGATCTTCATCATCGTCATCGTCATCATCATCCTCACTGTCCCGATCACTATTATCATTATCATCATCATCAGAGTCATCATAGTTCCATCTATAGTTGTCTGGATTGCTTTTCAACTCCATTAGTTGTTGACTATAGGAATCCGGTAGTAAACTTATTGATTGCTCGATAGACAAGCTCTCATCATCCTCAATATCTTTACGTTTGATCCAACCAAATAAACCAGCCTTAGAAGAAGCTTTAGTAGGTTGTGTTTTATATTTATTATAATTGTGCTCATGTGACAATCCATCTGGTGATAACCTCACTCTACCGTTTTTCAAGCTTAATGAGAAGTCTTTTGAAATTGCTGAGATTGTATTTGAATGCTTCAAAATATTGGCTGAACTTTTTGTGTGTGACTTCTGATATGAATCAGTGTTTCCTATGGAAATGGTAGTCGATCTATGTTTAGTGTCTGTTATTGAAGATGCAGGTCCCAAGGCTGGAGTCAAAGACGGGGAAGATGAACC
Organism: Ambrosiozyma maleeae (nom. inval.); assembly: GCA_003706635.2. NCBI lineage: Eukaryota > Fungi > Ascomycota > Pichiomycetes > Pichiales > Pichiaceae > Ambrosiozyma > Ambrosiozyma maleeae (nom. inval.). The sequence continues at coordinate 300,355 of PPLV02000004.1, forward strand.
TTCTGAATTGCTTTTTGGTACAGTAGACCCACTTCCATTGCTCATTACTATTCCTGCAAAATTAGAAGGAAGTTGTTTATCCACGCTAGTACTAGAAGGAGTGATCTGAAATTGTGTAGAAGACGAGGATTTAGGACTCACATGAGTTTCCCCACTTATACTTGAACGATGAGGAAAATGAGAAGCATTATGACTATTTGTGGAAATATGTGTAGAGTGCGGATGTAATTGTGGTAGATGCAGGCCGGACACTGTATGGTAAATCGAGGAAACTGATTCTGCATCATCTGAACCTTCCAACACTTCATCTAAATCATTTTCAATAACAGGAGGCATGAATTTCAGTTTATTCAATGTTTCCGCAACTTCTGTAGGAGAAACAAACGATCTTGCGGAGCTTACTATGCCTGGTGATTGAGTTGAGCATGCATTCGGAGAATTTGATGATAGAAGAGGAGAGTCAGGCAACAAAGTAGAAGGACTGGATCCATTTTGAACTGATTTATTGCCAATACTTCCGACACTGTTGCTGCGGCCATTTGATGGCGGTTGACCGCCAGAACTTCCTGGTGAAACTGCTTGAAAAGGCGAACCGGCTCGGGGCACACTTGTGACTGGGGTTGAATTTGCTGGTGCATGTGGATGCGTGGTTGAATGAGCAACGATGTTGGCAATTGCTTTTTCTTTTGATTTATCTGACCGTTTAGATGTAGAACGGTTTGGGACGGGGTACTGCTGAGATGGGGGTTTAGCGTCACGGCGACTGAGTGAAGAGGCCCTACTAAGACTCGCGGACGAAGAGTGCAATGAAGATATCTGTGATTGCTGCTGTTGCTGGGAGTGATGCTGTAACTGCTGTTGTAGCTGATCAGATACAGCCTGTGAATCTGCCTGTAAACTGGTTGAACTCGAATGTGGGGTGAACAAGGATTTGAATTTCTGGGACATCGAGGAGGACCGACTTCTACTTGGCTGCACAGTATGATTCAAGTCTGATGCAGATGTATTGGATATGGTATTGTAAAGAGAGAAATCAGAGTCATCGTTATGGAAAAGCACGTCAGGCTGGAGTTTTGGAGAGGCTGCCTTCCTCACGTCTGAGTCCTTCTTGTGGTCTCTTCTAAACTGAGGCATTTTTCCACGATATCAAAGCTGATCAAGATGCAACCAAATATGACAGCCAGCTATAGCAAAATAAAGGTGAGGTCTCAACTGATAAAGAGATAGAGAGCCAGAGGCTATGTTCAACTAAGTCGAGGCGGACCTAAACCTGCAAACGGCACCACACGCAGGATAAGATGCCACACTACTAGCAAGCTATAAGTTAACGGTTTGGTTAGACAATGATGATGCTCTAGTAAGCTTGCCCATAGCCGCCACCTCAGCCATATACCTGTGTCACGGCGGCCACCTGGTGTATTGGCTATCTGCCAATTTGGATACCTCACTGTGACGTTTGTTGCACCTTTGCCTGTAGCCGGCGGGCGGGGACACATCGCACAGGGTAAAATTTTTCTTCTACGGGGCGGCCGCCACCATGGGGGGGCCAGCAGGGGGGTACTGGCTCTCCTACGGGAGCCTTACCGGGCGAGCATGATGGCGGTGGCGCATTACGGGTTGGCGGTGGCAAGTGGCCAGTGGCGACCAGGTGTGCACGCAGAGGCCTCTATGGCTTTACGATGGCTACTGCTTATGGTCACTGCTAATGGCTACTGCTAATGGCTACTGCTTATGGCTACTGCTTATGACTACTGCCTATGCCCGCTACCTATGGCCGAACCGTCCCAGATACCGCTTAAACATGCCCGAGAGCTTGCAGAAACTTACCCACAGCCCTCAGACGCCACAGCCGTGCTTCTGCTCTGGCCTGCAGCGGTTGGCATCCCCACATTCCCAGGTATGAAGACCCAAGACATACGGGATGATGGCCACGGCCACACCAGCCGGTTCAGTCCTGGTAGCTGGTAGGGGGCATTCAAAACCAAGAGACCAATCAATACCACCTGTTTCCCCATGTCATCATCAGCCTCCAGCCTCCAGCCTCGCTCCGGATGCTCGCTACCCCGGCGCGTGGGTTGTTCTAACACCAGCCATGCCAGGTGGAGTGGCGCAAAGCCACGGGTGCCCCCTACTTGGCTTTCTTGGCCCCCCTGGTGTTCATATTAGGTGGCGCGGCTGGCTAGAGAGGGGCTGTGGAACATTGAAAATCGAATCAGTGATCTATAGATACTGTATTAAAGCAGTAAATTAAAATGCATATACATGGGAAAAAGCAAATCGGATCGAAGTCGAACCGGTTAAAACCTTTCCGTTCACACTAGATGTATGTATGGATGAAAGTAACAAGACGAAGTAGAACAAATAAAGTAAAATGGATGAAAGTGACACCATCAGTCGGGTCCCGAAAGAGAAGATTCTTTCTTATACGAGCAGCATGAAATCAAGCAAAAATGATTTTTCCTGTCAACTAAATTATCAAACCGAATAAATGCAAATATTAAAAAGCCACGTAACAGAAAAGAAAGCAGCAAGAATTGAAATGGAATAGTTAAAATGACATCATGAAGGCTAAACAACAGCAGCAAACGTAAGTTTGGTATCAAACATCGAAGTTGAAACCTAGTCAACTCACAATAACAACATTAAACACCAGGTGAATAAACCGGCGATACCAAAGTTCAACTTTGAAGAACCGCCTTCGTAGACACTGGCACTGGAAGCAGCAACAGCAGCACCAGAGGAAGCAGAGGAGCCAGAGGTTGAAACAGCTGCAACAGCTGTGGATGCAGAAGTGCCTGCAGCCTCAGCAGTGGCAGCAGTGGCAGCAGTGGCAGCAGTGGCAGCAGTAGCAGCAGTAGCAGCAGTAGCAGCAGTAGCAGCAGTAGCAGCAGTAGCAGCAGTGGCAGCAGTAGCAGCAGTAGCAGCAGTGGCAGCAGTGGCAGCAGTGGCAGCAGTGGCAGCAGTGGCAGCAGTGGCAGCAGTGGCAGCAGTGGCAGCAGTGGCAGCAGTGGCAGCAGTGGCAGCAGTGGCAGCAGTGGCAGCGGTGGCTTCAACAGCAGAGGCACCGCTTGTCGAGTTTGGACAGTATGTGGTGGTGTATGTAACAACGTGCTCAGTTGTAACAACTTCAGTGGTTGAAGATGCAGTACACTTAGCCTCAGTACAAGTCTTTGTGATAGTGGTGGTCTCCTGGATTGTGGAAACACCAGTTTCAGTAGTCAAAGAAGACTCAGCAGCAGCAGTTGTAGATGAGTTTGGACAGTATGTGGTGGTGTATGTGACAACGTACTCAGTTGTAACAACTTCAGTGGTTGATGATGCAGTACACTTAGCCTCAGTACAAGTCTTTGTGATAGTGGTGGTCTCCTGAATAGTAGAAACGCCAGTCTCAGTAGTTAGTGATTGAGAAGATTCAGTAGTTGATGGGCATGGTAATGTGGTGGTGTAGTCAACAACAGTTGTGTAGTATGAGTACTCGGTTGTGACAGTGTCGGTACAAGCCTCAGCAGTACAAGATTTGGTAGCAACAACAGAACTGGAAGTGATAGTCGAAGCAATGACTGTAGTTGAGTAGCTGAGAGAAGATGAAGAAGTAACACCAGAAGTAACACCAGAAGTAACACCAGAAGTAACTGATGCAGAACCGGAGGAAGAACCAGTAGCAGAGGTGGAAGCACTGGAACCAGCAGCAGTAGAGCTTGAAACATTAATGGTGACAGTCTCAGTCAAAGTGTAAACCAAGTCGGCTCTCTTAACCTTCTTAGCACCAACTTGAGGAATTGTAACAACAAAAACACCAACATAAGTATCGGAGTAGTCAACCAAACTTTGACCGGTCATTTTAACATAAATGTCATCATAGCCAGAGTTGGAACCAGAGTATGAAATATCAAACTTGGTAGATGTCAAATCAATAGTAGCATCAGAGCTGCTAACGTCGTCTAAAGTGGAACCCTTCTCTAGGTACACATTTGCACTTGCTGGTGTGTAGTTAGTTAGGTTGTTGATAGATTCGACAGTGAAGGCAGAAATATCTATTATACCCAAAGGCAAGGTCACACCGAACACCAATCCACCGTCACTGGAACTAGAGCCAGAAAGAACTGGAGCAAAGGTAGCGGATGAAGAGGCACCAGCAGAAGTAGCAGAAGTAGCAGAACCAGAACCGGACGCAGCACTGGCTGTTGTAGCAGCGGAAGAGGAACCAGAAATGGAACCAGAGGTAGCAGAGCCAGAACCGGATGCAGCACTAGCTGTTGTAGCAGCGGAAGAGGAACCAGAAGAGGAACCGGAGATAGCAGCAGAAGTAGCAGCAGAAGAGGAACCAGAAGTAGACTCAGAGCTGGAAGCAGAAGAGGAACCAGAGGTGGACTCAGAGCTGGAAGCAGAAGAGGAACCAGAAGTAGACTCAGAGCTGGAAGCAGAAGAGGAACCAGAAGTAGACTCAGAGCTGGAAGCAGAAGAGGAACCAGAGGTAGACTCAGAGCTGGAAGCAGAAGAGGAACCAGATGTAGCAGCAGAAGAGGAACCAGAGGTGGACTCAGAGCTGGAAGCAGAAGAGGAACCAGATGTAGCAGCGGAAGAGGAACCAGAGGTAGCAGCGGAAGAGGAACCAGATGTAGCAGCAGAAGAGGAACCAGAGGTAGACTCAGAGCTGGAAGCAGAAGAGGAACCAGAGGTAGACTCAGAGCTGGAAGCAGAAGAGGAACCAGATGTAGCAGCAGAAGAGGAACCAGAGGTGGACTCAGAGCTGGAAGCAGAAGAGGAACCAGAGGTGGACTCAGAGCTGGAAGCAGAAGAGGAACCAGATGTAGCAGCAGAAGAGGAACCAGAAGTAGACTCAGAGCTGGAAGCAGAAGAGGAACCAGAGGTAGACTCAGAGCTGGAAGCAGAAGAGGAACCAGAGGTAGACTCAGAGCTGGAAGCAGAAGAGGAACCAGAAGTAGACTCAGAGCTGGAAGCGGAGGTTGAAGAAGACGCGGAGACAATACTGGAAGATCCAGAGGCGGCAACAGTAGAAGAGCCAGAAGTTGTAGCAGCACTTGAAGAACCAGAGGTAATGGTGATACTGGACGAACCTGATGTGGCCGAGGAAGAAGCAGGAGTGTATGTACTCAAGGAGATAGCTAGAGTTTCACTCAAGCTATAAGTCACGTCCTCAGCTCTCTTAGCCTTAACATCAATATTTAATAAGACTAAGTCAAAGATAGCAACGTAATCAGCAGAAGCGGCAACTTTACTGTTAGCATTCAAAACAATATGGATACTTTCATATCCAGTTGAATCCAAGTCGTAAACGGACAAGTCAAAACCGTCAGTGAGATCAGTAGAGATATCGGTATACTCGGTGTAAGTGGAACCATCATATAAGTACACTGTGATAGCAGCAGGGTCATAGTTGGAAGGAGTATTAACAGAGTCCAAGTAAAAGTTGTTAACAGTGATAACGTCCAATGGGAAGTCAACTGAGAAGGAGAAGTTAATGAAACCATTGACCTCGGGATATTGGTTACCGTCTGCATCCACACCGTAAACTTGACCTGCAGTGTACGTGGCTGTGGTTTGAGCAGCCGTTGTTGTTATACCGCTACCAACTGTAGTAGTTGCGCCACCTGCAGTCAAATCAATATAGAATGAGACAATAGATGACGATGAAGTAGTGCTTCCAGAGGTAGCTGTGACAGACTGAGATGACAATTGACTGTTCAATGAGGAAATTTCGGAGGCCAAACTGCTTGAGCTAGAAGCAAAGCTGTCATCTGAGGTTGAAGAGGTGTTTGTGTAAGAGAAAGTAGACGCTTGAGCTACGGAAGCAACAAGCAATGTTGATAGGGAGAGCCACTTCATCTTTGTCCTTATTAGCAAGATTTAGTAGTTCACGCTTTGAAATACAAATACTAATGAGTGACAATCAACTTCAATTGGTGGCAAGAACAATTTATATTAGACATGTTTAACGGATTCACATATATTGTTAGAGGACGTAGAGGGAATATTACAATGTATATATACGAGAGATTATTCTCAAAGAAGGTGCTTGCTCCAGAGAGGATTTTGCGGAGTACACCGCCTAATATTTGGAGTTTTGGGCTTTTCCGATACAACAACAAGCATTGTCTTTAATTTCAGCTATACATTATCAATATGGGACTCATCTAGAACAGAATTATGATAGGGGTAGAACACGCTTACTCTCCCTCCAAAAACGTATAACCTTCACAATAGACGCAATTGTTTTTTAGCAGTCTTGCACATTTTTCCCATGGGCATGCAAGATTAATTCCATCCCAAAAGCTTAACTGCCAAGCTATTTCCCACGGAAAATCTTATTAACCAACATTCGTTGAGCTTTTGCCTCGGAAGTTAGGTCAATATTGCCCAAATTGCATGCACAAGCGCGACAACAAGCGGCGAAATGGTCATGCGGCGCGATTGACAAGTGATATTAAGAGATTTTGGTGACTTTTTGATCTTCAAGAGGCTTTTTAGGATCTTTGTGGCAGTGCATTAAAAAAAGTGACAGCGGGTGATAGGCAGATCCAACCAGCTTAGACATGTACATCTTTTTTGGGGATTGTCCAATTTGTAAGTGGCAGTGGGTGATTCTGCTTAAATTCTGGTAGTGAGTGGTCATCCCGTGGTGCTATTTGTAAACCGGTATATAAGGTGGCATGTTCAGCCAGTGTGCCCTAAATGCAGTAATCCACATGGTCAATCTGTGTTAGAAAATAAGAAAATAGAGATCTTACTAATGAGAAAAACAGATATGGGCAGGGCGCGCGGTGAGTGGTACTATATCGAGCGTAAAAAAAGCACTGATTATTTCGTTTACAATAAGAGACAACAAGAGTAGGAACAGCCAGGGTTGGCGAAAGGAGGAAGGGAGGAAAGGACAACCTCCTTTTGCTGCGCGCTCTTACAGCTTAAAGGAAAGACCAAACCGGAGGTTGGACGGGAGTTTCGTAATACAAAAGTTTAAGTGCATTATTGTGCAAATACCCACCAAGTTGTAGATGGGATGGGTAAGTTACAATTCTACCGGCTCGGCTTAGTTTTCTTCTAGCCCGCAAACGGGGCTTCCTGTCCAGAATGCAAAAGTTGCTATGTGCACCACTTGTACTCTCTGTTGGGGGAAACCCGTGGATCTGCAATTTATACTAGGTTTGTTTTGGCAGCCTATTCAGAGTTTATGCACTTCTAAAGCGGCCAAACAGATCTCTCTTCTGATGAAACAAATAAGAGAAAGCACAACTTGACGTTTTGCTATGTACGGCGGCTGTGCTACTCCCATTAGTTTCGTTAATTATCACCACTGGCTTAAAATCGGACAGACTAAAATATACTTTCAAACTGACGATCGAGATTTACGTGTCTGTTAATTTTTGCTCTTCTTCAAGTTTAGACAAAAGTACACAGATAGCTCAAAAGGTGTACCGCCCAGCCGCTGGGTCAAATATGCGGCCCAAAAGAGAGAAAGATACACAGGAGCGAAGAAACAAAGATGAGCAAAAGTGTCTGAATTGGGAAATGCGTTTGTTGAAAGAGCATACGATTTTGTAAAGTTATTGTCTTGCAAACAGCGATTGAGCTGTTTTTGAAGGATCTACGCAAAATGGGAGACTTGTTTTGTGGATGATGGTTGCCAATTATGGAAGAACAGGTTGTGTGTTCCTATTATGGAATGTCAGTTTTGTGCCAGTGCGAGAAGGCATATTTTGAGTCAAGGTGGATGTCCACCGAATACGTTGGGATGGGCTAGCCAACGCACACACGTAGGGGATGTGTAATAGGTGTTGGTAGCTCCAACGGTTAAGATTTTCTTCGCAAGCAAGACAATCCAAGATAATCCCTATATAGCTTTGCCGAGCTCTCTTTCGCCGGGTACACTGTCTACAATAGTGATGCACCACTACGATGAAGGTCTAGCTTCAGATGGATTTGCACTTGTCGTGGTTAGGGTTTCTCCCAGCCAGCCAGCGGCATGTATATTGTGGCGAAAGCATAATTGAACACTGGTTGGTTGCCAATACGAAAAACTGCAACTGCCCGATTCTGTATGACCTGGAATTTCATAGCTTTGAAAATTTTATACTGCCGACTTGCTGTTTTTCCTGCGGAAACCGTATTATTTGTCTCATGCATTGACTCCCTCCCCCCATGTGGTTTCTCTTCCCATACATCATACCAATTCTCTAGAAGGTTTCCAGTTTGTTGTAAAACCCCAGGTACAATTGACACCCGTTATTCTTCTCGACAACTCCACACAGCGTCGACTCCTGATGGGATGCCAAACTCTGTCGACAGACAAATTGTCGACGGTTGCTCGAGGACCGAAAATTTTTTTATTTCAATTTGAGTTACAAGAGTTTTAATTAGTGGAATTGGTAGACATCAGAGATGCCATGATAGAAGGTGACGGTTGAGAGGGTATCTCTATACTATTGGATCACCAGGAGCTTTTAGCAGGACACACAGTATGGCGGGATTGGACAATATACCGTTATCGGGAGTGCTATCACTTGTGGGTGTGGTATATCTGATATCAGGCGGAAGAGTTTCACTTGTACTTCTATTAGCAGTTGGGTATTTTATCTTGCCAACAATTTTAGACAATACCACGGTGGATATCTCTGGCAGTGAAGAAGGTACAGCAAAGGACAGAGAGGAAGACAGAAAGGACGAGAGTGACGACGAAAAGAGTGAGATCGACTTCACCAACACGTTCAAAACCGCCAGTGAACAGAGAACACTTCCAAATGGTGCAGTTTTGTTGAACAGAGCCAACAAGTCATCACAGGGCAAAAAGCCTTCCCCATTTAAGGGATTTCCAAAAGTTGTGAGAGCTAACAAGCAAACCTCCAGATTCAGCAGCAAAGGCGGAAACGCTAACAAAAAGACTGTGTTCACAGAAAATGATACCCCTCTGTTGGACTCCAACTTTCTTATATTCTATTCATCTTTAACCGGATCATCCAAAAGGGCAGCCACAAAGATTGAGCAGTCATTACTAGATTTGCACATAAAAAACACGCCAAAGTTGATCAACATGGATGAAGATGTAGACGATTTGGATAACTATTTCCTACAGACACCATCAGATCCAAACTTGGTGTACATCATGGTTTTGCCTTCATATGAGACCGATTCCCCTATTGATTATTTCTTGGAATTTTTGGATGACACTGCAAATGATTTCAGAGTCGACAAGTACCCATTACGGAAGCTAACAGGATTCACAGTGATTGGTCTCGGCGACTCTGAATCATGGCCTGAGAAGTTCTGCTATCAAGCAAAGATGACCGATAAACTATTGGGTAGACTGGGTGCCAGAAGAATTTTTCCACTAGGTGAAGTCTGTATGAAATTTGAAGGTGACAACAAGGTTACTGAGTGGTGTAATTTATTCTTGGAAACATTGAAAGACAATGAACCTATAATGTTCCAAGACCAGCAAGCCTATGATGAAGAAGATGATGACAATGAATCTGCAGAAGAGTTTGACGAGGAGGGAAATGTCAAAAGCGGCAATTCTTCATCTGACGAAGGAACACTGGTTGACGTGGAAGACATGGGCAAGATTATCGCAAGCTCAAAAGATCAAAGTTCCAATAGGGAGACTAAGAAAATGGTTGCCAAGGACTCTCCAACTTACAAATCTTTAACAAAGCAGGGATACACTGTGGTTGGATCACATTCTGGTGTCAAGATATGTAGATGGACAAAGTCTGCCTTGAGAGGAAGAGGTTCTTGTTACAAGTTTGCATTCTATGGTATCAGATCTCATCTTTGTATGGAGACTACTCCAGCCCTATCCTGTTCAAATAAATGTGTTTTCTGTTGGAGACACGGCACCAACCCTGTTGGTACTACATGGAGATGGGAGGTTGACGAGCCTGATGTTATTTTAAATGGTGCACTAGAGGGTCATTACAAGAAGATCAAGCAAATGAGAGGTGTTCCTGGTGTGTCATCTGATAGATTTAATGAGGCATTTACCGTTAGACATTGTGCTTTGTCTTTGGTCGGTGAACCTATTTTCTATCCTCACATCAATAGATTCTTAGAAATGTTACATGAGAAGCATATATCATCGTTTTTGGTGTGTAACGCCCAGCATCCTGATCAACTACAAGCTCTTAATAAGGTGACCCAATTGTATGTATCCATTGACGCTCCAACTAAGGAGGAGCTAAAGGTTGTTGATAGACCGTTGTTTAGAGACTACTGGGAGAGATTAAACAGATGCTTAGACATCCTTAGAACTACCCAGTCTCACCAGAGAACTGTGTTTAGATTAACACTAGTCAAGGGTTTTAACATGTCCGATGCCAGCGCTTACGCCGACCTTGTTGCAAAGGCTTTACCGTCATTAATTGAAATCAAGGGTGCTACTTTTTGTGGATCTAGTTCTGGAAATGGTAACCCATTGACCATGCAGAATATACCTTTTTATCAAGAGTGTCAGAACTTTGTTAAGAAGTTGAATAAGGAACTGAACGATAGAGGTTTGGATTATGATTTGGCAGCAGAACATGCTCATTCATGTTGTATCCTAATAGCACATAAAAAGTTCTTCATCAATGGAAAATGGTTTACTCATATTGATTATACTAAATTTTTCAACTTATTGGAGTCTGGTAAGAGCTTTAACGAGATGGAATATATTGCAGAAACTCCAGAGTGGGCTTACTGGGGTTCTGAACAGGCCGGTTTCAACCCTGATGATGTTAAGTATAATAGAAAAGAAGAGAAAGAAAAGAAGAAAATACTGAGAGAACAAGGCGTGGATACTAACCAATGGTGATGACCATTGTTATCTTTCTAAACTATTTATAAAATTTATTATGCATTCAATACATTCTACTTATATGATTTAATCCAAATCTCTGAAACAAGACAGTTAGGTGAGGAGTGGAAATCCCATAAAAGAAAACACATTCTATTGTACGATTAATTGGGAACTTCATAGTTCGTCATGAATATCAATTTCAACGGACTCGGTATGCTTGGATTGTTCGAGCAGTGACGTGATCTCATTATCATAAACGACCCATTCAGGAATCTGTCTTCTGGCCCTATCTAATTTTGGCTCTTTCGTTAATGGATTGTTACATAGATCAATCGTTTTGGCATTAAGCAAAGCATTATCTGAGCACCAAGTCTCACACCATAACCATTCCTGAGGTAATGAATGGATCTTAATAACATCCTGTAAATCGTTTGGTAAATCTTGATCTAGGTTACTCAATGATGCCGGATCACTAGACAGTCCTTGATAATGCTGTCTTAGCTTATCGCCTGCTGCAACTCTTCTAAATTCAGCCAAGTCAATGACATACAAAGCACTAATATGGTATTTTAATCCTTTGTCGTACAAAGTTTTCTTCCAATACCCTGTTTTCCAGAATCTGAAACCCTCCATTTCGACTCTAGAATCACACATTGGAGTATAACCATATGGAGCACCTTCTAAATTCAAGTCAACCAATTCTTTCAGATCAGTTCTAACAATCTGGTCAGAATCAACAAAAATAACCTTTTCCAAATCCTGTGGAAATAGTACATCTAAAAACAAAATTTTATAACCCCATATGGTTCTTTGCTTTTCACGTTGGTCCCTTAACCACGATGGCCATTTGTAGGTTATGAGCTCATAAGTGAAGCCATAATACTCCGCTAGTATTGGCAATTCTTTTTTCAATTTTGGCGACATATAATTCTCCAATAACCAGAATTTAACAGTATGATCTGTATGTGCCATGACCGAGGCAGTCATAATTCCCAAAAATCTTTCATACAAATGGCCACTTGCCAACGTAAAAATGTTGATTTCAGCCATCTTCAAATTTGGAGTTTTCGACTTATCCATCAAATTGGATAACCAGCCACCTAAAATGGAGCCTTTCTTAGAAGAATGCAAAGCCTGCTTTTCTGATTCATTCAATTTTTTAAAAATAGGATAAATGGTCAAGCCATTAAGATCAAGAATAGCAACATCAACATGTTGCTTATTGGTCTCGGATTCCAAATTTAATTCTGAAACTGTCTTGAAATAATCAAAGATACGAAGAAACGAGTAAAACTCAGTTCCTTTGCTTTCGGGCTTCATACCAAATCTCCAAACACCAGGCTGGGCCTTTAACTGTAGGTAACCCAAATTAGCCATAATATTAGTGTCCGAGTATACTTGATCTGAATGGTAGTCAATCAACTCAACAGCTATGCCAGCTGGGGGAATAGTCTCTTTTCTTAGGTCTCTAGCATAACCCTCAATCAATAAATTTTCCAATTGATAAGTTGCAGAAATAGATCCACTAATGTCCAATTTTACATTATCCAAATCGGTGGCAGCTTCATGGATTCCAACAATCCATGATTGTGGAACATCAAGATCTAATGTGAATAGAGTCTTCTCAGGAACATTTTCAAAAACTATCTTTGAACCTTCCTCAAGGAATTCGCCATGACTAAAGCTTACCTTAGATAAGAAAACAGATCTGTAAAAACGCTTAATTTTGACATCTTCTAAGTCTGCTAAAGGTCTGAGAAGAACATTCAATGAAACAAAATCCATATCTCTAAACAAAGGCAAGAAAGAGAGTAACTTTTGAGAGTTTTCATTTATAGGATCTATAACCAGAGTCACTTCAATCACATCGGTGCTATTAGCTGGAACACTCAAAATCATTGATTTGTCAAACACAGTAGTGTCATATCTCGGAACATCTGTTCCGACAAAAAAGTCATGGTCATCGAAAAAGAATGAATGCGTAATCATACTTGACAGCATCTCAAACAAATCAAATGGATCAAGAGTGGAATCTGATGCTGTAATTTCATTCTGAGAGATTATTTGATGAATTGTATCCAAACGAACATAAGATTCAAATATCCCTAAAGATCTAATTTGAGAAGTTGAAATAGGAGTGGAAGCAAGGTCAATAACTCTACCATTCAATAAAACGTACATTCGAGAGGCATTGAAATTGGAAATAGGGTATGCACACTTTATCAATTCAACAATATCATCATTAGCTTTTAAATCTGGAGAAGAAGCGCATTCTTTTAAGTAAAGTGAAGCCTTGGAAAGATCATCACTAACTATTTCCTTTAAAACATTGAATGAATGATCAGAAGACAAATCAATAATTCTGATCTTGAAGTTGCTAGCAGATTTAGCGTATTTGAAAATGTAGGCCAATTGTTCCTTGAATTCAGAGCTAGAAAAGTGACCAATAAAAGTGAAAGACAGAGGAGCTTTACAAACTTCAGACATGCACGGAGTGGAAATAGTCAACACATGATCTTCATGATTGTACAATTTCAAAAGCTCAGTAACAGATTCAGTCTTAATATATTTGCTAGAAATGGACTGGATACTATCGGGTATCAAATAAGGAAGCCTTTGATCAAGTGCGCTTCTTCTTAAATGGTCTTTAAGCAGAGTATCCGAACCGATGCGGCCATTAACCAACTCATTGTGCAAGAAGCTAATATCATACATCGTTCTAGCAGCAATCACAGTCCTCCAATTATTATCAAAGTCATGGAAAACACCGTTGCAAATAACCAGTGGAGTCTTAGCTATGGAAAAGGCATTCTTGACATTTTCAAAGCCAGACGTCAAGTCTCGCATAGTGAAATCTGGAGGTAGCTCTGCCTTCATGAAAATATCCCACTTAACAGTTTCTTGTGCTAAGACATTGTTAACAATGTGCAAGTAGTTCAAAATATCTTGAACACTCTTCGTTTGGTATAAGTATGCAACCTGTTTGGCAATATATTCATCTTCAGGAGAAGTGATTAAAGGTATCCAACCAATTCTCTGAGCAGCCATTGCTCTAAGGTTAGAAGTAGTCATAGCAAGGAAGTAATATAATCTGGAAGCATCTGTTGGGGAGAAAACCAAAATCACTTCATGTATATTTTCTGATGCTCTCGGAATCTCCCTAGCATTAGAAATATCTAGATAGACATCCTTTGGATCCATGAAAGATTTGTATTGAGCATCAGTTTCAAGGTCGTTGAAGTAAATGATACCATTGGAGTGCTGAGAAAGGTCATATTTTGTTACTGTCTTCAACGGGTCTTCCAATAGATGCACCATCTCAGAAGAAAAGGAGGAAATAGCCTTAAAAGCCGTTTTGTATGAAATTCCAAGCTCCTTGAATTCTTGTAAAAATCCCGATTCCCTCTTAAGCAATTTCATTATTTCAAAGATATTGGCTTTGAATTCAGGTAAAGGAGCACCATTAATATACATACCATCTGGAACATGGGCGTTCATGTTCCATAAGGTTGCGTCAGTCAAATTCATTTCATTTTCTGACAACGGCAGCTTAGACAAATGTGAGGAGAATTTAGGAAAATCGTTCACTAATGTTGTTAACAATTGAATCTTGTATGCATCATCACCTTCTTGATTCAATATAAAATTAACCAGTTTGAAATCCAAATCAGCAATGTGATCTTTTTGAATAGGTTGAATGTCCGAATAATATTCTTTCCAGAATTGCTTCTGTGAGCTTTCACCATCGGCATAGGCAATATCTCCAGATGCATCAAAATTAAGTTTCTCCTGCTGCTCAGAGGTGAAGCCTCTGTCGTCAATTGCAATATAGTCCGTTCTTTTTAAGGTCAAGTCCACACCATAGCCTGTCAATAGTTCCTCTTCACCATTGTCGGCCTCAGGCAGATATCTCCAGACAAACGACAGCTTTCCGGACAAAGCGTATTGGTACAAGTTGACAAAGTACGTTCTGAAGTCTGCAGACTTGTAATCACCGTATAACACAAACACGTCCGGGGAGACACCGATGACCCTATCGAATGGCAGTTTCCTTTCATTAAACGGAACATGCGTAGTCACGGTTTTCAAGGCAAACACGTCGGTCGGCTCACAATATATGTTACTCTCTTGAATCAAAAAGGCCCTGGCGTTGCTGTACTCCGGGCAGTAGCCCTTTGGCGCCACCGAGCGGGTGTAGTACTCATAGTGAGCCTGGATTCTCGGCGAGTGCACTTTATTAGCTAGGTCTATGTCCACAAGTGACCTGTCCACCGAGTTTCCAACCAGGCCCATCATGTACTCGTAGAATTCCTCGTCGCTCATCTCGTAGTCGTCTTCCACGCCCACTTCATACGTGCCGTCTTCCTCCACCACCGTGACTCCCAGCAACTTGCTCACCAACGGAACATACAGTGACTCGTCGTACGTGCAACCCGACTCAATAACGTTCAACTTGAACGGCGTCCTGTTCCACTGCGCAACCAGTTTCAGGTCAATCTCTTCATTACTGCACACCACCGCCAGCACGTTCGCCAATATCGCCAGTACAAACAGCATCCTAAGTCTCGCCAGCAGCTCTCCTGTCACCTCGTCGTGTCTCTTTCACCTGCTCTACTACTACTTCCCGCTGTCTAGTCACCATGCACCCACATCAACCACCACACCGGCCATTTTCCACTCTTCTCCATTAACCGCTATTGACTGGCCAGAAATCCGCGTATCGGTGAAGGGCCCTTTAACGTGAGTCACAAGCCCAGCTGTATAACACAGGTGGTGGAAGCGCAGTTTGCTGCTCTTTTCCACATATGGAGCTTCTGCTGTGCCATTCCAGGTAGCAGATTGCATGGCGAGGCTGTCAGAGGATGATGATCGGTAGAAGCGTCAGAATAAACGGATACTCTGCGATACGCAGTGCCGAAACCCTGACGAGGTGCCGGTGGCATAGACTCCAGTCAACCATTAGAGATAAGGGCGATCTGCCGGCGTTTTCACCCACAGTGGAAGAGCTCTACGAGATTAGCAAGGATCTTAGAGACGAGAATGTGCATATAAAGAGGACACCCGAGAAGCTGGGAGAGACACGTGAGGAGGAGAAGGGTGGCAGCCAGCACTTTCTGGAGAATAACGGGTTTACAAGCGGTGCCACGGCAGCTGTCCCACTGGAGTCTTTCAAAGCCAAGCACGATGAAGTGAACCACAGAGACGGTCAGGAGGAACACCATAAAAAACACATAGAGTACCTTCAGAAGAAAATGGACAGCATTCCCAGCCCCAAACAGCTGAAGCAGTACTTGGATAAATACATCATTGGACAAGACAAATGTAAAAAGATTATGTCGGTTGCTGTGTACAACCATTACGTCCGAATTAATGATTCTCTAATCAGACAGATAGAGGCAGATACACTGCAGAGGCGAAAAGAGAAGCAAAAGGTGAAAAAACAGCTTCTGGGGGCCCCTCTATTGGATGATGAATTAGAAAGTAAATTCGACATTGCACACAATGATCTGGTGGAGCTCGATGACACGCCTCCAGAACTTGAAAAGTCCAATATCATGCTCATTGGTCCAAGTGGTTCCGGTAAGACCCTGATAGCAAAGACCCTTGCAAAAGTGTTGAAGGTTCCACTGATCATTCAGGATTGCACATCCCTTACCCAGGCAGGATACGTGGGAGAGGATGTTGAGTCCTGTATTATGAAGTTATTTGCCAAGGCAGACTATGATGTCGAGCTATGTGAACGAGGAATTGTCGTGTTTGATGAGATTGATAAATTGAAAAAGCACAATTCGGTTGCTGGCACCAGGGATGTCTCTGGAGAAGGGGTCCAACAAGGGCTTTTGAAGTTGATTGAAGGCACAAAAGTGCCAGTGGAAGTACAGAAAAAGAAAATATCCAACAGCCAGGTGATGAACGCACAACAGGAAGAGCAACAGTATGCAATTGATACTTCAAACATTTTGTTCATAACGATGGGTGCTTTTGTGGGCTTGGACAATGTAATCACCCAAAGACTAGGCCAAGAAACCTTCAGAGATGAGAGCCAACAACTGGCCAACAATATTGACTTAATCAAACTAGACGAAAAGCGTGCGCCGTTATCAGCTCTAGAAATGGTGACGTCAGACGACTTGTCAAGCTATGGTTTGATTCCCGAGATAATAGGTAGGATCCCAATTGTTTCGACATTACAACCGCTATCGACCTCGGACTTGCAGTGTATTTTAACCGAGCCAAAGAACTCACTGCTGAAGCAGTACGAGTATTTCTTTGAAAGAGCTGGAGTGAAACTGTCTGTAACGGAGCCGGCATTAAAGCAGATTGCAGATTTAGCCGTCAAAAACGGCACAGGTGCCAGGGGATTGAGAAGCATCATGGAAAAGCTTCTTTTGTCCGCCAACTACGACTGCCCAGGCAGTGGGATCTCGTACGTGCTAATCGACAAGGAAGTGGTGCTTGATTTTGTGTCCAAGTTGGAACACGGCGAGTTTGACCAGTTCTGTGCCAAGTACTATGGCAGAGGCGATGTGTACAAATTTCTAATGGATGTAGGGTTGGAGGATGAGCAGCTAATGAGCCAAATCGAGATCCAGTACCAGTTACCGAAATCCTCCAGACTAGATATCGAGTGCAAACCCACAGACGACAAAAGCTCACACAGAGAGTTTATCATCTGACGGCACAGGCCTCAGTGATGACCCGTCCTCTAATTAGTGGCCTCAGAAATAGACAGCATGACGGTGCACGGGTGTACAACCGGGCGAATTTTTTGTGTATTTTGAAGGCATCAGGATGATTATGAAGTAGAGGAGTTTAATGTAGTAAAGGATAGGACGGTTGCTGTGTTGGATGATGATAGCCGAACCAGCAGTTGAAGTAATAAGAGAACCATGATGAGTGAGAAAGAAGAAGACGTTACGACTATCAAGACCAGAGAGGCAGTGAATAAGATTATAGATGCGAAACTGCATGGCGCTAAACCTACAACAATCAATACAGGCGACCAAACGGATGCATCGTACATACGGTACACGCCGACGTCGATTGTATCCGGAGGACAGGGTGGCGAAAAGAAGCAGAGAATAATTAAGATAGTGGATAAGCAGTTGGATCCGATGCTGCCGCCTTCGTTCAAGATCAAAAAGACGCCCCAAGGGCCATCAGATGCACAGCCCGTTCCTGTCCTGCACGAGCAGTCTAAAGTGAAGTTGTCATCCGAAGACCAGCACAAATGGTACATTCCGCCGGCTATCTCTAATTGGAAAAACACCAAGGGATTTACAATTGCCATAGACAAAAGACTTGCCAGTATAGGTAAAGACGACACGAGCGGTGAACTGAGCGAGAATTTCGGGTCATTGAGTGATGCTCTCGAGAAGGCCAGTAAGCAAGCCAGAGAAGAACTCAAGATGAGAGCCAAACTGAAGAGTAAATTGGAGAGACAAAAGTTGATAGAGAATCAGGAGAAGCTAGCACAGATATCGGCCAGTCGAAAAGGTAACTCTGAGAGGTTTGATGATGAGTTTGAGGATACCAAGAAAGAGACTGCGGAGCAGTTGGCTGCAGCCGACAAGAGACAGAAGGACAGACTGGAGAGAAGAAGAAAGGCAGAGAAGGAACTAAGAATGGCGAACGGTTCCACGGAGACAAAATTACAAATGCTGGCAAAGGAATCAGGTAACAATTTGAGCGAGAGGATCAAAGTTGGATTGCTAGCACAACAGGAAAGCAAGAGCAAGTCAAAGATGGAAGCCAATTATGACTCAAGGCTGTTTCTCAATGCGGCAGGTGCTAATGCCTCCCACAGTGAAGACCAAGTTTACGATAAGCCGTTATTTGGAACACAGGACGTGGTGAATGATATATACAGGGTCAGACACGGGGACGCCTTTCAAGGACATACAGATAGCGACGATTCCGCTGAAAATGCCATTAAGCCAGGCGGTAGATTGGGTCCGATCCAATTTGAAAAAGACTCTGAAAGTGAGCAGCCAAAAAGGAAAAAGAGTAGATGGGAGGACTAGATTGTCTAACTTCAATACGTGAACTCTCTAAGTTGTATTTCTAAGTTAAACATAGTGTACATTTATGTCAACAACTTTCTCAGTGGAGATATATCACCATGGGTAGCAAGATGAATTGGGTTTCTATTTGTAGGCATAAATCTGATGGCCAGTCCTGTAAGATATTAAAATGATGCACATCAAGATGCCTGAATATATTGAACGAGCAGACTCGTCATATCATTTTTTGGGCGTAATGATACACTACCCAGTAACGGCAAGTAATGATATGTAAACCCAACTAGAGAAGGTGTGAATGTAAAGAAACGCAATCAGCTGTAAAGCCAAATCGAAAACCATGTTTTCTTTGTATGGCGGTAAATCTTTTAAGGGTCTTTTTTTCACACTTAAATGTTGATTTGGTTGTCAAATTACCTCCTTCTTGGAATCTCTACAGAACTCATCTAGTGAATCTTTATCAAAGGGAACTATCATTAGCTACTCATATTCATTGCAAGCTGAGTAGAAGTGCACCATGTGGCACCAGCTAGAACCAACGGCGGCTCACATATCATATGCATTGCTGGGTTTTATATCACTACTCTACTCTCTGTTCTCGTTGATTCTGAAGGAACAGTTATTTATTGGAGAGGCAATAGCAGGTACAGTTTTTGGAGTCATTGTAGGCCCCGAAGTTCTTAATTGGTTTTCCCCTGCAACATGGACGGACAATGTTGATAACTTAACTTTGGAAATCTCCAGAATCATTTTGATCATCCAGCTATTTGCCACTGGAGCCGAACTACCACCGAGATATATGTTGGAGCATTTCCGGTCGGTCAGTATTGTTTTATTTGTTGCCATGATTACAGGATGGTTAATCTTGGCTCTCTGTGTTTGGGGCTTGTTCCATCATATAGGTCTTTCATTCAGCGATTCATTACTTGTGGGTGCAACGTTTGTTGCTACAGATCCAGTCCTAGCTGCAGCAATAGTGGGCAAGTCCAAATTTGCACAGAGAATCAAACCGGACATTAGAAACTTGATACAAAGTGAATCAGGAGCAAATGATGGCCTAGCCTTCCCATTTGTCACTTTAAGTATCAACCTTGTGTTGAATAGACCAAATAATAGCTATGTTGGAGAAATAGTTAAAGACTGGATAGTTCTTGGAATTCTTTATCAGTGTGTCTTTGGAGTAATATTAGGATGTGCTATTGGTTATGTTGGCAAAAGAGGAATATTATTTGTGAGGAGAAAGAATTGGATTGATAAGGAGTCTTTTTTGATCTTCTACATTTCCTTATCGTTGCTTTGTACTGGAATCGGAAGTATTCTTGGTTGTGATGATTTGTTGGTGAGCTTTGCAGCGGGGTGTGCATTCAATTGGACGGATACTTTAGAAATGGGACTCGTAGATTCCAAGACTAATGAAAGAGAGAATAATAATGACTCTGACGCTGAACAGGAGGAAGTGCAAAAAGAGGAAGTGCACGTGTCCAATATCATTGACTTGATGTTAAACACAGCTTATTTTGTCTACTTTGGATCTTTAATTCCGTGGGACAAGTTTTCACTATATCCAGGAAGATTGGTTTTATTGTCTTTGTGTTTCCTAATACTTGCCCGTATACCGGCAGTTTTACTAATAACGCCAATTGTGCCTGATTTACACGGATGGAAGGACGCCTTATTTGTCGGTCATTTTGGCCCTAGAGGTGTTGGCTCCATCTTTTGCTGTTTGCTTTCCAAGTCATTGCTAAAGGACAGATCTGAAAACTTGGAAACCCACCAAGTGCTATATGACAACATCTGGAATATTACAACTTTTATTGTGGTGATATCTGTCGTTGTGCATGGCTTTTCTATCTCCTCCTTTACGGTGTACAGCACAGCAAAAGACATCAGAATCAAGATTCTACAGAGCAAGAATCGCAAGACAGAAAACAATTCTGTTGAGATAAATAACACACAGATTGAAGTGGAGGATAGTGAAGGCAGTGAACAGGAAGATCCCAAACAGTTTATACTGAAAAAACGGGTTAGGGAAGGGACCAAAATAGAGAATTCTCTCACACCTCCAGACACGGATAACTAACCACTCTTTTGGAACTTTGATTTGCTTTCTTGACTTATCATCTTACAATGCTCACAGGTATGGCGTTTCTGTAGTGTTCAACTTGTATATTTCCCGGTAGATTGGACTATGACGTCTTCAAAAACCCCAAGATGATTATGATTTAATTCAAATAGGTTTTTTCCATTCTTTTTTTTCACTTTACGCCTTAAGGAACATCTGGTCTCAGACAGGCTTATCTAGCTTGCTTGTATTGGTGATGTATATACATTGCTTTTTATTGTGGTATAATACAGTTTCACTGATATGTCATTGCATTCCAAGGTGATCATTGTTGGGGGAGGAATCGCAGGTCTAAAGGCGGCGCAGGAGTTGCACACGCACAATGTTGAGTTTACTCTATTAGAGGCCAGAAACCGGTTTGGAGGCCGTATAAAAACAGATAAATCAAGCTTGCACCCTTACGATCTTGGAGCTTCATGGTTTCATGATACTTTGGCAAATCCTTTGTTTGATGAGGTTGCTAGCTCTGAAAAGTACGACTTGTACTACGATGACCAAAAGATCCACTATTTCAGTGAAAAATTCAACAACATGGATTTTGACAATTTCAAGATTGAGCAGGTTGTTAAAGAACTGGAAAAGTTTATAGAGCTACAATACTTTGAATCCATAGATAGACCAGATGTAAGTCTTCACGAGATTGTCATGGACTACATGTATAAACAAAGAAAACTGTTGACCAAGGAGCAGATCGATTTTGTCCCTCAATTTGCAAGACAATTGGAGTTGTGGCATGGCATCAGCTGGAACCACATGAGCGCTAAGTTTTGCCTAGTTGATAATGTGGGAAGGAACTGTTTCATTAAAAACGGATACTGTGATGTGATACATGATATAATACGGGAACTACCTTCAGAATGTCTCCAATTGGAGACTGTCGTCAAGAGAGTTAAGAGAGACACCACAGTTGAGGTTGAGTTGACGAACGGTAAGCTGATGACTTGCGACTATTTAATTGTCACTGTGCCTCAGAGTATTTTACAATTAGATCCGTCGTTGGAAGGTGGCATTGAGTGGCAGCCAAGGCTGCCAAATCATATTCGTGACTCATTAGACAATATGAGCTTTGGGACACTGGGTAAATTCATCTTTGAGTTTGACGAGCCTTTCTGGAAGCATTTAGATTGCGATAGATATGTGGCAGTTTCACGTCCGGACGAGCATGGCACTTATGAGGCTTTAAGAAGTAATAGAAAACCAGTGATACCGGAATGTCATTTACAAGATGATCAAGATATACCTCAGCCATGGCAGTTTCCGATTTTAATTTTAAACATGTTTAAAAGTAACAAGGTACCAGCTCTACTTTGTTTTACACAGGGGCCTCTCACCGAATATTTGGAGAGAAATCCTGAAGAATCATGGAACTATATGAGGCCAGCAATTGCAAGTCTAGTTGGATTGCCCAGTATTCCAAAACCTAAAAATATCATCTCCACTGACTGGACGGTTGACAGCTATAGCAGGGGATCATATGCAGCTTGTAAGCCTGGTGATGATCCAACTGAGCTTGTTGTGAACTTGTCTAATGGTCTTAATAATGTTCGGTTTGCAGGTGAGCACACCATTTTAGATGGTGCCGGTGCTGTCCATGGGGCATGGCTGAGTGGACAGAGAGAGGCTTTATATATTCTTGGAAAACTTGGTTTGATAGAAGTTGACGAAAATCAATGGTAGGAAATATCACTACGATAGCTTCTTTCTTTAAAATGAATAATAAATTACATTATATTAATCTTTATAGCAGGTGCTAAGAGAATTGAGATCTAGAGAATTATGCATTATCATATTACCTTCGTGTTTCCAAATTTACCATGTTTGAAACAGTTGACACACTCACATTGGTCATCAGGACAGTTGCATTCGTCTTCAATATCTGGTGTTGCCAAATCTTGCTCAATTTGGCTGCCAGTAACGTTTAGAAATTGCGAGGAATGGGCCGCCTGTGCTTGTTGCTGCATTTGAATAATTAGTAACAATTGCTGTAGTTGCTGTTGCTGAACATTTTGAATATATTGTAATTGTCGTATCTGCTCCTGTTGTTGCTCAGATGTATCTCCTTGTGAGTGTTGGGATCTGTTCGTGCTAGAAGCTGCTGTGTCAACACCTAGCGACTTTAATTGGTCATCAATATCAAAATCCAAAGAACTACCAGCAACGCAGACACCGTCAGTCAATCTTATGCCATTAACAATATTGTGCTCTTCACAATTATAGCATGCACACTCGTCAGGCATACAACAACAAACTCCAGGTGTAGACCCACCAACCGGTGTTTCTGATAAGGTAGTTGAAGAAGGCGAAGATTTAAAAGAGTCAAAGCTACCTGCCTCAAATAGGATTTTATGTAAATTTTGTTCAAACAGTGGTATCATTGACTCCACATGAACCTGTCCATATGGGATGACAGGATTCTCTTGATCTCTTGTTGGTATGGTATTCTGTGCACGGTACTGCTCTGCCGTGAATGTTGTCAACTCAATATCTTGTTTGTCTTCGTTCTTAATTTTCTGAGACGGGTATTGAGTCTGCCATGGTTTTGGTGTTTCATGTTCTTGCTGGTATGGAAATGGGAACTCCTGGAATTGCTGCTTTACTGATAATCCTGATACTTTACCTTCTCCATTGTGTTCAACACAATCTTTACAGGCACAGTTATCAGGATCACAAGAACACGATCCTGGGACTGTACACAGATCCGCAAGAAACAAATCATACACCAGAGAAGCTGGTTTTGTTGGAGTCGGCAGCTCTTTCTCATTTATACTTCGAAAATCGTAGTTTTGGGTTGATTGATAGGTTTGCATTTCCGTTGAGGATGTTGCTTCAAGTTTTGTTGACAAATTGCCGCTGCAACAGCCATTATTTGTTTTTAAAGATAAACTGTTCATATTAACTAGCATGTTGTTAGCCATTCTTTGTTTCTTAGTCTTACATACGCTTGAACCATGGGCACTTCTCTTAGACGCTCGCGTCATGATCTCATGACCGACTTGATTGTTTGGAATTTCAGCCACCGGCTCCAATAGCTGCAAAGACCCTTTGGCAACATTGAAAACATGTCTTTTGGAGGCTTTTAGCACATAGACTGATTTTGAGGATGCTTTTTTCTGGTTGGATGAACAGTTTGGTGAGTATGCAGAAGGTGTGGGTGTGGATAATCCGTTAGAGGTGCAACATCCTGAATGTTTTTCTGTATTGACACAGCAACAGCAAGGTTTGGGAGATGTTTCATGTTTTTCCTCAAGAGCGGAGTGGAGGTCTATTGTATTTGGTGAATTTGAGATGCCTTTCGATGAGCAGCAGCTTGACGGCTTGGGTGACATGGGGATGGCCGCTGGGCCATCACCTCGGTGCTGAGGTACGCTAGCGTCGGGAGTGGAAGCTATATTCACCTCTTCTGCATGTATGGCTATTCTCTGTGTTGAGTCAGTGAGAGGACGTCCTCTTGACCGAACAAGGACAAGAGGTCTCTTGATGTGTTTGCAGGTAGAAGACCGATGACCTCTGATGCACTGCTGGCACGCGTATTTCTCACCTTCAACGATAATCATGGGAGCGTCTTAAACTCACTGCAGTCTCGCCTTGCAAGCTCACAGCGTTTCGGGCAACTATACTAGTAAAACTATGAGTTCAACGGGTTCTCCTCGCTATCTCAAAGCATATAGAATGTAAGGCAGGCGATGATATCACTCCAGCTGGCCGATGTACCCATCCAACGTGCGCAAATGGACTCTTCTGTGTATACCGCTCGAGATGTCTCCCAAAATCAGTTCCACATCTCTCCTATCCCAGCTGTACCGGCCCCATCCCAGCTTATTCACTATCTCATACTACCACTTAAACCGCTTAGTATCAAGTCTTTTAGTTCTGGAGACTGAGATATGCGTGCGGCACTCAACGGAGCCACCCCATAATTTGCTCGTTTTTGTCTGTTGCGCTCAGCTGTGCAAAGCGCCTCTGGCGGCTGTGTGCTACGGAGGATGAAGCCATCGGCACAAGATGACGCTGGGTGTTTGTCAGTGGCTGGGGATTAACGGCTGTATAGCATAGGTGAGCAGTGAGCAGTGAGCAGTGAGCAGTGAGCAGTGAGCAGTGAGCAGCGAGCAGCGTAGCAGACGGGGAGCGTACGCCACGGCGTGGGTAGAAGTGTACTGCGCCACATGTGTGTCTGTGTGGCGCAGTTTTGGCGTGGCTGATGGCGCTTAATCGCACACGCTTTTGGCAACTGATCAGAAGACAGCTGGTGTGTCTGAGACACACAGTACGGTAGAGTCTGCCGGACGTAGACAGCCAGTGAAACATAGAGAAGCAGTGAACAGCATGCCGCCTAAAGTGTCGACTGCGCAGCGGAGATTGCTGAAGGAGTTTCAGGGGCTCTTGAAACAGCCAACAGACGGAATCGTGGCGTGCCCAAAGTCGGACGACAACCTGTTTGAATGGAACTGTATTTTGGAAGGGCCGGAGGGCACACCATACGAGAACGGGGTGTTTGTGGCAACGATGAGCTTTCCGAAAGACTATCCATTGTCGCCGCCTGCTCTGAAATTCGAGTCGGAGATTCTGCATCCTAACATCTACAAGGACGGCACAGTGTGCATCTCCATCCTACACTCGCCAGGCGACGACCCCATGATGTACGAGAGCGCCGACGAGCGGTGGGGGCCGCTGCAGAGCATCGAAAAGATCCTGTTGAGCGTATGCTCAATGTTGGCAGAGTGCAACCCCAACTCTCCCGCTAACGTGGACGCCGCTAAGCTCTGGAGAGAACATAGAGAGACGTTCGACGAGATCGTCAAGAACCAGGTGCTCAAAACATTGCAGCTCTAGCACTCCAGCCTGCTGATGCTTACGATGGCCTGCGACTCGCCACAGGCCACCAACCATATACTTATACCTCCATTTATTGTACTGTCTTTTAATACAACCCATTTCTTCATCGTACGGGCCCGTTAGAAGCCATGCATTTTCACGGCAGTGCACGTCTTTGTTAGGCGCAACAAGGCCTTTTCGGCCTTTGATTTGAGGTGACAATTGGGTAAATTGTTGGCTTTAACGTATGATGCCATCCTGCCAGAGGACCAGGATAGGTGAAGAATAGCGATTTGTTTTTTGTGTTGGACATCTGAATCCAGAGACCGGTTTCTACTCTTGTTGCAGAGCAAATACTCGAGTTGTACATAGGCTGCTTTGTGTGCGAGAGTCTCTTAATAGGCCAGTGACAAAATTACTACACACTACTCCGCTGCAAGATGGCTGTTACCACAGATAAAGGAAAGCAGGAGAAAATCGAGAGGCTGTCATCCCTCATTATGAAGTCGACAGTGATGGGCGGTTTGTACGGTGCGCTGTTTTCCATTCCTACTGAATTGTTCATACGCTGGAGATCGCCTTTTTATAGATCCTTTGGTGTGAGAATCAGAGTGTTCTACCACACAATATGTATGGCATACGGTGCATCTTTCTACACCGAGCGTGAGGTGATGAGATTTGAGGAAATGTCAAGAATGGAAGAGGAGCAGAAGAGACAGCAGTTGATAGAGTTGAGTGTGAGCCAAGGTCTGTACACCGGAGAAGAGGAAGGTTACCGGGTTTCAAAGACCAAATAAGTCACTTACCATGTATACAGTTATTCCATCTGCATGTTCAACTCATTCTACTCCAAAACCGTTCCCGCTTAAATGACCGCCTTGTTATGCCTTATTTATTTATTCTGTTTGACCAATACACTAAAAATACAAAAACAGCCAATAGTTATTATTTGTATCCCAAATTTCTTTCATGTAAGATGTAATTACAGGGATCCAAATATATCCCAGTTATCTAAAAACTCAAAATTCAGCGGGTTATCATCTATAAGAATCGGTGATCCAGAGACTGATAAGCCAGCTCTAAAAGTGTTTTCATCCAATCTCATTTGTAGCGAACTTGGAGTCAATGCAGTTCCATAACTCACAACGTCGTCATTAATACGGTTGCTATTGGATTCAGATGTTGCCTGCGTGGTATTATTACCCACTGTTCGTTCAGGTGTAGCAGAACCACCATTTAGACTTGACGGAGTATTTTCCAAATTGGAATCACCTGCCGAAATTCCATGAGCTGTTGTACGACTCTGCTCATTAGCAACACATCCTGTAATTTCACCATGACCAAATCCATTTAACGAGCTAATTGGGAATAAACTTCCCATATCCACATTCTGCATAAATTTCATATCTTCAAATCCACCGATACCGCCAATGCCATCGACATACCCACATTTTCTGTCGATTTCTCTAGCGCAGTTCATAACTGAGTTCTTCCTTAAATTATAAGTCCAAAGGAACTTCAATTTCCAGAATTTGTCAAAAGTCTGATAATTAAAGAGAAGATTTAACTTCACATTTGTCTCAACTAATTGATCATCTGTGATGTTGTGGATGATTGGAGTGTCGGCAACAGTGCCCAACCTCTCAACCAGAACATCGTAATTACTTGTCTCCCTGAAATAGCACATAACATATCTCATATACGAGAAAAGCTTGACAGAAATAGTATACTTATCAGCAATTAAACCATTGATCTTAACGAGAATGCCAAAAATTCTAATGAAATTGATGATAACTTCATCGACAATTGCTGTACTTTTACCTTCCTTTGCTCGTTTACTCTTCACAAGAATAAATCTAAGAACAAAATGAATCAAAAAATGAAATATCTTCAAGCTCGAAACCAATATTTGAGGCAACAAGAGCACAGAAAAATCACCTAAACCCTCCTTTATCTTTATGATTGCAGTTAAAAAGTGAGAAACAGTCTCAAGAGTCAAATCTAACAATCTATTAAATCTTGTCAAATAAGCAGCAAAGTCACTGCTTGAGTTCTCGTATTTCACTAAGATGTAGTAATGTAGACAACATTCAAAGGTGGAAATTTTTATGAAATTCAAAATTTGATCAGTTGCGTGAAGTTCGTTGTCTTTATCCTGGGAAACTCCAAGCTTATCTAAATATGTGTTTTTCTTTAAGTAAGCAAGAGTTTGCAATTTCGTTTCAATATTAGCAACAGTTGGTACATTCTTCAGGCTGTTTAGTTCTAGCATCAACCGATCCATCACGTTGTAGATAAGTTGGGATTTGTTGATTCTATGACCCATGAAAGTCTGCAATTTAATTGCTTCTCTTCTCTTCGAACTGTCCATACTTGGGGTACCCGATCTATAATTGTTAATCATGGAACTTAAGTCCATATATTCATCTTGATTACTTTCAACATGTGCAAGATTGTGAGGTTTACCAAAGGTGATGCTATGATCCATATCTAATAATCGCAGCTCATGCCATAATCTAAGCCAAAGATTGTCGAACTTTGCACCTTTATATGGTCGCATATCCGGATTTTCATCATGAATAATTTTGAAATTACTTAAAGCATGGAGGTTAAAATTCAAACCTAGTAACTTTCCCATGCCTGTGCACATCTCCATGGTAACAAATCCATCCTCTCCTGCAGACCCGTCTGTATCCTCTGGTGAAACCTTTTCATAAAATCTTGATAGCATGGACAATTGGAACACTTCAATAGAGGATTTTTTTAGGCAGTTGAATCTATCCATAACCAATCTTATTAGCTTTAAAACCTTCGGTTCCACAGAGTGCTGTATTAAAGGGTCATCTAGTTCTTTCAAATAGAATGCATAACTGTCATCCGAGAAACATATAGAAATGTACCCAAATCTACATACCAATAGCAACGTAGCTAAGAGTATATAAGCAACTTTATTTTTGCTTTTCTTGTCTGACGATGACTGTAAATTCAAAACAGGTTCGCCATTTGTATCATAGCTTACTATATCCATGATCCGCTCTCTGAAGGATTCTTCATCAAGAACAGCAAAGAAAGGGTGCACCACCTTGAAAAATCTATCTAATAATATTGTCATAACCTTTTGAGGGGGTATCTGATCCCTGATAGCAGATTTAATATTATCTAAATTAAGGTAATTTGTATTTCTATCCTCCTGATAGAATTTTAATTTCAGCTTTCTTCTTTTTGTTTCACCTTGCAAGTATTTCATAACCATGATATCTCTTTCCGGTGCCTTTGAAGTTATTAAAATGAAAATGTTTGGAATTTTGTTTAATATGGGATCTCTGAGCCATAGGGTGATTCTCTGGAACGACCCCAATAACATGAATCTATTCTGCTTATATCCGATGAAATTCATAACCTGATCGTGGTCAGCCAAATCGGACACCAAGCTGACTTTCAGACTTTCAGGTCCCGATTTAGAGCCTTCACCATTGAACTTGGCTTGATTGTAGTCTTTACTTTCCGAAGCTGGGACTTCAGGGTTATTGGTCACAGGATGCGATTGTTTTTGGTCATTTACACTATCAGGCGGCCGAGAAAGATTATAATTGTGAATTGTGTGGCCATTACCCAGGGAAGGATCCTTCTTTCGTACCGTAGTTGCTGTTCGAGAAGATCCAACTGAATCATTCTTAGCGCTTTGTGGGCTCGGAGCGGGCGAATGCGAGAGGGTGTTGTTAAGTTTCAGTACACCAATAGGGATGGAACTAGGATGGCTGAGTTCACCGGCCGCGTAGCGCCCTGCAAACATGGTGAACCCGCTCGAGCTCCAGTCTTCTGGACCGTCATAGTTGCACTGCAGGTCGGACTTCAGGCACCGGGTGCAGTTTGGTTTCGTCTTATCGCACTTGATCTTTCTGCGACGGCAGTTTGTGCATGAGAGTGGCACTCTTCTTCGCTTCTTTGATGTGTCATTCACGAACATTTTTGATCCGGACTAACGCTAAGCCAACCAAACGTGTGACGGCAGTGGCAACGATGCATACAGATCTCCACGGCAAGCAACCGGTCTGCGACAGTATCCGATCAGTGGCACTTGTGTGATGCTGTTACCGGCGGAGGACCGTGAGTCAACTGAAAAGCCTCTATGATCGAGTAGATAATAAAACAACAACACCACCCGTGCACCGGCATGGGCCGCCGGCTTGGGCCCATCTCAAGCGCCAAGGAAGACGGTGTGGCAGGCCAGCATGACGGTGTACAAGCGTGTGTTGCTAACGGGCTACGCAGCTACGCAGCCACGCAGCTACGCAACGGCCTGTCCAACATACTCCAGACACGCAGCCCAGCCTGTGTCACCCTGCCCCAGCTTACCCCATAGATGCGGACGGATCAGCCCGGCTCAAGCGGCCTTTAGGCCTGGGCGCCTCATGGGCAGGTGGCTTGCACGACCAGGGTCAGGGTCGGGATCGGGTCATTGTGGAATACCGATCCGCACACTGTGATGTCCGCGCGCTGGAGGCTGTAGCGCTGCCCCCGGAAGAATCAGTTGGCAGTGGCGGTGGGCGCGTGGACAGGGACACCGGACGGCGACAGGCGCCTTGTGGGGAAATAGAGAGCAGCCCCGGGCGACGCTCCCGATGATGTGCCTGGCGGGCTTCCCCAACGATTTGCCCACCTATTCCGCACTCCACAACGCTCTCCACCCCGGTGGGGCAGGCAACTATTGTTTTCCCCATCCAAATAGAGTTTGTATGGCCATTGGCATTGTATTTGAGCAGTTGGTGCGCTGTGGGACCAAGTGCCAGACCGAGACAGCACTGGGTGCCAAGTAGGATACTGTAAGGTGGTAGATTGAGGTAGAAGTATTGGAACCGTGCAGCTACGAGTGTGGCGAGTAGAGAAAGAGACGCTGGGAACCGACCTGCTGGGCACAAACGGAGTCACACAGAATATACAGAAGAGTTGCCCCTTTTCCATTGGATAACCCGACTGGCACTTGCGCACGACTCAAACGCAACATAGACTCAGTTGATACTAATGAGCAATACACTGAACCCTGACAGTAAGCTGTCACCGCTGCTGAACCATCACGAGCAGCCAGTGGCGCCTTCTCCGGCTCTGGGCGATAAACCACAGCATTTGACTAACAGCCAGCCGAGCACGGGCTGGGACGCAGACTCCCCCGTTGAGGACCCCGCTGTCTCTTTGCAGCATCACGAAGTAGAGCAGGACGATGGGTCTCTCAAAGACCATTCCATAAACCCCCACGAAACCACAAATGATAACTCCAACAATGAAAACGACTACGCCGACCCAATTATGTCAGATGATGGCAACCAGCAAGCATCACCGCCAGCCGACCACACAGAACTAGCTGCAGGAGATCTTCCCCCTAGAAAACGAAGTAAGGTGTCAAGAGCCTGTGATAAGTGCAGAAGAAAGAAAGTTAGATGTAATGCAATTTTGAATATAGCCAACAACCAGGTCACCAAAATTTGTACCAATTGTGAGAGAAATCATGATCTATGTACATTCACCAGAGTTCCTCTTAAAAGAGGACCTACGAAAGGTTATACCAAGTTACAATCGGCAAATGACGGCAGCCTTATAGACTCACAATCTGGATTGATACAGCAACAGCAACAGCAACATCAGAGAACATCATCGTTAGCCTCCACAAATTCAGCAAATTCAATTTCATTGCCTCATGGTTTGCCATCAATTGTTCCTAGATCAGCAGCACCACCTGCAGTGATAGGAATTCAGCCACAATCTCTCCCTAAAACCCAGCTTTTTTCTTCTCCTTTTCCTCAGCAAAACTCTCAGGTTATTCTCCCTCCGTTAAACTCCATATCCGGCACTAATATGCAAGACCAATCTCCAAATACTATTTTACCTCCTTTGCAGGATACAAGACAAAGGTCTACGTCATTAAATTCTAACCCAAGTGAGACTCAACAGCAGCAACAACCTATTTTTTGGAAGGTGCCCTATGAAATGCCTCAGTTCCCCTCTACTGGTTCATCTGGTCGTCGTGGCTCTATAGATTCCGTATCATCATCCATAAGTGGGACTTTTCCGGTCTCAGCGAGATGCTCAATTCCTGGATTAGTGAACTCTCCTGGACCAAGAGCCTTGTCGGGAATCGAATCTATTACTACGTCAGACTCTGAAGATGAGTTCTATACAAATAACCAAAGGCTTTCAAAAAGTGGAATGCCTCTTCCCTTGTCTTCGGTGCGATCGCCAAGAGGATCATTTACAAAAGAGAGCACATTGAGTCCTGTCCCATCACATTCTAGCTTACAATCTTTAAATCAAGGCTTTGCAAAAGTGAATTTCAAAAGTTCTCCCAATATTGGTCTAGCTTTACCAATGAGTTCAAGAGCTCACTCACAAGAGAAATATGCCAGCTTTTATAAATCAATTGATTTGAATTTGGATATCTATTTTAGTAAATTGCATGCACAGTTCCCCATTCTACCTTCCAAACAAGTTATTTTAGATTGTTTAGAGAGAATAGAATTGGAAGAGCATCTTATTGTTATTGAAATATTTGGTATAGCCTTACAAGTTATAAATGCATCCGATATGAACTCTGAGTTTTCACAAATCATCAAATGTTTTGAACAGGTTACTATTTTATATGCATCAAAATCATTCATTTATAAAAATGAATATTCAAAGATCATTTTCTTGCATTCACTAGTGTTGATGAATTACGCTGTAATTTTATCAGGACATGATTATTCATTAGGGTTTGGTATTTCATTTTCTATAATGAAGGATTGGATGATTTTCAAAGAAGGCTTTATGAGCTTGAATTTCAAATGTTTAATAACTTTGTTGATACTAGATAACATATACGCTCTTTATTTTGGTACGCCGAGAAGCTCAACTTTGTTTTATTCAATTGACGAAAAGTTTGTTGAAACCTATTTGAACACTTTGAAACAGGACGAGGTCTCTTCTCCTTCCGTGGAGTTTATTAAAATTGGATTAAACTTGATTATGTTGTCAAACTCATCGAATGCAGTTGACAATAGTGAAGTTAATAAGCCAGTTGAAATTGTTGATACAGAGATTAAATTTATGAACATACTAAAGGTCACCAATGAACTTTACTTGTTTTATTCCACCTTGTCATTGAGATTAACGCGCCAATCTAAACTAACGCCTGGAGAGCAAATGGATCAATTTATATTTGAATTGGAGCTGGATATAACGAAAATCTGTAAAAAAATCATTAATTTGGTAGATGAGCAGTTGGATGATTTTGAAATCATGAAAATTCAGCCGTTGTTACCATTGATTACATTGAAATGTTTCAAGATTTTAAGAATCTTAAGAAATTTATTAAATTCCATAATACAATTGAATGTGACAATCAAAAATGAAGAGTTTAGCCCAAGAATTAGAAAATTATTGGATGCAATCCACTCCAACAATTCCAGGTTGATGAATATTAAATTACCAAACCAGTTAGTGAAACACTTTTTGGTCAACTTACAGGGACAGCAGGAGTCAAACAAAGATGAGATTAAGTTAGTTAAGACAAGTCACAACAATGTAGTTGATCATCTGTCAGTTGTTCAAAACTGGTGTCGATTGTGTAATAGCTATTTATTGAGTGCCACAGCAAACGATTCCGTAAACGGCTGGTTCTCCTAATTTTGTACTTTTAAGATTATATGTTTCAGTTTCTATTTGAAATTTTGGCTGTCTTGATACTCAAACCCCAAGATAATTTGTTACTATTTATTTATTTACAAAGGGTCTTTTAAACGCAATCATGAGTCATTTCCCCATCCGGAGGGGGGTTATATTTATAAAAGGCATAATATGGTGTCTTTCCCAAGCAAAACAGAATCAGCATCCGAAGTCAGATACAGGTGGGACCGGCGATAAACGAGATACTAGTAGAACCATTATACAATTAGCCCACCAAGACACACTTATCTACCTCATTTGATCATCATAATTTCCACCTCTGCCAGGCATTCTCTGTTCTCTGCTTCCAAAGTTATCTTGGTCCCATTGATCATCAGCGTTCTTCTTGGCCGTGTTCAGACCACCCATCGTTGAGTATTCACCTCTCTCCTGATTGTAGCCACGGGATTGATCCAAGGTATCGCCTCCGCTCATATCATTGCTTCCGCCAATAGAGGCATCTCTGTCGTCATACTGCTTGCTGCCCATGCCAGAACCAGAGGCATTGTATCCTTCATCGTTTTCAAAATATTGATCCGAATGTTGTGCACTGAACTTGTTAGAACCAGAATTGTCATATCCAGAACCAGAGTTATCGTATCCTCCTCCAGAGTTGTCAAAACCGGATCCACCTTCATCATAGTTTGAGCTACCCTTGGATCTGGTTGTTCTAGTGTTATCGTGGTGGGTCTTTGACGAAATCTTATCCGCTAGCTTATTCATGAGATTGGACATATTGAAATAGAGTCAATTATATATTATCAATTTGAAAGAATTTGGGTTTCAAAATTTCAGCCCTCTTGGTTGCAGCAGCTGATGGCTTGCACAGGACTCAAACTCAAAGTACGCTTCGTTCACTAAGTGCATATTTATAGCCGACTGCTCCACTCGAGTCACGGCTCTCTGCCATTCCGCAAAAGAGCAATCAAGAAATAAATGACTGACAGCATTGCAGTATCAAACATTTCCAGTGACGTTCACCAGAGTAATCACCTGTTGATGCCAATAGCCATTCTCTTTGGATACTAGGCAGAACATTCACGAAAAGAAATTTCAAGCTTCCCCCAGATACAAAGTCCCCGATCGCCCCTTCGTCATGCCGACATCATAGAGCTCGCAACTCCACTCCAGTTTCCCAACTTCCACTGATGACCAGTTCTACAATTCTACCCCTAGTTTTAATTAGCAATATTAGGGACCCATGCTCAAATAGCAATTCAGCATGATATCCAATCATTTGGGTAGCAACCGGAATCCATCCAGTCCGATGTTGCTCAGCTGACGTCATCCGGACGTTGCTGTAGGGTGCTTATGTCAGCCTGTTTGAAAAGATGGGGTGCTGTCGTTTGGTAATCGCACGCTGGTTCTTAGTGGCTGATATGGATAGTACTAGAATTAACGTATGTGACGGTGGAACCATCGTTCCTTTTGACTTGGAGTTATAGAAGCTTTGTGCTATGCCTTTGGAAAGTGGCTGCGCCGAGCTGACAAGTGGGGAAAATAAAGCATAAGCAGCGTAGAGAGCATGACTGCAAGACAGATGAGCAGAATGGTGTTGAAGCCTACAGGCGGCCAAAATGAGATTCAGATTAAAGGTCTGGTTTTTGATATGGATGGGACACTAACCAAGCCTCAGACATACATGTTTAGAGAGATGAGAGAGGCATTGGGTCTTGTGGATGATCCTATTGATATTTTAACACACATCAGCAACTTAGACGGACCCGCTAGAGCTAACGCCAATGCCAAAGTGAAGAAGATTGAGGAAGACACAATGCTGAAAATGGAGCCCCAAACTGGAGTGCTGGAATTTTTTAAGTACATCACTAGCAACTTCCCGGAGGTGAGATACACAATATGTACAAGAAACCTTATAAAACCGGTTCACTACTTGGTTGACAAACATCTGAAAGGCGTGGCTTTCCATGAACCAATCGTGACAAGAGCGTTTGATCCGCCGAAGCCTTCTCCGGAACCGATATTGCATATCGCTGAGCGTTGGGGGTTGAGCACCAACAACATGATAATGATTGGTGACTCCAGAGATGATATGTTTGCTGGATTACGTGCTGGTTGTAAACTGATCCTGCTGAAGCACAAGGATAACGGACATTTAGTTGAAGAAATCCCGCAGATTGATTTCGTTGCCGAAGACTACTTTCAGGTTCTAGAAAAATTATTGAACGGTTTTGAAATTGCAAGCAAAGCTGAGATTCAAGGTCAGAATGACTGTGGCTATTAAATTAGTCAAACCTAATGGGAAAGTTTGGATTTACAAAATATGTATTTCATATCATAGTGAGGAAAATAGATTTTTAAGCGATCAGCTTATATTGGTTTCATTAATGCAAGCTGAACTCACCAGTAACAGTAGTATACTTGACCCCTTTGAAGGGTTTCACGCTTGAAGCTGAGCCATTTAACACTCTCAAAGATTTGATCTTTGTGTTGCTTGGTAGCGATCCCTTGTTGGAGTAACTCACCTTGATGAATCTCGGTTTCAGAACTTTTGATTTTTTGTCTTGTGACAAAGATTCAACTTCTTGGCCATTGCTGTCAGAGTAGGTATTGGAAGTAAGATAGTCCTGGTCCCCTTCGCTCTCCTTGAATAGCCTACCCCTTAAGCTACAATTTAAGCCAGTTAGTAACTGCTTGTCAAATTCCCATTCATATTTACCATTGCCTTTGAGTTGTAAATCACCGTGGGTTACTCTAAGGGTCTTTATTGAATAGGAATCACTCTCGGTATGTGTGTCATTGCTGGAGCTCTCTGAATCGAATTTGTCATCAATGGAGTCGTTATCACCGTGGGGCAGGAAAATACAGATTTTTAAATCTTCAACGAATTTCACAGAATTGAGGAGCTTAATATCCACCTTTATTTCAAATTCATTTCTCAAGTTACCCAACCCCGTATGCAATTCAACGTTAACGAGTCCAATGTTATTCCAAATATTACTAAATTCAAAATCTAATAAATTAATCTGATAA
Source organism: Ambrosiozyma maleeae (nom. inval.) (assembly GCA_003706635.2). Taxonomy (NCBI): domain Eukaryota; kingdom Fungi; phylum Ascomycota; class Pichiomycetes; order Pichiales; family Pichiaceae; genus Ambrosiozyma; species Ambrosiozyma maleeae (nom. inval.). The sequence continues at coordinate 336,785 of PPLV02000004.1, forward strand.
TTCATCAAAGTGAATTTTTCATCTGGTGGAACAAACAGAAGGGTGTCAGGCTTAGTAGCAAACCTTGATAAGTCAACACAGCGGTGTAAAGATGGAAAACTGTGAAACTGGTTACTTATTTGCAATTCAACAGTTGGGTTGTTAGGTAATGAAGATCTAAAGTCAATCTGACCGCTTACTGTTGCTAGGATTGGAAGTTGCCTTTTCTTTTGGTTCTGTGAAGCAGTATACCCGTATGTATTTTGATAAAAGGAAGACGACTTGTTATAATGAGAATAATTAGAGCTTGACTTAGAAGCTGGGATAATTAGATCGATGCTCTCTTTGATATCGACAAACATCTCATTTTGGGTTTGCTTCATGTTTATCTTTCTCCATGGGGTCATGTTTCCTGACTTTTCCAATATTGAGCTCACTAATTTTGGCGATCCGGTAGTTGAACCATTAGCCACAGCTGAAGAAGGGCTGGATGAGCCCATGGAGAGATGACCTGAGCTCTGAATTATAGACGATGACTGGGCAATTGTAGAAATGGAGCTTGACGCGGTCTGTTGGATTTGTTTTGTGGTATTGAGGATCCTATTTATGATGGAGTTCGTAGGCAATAGTTCCCTCAATTGGTTCATATCTGTGATCAATGGAATGGAGCCATCGCACATTTCCTGTAAGATTAGCATCAATTTATGAGCATTTGATTTGATTTTGGCTGCAGAGAGTTTCTCTGTGTCTAGAAACATCTTTGCTGTTTCTATAAACTGGTTTAAAAATTGGAAGTACTGTAGTGGGTTAGCGGGATTGGCCAAGTGCTGTGGGTTCTTAGGTTCTTTGACGGACTCGTTGCTTTGGCCGTTCTCCTCGGCCTCCTCTTCATCTTCGTCATCGCTGTATATTTCGAGGTAGTCCGGTTGAATTGAGCCCAATATGATAAAACACAGTGATCCAGCCTTCATCCAAGCCAGTTTCCAATGCGCATCCAAATGCACTATAGGGTCGAGCGTGCATGCCGTGGTGTCATTGAAAAGAGAGTATCGAGACGAGTCCACCGCCTCGAGCACTCCTCTTTCCCTTCTAATGGTGTCTAGCTGAGTACATATGTAGCTGAATGTCGGACTCGACGTGTCCAACAGATGCTCGAATATCAGTGTGCTGCACGAGTTCGCCGTCCGCAGGTCGTGCCATGGCACTTAACGGCCGCCAACGGTCATAATAGTTAGTATACGCCGGCCCATGGACGCACCGCCCCAGCAACTCCATACTCACTCTTTCTCGTCCACAACATATACAGCGTCGATAAACCCCATTCTCGGCACTCCTCTCTACTCCTCTCTACTCCTCTCTACTCGCCTGCTGCCCACCACCACCCCCATGTCCCCCGACTCCGAGCCGTCACTTCACCCGCTTTGCCTGCTTCACCGGCTTCGCCTGACTCGCCCATCCCCAGCAGGACCCGTCGCTCTCGCTGCCCGCCCGTGCACCGCCCCACCCGCACCGGCGCGTCGGTCCACAATCGACGCGCCCCAAAAGAACAACAACGTGCAAAGCGTCTTGTTATTGTTTACGGCGGAGCGAGGTTTTGTATATAAAGAAGCGAATTTTTCTTTTTTGTGCCCTCTGGAGGAAATGGCAGAGGGGATCAAGACAGGCAAGAGGAGGAGCACAGGGAGACAGCAGTGTGGAGATTGGCACTGGAAGAGACCGGTTGAGAATAGCGCCATTGGACGGTGGACAGCACTTGCGTGTGAGCAGAGGACCACGAGAGTGAGGAATTGCAGCGCTCTGCGAGGAGAGAAGACGAGCCCACAGACACAGAAGAGCGCCGAGAGCACACGTTTGGTATATGCATTGGAGAGGCCACGTACTAGAATAGAAGCAAGCGATTGAAAGAGCACAGCCGCAATGTCAAGATTAGAGCGTTTGGTTGTGTTGCTAGAGACGGGGTCGACGCAGTTCATCAGGAACACGGCGGCAGACCAGCTGTCCGACTTGGCGAAACAGCACCCTGAAGAGATTCTCAACTTGCTGACTAGAGTGTACCCTTTTCTTGAAAACAAAAAATGGGAGGCGAGAGTAGCAGCAGCCAGAGCGTTTGGCGGAATCATATCGCATGCCCCCAAATGGGACCCCAATGAAGAGGACGGCACGCTGGCAGAAGAGAATGAAGAAAATGAACTCAAGAAGGAGTACAGCCTCATCAAAAAAGAAGACCCGGACTCTATAAATATGCATCAATTGATGGACAACTACTTTGATGGTCTGGTGTCGTTGGACGACTTTAGCTTGGCGGAAGTTTTGCATTGTGGTAAAGTGTTACTGGCCACCTCTGGGATGGAATACAACGTCATCGCTGACGGAAACCCAGATTCACAGGAAGAAGCAGATCAACTAATGAAAAAAAGAAAGACCGAATTTGCCACAAAGTTGGGAGTAAACAAAGAAATCAAAAAAGAAGTATCCCTAGTAAAACAGGAGCCATCACACAGTATAATAAAGAAAGAAGAAACTAATGAGCATACAAAGGTCAAATTGGAGCAAAGTAGACAGGTTCCTCAGAATATATCTACAAAGGAGCCAACGCCACAACAGTCTGCTAGAATGAGAGCATTAGCTAAGCGTAAAGCCAAAGTCGCAAGATCCGGCGGAGCTAAAAGTGGCCCTGTTGATTTATCCCAAAGCTCTGTTAGCAGACAGCTAAAAAACAACAATGATGTCAATAAAGAAATAGAAGAACGTGCCCAGCGGTCTGCAGGCGACATTGATATAACTTCCCAAAATGATGGTTCCAAGTTGGTCGTGGAGCATAAAGTCCCTGAAATTTCACCTCTTTTGCAGGAGCATGCCAAATTCCAAGGTTGGGTTTGGCAATTCCAGGGTGTCTATGAATTGCTTTGCAAAAATTTATTTGATGATGTTTGGGAGATCCGTCATGGGGCTGCTATGGGTTTAAGAGAGTTGGTGAAATATCAGGCAGCAGGTGCAGGAAGAGTCAAAACGAAGACAAGAGATGAAAATGACTTAAGAAATAGCACAACTTTGGAAGATTTATGTGTGAGACTAATTTCCTTATTTGCAATGGACAGATTTGGTGACTATGTTTCTGACACCGTTGTTGCTCCAGTGAGAGAAAATGCAGGTCAAGCTTTGGCCGTTTTACTTTTGCACTTGCCTGAAGAGGCTGTTATCAAAGCATTCTATGTTTTATCCAGCATGATCAAACAAGATTTGGGGGAATTAGGTATTAAGGTTCCCTGTTGGGAAGCCAAGCATGGTGGCATGCTCGGCTTGAGATATTTTGTCTCTATTAGAACTGATTTGCTGTTTAGCCATCCAGATTTACTTGATAAGACTATTGATCTTGTTTTGTTTGCTTTGAATGAAAATTCCGATGACGACGTGCAGAGTGTTGCAGCTTCCACTTTAATTCCTATTACCGGAGAATTTGTTAAGCTCAAATTGGATACTGTTTTAGAGATCGTGAATGTAATTTGGAGTGGATTGACAGATTTGAAGGACGATTTATCGGCTTCCATTGGTTCAGTTATGGATCTATTGGCGAAACTTTGCTCCCATCCCGAAGTTTTGGAAAAAATGAAGCAACGCTCTCACTCTGATGAAGCATACAGCTTTAAGAAATTGGTTCCAAGGTTGTATCCTTTTTTGAGGCACTCTATTACAAACGTTAGAAAATCTGTCTTGAGAACTCTTCAAGCTTTTCTTAACATATCCGATGATTCTGTGAAAAACTGGGTTGATGATAAAGCCTGTAGGCTGTTATTTCAAAATCTGTTGGTTGAGCAAAATATCGAGGTTTTGCAACTTTCTGTTACCGTTTATGATTCCTTGATACTTGAGATTTCGAAAAACAACTTTGGTACAATGGATGAGATATTCGAACAACACCTTGTACCATTACTTTCGTTATTAATGACGCCAATTGGTGTTGCTAGACACAATTACGCTATGAAGTCGAGTTATATACTACGTCCTAGTGGTGATACCTTAACCATATCAGATAAGTCAATTGCCGGGTTTGACACCAACTATTCTGGGGACTTGAACAGCTGTAAGTCTAAGAAAAGAAAGGCTGCAGAAAACATTAATAATGCTAACAAAGATGCTGAAGGTCATAATAGCAATACAGGTATCCCTGACTCTGAATATGACATGAAGATAAATATTGATGCACCAGTTATCAATGGTGAGGTTGCACTAGTTGGCTACGAAGTCATGATTAGAACTAGACTCGCTTCTGCAACAGCCATGGGTAAAACTATGGCAGCATATACAAGCACTGATAACTTGAAATTTATTTTTTCTCAACTATTGAAGTACCTGAATGACGCACATGCTACTCCCAGATTGTTTGCTTCTGTTGTTTTAAATGAGTATTTCATTGCTTTACATGATTCCAGAAAGCCTATTGATGAATCTACCAAAGAGACATTTTCGGTTGTGTTCAATAACGATATGGCTAGCCCCGAATCTCTACCATCTTTCCGTGAATTTGTGCCAACTTTGAAAGGTCTCAGAACACAGTGCCTTCAGATGTTTCAGATTTTTAGAGAGCAAGGCAAAGTATCCAGCTCCAAAATTCCAACTTTGGCGGTCCTAGTTCAAGGTGAAAGAGAAGCTGGTCCCGATGCATTTGGGTTAGATACAGCTGAGAAGGTGATCAATGAAATTTACGATAAGTTGTTAAAAGGGTTATCGCCGCTATATAAGATGGCATCCCTACAGAGTTTACAGGATTCGAAGCACAGAATTACTATGGCCATTCATGAAGCTAAATTTTTGAAAACTGCAAGATCTGTTGGAATTTTGTCGTCGTATGCTTCATGTTTGTTAAGCTTATCGGGTTTACCAAAAAAATTGAACCCAATAATTAGAGCCTTAATGGACAGTATCAAAAATGAAGAATCCCAAATTTTGCAAAATAGAACTGCAACTGCTGTCACTAATTTAATTTCTGAATTGATTAGAAATGGGAAATCTGGTGCCGCAGATAAGGTTATTAAAAATTTATCGGGATTCTTATGTGTCGACACTTCTGAAGTGCCTGAGTTCACACCAAATAAAGTTTTCACTGATATCGTTTTGTCCTTAAGGAAGGAGGACCCTAAAACCGATCCTGCTGACATTGCAGCTGCTGAAAGAGAGGTCTACTATGCTAAGATTAAGAGGCGTGGTGGTAGGCTTGCTCTAGAAAAGCTTTGTGATGTTTATGGCGCCAAATTATTTACTGATGTTCCTAAAGTCAGATCTCTTATGTTTGATTCATTATCCATTTTCTCAACTAAGACTGATGCTCAAATTGATGATGCGCAAGGACAGGCTGCCATTGATTCTTTGGAGCTGATTAGATCTTTATTTACGAAAGTTAATCCTTCGCTACACAATGAGATATTGGATAAGTTTGGTCTACTATTAAATGGTTTTAAATCTGACTATTCTGTCTTTCGTTATAGCGCCGCAAAAACCTTTGCTGCAGTTTGTGGCTCGGCTCCTACTGTGGGATTTCAAGCATTAGTTCAGGATGTTTTGCCAATGTTGAACAATGCATTGAACGTTAAAGAACGACAGGGTGCTATAGAAGCCATATATCATTTGTGTAACTATATGGGATCAGAGATTTTACCCTATGTTGTTTTCTTGATTGTTCCGGTTCTTGGTCGTATGAGTGATTCGAATAACGATGTGCGTATCCTTGCCACTACCACATTTGCTCAAATTATCAAATTGGTTCCTTTAGAAGCAGGTGTTCCGGACCCTGTGGGAATGCCTGAAGAGTTATTGACGGGTAGGGATAGAGAGAGAGAGTTTATTCAGCAGATGATGGACCCAACAAAAATTAAGCCATTTGAATTGCCTGTTGCCATTAAAGCAACTTTGAGAAAGTATCAGCAGGAAGGTGTTAATTGGTTAGCTTTTTTAAACAAATATCACTTACATGGAATTCTTTGTGATGATATGGGTTTGGGTAAAACCTTGCAGACTATATGTATTGTTTCCAGTGACCATCACATGAGAGCCGAAGAATTTGCTAGAACAGGTTCTATTGAATCTAGAAAGTTGCCATCCATTATTATATGCCCGCCTTCTTTGACTGGTCATTGGGATCAAGAATTTGCGCAATATTCCCCATTCTTGAAAGTGCTAGTTTACGCTGGTCCTCCAACTTTGAGGTCTGGTTTAAGATCACAAATCACTAAGGTGGATGTTGTTGTTACTTCTTATGATGTTGTTCGTAATGATATTGAATTTTTAACCTCTACTGATTACAATTACTGTGTTTTGGATGAAGGTCATATCATCAAGAATTCGTCTACCAAACTAACGCAGTCTGTAAAGAAGGTTAACGCTGAACATAGGTTAATTCTATCAGGAACTCCAATTCAAAATAATGTATTAGAGCTATGGTCATTGTTTGATTTCCTGATGCCGGGTTTCTTAGGTACTGAAAAGCAATTCCATGAAAAGTTTGCCAAACCCATCGCATTGTCTAGAACAAACAAGGGTGAAAAGGAGCAAGAAGCAGGTGCTCTAGCTTTGGAATCATTACACAAACAGGTTCTACCGTTTATGTTACGTAGATTGAAAGAGGAGGTTTTGTCCGACTTGCCACCCAAGATAATCCAAGATTATTACTGTGAGTTGTCAAACCTACAAAAGCAGCTCTATAAGGATTTTGCAAAGAAGCAGAAATCTTCTGTTGAAGGTGATTTGGAATCCGGTGACAAGGACCGCAAACAGCACATTTTCCAAGTTTTGCAGTACATGAGAAAGCTATGCAACCATCCATCCTTAGTTTTGACACCAAAACATCCACAATTTTCAGAGGTTATGCAATACTTGAAGCAATCGCATATGGATTTGAAAGATATCCAGCATGCTCCAAAGTTGATGTCATTGAAGAACTTGTTGCAGGAGTGTGGCATTGGTGCTTCTACCAGTAATAAAAATATTATATCCCAACATCGTGCGTTGGTTTTCTGTCAAATGAAGGATATGTTAGATATTGTTGAGAAGGATCTACTGAAGAAGCACATGCCTGGAGTTACTTATATGAGATTGGATGGTTCTACTGAGCCAAGATTAAGACAAGACGTTGTCACCAAGTTCAACGGTGATCCATCTATTGATGTTTTATTGTTGACCACGAAGGTTGGTGGTTTAGGTTTGAATTTGACTGGTGCCGATACAGTTATTTTTGTCGAGCACGATTGGAATCCAATGAACGATTTACAGGCTATGGATAGAGCACACAGATTGGGCCAAAAGAAGGTTGTCAATGTTTATAGATTGATCACTAAGGATACATTGGAGGAGAAGATTATGGGATTGCAAAAGTTTAAGATGAATATTGCATCCACCATCATCAACCAGCAGAATGCTGGTTTGGCGTCAATGGATACAAACCAGTTATTGGATTTGTTTGATGTTGATGACAAGATTGGCGATGAAGATGGTAATAAGGGTGATGAGAGGGGCAAGAACGGCAAGTTGAATGGTGTAAATGGCGATAAGAAGCCGGCTGAGTTGGGCGACGTTCCTAACGAAGTTGGACTAACCGGTAAGGCTGGCTCGGCCGTGAATGAGTTGGAGGAGTTATGGGATGAATCGCAGTACGAAGAGGAATATAACTTGGACTCCTTTATCAAGACCTTGCGTTAAAATCACCAACACTAGCTGTGTATAGATGAATTTCTTAATGACAACCATAAAATGAACCAAGTATCGTACAACAAAAGTTATGCCCGGACCAGGCGCTCTTGCCACCTCTGTGTCCCTCACTACCCGGGCCCAAGCAGGACATTTTAAAGCCACTTAACACCAAGCACTAGAATCTAAGACCCTGCTTGACCCATGGGCCAGCCTGCATATTTGCTCATGCCGTAATTGCTCTTACCTCGGAGCATCAGCGGACTCAATTAGTCTCTTTTCAACATCCCCTCCCACAATCTACCTCCTCCACTCAAAAAGGGCGCATCATCCTTCCTTCCACCTCATGTAGTAAGCCACTTTTCAGAGCAGAGCAAATTTCAAGGGTCCTTTTCTATGAGATCTCGAGATTTGAAATGGGGCAGTGCGGCTGTAATTTGCTCGTTTTCCGATTCCTAGAAGAACGGTTATTCACTCTGTGGATGACATAGGCTTACCAATGGATACTGGGGCATGGATCTGGGTAAGTATATAAGTGTGAAAGTGTCCGTTTGTTTGAGAGTGGTAGATAACGGCTGGATTTGGGTTGTTGTATGAACAGACCGAATATAGAAGAGGCGCATTAGATGCACAATAATTTGTGGATATGAGAGTAATGCATAGCGGGCTTCTCTACCTAACGGCACTGTTGGCGTGCGTCCAGCAGGGACAGTCATTGGTAATCTATGACTCTCATATTGCCTCATCGTGCATTTATTTTTTGAGGAACAAGTCGTGGGATTGCTCGTCTATGGGAGGGCACATGGCGATGTCGACATGGAAATGTCAGTGCTCCAACATAGAGTGGTTAGGTTCTATTACTAATTGTATACACGACTTTTCAAACTCAACCCAAGAGATGAACCACGGGTACGAACACATAATGAAGAGATGTGCTGTCAAAGCAAACGCACATTACACACTGGAAGAGATGGAATCCTATCAGAGTAACGCAACATCATATTTGGTGGATGCAAACGAGTTTCCAAAAGGTACTAATGTCACTGCTCCGATGTACATCGAAGACGGCACTTTTTCATGGTGGTACACAACTTTCAAAGACTATAATACGTGGATCACACTGTGTGAAAGACTGGGTTGGGCATGTGTTGGCTACTGGATAGGTATCTTTGTGTTGGCAGGAATTTATAACTATGTTGGATACAGGTTTGTTTCTATTGCACAGAGACAGCGGCTGAAATCTATTATGTGCCACAATCACGAATGGTTCCTATTAGGTTTAAATAGATTGGAAGCAACAATCTGCTTTTTCTTCTTTGTCGTGATTGTGCTCACATCATGCATAAACTATTCACTTGAACTCAACGCATACCTTACAACCCAATACTTTCTCTTGTTGGATTTGATAAGCTTTAGAACCGATATTATTGCGTTTTCATTGATGCCAGTGATGTATCTCATGGGTATTAGAAATAACCCATTCCAATACATATCGTCAATTTCTTATCATTCAATGATTAAATACCACAAGTTTGTTGCCATAATTTTCTTCATTCTGGCAATGGTCCACTCAATTATTTGGACTTACTATCCTAATCAACCTGGTCAGGGTGGGTATGCTCTCTGGGCTGCAGATAAATATTTTTACTGGGGTGTCATTGGTACAACTGTGGTTGGTTTAATGTTGGGTCTATCTATCCAGATAGTCAGAGACTTGGCCTATGAGTTTTTCTTGATTTTGCACAAGTCTTTCTCTGTGTTATTTATTGTTGCAATGTGGCTTCACTGTAATACACTGGGCTGGATGGGCTGGGTGTATTCTATGGCTGGAATTCTTGCTTTCGACAGAGTCTGTAGGGCAGTGAGGATTTTTCAGAACGGGTTGCTCAACAAGGTTAAACTTGACGTTTACGGCGATAATCTTATCAAACTAGAATTTGTGGAACCGGTTGGAATGGGTTTCTACCCAGGTTCCTATGTTTACCTACACTTCATGAGTCCATTTTATTGCTGCCTGCAATCACATCCATTTTCATTAGTTGGGTCTTTCAAAAACAATAACAGGCTTGTTATCTATGTGAAGGCCAAGCGTGGTATCACTAGAACTTTGTTAAAACTAAACAAAGAATCTGTGAATGTGTTGATTGATGGTCCTTATGGTAAATTTCCAGTTGACAGAGATGACGATGGGTTTGATAAAGTCGTAGGTATTGGTGGTGGAATAGCAATCACATCGGTTCTAGCATTTTTCAATCATAAGATGCTACTCGCTGGTTCCAAGAAAGACGCAAGCAGATATCAATTAAAGTGGTTGGTTAATGATTTGCAGCTGGTAGAACTGTTCAAGGATAATCTGGAATGGTTGATAAATAAGAATGTCAAAGTTGACGTGTATTATACGAGATACACTAATTCGGAGTCTAGGATTACGGAAAAGACAAGTAGCATCAACAGTTCGACTGATACTGACGAAAAGGACCAAGCCAGCATGTTACTTGGCACAGATTGCCAGTTCAGAGTTGGACAGATAGAGCTGATACCGGGTAAACCAGTCATTAATGAGGTGCTGCCTCGACAGAACGATGTAAAAAGAAGAGTGTATGCTTGTGGACCGGGTGGCTTGATGAAAGACATCAGAGCCCAGTTATCGGTCAGTGACGATCTGGCTGACGAGGTCCATACCTGGTGAAGAAACGGGAAGCATATGCTCGATAGAGCTAGGTATATCTCATATCTACGTAATAAAAGTCATCTAATTGAACGTTTATTTCACCGATAAGAGTCACGTGATGATGTGATGTAACCAACGCGGAGGCAGAATACCTTCCGGGCATTAGATGTAAGTGAGGTGAGGCGAGATTTAGAGAGAAACCGGTGCGTGATATAACAGACGCTAAGTGATAGCTAATGAGCAGATAATTCTGTTTTAGTGGCGTACAATTATTTTATAGTGCCAAGAAACTGGATCACTGATCAAGGCATGTAAAACAAGAAACACGACAAGTTGAAAAGAAAGACGCAGAAAAAGCCTCATAAAGCAACAAATAATAGACAACAAAACTGGCGCAAGCCGTTGTTGTGGAAAAGGGGGTACAAATGAATAGTGACGAAAGCCAAGAGAGCACAGGCGCTCATAGGGTTATTGGCATTGCATCATTCTAATACATCACGTAAATACACACACCACATACTTAGACGCTTTTAAGGCAGGCTTCAAGCACCGCAGGGGCCTGTCAGCAGTTACGTAAAATCTGCCAGTCGAGCTAAGGCCGAAAACCACAAAGACAAGAACATGAGCGCTGATAGTAGGCCGTCTTTTCTTTTTATGCGTGTTTGTTCTTAACAGGTTATTGTGAGTGGTTGTTTCTTTTTTGCCTTGCATTCGACTTGTTGGATCGCAATTTTGCATTGTTCTGATCTCGAAGAACAATCCAAAGCATCTCTGTCTGCGTTCTTGTCTTTCTCAACGTTACGTCGGTTCCAGAGAGCTCTTGTGCAGAGCGAAACCCGGTCCAAGTCCTTGTCTTGAAAACACCACGAGAGGAGGTCCCGCCCACAGCAACCTGCACCAAGACACTGTCTCCACGGCAGGACACCTGGGGGTTCTGCGAGGCACATGCCGTGGAACGCTAATACCCGGAAACAGGGAAGATCACCACACGTTGAAGGCCCCCGAGAACACTAGTGCGTGTGGCGGTGCGCTCGTGCGGGTCTAGCCGGGCGCCCCGTGCCGAGCAGAAAAGGGGGTGCGCAGGCGCAATCCCAAAGCAAAGCCAAACCTGTGACGACAATACAGAGCCAAAACACAAAGCAACATCACCTTGGAGAATGCCGGGCTTGGCGAGCGCAGGCCGACGCACAGGCTGGCTCGAGTCGCGCGGGACTTGCATCTGCTATCTGTCGAAAGTCAGCTCTGCGGCTGCCCCGTAGCCACGTTGCTGCTGCTATTTATACTCAAAAACACCGCAAGCTGCCCAGCGCTACTATTGTACGCAATCGCCGCGAGATCTTCCATGCGCCACGTATTGCCACGTTTGGCCACATATGGAGCACAGAGCATTGCACCCCGCCCCCTCAAAAAGGCTTTCTGGCTCTCCGTGCCCTTGTCGCTGTGTTGGGACAAGTCCCCTTTTTAGCACGCTCACCGCACCGCACCGGGCGGCTGGCAGTTTGCTAGACCCACGGATTGTTCCTCTGTTTTCACACGCACCGTTGGCCACAATAACGTTGTGAATTCCTAGTGTTTCCAACCGCACAACACAACACGACACAGCACCACCTTTTCTTCTTTGCTGTGGGTGTGCCGGAGTGCTTGCTGTGGGATAGAGGTTGAGGTAATACAGGTACTACTGTTTTGCTTGCACACCGGCTTTTGCATAGAGTATTGTTCCAGACAGAGTTTGTGTAACACACCTGAGCAACTGGTTTTCTTGCACGGCAATTACACATAGGACACAGAGAACGTCGTCCAGGTGCCTACCAGCAACATTGATCAAAGCATCCCTGCCTTGCTCATAAACACACTCCCTCTCCTACACACCCGAAGCACTAACAGAAGCTGAGCTGTATTGCTCTGTCAACACGATTACACCGGGAATCGGAAAACCACAGAATTCTCACCTCCTTGTATACCTTGACACAATAAAGTAAAATTATATCAAATGAACCAGCAACAATTACTCAACCAGCAGATGAACGGAACCCGTGTTCCTTCTCAAATGAATGCACAAGCTGTTGCTCAGGCTCAGGCTCAGGCTCAAGCTCAAGCTCAAGCTCAGGCTCAGGCTCAAGCTCAGGCTCAAGCTCAAGCTCAGGCTCAGGCCCAGGCCCAGGCTCAGGCTCAGGCTCAGGCTCAGGCTCAGGCTCAGGCTCAGGCTCAGGCTCAGGCTCAGGCTCAGGCTCAGGCTCAGGCTCAGGCTCAGGCTCAGGCTCAGGCTCAGGCCCAGGCTCAGGCTCAGGCTCAGGCTCAGGCTCAGGCTCAAGCTCAAGCTCAAGCTCAAGCTCAAGGCCAACAAGGCGCCGACTCATTAGAAGCTAGATTCGCCCAGGAAAATGCTGAAACTTGGATTGCCATTGGTGCCTGTGCCGATACGATTGGCCAGGTTGAAAAAGCAGTCGAAGCATTCTCAACTGCCTTAAGATACACACCAAATAACCCAAAGGCTCTAACTCAGCTGGCCAACGTTTACAGAACCAGAGATGCGTTTGCTGAAGCTGCAGACTTATACAGAAGAGCATTGTCATTAGACCAGAACAATGGTGAGACCTGGGGTTTATTAGGTCACTGTTACCTAATGTTGGATGACTTGCAGAGCGCTTATACTGCATACCAACAAGCTCTTTTAAACTTACAAAACTTGAGTGTTCCAAAATTGTGGCACGGCATTGGTATCTTGTACGATAGATATGGTTCCCTTGAATATGCTGAGGAGGCATTTGTCAGGGTCTTGGAGATGGATCCGCAGTTTGATAAAGCCAATGAGATTTATTTTAGACTTGGTATCATATATAAGCTACAAGGTAAGCTATCCAAGGCTTTAGAATGTTTTAACTACATTCTTTCCATGCCACCAGCTCCCTTGACCCACACTGACGTTTGGTTTCAAATTGGTTCTGTCTTGGAACAGAATAGAGATTATAATGGTGCTAAGGACGCATATGAGAGGGTCTTACAAAGTAATCCAAGTCATTCAAAGGTTCTGCAACAGTTGGGCTGCTTATACTCTCAACAAGAAGCGCCCTTTTACGATTTGGATATTGCCTTACAGTTGCTAAGACAATCTATTGAACTAAATAGTACAGATGCTCATTCGTGGTATTATTTGGGTAGAGTCTATATGTCCAAGCAAGACTATCCAAATGCATATGAATCATTCCAACATGCTGTGAATATTGACTCCAGAAATCCAACCTTCTGGTGTTCTATCGGTGTCTTGTACTATAAAATTAGTCAGTACAAGGATGCATTGGATGCTTACACTAGAGCAATTAGATTGAATCCGTACCTATCCGAGGTTTGGTATGATTTGGGTACGTTATATGAAACTTGTAACAATCAAATTGGCGATGCCTTGGATGCTTACCATAGAGCGGCATCCCTAGATCCAAACAATCCTCATATTCAAGAGAGATTAGTCCAGTTGACGAAATACCAAGAAGAAGGTGGAGCTCCTCCTCCGCCTCCACAATCTCACCATCAATTGTCCATGCCTTCCCAACAAATGGTTCAACAGCAACAGCAACAGGCTCAACAACAAGCGCAACAACAACAAGCTGGACCAGCTCCTGCTCCGTTGCAAGTCGCCAATGGACAACAACTGCCATTGGCTCCAACCCAGGTCCCACCCCCTCCTCCTCCACAGCAGCAAGCGATTCCACCTACACAAGTTACAATTCAACAACAACAGCCTCTACATGCTCATCATCAAGGCGTGCATCATTCACCACAAATGCCTGTTTCTGCTGCGCCTGCTTCCGTTCCAGCTAAAGGATTTACTTCAACTCCAGCACCGGTTCTAATCTCAACATCGGCTCAAAATTCAACTTCGACACCGGCCCCAGTCCAAGATACGGCTAAGTCTGCTACTGCAACTCAGGTTCAGGTTCAGTCCCCTAATAGGGCTCCGGCTGAAACTGCGGCTTCTGTTTCTGCTCCAGCTTCTGCTTCAGTTCCAGCTTCTGCTCCAGTTCCAGCTCCAGTCACAGCTCCTGCTCCAGTTCCAGTCTTAGCTTCTGCCCCTGTTCCAGCTCCAGTTTTAGCTCCAGCACCAGCACCAGCTCCAACACCAGCTCCAGCTCCAGCTCCAGCACCAGCACCAGCTCCGGTTTTAGCTCCGGTTTCAGCTCCAGCACCAGATCCAGCTCCAGCACCAGCTCCGGTTTCAGCTCCAGCCCCAGCTCCAGTCCCAGCTCCAGTCCCAGCTCCAGTCTCAGCTCCAGTTCCAGCTCCAGTTCCAGCTCCAGTCTCAGCTCCGGTCTCAGCTCCGGTCTCAGCTCCGGTCTCAGCTCCGGTCTCAGCTCCGGTCTCAGCTCCAGTTCCAACTTCTGCTTCTGCTCTTGCTCCTGTTCCAGCTCCGGCTGAAACCACAGCACCTGCTCTTGCTCTGGCTTCGATTCCTGTTGATACATCTGCTCCTAGCCCAATTGCGACATCGGTCCCTTCTGTCACACCAGCTCCAGCTGATGTCGAACCTTCACGAATTGCAAGTGATCCTTCTGTGACTTCTGCTTTACAACCTGCAGCCCCGCTTGTGGATGCAACTCCTATTCTTGCTTCCGCTCCTGTTGAAACTGGAACTCTTGTTGCTTCCACTTCTAAATCAATTTCGACGGGTGAATCTCCTGCTACCAGTGGCACCTCTACGCCAGTTCATATTGATGCAGCTGCTGCTGTTGAGCCATCAGAAGCCCCTAATGCGGTACTAGCTCCTGTTACGACGGATGGCACATCTACTGTCGAAGTTGAACAAAGCAACGAAGCCAAGCCTGTTGATGATGCAAGCCTAACCCATTCTGTGACCTCCAAAGAACCACTGACCGTTCTCAACGGTGTCAAGCGGTCGTTAGAGGCGGAAACCCTTGTTGCTAGTGAAGCAGAATCAGCCAAGAAGCAGAAGGTTGTCCTTTCTGAAGTTGTTGCTCCAGTTGCCATTACTGAAGACACAGAATCCAGGCCAGAGCCTTCTGAACAAATGAAGGATGTTGCCCACCCTGTGTTAGATGCTGAAAAATTAGAGAACAGACAACATGAAAATAAAGCCGATTCTCAAGAGTCCAGTGGTGGCTCCGAGTCGCCTGATTCAGTCAAATCAACCATTGGATTGAAACCGATGGACGCTGAAGAAGTTGAAG
Source organism: Ambrosiozyma maleeae (nom. inval.) (assembly GCA_003706635.2). Lineage (NCBI taxonomy): Eukaryota > Fungi > Ascomycota > Pichiomycetes > Pichiales > Pichiaceae > Ambrosiozyma > Ambrosiozyma maleeae (nom. inval.). The sequence goes on from PPLV02000004.1 coordinate 352,292, forward strand.
AATTGAAGAAGCAAGATGACCTAGATGATAAAGCTGTCGAGAATGGCCAAACAGTGGAAAGTGATGAGAAGGAAAAATTGGTTAGAAAGATTGATGAAGATGAAAATTATGATGATGAGTAGTTCACTCATTAGTTCATTGATTCATTTATCTGGGTTGTGTTTCTCATCTTTTTTAATCATCTTGTCTGATTTATTTATTTTCTATAACTCTACTGCTTTTATTTCATGTTATATTGTATAGTTTTCCATTATTTCTGTGCTTTTTTTGTTTTGCTAAGCTATGTCTGTGTTACACCTGGATTTGCGACTACTTGTCGTCTGTGTTTGCTGTGCTGCAAAAAAAGCTTTACGTCGGTCAACCGTTGTTTTAGTTCTGCTTTGACGAGTGCTTTTCTAGGTACAGTTCTTGTTGTTTTCTTTAATTATCTTGTGATACTTTTTTTGTGTACATTTACCTTGTTACATTTTATTAATGATTTACTCTGGCAATCTCTAATTCATGTATGCATGTGTACATAGATACAGTAGATAGCGCACAGGCTTTTTCGGCAGTGCGGTAGTGGGTGTGTCCAGGATTGGGTTGTCCGTATTAGGAGTGTGAAAAGTACATTGACGGTTAATAGTACAATAAATGAGTACATATGCGTGTATATATAATGATAAATGAAATGGGTACAGGGAAGGGTGAAGCCAGAGTGACAGTGGGTTATTCAACAACCACCAAGTCATCCAAGAATTTTTTTAAGTCCTTTAAAATATCAACTTTAACCTCATCAGGCACCATATTTAGACCTTTCCCTGTCAGGTCTTCTATCAGCTTCATAACCTTGAGATTATCACCGTTCTTAGTTTCATCCGCCGAGTTTATCTGGCTATTTATCAGATCTTGGAAATTATCCTGCCATCCTGAATTAACTAATTGGATCTTTAACTTGTTAAACAGCTGCTGGTATTTGCCTGATGCTATCAGTTCTTGCTGGATTCTCTGCTTGATTTCTTCCGAAGAAAGTTCGTTTCCCGTATTTGTAGTCATCCCGGTGGTTTCCACGGCGCTACAACCTCTGATGCAACACCGCTGGCTCCTGTACTCTGCCTCCGCTCGCCCAGCTCGTGCCATATCACCTTCTTTTTGATCGTCACATTTGACCGCCGGAAGAATCCTTTTTTCTCTTCAGGCGCACGCTGTTTTTCCATACAAAGCCAAACAGACCACTCCGCACAAATAAAGCAAGGAAGGCGCACGGGTGTCGTTGGGGACTTGGCTGAGATAAAGACAGGAGGCCATTGTACATAGGGGCATCTCGAAGTATCTAGCTATAGATATATATGATCCGGATTGTTACTAGGGGTATACTCACAATGTCTAAGAGAGCTTTTAAATTAACGCCATTGGAGTCTGGCGCCAAAATCACCAAGCTGGAGCCACTGTCGAACAAGGACTCGAGGTTCATCCAGCTTGAAAAACTCAAGTACGAGGCGCCAGACGGTGTGGAGAGAGTCTGGGAGATGGCGAGCCGTAAGACCAGGCCTGTTGGTGGCGAGCTGGACGGCGTGGGGATTCTCTGCATCACAAAACAGGAGCCTAGACAGATGATTCTCCAGAAACAATTCAGACCTCCTGTGGACGGCATCTGCATCGAGATGCCTGCCGGCCTAATAGACCCTAATGAGACTGTGCAGGAATGTGCTCTGAGAGAATTGAAGGAGGAGACGGGCCTTATTGGGACTGTTTTAAATGAGTCGTTTGCTGTGTTTAATGACCCGGGGTTCTGCAACACAAACACGGTGATTGTCACTGTTGAGATCGATCTGGACTTGCCGCAGAACGCTGCCCCTGAACCGCAACTTGAGGAAAACGAGTTCATTGAGACGTTTATGGTGCCACTGGATGGCGTCTACGATACTCTAGAACAGCTGTTCAAGCAAGGCTACCACATCGACGCCAGGGTCCACAACGTGGCCGAAGGTCTCAGACTCCAGGCCCAGTTGAAATCGCTCTGCAAATAGCCCACCCGTGCACCAAGGTCACTGACTACGATTATGTAACTTCTTGTGTAACCACAGGTGTCTAGTGCGCTGCTTGTTTATTTGTTTAATATTACGCAAACACTTTTGTCGAGCACGTTTCTTGTCGTGTGACATTATGTAATCACGTTTGCTCACTGTTCTTTCTTGCTTGTGTAAGCTTATCTAAGCACCAGCGTTATCCGCGGTGCGCAGCGGTGGTGCCGTTTTGTATGGAGTTTGGCACCGTTGTGAAGCAGCGTCGGAGTTTTACTATTATCAGGGACTATTGTGGGGAGACTGGCCCGTCATGGATTCCAACCTTCTATGTCTGGCCTCTTCAACAAATACTTGTGTACCCTTTAGCTTGTGGAGCCTGTGAAGTGTGTGGAGTGTGTGTGCTGTTGTGTTACTTGGTGGACGGCTAGGCCTTTTCAAAACGTGACTTTGCTTTTTCCCAAACAATAGAAAATTTTTCACTTGGCCTGGCCAGACAGCTAAACAGCCAAACAGCCCGGTAGCACGAAGGCAATCTGACCGCTTGGGCCAGAGGGCCCACAGGGCAAGAAGGGATGGCCCCCGAGAGCCGGGGTCCTGGCATGAAGGGCAGCGGGTGGGAACCTATTGTGTAACTATTGTATGCTTCTGCTAGAAAGTGCAAGTGGCCGATTACAAGTGCCAAATGTAGCAGAGTATATTGTATGCTCTGCGGTGAGGGCTTGAGTTTAATGTTCGCAGAATAGTCGTGCTGGAAACCTCCAATTCAGAGCATTTAAAAGTAGCTTGTTTCCCACTTTTTGTAGAAGGGTGTAGTTTGTCTCCATGGTTGGACTTCAGTGCTGTGGCCTCCTGCTTCCTTGTACACACTTGATACTTCCTATACACATAAATAATGTCAGCAGAACTAACACACCCATTGATCAAGGACGGCTGGTTTGCCGAGATCTCTGACACCATGTGGCCGGGCCAGGCAATGTCATTGAAAGTTGAAAAGATCTTACACGTTGAGAAGTCGCTTTACCAAGATGTTTTGATCTTCAAGTCCACCAACTACGGTAACGTGTTGGTCTTGGATGGCGCCATTCAAGTGACAGAGAGAGACGAGTTTGCGTACCAGGAAATGATTGCCCATTTGGCTTTGAACTCACACCCAAACCCAAAGAAGGTGTTGGTCATCGGTGGTGGTGATGGTGGCGTCTTGAGAGAAATCGTCAAGCACGATTGCGTCGAGGAGGCCGTCTTGTGTGACATCGATGAGGCCGTTATCAGATTGTCCAAGATTTACTTACCTGAATTGTCCCAATCGTACTCTCACCCAAAGGTGAAGGTCCATATCGGTGACGGTTTCAAGTTCTTGGACGACTATAAAAACTCCTTTGATGTCATCATCACTGATTCCTCCGATCCAGAGGGTCCAGCTGAGTCATTGTTCCAGAAGCCTTACTTCAAATTGTTACATGATGCCTTGACAGATAAGGGTGTCATCACCACTCAAGGTGAGTGTATCTGGTTGCACTTACCAATCATCAAGAAGGTGAAGGACGCCTGTAGCGAGATCTTTCCTAACGTTGAATACGCCTACACTACAATTCCAACTTACCCATCCGGTCAAATCGGCTTCATGGTTTGCTCCAAGAACACAGAAATTAACTTGAAGAAACCAATCAGATCCATCTCAACTGAGGAAGAACTAAAGCTGTACAAGTACTACAGCAAGGAGATCCATGAAGCCTCTTATGTCCTACCAAACTTTGCCAAGCTAGCTTTGCAATAAACAAAATTTATACCTATATATAATGATGTACAAAACGTCTAGATAATATTCATAATTGTTCTCTAACTGTTAGAATAAAATATGATAGTTTGATTTAACCTCTAAAAATTATAATTATATAAATATTCAAGCTAATAATTCATCCAAAACGCTCTTGAACTCTTTAATCAACTTTAGATTTTCTTCTTCGGTACCAATGGTCACTCTGAGACAGCCTGTGCAACCCAACTCTTTACCTCTGAATCTAACAACAACGTTCCTTTCGGTAGCCAACTTGAGATACAATTTCTCAGCAACTGCATTATCGGGTTGACCGTCCTTGTTCAACACCTCAATCAAGATGAAGTTTGAGTCCAAACCACCGATATTTCTACCGATACCATTCAGTTTTAATAGTTCTTGCAAGACGTATTCACGCTGCTTCACGATGATATCACAGGTGGCTCTCATTTCATTGATTGCCTCTTCAGTTGTTGATCTGATGGCCACATCCGAGGTCAAATTACTGATGTTGTATGGATATTTCATCGAGTTCAATAATCTTGAAACTTGTTTGTTGGCAAAAGTGATACCCAATCTGATACCTGCCAAACCAAATGATTTTGATAAAGTTTGCAAGACAACCAAGTGCGGATACTTGTTAACCAATACAGATAACGAGGAACCAATAGGCGAAAAATCAATGTATGCTTCATCAACAATAACCAAACCATTCCAGCTGGTTTTTTCAACCTTGTCCAGCAATTCAAATAATAGCTTAGCGTCAACTTTTGCACCAGTTGGATTACCTGGGGAGGTGATGTACACCAATTTCACGTTGGAATCCTCTGCTAGCTTTTGCAGAACCAAGTCAGGTTGAATCTGGAAGTTGCTCAAGTTAAGCGGAACCTTGACGATCTCAACATCATTCACTGTCGCACAGATAGAGTACATACCGTATGTTGGAGGACAGATAAGCATCTTCTCGACACCTGGCTTGGCAAAACATCTGATCAGAGAGTCAATGGATTCATCGGAGCCCACACCCAAACACAGGTTTTCCACGTCGATCTTGAACTCTTCGGCCACAGGCTCAAAGTCCACCGACTCTAGTGACTCTTTGATTCTGAAGTCCACCACCTGTTGCTTAAGTTCCAGCTGGTGGGGGTCAGGGTATCTGTTCAAGTCCAGGGCCTGCTCTTTCTCGGTTGCATTCAGTAGCGCAGTGCCGTGTGTGTTTTCGTTCGCATCTAGCAAGAGACCAACTTTGAAGTCGTCTCTGGCACAACGGTATGGTTCCAATTTCAGCAAATTGGCTCTGGCAATCTTGGCGATATCGAATGGCATTCCTCACAGTTTTTTGACAAGCACGTCTCGCCTCTTGATATTTTGCTTTACTGGTCTAGATTCCCACTCTGCACTATGACTCCGCATTACACTAACTCCCCAGGTTCCCAGCTGCCAACGTATCTGTATATATACTTACTATGTCCAATCTCGTTATTCAGAGAGAATTGGGCAATTCCAAGCTTTGCGCGCTTTTGCTGTAGCCGATGAGTCAAACCTGCCAATTAAGGCAGTTTATGACTGATTAAGCGGAGAGAGAGCAGCTGTGGGCCTTTAGTGCTGGAGAAGCGGTAGCAGGTGATCGGTGGAAGTTAGAAGCAGATGAGTACAAGGTGTGGCTACTGTAGTGTGGATTATGGTATCTGTGGCAGCCCAGGTGTTTGAAAAGTTCAGAGGCCAGCGGAAAGCGCCCGCGACACGGTGGGGTGTTGTATCTGAAGTGTGAGAAGAGGTATTGGGAGAGGGCTGGCTAGATGCTGCCGGCATGTGGCTATTGGTAAGTGTGTCGTGGTATAACCTGTTGGGTTTGCAAGACCTGTAGAAGCTATGTAGGTCATGTAGATCATATGGGCCACGTGAGCCACGTAGGCTGTGGGGGAGAATTCGTTAATAAAGTAAGCGCCTCCGTCACTTTTGACCGATTTTAAAAAGTCAAGTGTCGCAATGACTCAACTCTTCTCTGATGTACATTTAAGCCTTTGAAAGATACTAAAAAATGCTATAGAAGAGACTGTGGATTGGAAACAATGCATATGGCGTGACATAGCTCTGAAAATACAAAAGCTAAACTGCCCTTGGCCTCTCGTTTACCTCGTCTCATATCTTTATTCATAAAGTGCCAAAAAGTATACATAATTACAAATGGCATATTCATGCAAACTTCTCCAAGAATCTATCCTGAATTCCGATGAAACACGACTTCACTTCAACAATAGTCAGTCCTTCAAGCTCCTTTTCAAATAGCTTGTCAGCAGTTGGACCACCAGCAACAGGCATGCTAGGCTGGGCCTGTTGAACAGATTGCTGACTGATCTGGTTGGCCAGATTGTTATCGTTTAGGATCAACGCATAAATAGACTTCAATCCCATCAAATTTACAAAATACCAGCTGATAGAACTCACATAGGTAGTATCCAAATCTTGCAAAGACATTGAATTTTGAAGCATCGACTTAAAATTATTGGTAAGGTTGAAGGGCAATTTCAAAATGATGTAGTTTTTGAAGAAGTAATTCACCCAGTACATTATCACTGTCTGTGGAATATAGTTACCCAAATTACTTTTCAACATATTTCCAAGCATATCACTGTTATTGAGGTCACCCAATGCAGTGTTGAAGTCACCTGGATTTTCTTTCAATTTCTTAATCTTATCTTTGTCGTTAACGTAATTCTCAAGCAAGTTATCGTAGCTATACTGTTTCTTCAACAACTCCTTCTTCTCGTTGAACTCCGCCTGGTTCGTGAACACATGCGAGTTCTTTCTATAGTTACTTATCTTGGCTAAATGCTGCTGTTCTCTAATAAAGGTGTATTTCGATAGTTTCTGCTTTGGCTCCAAGTAAAGAATCGTCAAGTTCGTTCTAAGTATACCAACCAGCACCATCACCAATGAGATCGGCAACAAAACCCATATTTTGATCGCAGGGTCCAATAGTAAATCCGGAATTTCCGCCATCCTCTGTATAACAACGTTCAAGATGTGACAAGTGCACTTCTAATTAGAAGCTGTTTCTCCTACTATACAAGAAACTAGCACATTCCGACTCCTTCCTACTCTTTCCTACTCTTTCTCTTTGTTGGCTACTACGCTTTCTTCAGCTTTGTCCTTTCGATTTCTCACCGCCTAAAAAAATAGCTGGCTAAACTTTGAAGTTTTAGGCACTTTTGAATGAAACCGTAGTAGCTGTAAGTGAAGAAGCCTTCTTAGTTGGGACAGTGCCAGCACTAGTAGGAATACAAGCACAAGAATGAAGCTAAGAGTGGCCACGTTGCAATTGAACCCAATTATTGGGCGCATAGAGGACAATGTTAAGAGAGCATTAAACATTCTCGAGAGATCCATCACGAAACAACCGTATCCCGACATGATTGTTTTGCCGGAACTGGCAATAACAGGATATAACTTTAAGAATTCGGTTGAACTAAAACCATATTTAGAATCGCAGGGAAAGGGAAGATCCTACGAGTTGGGTAAGTTGATATCAACGAGGTACAAATGCCACACTGTGTTGGGATACCCTGAGACAGCCAACGATAAAATTTACAACTCTGCTTATTGTATATCGCCAGATGGGTCCATAGTTTACAACTACCGAAAGAGTTTTCTGTATGAAACAGATGAGACATGGGGGTGCTCAGAATCTCCAACTGGCTTTCAGACCTTTGATTTGAAAATCAAAGGAAGAACATTCAAGAGCAGCATTGGTATCTGCATGGATTTGAACCCGTACAAGTTTCAGGCGCCATTTGAGAAGTTTGAGTTTGCCAATTATTGCTACAACAATGAAGCAGATTTGATAATAGTTCCAACAGCTTGGATGAATACCAATTGGAGTGATGCCTGGACAAAGGATGATATTGATCAACATAAGGCCATGTTTGATAAGCAGGAGCCAATAGAGCTTAACGTTGATTTGCATAGTAAAGATAAACTTATATTTGAGGAACCAAAAACAGGACTAGTTAGAAACTACCCAGATTCAAGAACAGTTAGATACTGGATCATGAGATTCAATCCTTTATACATGAACACTTACGATCATAAGAAATTGGTTGTTATTTGTAACAGATCCGGAATGGAAGACAAGCTGATGTATGCTGGTTCATCTTCAATCATAAGATTCAATGGAGGTAAAGCGCAAGTTTTTGATGAAGGTATTAGCATTGATTTCAATGTATTTGGAACTCTTGGACAGGGTAATGAAGGAATTTTGATTAGAGATGTTGAAGTTTAAAATTACAGTGCGTGTATACAATTACTCTGGAAATTCGGTTGACTTTATGGAACGGCAACACATAATAGGTATAATAAAGTCGCATAAGTAAATACCTAACAGTAGCAAAAATCTGAATGTATTTTGTGAGTGTAATTAATGAGGCAGAAGTGATTGATTGAATGGACGGTATACCATTATAGGAATACAGATCACACTTAAAAATTCAAACAACAGAAAAGACGATTTCGGGAACTAATAAACAAACAATAAGTTGATACTAAATCTACAAATAAACTATAACAAAAAAGGAAGGAGAGACTGTCAGCTATGTGACTCAAGAAGTCAGAGACTTTTTCAGTTGATCAATTTTGGCTTGCTGTTCAAAGAACGCCTTTTTCCAGTGCTCAATCTCTCTGTAGGCTTTTTCCAATTCAATCTTCAACTTTTCATTCGAGTTTGCCAACTCATTGACTGCCTGGTCGGTGATCAACTTTTCCAAAGTCCACTTTTCAATGTTTGCAGTTTCATTTTCTTTCAACTTCTTAATGTATTCTGCAGCTCTTCTTATAATTTGTGACTTATTGTTATCTGAAGTTGGCAACAGCTCCTGAAGCGATTTGATACCTTGATTTATAGCTTCTCTTCTTTTTCTCTCCACTTCCTTGTGGTTTAATCTTCTCACTCTGTGCCATTCTGCCGATCCCTGCACAGTAGCTTCTTCCTCCTTGTCCAACACATCACCAGGTATCTGCGTCTTTTCTGGAATCGTCAGTTTAGATTTGAGCTCCATGGCTGCATCCGACGCAGCTGCTGCTGTCTCGGAGAGAACAGCTGCGACCGCCGTCTCGTGTGTCTCTCCAGCGTCTCCGTCTGCGTCCACACTGCCAATTGCTTCTTGCTGCAGTGGTTCTGCTCTCCCGGTCTCTCCAGACACAGGCTCACCCGTCTCTGGCGCCTTATCGGCTACCGCCACCTCCACTGGCACGCCTCCGGTCACCACTTCTTCACTCAGGTCACGTGCACGTGCACTCTCAGGTGTTGCCGAGTTGCTGCTCTCCAGCTTGATTTTCTTTAACAAAGGTTCTGTTGACTCTGACATATCTTCACCACGCTGTATTGTATAAAGCACACTGCCACTGCCTCAATGATTCTCTAAAAAGCACACGCTATGGCCCGCAAGCTAAACTAGTACTGGTCCTCTTAACTATTCTAAACTACTCACCTCACAACGCTAAAAGTTTACAAACCACTCTACACCACAAAACTTATAATAAAAACGTAAACAATGATTGTATTATGAATTATAGTTATTTATAACAGGTTATTTGCCAAAGCAACGAGGGAACCGCACGGACGATTTTTAGAGCCACGTGACGTCCATCTGCACTTTGTGTGTGCGTGTCACGTGACGCGTGCGCGGCCACGTGACTGCGAGGCATGGCCTGTGACAGAGGGTGGTGTTGTGGGCTGGCGCCGGGATCAACGTCTCTTGTTTCTTCTGCTCTTACCAGGTCTGTTTGACTTAGGTCTTGGCTTTGAGGGTCCGCCGGTGGATCTGGCGCCTCTGGCCTGGGCTTTGCCACCCTTGAATCTTTTGTGTCTGGAGTCGGCGTCTGCGCCTGCAGCCTCCTCGATGGCGATATTGAAGTCGTCGTTGTTGATCTCGTTGAGCTTTCTCTTTTTCTTCAAGCTATTGATTTTGTCCAAGGTTTCTCTCTTTTCCTTTTGTCTCTTTTGCAAGGTTTCGTTTTGCACTTGTTTACCAAACTTCTTCAATTGTCTCTGTCTTCTTGCCTCTTCTCTGGCCTTTTTCTCGGTGGCCTCCTTGATCAGCTTAGACTTGAGTCTCTCCATGTGTTCGTCTGTCTTCACCATCTCGGCAAAGTAGTCCATTGGTCTCGAGAATGGAATCGACAACTTCATGAGCTTTTCACGTCCCTGGAGTGCAGCGTCCAATCCTTGTTTGAAAAATTGGAGTTCACGTTCTGTGTCATCATAGATGTCTTTGATGTCTTGTTCAACTCTGCTATGGTATGTGATGGTTTGGCTTTCGTCAAATTGGTATTTAGACCAAGGAATGGCTATTCTGGCGAGTGAGTCTCTCAAGGCGGCTTTATTGTTGACAGTTAGTTTAGAGTGAGGCACAACATCGGCGTCAGAGTCGATTTCAACGTCTGATAGTGCAATATCCTCGTCATCCTCCTTCTCTTCCTCATCCTCCTCCTCATCCTCATCCTCTTCCTCCTCGTTGTCCTCCTCCTCCTCTTCCTCTTCCTCCTCATCGTCAGACTGCGCCAACACGTCTAGATCCAATCTGCCCTCAATAGCCTCGATGTCCGAGTCATCCTCGCTCTCGTTCTCCTCCTCGTCTTCCTTCACTTCATCCTTCACTTCCTCCTTCAGAGCCTTCTTCACCTTTCTCTGCTCCTTCTTGCTCAACACCTCAGATTCGTACGAGCTCTCCTCAGACTTCTTTATAGCGTTCTTAACTCTGCTGCTCTTACCCATCGTGTCGTGGTCTTCTATATTACAACCGGCTATTCTTCCAACAGTCCTACCCAATCTCTCTGCTGCCACTACCCCATCTCTTAGCCCTCTGCTCCCTAGCTTTCCTCTATCTTTATCTCTATAATAAATAAAATACTCTAAAATTTTAAAAAAAATTTTCAGACCCAGACCCGCCTGGTGGGCACACGACCGCTCGTTCTCCGGTCCTGGTCGTTTACCTCGTTTATTGTGTTTGATATGCTAGCAAAATGGAGAGAGAACGGGAGAGGGAAAGAGAGAGGGAAAGGGGAGATGGAAAAGAGAAGCGGGCAGGAATGTGAATTGGCAGGGCATGTAGATTTGTAGGTGGGTGAGTTGAGGGCTAGCGAGTCGGATACTGGAGAGAAAGGCGGCTGTTTAGATAGCAGGAGCATTTTGGATCGAGTGATTTGAGCCAGCCTCAGTAGTTAGTGTGACAGAATGGACAAAGTGCAAAACAAAACCAAGTTCTTGGACTTGTTCCCAGAGCTTGTCTCTGAGCTGGAGGACATGTGCGTCAAGTACGGCATGCCGAAGGACGCCATCTCATGGTTTGAGAAGAACTTGAACTACAATACACCAGGTGGTAAGCTGAACAGAGGCCTGTCTGTCATTGACACGTACGCCATTTTGAAAAAGTACAAGACCTTGGATGACTTTGAGCCTCAAGAGTACAAGAAGATCGCCATCTTGGGTTGGTGTATCGAGCTATTGCAGGCTTACTTCTTGGTGGCCGATGATATGATGGATCAGTCCATCACCAGAAGAGGCCAACCATGCTGGTATAAGGTGGAGGGTGTCAACGAGATCGCCATTAACGACTCCTTCATGTTGGAAGGTGCAATCTACATGCTTCTCAAGAAATACTTTAGACAGGACGCCATCTATGCAGACCTCTTGGACTTGTTCCACGAAGTTACCTTCCAAACAGAATTGGGTCAGTTGCTAGATTTGATCACGGCGCCAGAGGACCATGTCGACTTGGATAAGTTCTCTCTAGAGAAGCACTCCTTCATCGTCATCTTCAAGACAGCATACTACTCATTTTATTTGCCAGTTGCATTGGCCATGTACTCAGCGGGCATCTCAAACGAAGAGGATTTGAAACAAGCTCAAGACGTTTTGATCCCATTGGGTGAATACTTCCAAATTCAAGACGATTACTTGGACTGTTTTGGTAAACCAGAGGATATCGGTAAGATTGGTACGGATATCATGGACAACAAATGCTCCTGGATCATTAACACTGCCTTGAAGGTGTGCTCTAAAGAACAAAGAGAATTGTTAGATACCAACTACGGTAAGAAGGATGCCGAATGTGAAAAGAGAGTCAAGGAGTTATTCACAGAATTGAAAATTGATCAATTGTACTTGGACTATGAGGAGAAGATTGTTGGTCAATTGAGAGAAAAGATCGAAAATGTTGATGAGTCCAGAGGTTTCAATAAGAACGTTTTAACCGCCTTCTTGAACAAGATTTACAAGCGTCAAAAATAGAATAAAAAATCCAATAGCGATTCACTCTACTTCTAAACCGACATATATAACTTATTGATATTACTTCTTCTAGATCAGCATTCGTTCTTAATATAGAATATTGGACAGATATATTTAAAAAAAGGGATGGAACGAGGTATATTGGTATATATGCTGTTACGTCATGAGTAAAAGCAAAATTCGACAAGGTAATTGTACATATTGTGTTGTGTAGTAAAACTGAAATGTTGTCCCTCTGCATTAAACTGGCACTCCTGTGCCAGCCTTTGGTGGGTACTCGGTAGAGGTAGTCGAGTCAGCCGGGTGCTTACAAGTGCACCACTGGTCCTTTGGAGAATTGGACATGGCTGCTGGAATGTGCAAGCCACATCCAAACCACGAGGCCTTTAGACAATTAGAACATTGAGATGGTCTGCACATGATGTATGATGTTCGTATGGTATATATGTGATTTCTATTATCGGTGCTATTGCGCTTTCTGATGATCCAACAAGAAAGAGAAGTACTACTAGAGCTAATATTATAAATGAAAAAGGTATTCTTCTTCTGCTGTTCCACTTCTTCCAGTTTGGACAAAATTGGTGGAGTTTCTTTGCCATTTATGTGACTTGATTCCGGCCACAAAGTTTTAGTCGCTGAAATTTGCCATTTTTATTATTCCTGGTCTTATCAAACCCCGCAGGCATGGCATGTTGTAGAGGGATCAGTAGCAATCGATGGGAGATCACCCCGTGTGAGTGATTAATACCGTAGGTGCTCTGCCTAAGGAGGGCTGGATGGTAAGACACATTGCTATTTATGAGCCAGCGGTATTCGAGCGCAGATTACATGGACAGTTCAAAGTCCGATTTTTGAATATCCAGAGTAAAGTGTCCGCCTGTTGGCAATTGGATTTGCCCTTTTTACGTGTATGGATTCTATTATAGTGGATGGAAAAGTTTCCCGGGAACAGCTGGGTGGTCGGCATTTACAGTGTATTAAATGAACTGCGCACGCAAGAGTCTAGTACAAGGGTGTAATTTGGGTTATGCAGACCGGGTGAGCACGTCTTCATACACGCTTCAGCAATATATAGTATGAAGGCTTGACTAAGCGTCCTCGGAGACTCTTATCCACTGGCGAATGGCTAGATTTTACATATTGGAATTTCTCGTAAAAGTGTAATGCTCTGTGGTTGTCGCTGAACACTGTCAAGGATAAACCATCAATGGCTCCAAACTTGTCAATAAAGGCAGGTGGAGCTTTTGTATTGAGATCCACAGGAAGTTGATGGAACCTCTCCATCAGTTTGTACCCAATTCTATGATTTGTGAATTTGGGAAGCAATTGAATCTCATATAAATATAGAACAAGCAGATCATTATCAAACACAAGCTTGAAAGACAGAAAGCCAACAAGACTGTCATTGCTTGATATTTGTACATATATCAACCCATTTTCCTTCATTTCTTTCAACTTATCGAGCTTCCATCTTACCCCACCCGTCTTGAGATAGAATTTTCCAAGGTTGACGTCTATCACATTCATCAGTTTCACCAATTCGGAGTCCTTCATATTTTCCACAGGGTTTATGTCCAACCGCACATCTAGCTCATCACTGATTTTCAGTGTGTCTGAGAAGGTCCCATGGATATGGTCCATGATTAGTTTTGTCTGGATAGCATTGAATTCATCTTCATCGAAAAAACTCTCATCATCATCACTGTAACTTGACATGCTAAAATACTTTGATATGCTAGCAAACATACATCAACTTTGCATATATACAGTGAGTGATGTGCAGAGATTACAAAGAATAAACTAAGTGTTCCTAACCTTATTTTGCTAGCTTCTCTTCAACTACTCACGTACTTCTCTAATGTACGTTTTGGCCATCAACAGTATGTAGTCTTCATACATAAAAAACACTTACACGCGTTGGCCAAACAACTCTACACCACGTGTTGCTATACACTAAGTGGTTACTTGTGATTAATACGAGCTCCAGGGTTGTCGATGGACTCAGGGGTAACATTATATACAGTACACTCTAATAGAAACCTAAGAAACCTAAGAAACTGCTTTCTTTTTTAATCATTGGCTAGCGCTGGATAAGGCTTGCAAGTTCGTTTCTCTCATGTTCGGGTAGATTGTCAGCAATTTTATCAAAGTAGTGTTTGCTAGCGACTAGCGAGCCATACTCTGCATAAAGCCTTGATGCCAAATTGATGGACTCGGTATCCAGTTCTGATTGGATATGGTTTATCAATGATGTTAGGCGGGTAGCTTTTTCTAGGTTGTTTTCTCCATTATTTGAGGCCAAAGCATTGTATCTGGTCAAAAACTCTGGAACATCCACTAAAGACTCATACCAAGGATTTAATTTCAAAAAGTTCAAGAGCTGTATTAATTCGTGGTAATCTCTCGTCCACTTAAGAATTATGTTTATGCAATCTTTAGCCAAAGGATCCCTGGTCAATCTTAAAATATAAGACGCTGGCTTACCGTAAGATGTGAACACTATTCTCTGGTTTTCAAAGGAAGAATCAAGGCCGGCGGCTGTGGAGTCAATCAATTTAAGATAGTTATAAAGTGCGGCCATATCTGGAAGCACTGCATTCTCAAAAAGTAATGAATTCAAGTAGCTAAAGGCATTTTGGAAGTCACCCTTGGAGACAAAATAGTCCAGTAAATGGGATTTTGTTATTGGAGAGACTGAGCTGATAAACGGTTTGTTTGATACATGGTCAAATTGGTATAGTATTGATTTTATGTGCTCTAGAGAGTCTAACTTCACTAAAATGGATATCAACAGGCAGATCTGGTCCGTATTCAACTCCATCATTAAACTGCTACCAATCTCCTTAACTACCGAATCCAAGTGTTTCTGTTTAAAGTCAGAGTCGTTTTCGCAATTATTAAGAAGACATGCTAATAGCTGAAACTTACTATGTTTGATAAGCGAAGGGTCATGAACAAACTCGTAAACATCCTGGGTCTCGTTGAATTTAATGATGAGTGCTTCGTCAAGGGAACTTCCTTTATTGTTATTCTGATCCTGAATATTGCTCAAGGAAATCGTATTATCCAATAATGTCCTGTCTTGAAACTCAAACATAAGCTCAACAAGGTTCTTACTCGTCGTCTTGGAGCTTCTGGCATACTCATCTTTGACACTGATGTACTGGTGGTATTTGGAACCAGTTGTGTCCAGAGCGAGATTCACTATGTCAGTGTTGTTGAAATTGATGAACGCACTGCTGTGCATCTCGTTCGTCCCCACAGGTGTCTCTTGGGGGGGCGCAAGTTTGCTAGGAATGCGTATATTCTCTGCTGCACCAACAGCACTGAAAGCGTCAGGGTTTAAGCTGCTTGCCAGCCTTGTCACCTCCTTTACGTCCACATTCAAGGTTCTCCGTGACGTCGACAAGCCTCTGACCCACGACAGTCTAGCACATGTCCTTTTCAGTAGCTTCATTTCCCAACCGTCCTAGGAGCACTCTAACCTCCTTCTGTTCCTCTCAGAAGCTCCTCTTCAAACCCTCTGGCTCTTGCATCCCCTTGCCTTGTGGCCCTCTTGCTGATGCTCTTTTCACTTTCTTAAAAGGCCAACCCAAATTTTCCGTCAACAAAATTTCACGGGCCGTAGACAAATCTGAAAAAGACAAGAACGTCTGTCGACAACGGTATATGAAAAGTGGCTTTTCTGTTTGTCGAGAGAGAGGCCAAGCATTTAATTGCAAGACCAGCGTTGAAAGAGTGGAATGCATTAGGTGTCAGCAGTGCTTAGTGGGTCAATAGAAGAGTTATTGGCTGCAAGAATAGTGTTATTGACTACTTTTGTTTACACTCCAGTATAGGAGGGGTTTTTTGCGTGCAATGCTGAAACATGTGTGTAAAAAGCTACTATGCAAGCTGACGATTTCTTTTCTTGTATGGATTGTGCTATCAACGGTGGTGCCAAACTATGTGTCTGACGGGTCGCTCTCGTACCACGCAGCACTCACAGATTACGATGGATACCTGAAATTTGCAACGTACAAGGTCAATTCTGAGCAGGTGATCGGTGCAGGCTTGACAAATAAAGACATTGTGCTTGTGATTGCGCATCCTGACGACGAATCCATGTTCTTCACCCCGTCGCTACTAGAGCTGGGCAAACTGAACTACGCAAACAGACTGCATTTGGTGTGTCTTTCTAACGGTGATTACGATGGTTTAGGAAATGTCAGGCGTTTAGAGTTAGACAAGGTGAAGAGAATTTTGGGGTTTGACAAATTACAGATATTAGAGTACCAAGACGACCCTAAAGGTGAGTGGATGATCGGTGACATTGAAAGAGACTTGGAGAAGATTATACTACAGGAATGGGAATTGAAGAAGGACTCTGTTGTCTTGTTTACGTTTGATGAAGATGGTGTGTCTTCGCATCTCAACCACATCTCGACCTTCAAAGGTGTCTCCAAGTTTGCCACTGACTACGGCATCACTGCTTATAAACTAATAACTTGGCCTGTCTGGTACAAGTTCAGCTTCGTATTACTCACAAATATTGAATTTATGTGGAAATACCTAAAATCGCTACTCAACATAGACTACAATTTACACTTCAACATTGGTGGTTTCAAATACGATGATCGTTCAAATAATATTCTTATATACAATGATCTAAACAATTGGTTTGTGTCCATCACAACGATGACTTATGCACATTACTCTCAACTGGTCTGGTTCAGATATTTCTGGATCATATTGAGTAAGTACATGAATTCTAATGAACTAGCCAAAATTAATTAGAAGCTACTCATGTTTTCGTGTTTCTGTTTGAACTCTGGTTATTTGATTAAAAAATCCTAAAACCCAAATATTCCGTCATCGTCTTCGTCTTCGATCAAGCTTTTCTTTTCCTTTATCATTTTGTTATTGACCCTATGCATATAAGCCCTTTGATATTTTGCTAATCTACTCATCAAATTTTTTTTCATTTGTATGTTTAATGAAAATCTTTCAATTAAAGACTCGGCCTTATAGAATTGTCTCTTCTCTTGTAACTTGATTCTGCATGTATTCAAATAAGACATCAAGAGATTCTCATTGTAAACTGCCTCCGTGGTTGTCTTGTTCAAATTCATATCTAAACAATTGTTGTATAATTCAGGCAGGTCTTTCAGAAGTGAATCTATAGACGAAAATCTTAATCTCGCTTTTATCATATCCTTTGACGGTCTGTCAACACTCTGAATCACCTTCTCCCAAAGTAAATCCGCCACTTCGTACTGCAAGACAAAATCGGTATTGACCTGGCTCAAAGTTGCACCATTGGCAAACATTTCGGATTGTACATTTCTATACACATTCATAATGGACAGACCAGTACAGTTCAATAAAGACTCCCAAAATTTCTGTGATTTTTTCAAGTTAAGGGAGTAGTGATAAATTATAGAATCACATACTATCAAAGGCTTAATCATTTGATTGTTGAAATAGTAAGCCAAAATCACAGATTTCAGCACTTCAATATCAGGATACAACAAAGATTGGCTCTTTTCTGGAACCTTAAAGCCCTTGACGAGAGCACCAGTGTTACAATTAATGCCCCAGATTTGTGCAATAAAGTTATCCAAAAGCTCAACTTCCTGGGATTTACCTAATGCCAAAACAATCGAGGTTAATACACAAAGGTCTGGTTGCAACCCGGAGTGTCTGTACTGATCCAAGATCTCAAAAATCGTTCTTCCATGGTGTGGGTATCTATATTCAGGAGTGAGTACCTTGGCTCTGTTTGATTTTAGATCATATCTATTGATATGCCAAGTTGCCTTTGTTGAGTTAGTCAAGATGCCTATTTTGTGGCTCCAAATTTTGTTGGATAAACGACTTGACCCAAAGGTATTTTCTATATGGGAAATTGTCTTGATTGCATGTCTGTAATTCAAGTTACTAACTTGGAAGTCAAGTATGTTTTCGTAGTCAAGTAATGAAAGCTTTCTAGAGACTGTTAATTTCTTGAAGAAATCGTGCAGTGAGTTGTACGTGTCATTTTTGTGGGTAACCAGAGACGCCAAATCTGCGTCCTTCTGCAATCTTGAAGAGTACCTTTGCTCGTTTATAAACAGTCTAACAACTTCAGATTGGTATTTAACAAGTTTTTTAATCAAAAGCGATGCTTCTAAGTCAGACAACCCCTTCATTATTGGCAGTAAGTCGTCACGATTTAGGTTTACCAGGTCATAAAGTTGCTTTTCGTTATCTATTGCTTTTAGATATAGTCGGATCAGTGGTAAAATTTTGTGCTCTTGAGACATAGATCCGTCCTGGGGCCCTTGGGTGTGAGCAGCAGCTGCAGAAGCAGGAGTAACCGCTGGTAGTGACTCTTGCAGGGCATCTAGCACGCTTTTTCCACTGAATTTGAATGTTTGAACTACTTCTAATGTGTCTGTCAAACCTTCTTTTTGCATGCTCATGAAGCTCCCGCTTACGTGGTTCTTGAACAGCTCGATATCTTGCACTGTAAGCTCCGTCGGGTATTGTCCTTTGAACACCTTGGCCATTCTGCTAGGCTTTGAGTAGGATCGTATCAGGCTTACACCATGGTGGCTTTTAGCCAGGTTTCTGGTTATTGTAGTCATGTCTCTCTTCGCGTGTCCTCTACACTTCCTCTGTACCTGACCAACCGTATCACGTTCTCTGCCATACGCCGGCTTGCTTCCCGTATCCTTCAGTCCATCTTCACTAACTTCATCTATCCGACGCTCAGACTCTTCGAACTGAAAAATCGGAAATTCAACGCAAAAGGCTGTGCCAGCACATTACGTAATCGCACCAATTAAAGATGCCCTTTAGTGTTTGAGGAGAGAGAGCAGTGTGGATAGCCGGGGATCCGGTGTACGGGAAGAGACTGTGGCGGTCATCTTGCTGCGTTTTTAGGGTGTCTAGGATGATTGTCTTAGATCTGGTCTTGAGAACGGGTACACCTCTGTAGGAACACAGAAGAATGGCCATGCTATGAGTCGTGCCAAACACAGCCTGAAGTGTGTCGTGCAAAACACAGGTTTTAGGTAGCAACATTTCAACTACGGATTAGATTCAGGATGCGGTACACTGGTGAAGGGCTAAGCTTGGATCAAGAGCATATCTGTCTGTATATACTGGAATGGTCTAACAGACTATGCTTTTTAATGAAATAAAGGAGGAACGCCTCAAGAAGCATGTCGGGTGCACTAAAAGAAGGCAAGAAAGCGGGCGGCATAGCAAGCAAAGCGCCGTGGACACCACCCAGCTTTGCCGCGTTGCCCTGGTATTGGGTGAATGTAACTGCAGTGGGGCTTTCTGCAGTGACATCTGCAAACTTATTATATGGTGCAACGCTATTTCACTGCTTTTTTTAGCAGCCATGTGACCGCTGTGGGTGCCAGTTGAGTATGTGGAGAATCGAACCATGGCTTATTTAGTCATCACCATGCCTGCACTGTTGGTGCCCAACACAGCAGACAAAAAGCCAAAAGTTTTCATGGTCGTTCACAATCTATATACCTGTAGAAACTTCTGCTACCTTTGTAGAAGTCAGACTGCAAGACAGAGTGGTCACTTAGGCAATAGTCTTGCCATTGGTAACGGTGGTTGTGATGGTTGATTCAACTCCTGAAGTCCTGAGTGAAGGACACTTGTTATCCGAACACTGAGTAATGGTGTAATTAACTGTTCATATCTTAGAATATTCATTTTTGACAGCTCTAAAAGACACAGCCATAGCACATTGGAAGCAGTTTCTAACGGCGATGCAGCAACAGAGATGTAAGCACAGTTGATTTCTTGTTTGTTAGAATCTTTGAAGCTTTCTCTAAAAAAGGAGATTGCAATGTCGATACCCTTTTATATACCGATCCATGGCGAGTGACTGTCACTAAGTAGGATCAACAAAACAAAAAATCCTGGCTTCAGTTTTTACTTTCAGTAAAATGCCTCCTCTATACCTGTTTTGTACTAAAACTTGCTCAAAGTGTAAGAAAATAATTGTAAAATGCCAGAGTTTTTATACCTTACAGCCAAACTAAACACAAAGCTAAAAATAATCCTCCGCCAAATCGGCCGAGCCCCTGCTGCCGTGGTTTTGTATTTCATTTGATATCTTTCTACCATGGCATAAATCGGTTCCATTCCTTGGTCCATCCTGGCCGTGGCTACTTGTTTGCGTGTCGTTCCATTCTACTTGCTTGACTCTTAAAACACTATCTTTTCTACTTGGGGCAACCATGCATTTTTAGCACGTTCCTGTTTTGAAGGGGTGCAAGAACTTGCTGCCAATTTGGTTTTGGCACGATCAAGGAGGATTGAAGTGGTTGCAACACATAGGTCTTGGGTATATAAATAGACTGGAGTATCTGATGATCAGGATAATTGGCCAATACGTAGAGTGTAAGAGAACGATAAGCTGCAAATAGATTTAGAAGGCAGAAATATAACAACGCTCAGAATGCAAATTTCCTGGATTATTCTGGCGTTAGCATTGAATACACAGTGGAGCGGAACGATTTCAGGGACTTACCAGCTGTTGCCTATTGAATTGGAAACGGGCGAGGTGTATGTGTTTGCCGCTGACACTGCAAGACAATCTAAAGTTGGTGGTTCAAATCTGCTGGGGTATTACCCCTCGAACGACGATTTTGGGATTTAACCAGGCAGTAGCAGATGTTTTTATCGATATTGAGCCATCACAGGCGCCTGCTGCAGTTCGGTATGTCAGTGATTACTACAGTCAGTTTACAGAGGACCCGGATGGTAATCTGCTAGTTGATGAAAATTCTTTTCACTTTTGACAAATGTAGTTTTTCCAAAAATAACAGTACACTTATCAGAATTGTTGGGTTGAACATTCTTAGGATTTTAATGTACTACCATTCAACTCCGATATTACACTACTGACCATAATCACACATTCCAACTAATGATGCTTTATATTTGTATCCTACTGCTGGCAGGATATGGTGCTCTATAAATCAAGAATAGAATACTGTTGGTATCGTACACAAATCAAATGAAAACTCCCACACAAACATTTTTTGGTTTCCATAGAGAAAAGTACAATAAACTCAAACCTGTTTTGCCAAAATGAGGATATATAACTCTAAAGTCTTATTCATAAATGAAGGTTTCACTGTTCCATTCCTGACAGTTCTACAAATGCCTTTGGAGTTCTAAGTTTTGTTCATCTAACAACTAAAAGTCATCAATACTAACACCCAGACCTTTTTCTTCGGCAACGTCTAAGATTTTAGCACCCACAGACATGTCCATGATACATAATCCTACTAGCTTAGACACAACAACTTTAGAGCTCTTCATGTAGGCCACCTGAGCCTCATTGACATCGTTACCATCCAAATCAAATAATTCAGAGACTTCCACCAAGGACTCTTCTGTGATTCCTGTTTGAAGAAACTCTCCAGCTTCATCCATACAATGTTCTATGGAGTCAACGATAATCTTTCCGCCCTTGTTCAAAACATGTTCTTTAAGTAGATCGCCCTCGATCTCAATCATATGTGGCTTGTAGGACCCAATTGCACCGATAAACACCTTTTCCTTCTTGTTTGTGTCAATATACTTCTTGCAGATAACTGGCAAAGTTGCTGGGATACAGGTAAAGGCGACAGTGACCTCCTCAAAGATCTTTTGAACTGTTTCTGAATCTTCAGAACTCACTGTATCGAATGACACCTCTGGAAATTCGTCTTTAAGCTTTGCAGCCAGTGCTTCTGCCTTGTGTACGGTTCTGTTTGCAATCACAACCTTCTCAAAGTTGTTTGGGTATAAGAAAAGAGCTAGTCTAATATGCCACAACGATTGACTGCCAACGCCAAAGCAGATCAAGGTACCACCAAATTTAGACGAATCAACTGGGAATGTCTTGACCAGGCTCAAGGATGTTGCTAATGCAGTTCTGAAGGCAGTCAAAGTCCCTGCATTCAGAATACCTATAGGAAATCCCTCGTGCTTGTCAATGATGGCAGTTATGCCCGTAAAGCCCGCTTTGGAGCCCGTCAACGCTTTCATTCCGACATTCTCTCCGGTCGATGCCATGAACAAATGAGTGCACCCAAACGGTGTGCTCGTGACTATTCTAGGCGGAATGATAGAGTGGTCTTTTCTGTAGGCGGCCAACGCTTCTACCAACACCTCCTGGTACTCGGCAATGGCCTTTGTTGATAGATTCTTCAACAACGACGAGATGACAGATTCACTCAAGACTTTCATGTTTCACGACAATTCAGCTGCATAAGCTCCGGTCCCTCGTATGCTTGCTCCTCATCTACATGTCCCACTGTCCCTCTATCCACCTAGATCTTCTCTCACCACCTCTTAACTCTGTTTCACAAGAGTTGATGCCGCCAATTCGTCACCTCTCGCACAGACATAAATGGTGCGATGCGCTCGCTTGAGGTTACCATGTTGATCAACAGGTCTTGACATGGAAAAACAACGTGGCTAAACGTACGGCGGTTGATCGATTACAGTAGGTGTCAGTATATTAATGGTACAAAATGGCTATACAAATAGGCCGGTAGACTCCAACTTTGTCCAAGTGTCTGGGTCGACGAACTTTCTGATGGTGGGAGAATCAGCGAGTCCCTTTCTCTTTCTTGTTTTCAAGGTGAAGTCCCTGGACAGAGAGTTGATAGGAGCCCGTTTAAGTACTGGGATGTAGGCATTGGCATCCAGCGGATCACCAGGGACCACCTGCCACTTGGAGAAAGTGAACTGCGGCATTGCCTGGCCTTGGGTGGAGAGTCTGATATCTGTTTCAAGTCCGATGGACTCTATCACGGGAACAAACCCTTCAATTTTGAACAGCGGCGTTCCTTCGATCGGCCTATCTGTCAGGATTCCGCCACGTCTTTTCTCTAGCAAACTCTGGAGTTCTTTTGCAATCAATGTAGTGCAAATGATCTCAACTTCGTAGATAGGTTCCAAGAGTCTTGGTGTGGCAGCCATTAAAGAAGCGTGGCAGGCCTTTCTCACCATCTGAATCACCTGTGCGCCATTGGATTCAATCAAACTCAAGGAGACGTTTGCATCAATGACCCTGAACCTGACGTTTCTCACTGGCTCGTCACACAATGGGCCTTCTCTCGTTGCCCACTTAAAACCTTGTTTAATGGACTCTTTGATCGACAATAGCTTCTTCTTATCAACTTCATCCGGTAAGGTGTCATCAACCAATATGGAAGTTCCCAAGTCGTCTGGACCAAAACTCCAAATAGATCTTGCAGCCAAGGAATCCCAGCCATATTTGGTTCTGAACTTCTTGGCTAGCTGTCTTGACGGTTCATTAATGCTGATCAGCCCATTCTCAATATCGGTACCAATATCAGGGGTTAAAGGCTCTGCAATTATGGTCACATCGTTCTTCTTATTGTTGGATTTGATAGGAAGCTTGATAACAGACATGTCAATACATGTCTCAGCAAATCTTGTCATAGGATCACTGACTTTAATCTCTATGTCACTGTAAAGATGTCTTAGATCGTGTAGCAAACAATCCATATATAGCTCACCATAGCCTAATATCACATGTTCACCACCCTCTTCTACTTTGATTTCACACCCAATATAAGATTTATTCAACTTCTTCAAGCCTTCAACGAATTTGGAAAACTCGGATGGCTTGAAAGGTTGCACCGCAACTTTGAAAACTGGACTAGAAAGCTTATCTAAAGGCGCAATGATATGAAGATCGCCTGTATCAATACTTTGATCATAAATAGTTGCAGTCTTCGTCACAAATTTGTCAATGTCATGGCCAGAGATTAAGCCCAGTGATCCAGCCGGTAACCCGTTCACCTCAATTCTGTATCTTCCACAACTCAAAAATGTCTTCTTAATGGGTTGTAACTTCAGATCCTCGTCATTTTCTTGGCTAAATAACTCACCCAATAACTTGACAGTTGTTGATGGTCTCAATGTACCAGATAGCACTCGCACCTGTGCATAAAACCTGCTGGCATCTTTATTGTCGATTAATTTTGTGACTGTAGCAATCAATGGGCCATTAGGATCACATTTCTCTATGCTTTTGATTAAACTGGATTCCTTTGGTCCCGTGAATATATCTTTGTATTTTGATACAGAGTTCGTGTCTGGCGATGGGGAATAAAATTCTAACATATCAACAAAAGGATTTGAAACATTGCCCAAGAACGCAACAAACACCTCCTTCAACAAGAGTTGAACGTCCAGTTTAAACTTGCTTTTGTGGATGCTAGTTATATTCAGTTTCTCTTTTAAAAATATCTCTAGCTCCTTGGGTCCTTTTGTTAGAGTATGGGTAGTTAACTTGTATATTGGATCTAAAATAAACTTAACAAATGTTCTGTTGCCGGCGTCAGACGTCCGATTCAAGGTCTTGGTAGTGAATTTACCGCCCAGAAAATAAACATCACCCCATAATCTTCTTGCAAATGAGTCAAGAGACTCAACCTTGACATTATTCTTTTCAATGTACATTTTAGCAAAGCTTCTTAAACTGAAACAGAAATTGAACCTTGCTGAAGCAAAACAAACGTTTCCCATTTCAGGAGACAGTCTGTGACCATGCGAGTATAATCCATTTTTAACATAATCAGAGTTTATAATATAACTGTTGATGTCATTAATTGTGTTCCTTATCTTGAAGTAAGCATCCAATGGCGGCAATCTGAGTTCTATTATCAGTCTATCAATTTTATTAACTAGTAATGTCATAGGACTATTTGTCTTGAGAGCATATTTAATGGCAATTTCCAGTCCTTTCGTCAATCCCTCGCAAACATCGACTACCAAGACCATGGTATCTGCAAGTCTGGTCGAAACCGCTAGCTCATCGACAAAGTCCACATGGCCTGGTGTGTCTAAGATATTCACAGGCATAGAGGACTCTTTCAAGTTTGGCAATAGTAATGTCATGGTTGTGGATTTAATAGAGAGTCCCCTATCCCGCTCAATTTTATGGTTATCCGTGTATCTCAATGGCTTGTAGTTCTTTGGATTTGTTGCTTGTTTGAAATTATGTGTCTCCGATATAAGCATGTCCAAAAAGGATGTTTTCCCGGAGTGCAGACTGCCCACCAAGGCGGCATTTCTCACCTTCGATGGCACCGACAGCAGGTTCCACATGTAGTCTTTGGAGTACCAAGTCTCTGGAAGACGGTGTTCCTCGATCACAAACTGCTTCTCGGTTTCCGGCTTCACCACAGGCTCACTGATGTCCCTCGCATCGCTCGTCGCAATCACCGTCTCCACATCTGGCCCAAACGTGTCTGATAGCGAGCTGTATATTCTTTTGTCCTCGTGTAGCACAATCTCGTGTTTAGGCTCGTCCACCTCCATCTTGTCCAGAGAATCAGCATGCCCCTCCTCACCGCTCTCTTCCGCTTCTTCATCGTCAGAGTCGGCCGCCTCTTGCTCCTGCACATGCTCATCTTCACTGTCCGAGCTTGTATCCGACACCGACTCGTCCTCCGCCCCGCCAACTAGGTTACCAAACTCGTCATACAATTCTTCTTCCATCTTGTCTTATCCCACCTGCTGCTATCCTACTCGATTATCAGCTTGTCTAGCCCCGTATCCACCTCTTCTCCTTACTTTTGGGCATGAAAATTTTACTGGTGTTTGAGTTTTGCCAGCATTTTTTACTGTGCGGGACGCTTCAACAAAATGGCGATTTCCGATACTCCCAAAGGCTCTCCTAGGAGGAAGCCCATAAGAGGTGGAGAAGCGGGCGGTGTGCAGGAGTAGGCTGAGGATAGGTGTAGGAGAGATTCTGTCGGAGATTTGCAATCACGGGGAGACGGCACGTGCGGTGGAATTGCAGCATCTGGTGGATTAGTAGTGATACAGGAAAGGTGAGCGAAAGAGAAGGAATCACGGGGAAGCGGTACGATGGCGACGGAAACGGACACGGGCGGCAGCAATGAAAGCAGGAATGCAGAACCAGCATCTCCGCTACAGAGAAGAATATACTCTCTGATTCCTAACAGGGAGACGCTGGACGGGCACGCGATACAGGGTCGGCTAAGAGCGTTAGGCGAGAACATTGATACACACGCCATACAAGACAGAATAAACACAGGGGCACAGGGTCTACAGAGCAGAATACGGGCTATTGGCGAGACTGTGGCGCATGAGTTATACCTGGATGACGATAACGAAGAAGAGGTGGAGCACTTCACCTATAAGCAGGAGTTGAAAAAGAAGTTCAGTGTGTCATCAATAGTTGGGTTGGGGTTCTCATTGATGAATGTGCCTTTTGGTATGGCTACGACGTTGTCCATTGGTTTGGTTTGTGGGTCTAGTTTCACCATTCTCTGGGGCTGGGTGCTGTTTTCGATATTCACACTCTTTGTCTCGTTGTCTTTAAGTGAAATCTCGTCGAAATTCCCATCCTCTGGTGGTGTCTACCACTTCAGCAGCATTCTTGCTAATGAAAAGTACTCCTTGTCATCTGCGTGGTTTACAGGATGGTACTTGATAATAGGTAACTGGTTAATGTTTGTCTCGTGCTCGTTCGGAGGTGCGCAATTCATCCTCTCGATTTTGGGTTTAAAGCAAAAAGATTACAAACATGATGACTTGTTTGTTCTGATTGTCTTCTTCTTAATTGTGGCTTTTTGTTGTATTGTCAACTTGAAGTTCCAGAAGTATTTGGAGTCTTTTAATAAGCTGTGCTTATACTGGACTGTCTTCACCGTTTTAATTATGGATGTCTTGCTACTTCTCTTTTCAACAAGCTTCCATGACATCAAGTATGTTGTCACGCATTTTGATTCTTCAAGAAGCGGATGGCCTGCTCCACTAGCCTTCCTTATAGGTGGTGTTCAGTTCTCTTCAATGACCTACAATGGTTATGGTATCATTGCGTCAATGAGTGAAGAAGTGAACGAGCCAGAAAGAACCATCCCTAAAGGTATGGTGTACTCTGTGCTGATGAGTGCGTTGACCGGGTTGATGTTTGTTATCCCTATTTTGGCGGTTCTGCCTGACTTGACAAAGCTTATTGATGAAAACCCAGACATTTTCCCTATTGATCTCGTGTTTAAGCTATCCACCAAATCATACATTGTCTCATTCTTTTTAGTTATTCTAATTGTTGGTTCCGTTGCTTTTGCGACAGTTGGTTCTCTAACAACGGCTTCAAGAGCAGTGTATGCTTTTGGTAGAGATCATGGTTTGCCATATAATCATTTATGGCAGTCTATTGACGCTACTCAAGATGAAGAGATGGTTCCAAAAAATGCATTGCTACTATCTGTTGCAGTCAGTTGTGTACTTGGTTCCCTCTCGCTGGTCTCGAGCTCTGCATTCAACGCCTTTTTGGGTTGTTCTGTCGTCTCATTAAATATGTCGTACGGTATTCCTATACTATCGTCGCTTTTGAATAGGAGAAGAAAGATCAGAGGTGCCGCATTCAAGTTGAGAAAATTTGGCTACATAGTGAATATTCTGAGCTGCATTTGTATTATCTTGACAATGCTCATCCTTTGTATGCCTCCTTCTCGTTACATTAACATCACCACGATGAATTATGCTATTGTTGTGTTCACCCTGTTTACCGTTATGATTGCCACTTCTTACTACTTTTGGGGCAGATATCACTTCCACGGTCCGGTCATTGATCACCACTACTCAGCAGAAAACGCTGCTGGCGTTCATCAGGCTTTACCAACTGACGATGCATTTGAAATGCAAGGCGATGTGGGCACGTTTGGCATTGGTGATGTCGAGGATGATATTGATGATCTAGACACCAAGACTATATCGAATAGCCAATTCGCGTCCAGTATGACCAAGGATGGTCAGCACGAAAGCAGCGATGATTTTATAGATGACGATAGTGGCTTTGTGAGAATCTCCAATTCAAATAGCTATGCTCAAGATGATGGCTCTGAGACTCTGTTTGATGTGCACTCTTCCAAACAGCGCGTCAAGCTGACGGAAACAGATCTCTCTGAAATCTGAGCTCTTGCAAATCCATATTCTCTGCTTCCGTTCTTTCACCTTATGTACTTTATTCTGCATCTTTCTTTCTATCTACATTCACTTTCATCCTTCTTATAGCATGGCTCTCTTCCATGGTCCCTCAACTTACAAGGGTTCTGGTGTACGGTTGTTGCAATGACCCTGTCATGGCATTTTTTTCAGGAATTCACATTTTTTCACTCTATAAGCACCACTAAGTGGATGATTTGAAGTACAACACCGGTTTCGATAGCCAGTGGGTGTGTGAGATATAGCTAGTTTATGTGACTATAGCTATAGACTTTGAGGGAAATGTTTGCGAGAATACCAAGACCGCTGGTATGTTATCTACGTCCAGTGGCCAAGAAGAGCATTGACTATCAGGCTCTAGGCTACTCCACAGCTGCACGCCGATCGAGATTTGGACGGAACCTAGCAGCCGATAAACAAGAAGACGTGAAGCCTGCAGCTGGAGGTAGTGCAGATAGCATTTTGGATGCTACTGTTGATACAAAGAAGGCCTTGGCGGCAGATGGGGGTATTAAGGCCACTCTTTACCAAGCACCATCATCAAGCACAACCGGCTCGAAGAATCCAGCGAAGAAGCCGGGTATCTCAAACAGAAACAGTACTGAACAAAAAGCACCCATAGATAAAAAACCACAAGATGACGTTGCAGCTCCTCGGAAGAAGATGCAAGACAGTCCTCCAGTTAAAAAAGGAGACAATTACAAGAAGTCGAATTCAGCATCATCAAAGACCAATAAAGAGAATCTTCCATCTAGAGTGAAAGTTAAGGTCAAAGCCAAAAAGGCAAAGTCAACCTCTTCTTCTAGACCTAAATTGGATATTCCCACTTTCTTATCTGTGTCCAATTTTGCAACAATCTTAAGGGTTCGAGTTCCCGAATTACTGATCAAGTTGGAGGAACTTGGCTTTGAAAATATCACCAATGATTACATATTGGATGCGGAGACTGCAGGTTTAATTGCAGAAGAGTATGGTTTTGAAGTGAACCAAGATGACAATCTCGGTGCCGATTTGTTTCCATCACCTGATGGAACTGACGTCAAAAAGCTGAAAGCTAGAGCTCCTATAGTTACGATCATGGGTCACGTTGATCATGGTAAGACCTCCATCTTGGATTATTTGAGAAAGTCGTCTATTGTGAAAGGAGAGCACGGTGGTATTACTCAGCATATTGGTGCATTTTCAGTTAAGACTCCTAAGTCTAAAAAGACGATCACCTTTCTGGATACCCCAGGGCACGCTGCATTTTTAAAGATGAGAGAAAGAGGTGCTAATATGACTGATGTTGTTGTCTTGGTTGTTGCTGCTGAGGACTCTGTTAAACCACAAACTATTGAGGCTATCAAGCATGCAAAGAACGCAGGAGTTCCAATCATTGTTGCACTTAATAAGTGTGATAAAGAGGAAGCCAACCCAGACAAGGTTGTGGCCGATCTTTCAGCCAACGGTGTCGATGTGGAGGATTACGGTGGAGAAGTCCCTGTTGTGAGAATATCAGCAAAGACCGGACTGGGTATGGAGGATTTAGAGGAGAATATTGTTACCATGTCTGAATTGCTGGAGTTGAAAGCTGAAGACAAGGGGGTTCCTGTTGAAGGCTGGATTTTAGAATCACAGGTGAAGAAGGGACTAGGTAACGTTGCCACATTTTTGATAAAGAAGGGACAGCTAAAATCAGGATCTATCTTGGTTGCGGGTACTACCTGGTGCAAAGTTAAGTTGATGAGAGATGAGTATGGTAGTACTATCAAAGTTGCTGGCCCTTCCAATGCTGTCGAAATCTCGGGTTGGAAGGAAATTCCAGAGGCTGGAGAGTTTGCTATCCAATCTAAGGACGAAGCCTTTGCTAAAAAAGTTATACTTAACAGAGAAAAAAGAAAGAGACAGTTAGAAGAAGCCTCTCAAATCGACGAAATGAATAGCAGAAGAATCAAGCAGATTGAAGAAAGCCAAAGAGATGAAAAGATTCAAGAATATCAAAGACAAGGTCTAACATTGGAAGATATCAAGGAGCTAGAACCAGAGCTATTTGACACCTCAGGGGAACAGGTTAAAGAAGTTATGTTCATTGTTAAGGCCGATGTGAGTGGTTCCTCAGAAGCTGTTAAACAGAGTATTGAAGGTTTAGGAAATTCTGAGGTTCTTGCAAAGGTGCTGTATGTAGATGTTGGTGCTCCGACCGAATCAGATATAGAGCGGGCCAAGAGTGCAAATGCACAAATATTGGGATTCAATATTAAAGTTCCAAAGGAAATTATGAACTCTGCCTCTTTGACTGGAGTCGAAATTAAAGAATTCAATGTGATTTATCACCTGATTGAAGACGTCTTAGAGACTTTAAAAAATAATCTTCCAGCAAAATACGAAATGAAAACGGTTTCAAAGGTTTCCGTTAGACAGCTATTTGAAATCAGCCTAAAGAACAAGGCTACCATGGTGATCGCTGGTTCAAGAGTGTTGGAGGGAACGTTTAAAAGAAACGCCAATGTGAGAGTTATGCGTAACGAAGAAGAAATATATAGAGGTAGAGTGAAACAATTAAAGATGGCAAAGGATGACGTTACAGAAGTGAAGAATGGTGTTGATTGTGGTATTTCATTGGAGAATGCCCCAGACCTGCAAGTGGGAGATGTTATTGAATCGTATGAGGAGATTGAGATTCCAAGACACTTGTGAAGCTAAACTATGCATTACGGCTTGTATATATTATTTTCTTAAAATTACTTGTATATAGCAAAGGCGATTTAAAACATACTTAGTATATTTCCCGGTGATCATAGTCAAACATGAACAAACATATCAAGCTGGGTGATTATTGCCAATAAGATTGGTTCTCTTTCCGTTGATTCGCCTGGGATGATTTGGTGTTCAATGGCCTTCAGCATCATTTTTTTAGAATCATTGAATTGGAAAGCGGATACCAAGTCCCTTAGGTAGCTGAATCCTTGCTGAGTTCCTATCTTTTCTAACTCCATAAGCCTTTCGAGCTCAGGGATATCACAAGAAAAGAAAAATTCAGTCAACCTTTTTGTTCTTTGACGGTCTATCTTAAGTCTCTTCAATTCTGTCAAAAGAGACTCGATTTTCAGCTGGAAGGCTTCTGGGGAAGGCTCGTTAAGAGAAGTACAGCATTCGTGTTCGGTGCTTGCATTGCAAGCAGATTTGAGGTCATCTTGACTGCCGGTGTGCACCCGAGTTTCAGGAGGCAGATATGCTTTCTGGTGATTGTGTTTGCTTGGTTTCTCGTCTTGGGCATCATTCACCACGATAATTGAAGGCAAATTTGACATAGATGTTGAGCAGTCCTGTTTATTCCATTCTCTCCTGCGTATCCAGGCCCTTCGGCGGACTAAATAGCCAAATTTGCCTACACCTTTCCAGTTGCGGCTGCCGAACCTCAGTCTGGAATACGCCCATCCCTCCTCGTCAACGTCCTTTATCATGAGAACATGCCAAGCGCTCCAGCTCCATTTCCACGACCGGTCGGGTAGTGGAAAGTAGTTCAAGTAGTCCACAGCAACGCCTGAAAGCGTCTCATACTTAGGGGGGTCCAGCGGCCCCAACACCGGCTCACTGCCGTAGACGGGCATTCCAAACAGCGTGGTTCCCCTCTGGTTCTCGATCACAATGTCATACTGGACATTTTGCCCTTGCTCCTGCGAGTTGGCGTCCACAAACTGCTTCAACTTGCCGATATCCGACAGCTTCGATATGCATTCTAGAAAGTCCTCCGTCTCACTGAACTGTGGGAGCCGCCTGATGTGTTTGTCTATCTGGTTGAAGCTGCTCACCTGGGCTCTCAGAGCCCAGGTGTCCAGCGGGCTCTTGGGTGCTCCGGCCTCGTCCATGCTCGTGAGCGTCTCTCCATCCGTCACCCGGCTCCCCTCCGCCCCTCCACCACCTCCCGTCCTCCCCTATCCCCTTATCCCTCTATCCCCTTGTCCCTCTGTCCCTTGCCTTATCCTCTTCAACACCGCCTCTGCCTCTGCCATTTACACCGTCTGGTTCACAAAGGCTCCACGTTCAAATGGAGTGGTGGTGGTTTTTTCAGGCTTATTGTTGGCAAGGGATAATAGAGGCCAATAGCAGGAAGAGAGACAGTTGTTGGGTGGTGGGCTTGAGGTAGGCAAGCAGACCGAGAGTGAAGAAGCAGTGTGCAGAGGATTGCATATAGGAGCATCTTGCGGAAAAAGCAGCAGGTGTGTTAGCGTGGTGGACAGAGACGCCGGAGCAATGACAAAAGCGAATGAGAAAGTGGTAGAGGAGTCCAGTGAGTACGAATCATCGTCGTCGAGCTCTCCGCATCCCGAGGCGAAGGTGAAGCTGTTTGGCGGAGAGCCAGACGCCACGGACGAGGCGCTGTCCAGCTTCACGGTTCTGAAGAGAAACGCGTACATCGACAGGCTGAAGACGGTGTACTCTGCGTCTGATGAGTTCATGACATGCGACTGTGTGGAAGAATACGAGCACGGCGAGAACATGGCGTGTGGTGCTGACTCGGACTGTATCAACAGGCTGACGAATATCGAGTGTGTTGACAACCAGTGCAACTGTGGGCCGGGCTGCCAAAACCAACGGTTCCAAAAGAACGAAAAAGCAGACGTTTCCATCTTCAAGACGGATCTCAAGGGTTACGGAATGAGAGCAAACATCGATATTCCGGCGGATACATTTGTGGTTGAGTACAAAGGTGAGATAGTGGACAATGAGGAATACGAGAAGAGAAAACAGATATACTCCGAGGAAGGTATTAGGCACTTCTACTTCATGATGATCCAGGATAACGAGATCATTGACGCCACGAAAAAGGCAAGCATTGGCAGATTCTGTAATCACTCTTGTGATCCGAATGCCTACGTTGAAAAATGGGTGGTGGAAAGAAGATTCAGAATGGGAATATTCGCCAAAAGAAAGATATTGAAAGGTGAAGAGATCACATTTGACTACAACGTGGACAGATACGGAGCTGAGCCTCAAAAATGTTATTGCGGTGCCAGCAACTGTCTAGGTGTCATGGGTGGAAAAACCCAATCTGAAAGTGCAAGATTGTTGCCTCATGCGATAACTGAAGCATTAGGAGTCAGGGCCAACGATGAAAAAAGATGGATCAAAGAACAGAAAAGCCATGGTATCAACATTACTCAGGATAACATTGATTCTTCGGTAAACGTTGAATTCGTGAAATCTTTGGATTTGACTCAATTGAGTTTAGACGATATCGCAAAAGTTTCAAGTTGCTTGATGCAGCCGGAATTGGACTTACTTGTCATAGAAAGAATATTGGAACGTTTCACTATTGATAACTCAGAATATTCATTAGTCGATTTAATGAACCGGTTCAACAGACTACATGGTTTACAGGCGTTAGGTAATTGCTTGAAATCTATACTTTCAACTATGGATGCGCACTCAGACACAATTTCAATATCAGAGACAAGGGTATTCAACCAGATAGTTTCTCTTCTTACACACTGGCCAACCTTGAAATCCAAAAACACAATTCAGAGCTTTAATCTTGAAAACAATTTGGCCGTGATATTAACGAAGACTAATGACCCTAAATTGGTTGAGTCAATTGAAAGCATATTGGAAAGCTGGAAGTCTTTGGAGATTGTTTACCGTATCCCTAAGAAAGCTGAAAATGAATCCAGTTCATTATCCACCTCATACAATGATAGAAGACATAGATACTCTGACGTTGCTCCTCCAATTAAAAAACAATTACCTACTAAACCATCGGGTAGACAGCCATGGGGTGATCTTGATGTTGATTCCTTGTCTGAGAAAAGAGTTGTTGATGGTGTACCATTACCGCCTGGTTGGAAATGGGCCAAGGATCCTTCATCAGGAACCAAGTATTTTTACAACAGAGATTTGAATAAGACGCAGTGGGATAAGCCTCAGTGGCCTTCGTTAGCTGAGAGTTCAGAGGTTGAACAAGCAAACAATAATGCAGAGGAACTAGAAAAGAAAAAGAAAAGAGACAAGGAGAGAGAAAGAGAAAGAGAGAAGAAGAACCTGAGAGAACTGGAGAAGCAGAGACTCAAGACCAAGCAAAAAGAGCTGGAGCTTGAAGAACTAAGATTAAAGAAGCTATCTAATATCATTGCAGAAGCGTCTCAAGAACAGATATCCTTTTCCCCTAAGTCATCCTCCAAATCTCACTCACGTGATAAGAGCAAGAATGATGGTGATGGACACCGCCATGTGAATCCTATAGAAAGACAATATGAAAAGCTTTTTGCTGCAGTTATTCCAAATATGGTTAAGAAGTACGAACCAGAAATTGGTAGAGAAAGATTGAAATCATGCGCTAAAGATATCACTCTAGTTTTAAGAGATAAAGAGATAAAGAGACACACTGGTGAAGCTGTTCCTAAAGAGCTTTCTGCTGAAAAATTATCAAAGATTAAGGCTTTTGCTAGGGATTACATGAGCAGATATATGGCAAAGAGAAAAACAGGCGATTTTGAAGTTAATGGTGGCTCAAAAAGGTCAAAGCACTAGTGCCAATTGTATCTTCAATAAATAAACTGACCTTCTGCTGAATGATTTTATCCCATGAAAATATGGATTGTTCTACAATGCCTAAACTAATTTTTGTCACATCTATTATGGAGCCTAGCATTGATATCATCATGGTCTTCATTATTGTAAGTATTTCTCTTGTTTCCATTTTTGCATCTTAGCAATTTTATATTTAATGGTTCAGGAATTACCACGCCGTTGTACTATTTGTATTGTGTAATATTTCTTAGAAGTATAAGATTATTCAATCTTTTCGTTTTTTAGAGCAGGTTTTATTGTAAATATATTCAAGCTTTTGTATTAATAACTTCTCAGACCTCCAGAAGTAAATTAGATGTTGATGCAAATTAGTCTAATAGGTGTAATTATGGTTAAAATTAAAGTTACAGACTGTTCACAATTCAGCCAATGCCTTGCTAATGATCTCAGTCAAAATGTCGGCATGCTTCTCACCGAAGGTCAAAGTTGGTCTTAATCTAACACCAAAATCACCACAACCACCGATATTCAAACCGTTTTGCTTACAAATGGATAAGAATTGGTCTCTAAGGGCCGCATTTGGTAGGTTGAAGGCAATGAATAAACCTCTGTCCTTACCTCTTAAACTTAGTAGCTTGTCTGGGTTTGCCTTTCTGATGGCATCTAACTTCTCATACACGTAGGCACCAACCTTTGTAACGTTCTCCAAAAGATTTTCCTTCTGAACCTCTTGGATAATGGCCTTAGCAATTAAAGCCTTGGATGGATCACCACACCACGTGTTAAATTGTCTAAATGGAGTAGTACCTTCAATAGCCTTATCTTTGAAGTAGAAACCAGCGTTCTGCATCTTCTTAGAGAAGGTGACGATATCTGGAGAAATACCGTAATGCTCGTGTAACCACATCTTACCGGATCCACCACCACCAGTTTGAACTTCATCAATAATCAGCAAAATATCGTACTTTTCAGTCAATTCTCTGACACCCTTGAAGAACTCAGCAGAGGCGTGGTTGTCACCACCTTCAGATTGGACCGGCTCGACAATGACTGCGGCGATTTGCTTTGGGTAGTTCTTGCAGAGCTCTTCAAATTGCTCCAAACACTTTTGTTCCTCTGCCTTGTTTTCCTCAACAAAGTCTTCCAATGGATACTTCAAGGCTGGAAATGGGGCCTTTGGCCAGTCAAATGCTGGGATATCCAACTTGTGGATGGCCTTTGATCTGGTTGTGGACAAGGAACCAAATAATCTACCGTGGAAACCCTTGTCGAAGGACATGATAACCATATCGGAAGTACCTGGTAATTGATTCTCCATCACAGAAGAGTAGTCTTCAGCGCTGAAAGGCGTTCCTGCTCTCTTCTTTGTGGCCTGGTAGATGAAGGCGGCCTTGTAGGCCATCTCGTTAGCGTCGGAACCGGTGTGGGCGGTCAGCACGTTGTTAAAGCCCTTTGGAGCAGCAGCCAACAGACCTTCTTCCAGGATCTTCTTGTAGTCTGTGGATGGGAAGCAGGCCAATGCTGGTCTATTACACAAAGCAACTGCCATTTCGTCAGACTTGGCTGCCTTCAACAACTCTGGGTTGTTATAACCCAACGCAATGGATGCAATCTGACAGTACGAGTCCAGCAAGTAGTTTCCGTCAGCATCACAGATGTAGTTACCAATAGACTTATAGTAGTCTGTGACAAAGTAAGCAGCTTTGGTGTCGTAGACGCTGGCCAACTCAGCCATCTGCTGTTTAGTCTCTGGACCAGGAATGGCGGTCTTAACAATTGGTCTCTCTGGTTCGTTTGGGTAGTATTTGGAAGCAATAGTCATCTTAGCTGTTCTCAGTTACTGATTACTTTGGTCTACCAAGATTTACCAAATATGTGTTCTTGCAGGATCCCTCCAACTCGCATCTTGAAGGACTTCTACAAGGGTATTTATAACCAACCCTCATCGTAGTCGAATCGAAGGAAAGCCATCTCCATTCCCCTCTTATCGTTCCGGATGCGCTGAAAAGCGGATCTCGATTCCCATCTGCACCGCCGTGTTGGCCGCTTACGGTATATCGACGCAGCATGCCGTGCTTGGGTCGATCGACGCGAGCAGCCTTTCTCTGGGCGATTCGGTTTTTTGAATTGCGAGATTTTGCTCTATGAGCCGAATAGGTTAACCTGGCACTTGGGTGCCATTTCAAGTGTTGGAGTGGTGATGGCTTTGAGGTGGAGATAAAGCATATAGAGAGAACGGGAGTGGTCCAATTCAGTCAAAAAAACCGCAGGATGGACTTTTCGGACGCCGGTGTTGTCTTGGACAAGGACAATAATGCCACTATCTTGTTGATGGGTCTCAGAAGGTTCGTGAACCGTAGAACTAGCTTACCGCTGGGGTATTGTGATACTAACTGTGACTGTTGTCGTTGATATATTTGATACTGTTGTGTCTTTTAACAGATCTGGAAAATCATCAATTTGTAAGGTTGTGTTCCATAACATGCAACCTCTAGATACATTGTACTTGGAGTCGACGTCCAAGCCAACCACAGAAAACTTCAAGTCGTTGATAGACCTTGCCGTGATGGAATTGCCTGGACAGTTGAACTTGTTTGAGCCTTCGCTATATGACTCTGAGAAATTGTTTGCCTCTATAGGTGCCCTCGTTTACGTCATAGATAGCCAGGATGAGTACTTGAGTGCCCTTCAGAATTTGGCAGTCATCATCAAGTATGCAGTGAAAATAAACCCTGATCTACACATCGAGGTTCTAATACACAAGATCGATGGTCTCTCAGAAGATTTCAGATTAGATACTCAAAGAGATATTATGCAAAGAGTCGGTGACGATCTCTTAGACTACGGTTTGGAGGGTATTCAGATATCCTTTTACCTCACTTCAATCTTTGATCACTCCATCTACGAGGCTTTTTCCAGAATTGTTCAGAAGTTAATATACGAACTACCGGCGCTTGAAAATTTGTTGGATTTGTTGATGCAGTACAGTAATTTGGATAAGGTGTTTTTATTCGATATAAATTCCAAGATCTATGTCGCCACAGACTCTTCTCCAGTTGACATACAAACATATGAGGTTTGCGCCGAGTTTATTGATGTCACGATAGACCTTGATGGTTTATATGAAAGCCAGCAAACAAAGACAATTGCCGATAACGATGAAGTAGTGAATGAATCGCAGGCCACGTCTGCGAGCGCTGCTGTGGCAAATAGACCAACAAAATGTATATCCAACCTACAAAGTGGCTCTGTGCTTTACCTTTACCAGATGATTAGAGGATTAGCATTGGTTGCCGTCACCAGATTAAACGATGACGATAATGGTTCATCTATATCAGTCATTGATCACAATGTGGCCATTTTTAAAAAGAGCTTGGAAAAGATGTGGGAAAAGTCCAAGATTAGATAATTGCTTTGACCACTACAATATCATTGAGGACACAAGGATTTCTTACTCGCACAGTTTATTGTACTTTTGTATCATTAATCATTATAATATAGTTCGCTTACACGGTACTTTAAAATTAAATCAAAAATCTCGACATCAAAGCAGGACACCATCATGATGACAACCAAAAATACAAAGTCATTGGCTGTTCTAATAGGAACTGACGCATCTTACTGTGATTTTGCCAAGTTCACCTCTCGCTATTCATCAGTACACTTTCCAGCCATTCCTGTAAATCCTAGTGCTGGTGTTATTTTTGTACTCCGAGTTTACATTTAGCAGTGAAAATAATAGACAAAACAAAATTAGAATTTACAGATATCACGAAGTTTTTGAATGATGATCCAAATATAAGAATAAGTAGATATAAAAAAAACCAGCAGTTGACTTATACCGAAATTATAAGAAGTATAATTTTGTCTGTTTATCT
Organism: Ambrosiozyma maleeae (nom. inval.); assembly: GCA_003706635.2. NCBI lineage: Eukaryota > Fungi > Ascomycota > Pichiomycetes > Pichiales > Pichiaceae > Ambrosiozyma > Ambrosiozyma maleeae (nom. inval.). Next base: position 390,746 of record PPLV02000004.1, read on the forward strand.
GTATTACATACAGTGGTTGTATAGTGTAGTGGTTATCACTTTCGGTTTTGATCCGAACAACCCCGGTTCGAATCCGGGTACGACCTCTTTTTTGCTAGAAATACAAATTTTTTAAAATTGTTTTTGTCTTTTAATTACTTTATTTTTGCATTTGCAACTTTTCGGAACCCTTGGTAAGGGTTTATTGGAATTGTTTTGCTGTGGTTATAGCATTCTGAAGTCAATTTGAATGTGGTTCAATCTCAAGAAAGATATATTTATGCTTTTACCAAATAAATATAAAAATAGCAGTAATTTGTGTTAGCGAGAAGACTCAGTTTCAGCTACTGAGCTAAAAAATACACTGTAAAAAGCTGACCTTTTCTTCGTTTCAGCACTGGGCGAAAACAAGACAGAATGCTTGGAGAACGGGCAAAATCAAAGAAGAACTTAAAATAAAAGTGAAACAAAATACAATAAAAAACACAGGCATTCAGAGACTCAGTGTAGCTGTTAAAAAATTGAAAAATTAAAAGAACATGAAAAAAAGCATAAAAAAGGAAAACAAAATATGAACTTCAAGAAGAAAACAAAAAGCATCAAGAATTGGAATACAAAAGCATAGAAGGATATCGAGAAGAATATCAAAAAGATAAAGCCATTCTCAATTATCTTCTTTTCTCTGTTTTTTTATAGATCTATAGCCAGCATGTATCATGCAATCAAGCATTATTGTACAGGAAAACGTAAAAAAAGATATTAATTCCAATCGAAGGGCGTATATCACCAAGAATATCAGTAATCAACAATGGAAATAGGAAAAGCAACATTAAGCTATTGGATATCAAGTTATTTTGCATCGCTTCCAGCATTTGAATCCACAACTGAGTTGTAATTATACTGATATCCGGAAGCATAATTCGTATTACCAGTATTCTGGTATGATTGCGCAATAGATGAAACAGCTTGTTGAGGTTGAGCATAATAATTTCCGTAAAAGTAGCCAGATTGTTGCTGCTGCTGTTGTTGACCAGATGGAGCAGGATTACTGTAGTAGGAGTACATAGATTGTTGAGTAGCAGGCTGAGCTGAAGATGGTGCAGTATAGTTAGGGTTCTGTGAATCGGGCACTGAGGTCAAATTTGTCCCCGCACTGGTGCCGTTACTGCTGGTATTGGAGGTGGACGATGGGTTCTTTGATGACGGAGTAATAGCCGGAATTGAAGTAGCCGAATTAGAGGCCGTATTAACAGGAGTATTGTTTGAATCAGCAGCAGATGTATCCAAAGGTTTTGAATTCAAACTTATTTGGCCGACTTGGCTTGTTGGCGTACCTTGCTGGATCACTGTCTTAATATCTTTCACAAACAAAGGATACAACATATCAACAATATTTTCTCTTTGGGCCATAGCTAATGCTCTTTCAAACGGAATCCACACACCTTTCAAATGCATGGATCCAATCTTGACAACATGCCTTGTTTTTTCAGATTTTAAGATACCATCTCTACGCCCTCTTGTCATCTTAGTAACGTTCAAAAGCTTTGTGCCGTTGATCATGTTTGAATCAGCTCTTCTAACCACAGAAACACCACCAGCCTCAACCTGATAACAAAGAGTCTTTTCGTCTTCCCACATAGTCGTCGTAATTTTAGGACGAATTCCTGGAGGTTGAATTTGGCCGACCGTAGGACTTACTGGAGGGTAATCGGGATTAATGGAAGATGAAGCAATAGATGACTTATGGGGAGACACTGAAGACTGCTCCTTAGGTTGTGGCTTAATTGAGACATTTGATGGCTGTTGGGATGGCTGAGGTTGTTGTGGCTGCTGTGGCTGTAGAACTTGTTGCTGTTGTTGAGTCTCAAGAGGAGGCTGTTGTTGCGTCTGTAGTGATTGTTGCAAATTACCAGAATAGTTGCTATTTGAGTTTGTTGTACCTGTGACAGAGTTAGAGCTTCCATAAACAGGGTAAGTTGTTCCATTAGCCGACTGATATCTATAAGAATACATTTGTGGTTGACTCTGATACCCTTGCTGTTGCTGATATTGATTTTGAGTGCTAGATGTTTGATTCTGTTGTGGTTGTGGTAGTGATTGTTGTTGGTATGGCATCTGTTGTGGCTGTTGTTGCTGAGAGTAGTAGGACATATAGCCTGTGGAGTAAGATTGATTTCCGGAGACCCCGGCAACGGCAGACTGTGGTTGCTGTGCCTGCATCTGATAATCTGAGGTTTGAGTTCCATCTTGGATGCGTGTTTGGTAAGGATACGTAGCACCAGTATACTGTTGACCGCTGGTCATTAATTGGTTACTGGAGGAATACTGTTGAGGCACCTGTGATTGTTGTTGGTATGAGCGCACTTGGTAGTTATAATCGTAAGGTCTTGATACTGGAGCATTAGCAGATACTTGTCCAGAAGGATACCGGGTCAATTGAGGGTTATACCCCACTTGATATTGCTGTTGTTGCTGTTGGGATGCCGGTTGCGAGACCGGCTGCTGAGTATTCTGCTGGTTCGCTGAACCAGAGGTTGAGTACAGGGAATTGGGGTGAGACATAAGAGTGTTAAGTTGAAGGGAAACGTTTTGAAAGTAGAGACAATCTGCTGGGTTATGTGAAAGCAGCGTAGAAGTGGTTAGCCGGTCTATCGGGTTTTCAGTCAGACGATAATAAACTGATATTCTTTGTTTGCTAGAGGTTGTGATAAGCAATAAGTTCTGTTATTGCAATCGGCGCTTAGTATGCCCCAATGTGTGTCAAGTGAGCGGGAATAGACAGTCTGGATTGTGTTTATTCTTTTTTTTAGCTGGCGGCGAATAGACACTTAGAATCCGTCTACTGAAGGCAGATCACAACACTGGAAGAAGAAATATGCGTATACTAGTTGAAGAATCCTCCAAGAAGTTAGAATTGGCTGAAGACAAAGTGCAGGGAAACTAATGTAGCTGGTCTGAGGCGGCGGAAACTAGCGTCAATAACGGCGCACACGCTTTGTGGGAGGTGGAAGGAAAAGGGGACGGGCAGGCGCTGGGCAGGTGTACAACACACAACTGACTTTTCTAAAGGCTCTGAAGAATGGATGGTCCCAGGTGACTTCTTAGCTGCTATTTCTCGTCTGTGAAGTCTATTCAATCAGCCTACTTGAGCAACCTACGTAAACAACCTGCGCAGACAGCCTACATAAACAAGCCTACTCCTATTCAGCAGATTACACCGCATACACGGCAGGACAGGAGCGAGGGCGTATATATTTGTTGAAAGGATATCTATGCGTAAAAGGCTGCGAAAAGAAAGAAAAAACGCCAACCAAAACAAGCTGTGCTGGCGGCTGTGCATTTTCAGCGGTGACGTGCAGCAGCGTGGTGCGGTGCGGTGCGGTGCAGTGTCCCTGTGCCGCGCCAGGTTGAAAGGAGCAGCAGGAAGGAAGGGAAGTGCAGAAAGGCAAGCGAGACTGAATCCGACATAAATCAGAGTGTACATCAATTTGTGGTTACGGGGCACAGACAAGGGCCTGTGGGTGTGGAGGCGAGTGAAATTCGTTAGGGTTTGCATTGTTTTTCTGCAACAAGTGGTGGGGACACCATACCTATTATACATTCCGAGTTTTTATTTTTTATATTGGGTTCATGAGAGAAAGGTATTTGGGTCAGGAAGGTTTGTCGGAAGCGTGAGTGGTGGGAAAGCGGGATTTTCAGCAACAGCCCTTATAGCAGAATGGCAGCGGTGTGGCCTTCGTGGTGTGCCTTGGGGGTTTTCGCGGAAGGATGCAGCAGGGTGTCGGTCGGTCACGCTCCCATCGGAGGAGCCTTCCTAGAACAAAACCCAAATTTTAATAGCCGGCCGTAATGCTGCACGCTCGCGCCCCGTACGTGCATGCGCAGGTTTCGGAGCTTGTGTGCCTTTTGCCTTCTCCTGCGCGGGGGACGCGGACACACAGAACCTGCCACGACCCAATGCCGCTATAGAGCTTAACTTTATTTAGACTTTGGGTTGTATTTTTGAGGGCAAGTAGAGATTCCCATGTGGTTAATTATGAGCCAGAAATGCAGAATAGAAAAAAACGTAATTGCAGCAGCCTGGTATAATATTAGAATCAAGAGTAGCAGAATGTATAAGCAAGAATAAATGACGCCCTGGTAATTTAACATTCGCAGGCGCTAGGGGATGCAGAAAGTGTCCTGCAAACGTCGGAAACGGATATGCCCCGCTTCTGGTATATTTGTAGTTGCACGGGATCTTTTATTGTCTGTGGAAGGCGCTGTGCGCTGCGGTATCGACGGTGATATTGACAGGTCAGTGATTGCAAATCTACAAATAGTTAGCAATGTAAGACGTACATATGTACATGCATACAAGCATACAGGCCACAGACGTACAGACATATAGACATACATAAATATAGATAGATGAATTAAGAGACAATTACTTTGCCTGGTCAACATCGCTATTATATCTTCTGACCACGCATAATAATATAGGTTTACATTACAGCCTGCAGTTAAGATTAACAGGAACGGTTACTAACTATTTGCAACATTAATTTCCAACAGAAAATTCGCCAGATCCGTTTCATCCATCCAGAGTGGGAACCTGTAAAAAAAGAAGGGAAAAATATCTCGTCGATTGAACAATAAGTTTTCCGATTGTTTCAACCACATATGGGCTTATCTTTTTTTTTCTCAATTCTTTCACGCCATCTTACACTTTAACTTGGGAGGTCTCTATTATTAGGAAGTGTAAATTAATAAACCTAAACACTCTATTACACGCTACCCAGAAAGCAATACTATTTTTGTGTCTTTTGCTTCCTCATAATACCACCAATTGATATGTTGTGCTATCAAATGTGATGATATTTGAGAAAATAATGCGAACATGGCAACAGTATTGTAGTTCGTCAGCAGGTGAGCCTATATGAATAACGAGCAGCGCGCACTAAGGTGCCTGCGCGGTAATAGAATAGGTGAAGTGCATTGGAAGTTGAGCGAAGAAAAACTCACGCAGCGGGTGATGCACTCGTGCGTTTGCGTCGGCCCTGGTGTCTGCACCTGCCCCTGCCTCTTACACCGCAGGCGCGCTCCAGATTGGAGCGAGGGCTGTACCCGTCGGAGGATGTTAGGGCATCAAATGTGTATATCCATACAGAGTTGTTCCACCACTGTTACTCCAGTTGCTAAATTATTCGTGCTATTAGATGAACCTGCAAATAAACATACTTACGCAAATTTACGTAAAAACTAGCTCACTGTTAAATTCTCATAGATAACCTGCGTATGCTAATGCGTCAAATCTTTTGTATAGCCGGTTCTACACATCGAGTTCACCAACAAAAATTTTTTAGACAGTAATATAGACAAGCATTTGGCATATAGCTCCGAATTTGTATCCCTATGGACTAGAAAAAATACCAATGATAGGTAAGTTTTATAGTTGGACAAAACGGTGTTGTAGCGGAGGCCTGTATCAAAGTGACAGCTGCATTGCTTAGCTTTTTGATTTGATACCTGATACTATTCACCAGCTCTTGATTGGCATTCCACTGTGGACTGCTAGTCGGTTCACTAAATATAAGACCACTTGACCGAATTTTCACAGCAATTGAATATGCTGCCCATTGCAGAATTTCAATTTGCTCATTAAATTTAGAAAAATATTAATGTAATACGCTATTTAGCGTGTGGTTGCAACACCAAGTACTCTGGAGTTAATTCATGACCACCATGAAATCTACAATATTAATGTTCTGTTCTTGTGCCCATGTGTTTCCAATACCTTTCTTTATGTCCACAAAAAATCTAATTATTAATGTATTTTATAATCTAAAACGAAATTGTAACTGTTCAGCATTAAAGATTAGTTACACAACATATTACTTGATGCTTGATATATTTGATAAATCGTTTTCTTCGAGTGCATATAGAAGCTAAATAAAGTTTGGCCCCGAGAATTCGGCTTGCATAAAACTGCGCATTTTACACGTTTCTTTTATTGACAGTATGTACAGCAGACATACAGATCTTATAATTGAACAATTAGAATAAGAAAGTGCGCGTGTTAGGATACTCATGTCTCTCAGACCAAGCATGAAATATTTACAGCAGGACGGAACAAAATAATCGGGCATTCCAAATCATATTGCAGGTACGCAGGTTATCCTGTATGGAAAGAAAAGTGCAGTTCTTTTGATCTCGAGGCAGTTCTAAAAAAAGATCAATTTTTGTCTAATATTTCATTCTATTTATCGGCCAAATTATTGAAAAGAACAGACATGGAATATGGTAGCTTAATATGCATGTAACTATCCAATATAAGTTGTGAACCACATTTTCCTAAGCCCTGATTGAATGACAGGAATCGATTTCTTTATTTCTCGGATAAGGAACAGGTTCCCGCACGCTTTTTTTGATTTTTTATTTTGACTTTTTATCTACTCATGTTTTTCTAAAATCATTGCATACGGTGCTGCCGCATGACGGGAATTATATGAGATGTAGTAAATATAGATAATAATACACATGGACAAGCCATCCTGCAGCTCGTTGCGTTTCAGGAACTGCTTAGAGTGCCAAAACACTTAATGCAGCACAGCCAACAGAAGTACAAATCTTGACGTCTCTTTTGGTGCATTGCGTGGCTGCACATGCTTCATGCGTTTTAGAATTTTCTTTTCTTATGAGAGGATCTTTATGTCATGCTTTTTGTTGTGTTAAACTTGGTGTGTCCCACAAAGAAGCGTGATGATCTCAAATAAGCTTAGTAACATCATTCTAGAGGCAACAAACTTTCATATGCAAATTCTTCATGTTATTTTAATAAATGAACAAATTACAGAACCCACTAATGGAACATAAACTAATGTATTAAATTTGGTTATCAAATTGATTAAATACGAACACACCATAGTTATTAAACATACTTACACGCAGATATATCAGTCAATGTCCTTTGTAGCTGTTAAACATTAAAATACTCTTCGGGAGTATAAAATTTCAAGCCCAGGCTCTTTGCAAATTGTAAATCCGAATCACTAAAGTCTCTATTACGCCCAGCAGCGTCCCCTACAAAGAAGCTGTTATCCATGTCTATCTGCAAACTTTCACCCAAATCTGATCTCAATTGCTCAAACATACCAATTCCAGGTTTTCTAAACAAAGTATGCAATTTATCATCAGAACCTTTAGACTGTTTCTGATCTGCTTTTGATTTCTTGGTTGCACCGTAGACTAAAACAGGCAATTCCAGAGGAAACGCTTTTATTATCAGCTTCAACTTAGTTATCAGGTTATTCAAGCTCTTTGATCCCATTCCATTGACAACTGCCCCTTGATTCGTAAATACAACGAACAGCATGTCATTTTTATTACAATTGTACGATTCTGTCAAATTGTCCATGATTTTCTCGTATTTAAATTTCCAATCTTCGGGAGATCTTCCGAACTTCCCCCCACTCTTGGTTTGAATCAAGGTGTCATCTAAGTCAAAACTGGCTATTTTAACCATCTTGTTTTCATGATTCGTAATAAAATCATTTAAGCTTTTTGACCTCAATGTGACACCGTGTGTTCCCAATAGATGACAGTTTTCTGAGTGATGCACAAATTCATAATTGTATTCTTCACCATTTATTGATATCAATTTCTCAATACTTTGTGGTCTCTCTTCGTCCTTAATTGATACCTCTATCGTAGACTTTTTGGTAGGTTTCCTAGCTGCCGATGGTTTTGTCACTTTTGACGCGGTAGATGCTCTAGAGGTTCTTTTCATTATAGCCATTATGTCATTCACTGGCATCTTGGTCAAATGAAACTGAAAAAGGATGTTTACTCAACAGTCTTCAGACAATATATGCTTTTTGGATGCGTTCATGGTACCTTGTTCAAACATGCCCAAGCATGCTGAAGTGTATTTAGGTTCACCTGTTGGCAACAGAGAGCGGACTCTCTTGACGAGAACACGGTTACACGATTACGTAAGTCACACATAAGCAGTCGAAACTCCTTCTATAGTCTTTGAGATGATGGAGTTCTACAAATGATACCCTAGTTCAATTTTGAATAACAACGTATAACATCAGTCTATTCAAAGCATAAAAGAAATCATATAGAAGAAATCTCGATAAGGTTGTATATATACAGAATGTTTGATCTTGGCAGTCGAGGGGAGTGATGGGGAACCTCTTATAAACAAGCGCTTCAAACGAGGGAATTGGGAAGATAAATGCACGCTGAGGATTTATAGTGTAGATGGAGCGTTAAATCAACTGATCAGCTGATTCTACATAGCAACTCACCATCCAAGTGTTTCTTAACAGCCTCATGCAAGTCAATAATATCATTTTTCTTAGTTCTCACAAACACAACTTCGCCTGGTTCTATTGGCTTCACAAATCTAAATCTTTGGCCAGATGCAAACGATCTCAAATCATTGTTGGTACAGTAGACTCTTCTATTTGGCTTGGAGATCAAGTGCAGTTTACTTAGCACTGGCTTGTTCTCTCTATACTTTAGCCCCAACCAGAGTCTTCTTGACGAAATATTATCATGCGTGACTTCCACAGGGGTCAGATCAGGACCTGCAATAGATCCTCTCTGAACAGACCCAACAAACCCCTGTTTATATAGTCCTAATGCTATCTGAAGATGTAATTTGGTGTATGGGATCTTGGCCAGCGGCAACTTCGCCATTGTACAGTTTTGCAAATGCGAGCACACGTTGGCTAATTTCACTAATGACATCCTAAATGATACTATGCGTTTCCTGTGTGCCTGCTCCTTCAGCCTATGCTCCTCTGCACTACGCCTCTACAACCACCCTATCTTATACCCTGCGCTATCTTGCTGTTAAGTACGCTTGCAAGTCTCCATGTTGAAGAAATTTTCTCCTCAGCTTTTTCCCACTCGGTTTTGTTCAGCTGGAAGAGCGATAAAACTATGCATCCGTACACCATAGACACCATTTGGTACCAATTACATCCGTACACCGTGCAATACCGCTGTTTGATGAAAAATTGCAGATCCATGGGAGTTCGGCCTATGAAATTGGGTGGGTTTGGCACAGATAACCAGGTAACCAGGACCATGTTGAAGGCAGAGATCGAGGCGGATACGGTCGTTGATCAAGGAGCATGTTTACAAGAAATCTAGTATCTCGCCTGTCTGGGTACAGCAGACCGCGTTCAGTTCTAAATGGAATAAAGATATCTGGTTTGCAAAGAGCACAGGCCAGAAACTATGCTTGGGACAACAGAAGAGATGAAGGTCCTAAGTTTCGTCATTTCGCACTTGTTGGTGTTATCGGTACTATCATTTTTGGTGTTGTTGTGAAGAAAGTGGACTCTCAAGATGCTAACCAGTCTCTGTTCAAGAGAAAGAACTCTTTCAGTGACGAGGAGTGGGAACAGCAGCTGACCTCATTGAGAAGAAAGACAAGAACTTTTGACTCTAAGAAGGATGATTTTTTCTTTGTTCCTTTTGGTTCCCATGCTGATGGGAAGGTCAAGAGCTTAGTGGAAAAATTAGGTGGCGAATCCACCGTTGGATTGGTTGATTTGAATGGTTTGATTGAAGATCAACTTTCAAGGGAAAACTCCAGCTACGGTGTTTTATTGAAAAGCACACTTGATTTGGAAGATAAAAATCTATACTCCTGTTCCTATAAGTTTAATTATAAGTTGGCACCGGGTATCTTCACAAAGTTGGTGAAAGAAAAGTTGGTCTCTATGAAACAAGAAAATCCAAACATCAACAGATTTGTGCTTTTGAACTATCCAAACACGATTCCAGAGGCAGTCAAATTTGAACAGGACGTTGCCATTGGAAAGAAACTAGTTTTGCTTGGTAATGAAGATAAACAAAATGATATTGTTGACTATTACTCAACAGTTGATAAGGTGATCCGCTTGAATGATATTCAAAAGGGCCAGTTTGCACTCATCCAGACTGAGCCAGTCGACAAGAAGACCTCAGACGAGCCATCGGAGAATGCTACCGCCATACAAAAAGCCGAGTACAAGCTCAGGCAATTACGGGAGCCAATTAGAAAGTATGGTGAGTCTGATGAGGACGTTATCAACAGACTTGGAAACCTATTAAAGGAGAGAAAAGAGTAATTTTAAGCCTGCTTTCCAATTTCCCTGTTTCCACGTCATCAACGTAGCAGGTGTCTTTACACAGATCTTGTATATATTATCATCCAATTTGTAATCAATAGCATGGATTACTGTTAGCTAGAGATACTTAGGATAAGTGGCATAAGTTTTTCAGAAACTCGCAAGTATGTAAAAGCGAAGTCGGAAGCTGAACCGACGCTGTTGATACCTGACTATTGGGCATGTCAGGTTTCACTAAGCAACAATTTTAGCAGAATATTTTACTGCAGTACATTTTACCCTGTTGAGTGACTGTACTGATGACTATCTGCTGGCGTGACACAGTACCGGAAATTAGTCGACGAGCACTGTGACCTCGAAGCACATTAACCAGGACCGGCGCCCAAATTGCGAATTCGGAGCAGAAATAAGTGACCTGCCCCAAAAAGTTGCTCTACACACACAGCCCTTCTATTGAATCAACCTCAATAATTCAGAATAAAGTAAATTGAAGACAATTCCGATGCGGAGTAGTTGAATTTGTATCACATCTCCCTTAATGAACATGGTTGCGCTAGTTGACAAATGTGTCACGTTTAAACCACAGTAAAGCTACTCTTACCTCAATTAAAAGTAAATATCAAATTCATTAATGCGTCAATTGTTTAGAGAAATCAGAAGATAGTACACAAATAAATACAAAGAACTTTGCTCGTAAGTTTGCTTTCTAAAAGCAAAGGCTGATGTTTATGAAATCAAAAACTGCTTGGGTTAAGCTCTATTTCCAACATCCTCAATGTTTTCCACATTTTCGGCTTCAGCTTTCATGGTGATGGAAATTCTACCGCCCTCAGAGTTTCCATTACCTTCAGGAGCAGCATGAACTCTGTTAACTTCGGAGTGATCAGGTGCCAATTCGTTACCACGTCTACCAATCAAGTACCATGGTAAGCTGAATAATTCTTCCATAGACTCCAATGATCTACCTGAAACTTCAGGCATAAAGAACCAGGTGACAAATAAACCTAGACCCAAAACACCAACAAAGAAATAGAAGGCACCATAGATGTGCATGCCGGATAACATACTTGGAACAGCCTTGGAGTTACCGTATTGGTTAAGGAAGTGGAAGCACATGATGAGGGAGGTACCCAAGTTACGCACTCTCAAAGGCAAGATTTCGGCGTTGATCAAATATTGAATAGAGTTCCATCCAAAAGTCCAAGCTGTACCAGACAAGAAAATAGCAGCTAAGGCACCGGTACCGGCTCTCTTTTGATTTGGGGTCAAAGTTGAGTAGTCATCAATGGCTTGAGGGACACAATTCAAGTAAATTGCAAAATATAGCAAGGTCACAGCTTGGAAGATAATACCAATGTACAAGGATTTTCTTCTACCTAAAAAGTCAATGATAAAGAATGCAGCCAAGTAAGCAGAGACAAATTTGACAACACCCAAAATTGCAGTCATAAACATTTTTTGGGTGGTAGATGTCTGACCCACAAGGGAGAACAATTCTGGTGCATAGATAGTGATGGTGGAAGCTCCTGACCATTGGGATAAGACTTGAATACTCAAACAGAGCAAGATTCTGTAACGAACCGAAGAAACAACGAAAAGCTCCTTAAAGTTACCCAATAAGGAAGTATTTTTGATTGATTCTGATTCGATACTCAATTGCTCATTGATATCGGCAATTTCACTTAAAATGTATGGATGGTCTTCAGGCAAGTTTCTAATCTTACTGAAGTTGATGACGGCCTGCTCAATCTTTCCTTTCTTAACCAACCATCTTGGAGATTCGATACAAAACAAGAAAGACATCACAAGGATACAACCACCAAGAATTAGTTTAACAGAGGTGGGAATCATCCATTGTCTATCATCGTCATCTGCAATGTGAAGAGCAGTACCATAATTTGCAAAATAACCTAACATGACACCCAAATACACGGCACCGGCAAAGATGTTGTTACACAAACCTCTGATGGATTTTGGAGCAACCTCTGAGATGTAAACAGGACCACAAACGACTGTTGGACCAATACCGATTAAACCTTCTAACAATCTGCCGACATATAATTGGGCCAAGTTTCTAGCAGTAAGTTGTATAATACCACAAATAATCCAGCAGGCACAACATAGTTGCAAAGTTCTAACTCTACCAATCTTGTCACAGACATAGATGGATACAAGGGAACCACCTGCGGAACCCAACTGGACCATTGACTTAACATTGGATTTCACATTTTCATTTGAAAGACCAAACTTATTCTTAAAGGATGGCTGCGAGGTAACAGCACCAACAAATCCTTCATCATATCCACGGGCACAGCCCATGACACCAAACGTGAACACTGTCAAGTATAACGCCTTATTGAAGATTTCTGGTGGAGAGTTATCTGAGTTGAAGTGGAAAGGTTTAAAGAAGGACTTCTTTTTAGGAGCCCCCCCGCCCTGGGCAAGGACTTGCTCTTGGTAGTCCTTTTCTGAGGAAGCATTTGTGCTCACAGAGTCGTTTGAATGAATCGAGTGCATTATTCTTCGTGAGAGTATTTTTTGATCAATTGAAAGAACACAGCAGCTTAATAACAATTGGCAGCAAGTTAATATCTATGGGACTGGTGCGTTATGCAATGTTTGTTTTTCTTTTCAGCTTATAAGTGTGCTTATAATGTGGATAGATAATATACAGCAACATGACTTACAAAAAAACTCCATTGGTATCTTCGGAAGATACGTCTGTATATATACTTCACAATGTTATCTGTTCTGTTGTATCTCCTGCTAAGACTGTGACTCTAACCACCATGCTCCCGCTGCTGCAACCCCACCACATCTGACACTACCTTATTGTTTTTCTTTAGTCATGCTTTGGCCAGTACTAGGATGATTCGATGCGCGCAGCACACTCTTCAGGAGCGGGCAAGTGGGGGATCCAGAGGGGTTGTTAACAACCGCCAACAAAACCACTAGCCACGGCGTTTCTTTTTTTGCCCCGGCTTAGTAGCCGCTCTCACAGTGCATATTCATTTAGCAGCCGCTGTTACGGTGGAATACGTATTCCCCTAGCTATCTCAGCTTTCATAGCGGAGTGCATACCGCCTAGTTATTAGCTCCAACACAAGAAAGAGGAGAAGGGGTGTGTTCTGCGTATAATCCAGGAAGCCAAGGAACAAGACACAGGAACAACCTTTTTTCGACTTTGCACTTGGTCTCTGCCCCTGCTGCTATTTGCGGGGGGAGCTGCAGACTTGGTTAAATCTGTGCCCGCACATGAAGTTTATGCGGCGCCAAGCATGCCTCGTCTCAATCGGCTGCACGGCGAGCGAGCAGAGCTTGGGGGGGGGGAGGGAGAGAGGAGGAGAGGCAGCGTTGAATGGGAGGGAGAACTGGATAGCTGCCGGACGCTTGTGTGACTTTTTTTTAAAGTGGAGTTTATGACTGTATTGTTTTCTGTACCCCAGGAAATCCAGTCTCCAATAGGACTGCACGCCTGTCAGACAGTGGGTGGGAGTCAATAGCGGAAAGCTAAGTGAACCCTGGTACTATGCTGAACTATTGTCGCAGTGAGCACGCTGGGATCGCTGAGAATGCCATGTACTCTTTGCCAGGATGACACGCCAACGCTGAAAGGTCAATCGACACTGACTCCAACTGGTGTCGAGTCTCTATACTTGCTTCAATAATGTCAAATGACGACAGCAGTCTCAGTGATTCGAAGTGGCGCTGGGTGAGCTCAAAGTGGCCCTAGTGACTCCAAGTGGAGCGCAGAACCCACTTACTCCGCACGCCCGAGTCCATTCACCCATTCCCCCGTGCCCACAATCGCCTCTCATAGCTCCTATTGTTGCACAATTTTCCAGAACTCCGTGATGCACTTTATTTTGCAAGGACTTTCTTCATCGTTGCTTCCTGCACCCCTACCGGGCCATGTTGGGTAGAAGCGGGTTAGCATACAAGACACCGAGCTCGGCAATCAACACCACAAATACCCCGCTCTCTTGCTTATGAGAAGATCTTCCTCTCTTTCTCTGTACGCTGCTAGCCCAGGCTACTGCTACAAGCTACTGCTAAAGCTAGGCACCCACTTACCGGAGCGGCTATATCCCCTCCTTCATCTTTACAAAAGTTAACCATGAATGTGTTCTTCCGATGATGCGAGTGCAAGTGCACTGTTCCTCAAGCACAATCCCCAAAATTACCAAGATTACGCAGGGTATCCACTGCCCTCCTGCAACTTACACAATCTTGAAATACTCTTCCCCTCCGCTTTTTAGGCTCCGATATCGAAAATCCAAAGCCGAAAAGGAATATACTGCTTAAGCGCTTAAGCAGAAGGCAGTTCCGCTCACCCCTTATTTGAGCCCGTTTTCAACCACTATCCAATTTTATTGTGTCTGTCTCTTGATTGGCCAGCAGCAACTGCAATATGGAGCAGATAGAGTATCTTTCGGGTTCCGCTTCTACTCTTGAATCCATCTATTAACCGGAGACCCTTTTAGACACCCAAACAAGATGCGGAGTAGCGATTTCTGACACTTCAAGCTTCAGCCACTTTTCAATCCTCTAATTCACGCAGTCTCAATGACAGTAACTCCAATTACTCGTTTTTAGAGTCTGATACCAGCAAACTTGCTTAGTTACCTTCTCCTCACATTTCTCCGCTCTCCTCTCTTCAAAAGCAAAAGCAAAATCTAGTGCATATTGTCTCTAATATTATGCTCATAGTAAAAGTCCATCTTAATCCTGCTCAGAGTTTTAATATTCCTCTCAACCCAAAATATTTAGCAAAGCTTAAATTTACCTTAACCATATGCCTCACCTTTCCGCCTTCCAACTTCGCCTACTGAATACATTACGCTCATTACTGAATCCTTTTTAGATAATGAAATGTATATATTTCGCTGGCCCTTTTATTCAAGAGCCACTTATATAAAACTATGGAAAGAGAATCAATAGATTAATTACTCAAAAATAAAGTTGGGTTGAAAAAATAAAAACACGGAGATATTAAGGTGACAAAAAACGATAAGACAAGCAAACTATTAACAAAATTAACAAATTAAAGGAAAAACACGATTTTCATTAAATATTAAACTTTGAAAAAATTTGCTTATAACTTGTCGTAGTACTCTTCGTAACCAGAGACGTCCTCCTTCAAACCTCTTCTCTTTCTGGTGTGGGAAACAATTTCACCTGGCTTGGTGGTCTTGTCGGTTGGGTCACCGTTCATGGTAGCCCAGTGATCGAAGATCATTTGTGGGAAAGCTTGACCACCGGTAGCTTGTCTCAATTCACCGGTGAAACCGAAGGACTCATTGACTGGCAAGTAAGCCTTGACAGTAAACAATGGAGTACCTGGTCTTTGCTCTTCAGAGATAACTTGACCTCTCTTCTTGTTCAAGACAGAGTAGATACCACCGATAGCAGATTCTGGACATTGAACCTCAACTAAGAAGACTGGTTCTTGGATTCTTGGCTCAGCCAACAACATAGAGGCGAAAGTAACTCTTCTCATGGTTGGCATGATTTGACCAGCACCTCTGTGGATAGCATCAGCGTGCATGGTAACATCCATAATGTTGAATCTAATACCTCTCAAAGCTTCACCCAGAATTGGACCCTCCTTGGTAGCCCATTGGAAACCAGAGTTAACGTGATCCTTGATTTCGTTCAAGTATTGAACAGCCTTGGTTTGGTCAACAACAACGTTGGCACCAGTACCGTCTGGACCGAAACACCAGATCTTTCTGGCGTCAGTAACATCCCAACCGTACTCATCAGCCATCAATCTAGCTCTGATCTTGATATCTTCTCTGGCACTAACCTTACCAGACTCAATAGCCAAAGATAATTCCTCATCCATTGGTTCAGCCTTAACGTAGATTCTGTTATGCTTGTTTGGAGACTTGGACAAAGCAACGATTCTAGATTCAGCCTCAACGGTTTCTCTGTAAGCAACGACAGGTGGAGAGATCTTCAATGGAACACCAGCGTGATCGTTCTCCAAATCTTGCAAACAAATTTCCAAGTGCAATTCACCGGTAGCGGCAACAATGTGCTCACCAGACTCGGACATCATGGTCAAGACACATGGATCGGACTTGGACAATCTCTTCAAACCTTCAACCAACTTTGGTAAATCGTTACCGTTCTTAACCTCAACAGCGACTTGGACGACAGGGGAGACAGAGAACTTCATGACCTTCATGTTGTGAGCAGTTTCAGAGGTGGTCAAGGTACCAGACTTCAACAAGAATTGATCGATACCGACCAAACCAACAATGTTACCAGCTGGACAGTCATCAATTGGCTCAACAAATCTACCCATCATCAAAACGGTTCTTTGAATAGCCTTGACAAACAAGTCTTCCTTCTTACCTGGAACGTAGTTTGGACCTTGAATTCTGACCTTCATACCAGACTTAACGGTACCGGCGAAAACTCTACCGAAGGCGTAGAATCTACCCTTATCGGAGGTTGGGACCATCTTGGAGACGTACAACATCAATTCACCGTTTGGATCACAGTTCTTGATAGCCAAACAAGCGGAATCATCAGCTGGACCCTCGTACAAGGAGTCGGCTCTGTAGAATTGAGCGGTAACTGGAGATGGCAAGTGAATGACAATCATTTCCAATAAGGCATCAGCAGCTGGCAAGAACTTTCTCATGACAACCTTTAACAAAGCCTTACCTTCTAATTCCTTCTCGTCACCCTTCAAGTTGATCTCCAACTTCTCTAACAAGGTTGGGATCTCATCCTTCTTGAAGTTCATGATGGCAGCAAACAATCTGAAGATTGGGTCCAAGACGAACATGTTGAAAGCTCTCTCTAAGGACTTACCAGAAGCATCCTTCTCCTTGTTGGTCCACTTCTTGGTCTTTGGGTTGAAGTAAGAGTCACCCCACAATCTCTCCATCATCTTTTCTCTGTCAACACCGAATTTCTTGGAGTATCTGGAGGCGAATTGTCTGACGGTGAAAGCCCAACCGTGCAAACCGGAACCGAAAGCAACGGTACCTCTCTCTGGGTAAACTTGGACGTCACCCAAAGCCTTGTCAACGTAGGTAGCAATAATAACGTTAACGGACTCAACAGTTCTGGAGAAAGATTGGTACAAGTCCTCCTTGGTGATTTGCAATTCCAACATAGCTCTGTCAACCTTGTTGATGATAACAACTGGCTTAATTCTCTCACCTAGAGATTGTCTCAAGACAGTCTCGGTTTGGACACAGACACCCTCAACACAGTCAACGACAACCAAAGCACCATCGGTAACTCTCAAAGCGGCGGTAACCTCAGAAGAGAAATCAACGTGACCTGGGGAATCAATCAAGTTAATCAAGAACTTAGTACCCTCGGTCTTTTGCTTGATCTCCTTAACATCCTCATCCTCCATCTCGGCGTACAAAGAGATAGCGGTAGACTTAATAGTAATACCTCTCTCTTGCTCATCCTTTCTGGTATCAGTGAATCTGGCCTCACCAGCCTTGGCAGCTGAAATGATACCGGCTCTTTGAACCAAGGAATCGGTCAAGGTGGACTTACCGTGATCGACGTGCGCAATAACAGACATGTTACGGACGTTGGTCACCTTGTCCATCAACTCTCTGATTTGTTCAACAGTGAAGTTAACTATAGTAATGGGAAAATTTCGTGTTAGTATATTGTTGAGCAATCCAGTCTCTCCTGGTCTTCCTTCGCCCTCTCACTACCATCACTTGCTACGCCTTTCCCGACTCAATTGTATCTCTCACTTCTTCACTTCCAACGCAACCATCCGCCCATCTACGACACCCAATGCCGTTGTACATTGGCCTTCTAAATCTCGGCTCTTCCTTTAATAACCACGAGGAAAAATTTTCCCTCTCCTGTGCCAGTGTGCAGACATAGGCAGCAACTCCACCTTGATAACAATTCATATCTTCTGTTGTGCGGGCGTCTTCTAGATAGCAATGATGTAGTGTTTCGTCTGGAAACTCAGGTATCCCAAATGATTGTAGTACATACCCATTTTGAAATATTTATACTAGGTTAAATGCTATTGGTTTTAGCTGTTTTCTTGAACAGAAGAAAGAACAGAGGTTGGTAAGGAAGGTTAAGGGAGTTTTGAAATTTTTCTTTAATACAAAATTTTTTCCTCCTCCAAAAAGGCAGAGGAGGCCCACCCGGCTCGCGGGCGCAGACCCGCGAGCTGTGCCCGGTGGCACCACGTCTCCTGGTAGATTGCCCCGTGGCAGAGCTGGGCCCCGTGCGGGCCACGGCAGATGGCCACAGGGGGAGGGGCGTGCGAGCAGGGTGAAAATTTTTTTTCCCAGCTATTGAACCGGATTTTGGCTAAGGGCGGGTAACTTCCGGAATGGTCAGGGTGCCGGGTTTGCCAAATGACAGAAGCGGCAGCAGGGAAACACAAGTGCTGGGAGTGGAGATGGTGGGTTAGCATTACCAACAAAGTATACATGGAGTCAATGCGTAAATACGTATACACACACGAGAAAAGAGTCAAGAATTCTGGGCGCAGGCAGACCTGTCGGTTACCGCAGTTCCCTTTTGTGCGGGAGCGCTTCACATACTCAAGCCATCAACCAAACCAAAACCGCCTGAATTACAAACGAGTACGCAAACAAGTACTGCGTTCTGATTCTCTTAGCGCCAACAGAGAGATTGTTGGCCTCCAGCCCACTTGGCAAGACAACGTACCTCAAAGATCTCATTAAAAAGAAGCCCAATGAGAACAAAATCGCAAAGAAAAACGTATAGATGATGAAATAAGAATTGAACAGGTTCTTCACCACCATCAATAACAAAATGGTGACGAATTTGTAGCCACTGTAACTAACTAGATCCCACAGTTTGCTGTTTTTGGACGAGATACTCAACACGTAGAAAGACACCTTTAAAATTGAGATGTCCACGAAGTAAAAGGCCAATGTCCTGGTTGTTGCATAGCCTAACAATTGTGGGTGGAAATCACCTTGAAAACCAGAAAACAAGGCCCACAAAAGTATATACGACATGAAAGCCATTAGTGGTATATACAAATCAGGAGCATTCACGTCTTCAATCGGCGTAGCAAAGATTTCCGTAGGCTGAGCGTTCGGGTTATTCACATCAGTCGACGTTCTAAACTGTCTGGTCCAAGTCTTGTTCTTGTATGGGAATAGTATCAACAAGAGCTTCTTCAATACGTAAGAATTCGACACTTTAAAGTAGTATTTGATATCTGAATTGTTCACAAATTGCCCAAAGTTTTGCTGCATGTAGTGCTGCGAGGCATTGAATGCAGATTGCGAGAAATGCAAACCCATTTGCGCAGCAGGGTCATTGAAAAATGTGTTGAAGTTCATATTTGGGTTGTTACCCTGCTGCTGATGCTGCTGAAACTGCTGAGGTGGTTGTGATTGCTGTGGTTGCTGATACTGGTCGGCATTTTTATGCACGCCTGTCTGCGACTGGTACACACCTGCTGAGCTGGAAAAGGATGGCACCCCTTGCTGCTGTTCTGGCTGGGCGTACGGGTTATACATGTCCGCTTCGTTAAATGTCTATAATATTGAGCTTGCAAGAGGGGGAGCCTGAATTAAGCGTGTCTATGTCTCACAAAAGTTCTATTCGGCCACCAACAAATTGCCAAATTCTCCACCTACCAGCTTCTCTAGTTTCCACTGTTGTGCTAAAGGCTGTCTCTTGATATCCGCTTCTCTTGCTAGCCCCATTCGTAGCCCCCTCTTGCCACTGTGATACTGGATCAGAGCGTGTTTCCTCTTGTCTATTCCAGCCTCTTTTTCTCGTCTCATGGCCCCTTTTCATCACCTCCGGATCGACGCGCCTATCGACGCGCCCATCGACGCGACCCAAAACCCCAAAAGAGGCAATACGCCAAAAGAGCTTCAACGGGACGCGTCAAAACGGGCCCAGCAGCAAAAGGCCCATCTTTAAAGAAGCAATGCAAGGACAGGGGATGTGGGCAGAAGTGGCCAAGGTATCAAGGTGCAGCAGTTGTAAACCGGGCATACATATAGACAGCAGGGGCTGCAGCGGTTTGAAATGGCGTCTAGAGGCGGGTTCAAAGGCTCGACTTCAGCAAGATACGTGAAGAACAAGAGAGATCAACCAGAGCAGAACTATAATGTTTTCAGCAGAAACGGAAGACAGGGCGGGGGCACGAACTTTACGCAGAGCAGTACAAGGTCGAAACTGGAGCTGGTGAGGGAGATAGATGAAATAGACTCTATTTTTGGATTTGACAGATACGAGTCCAGCCAGAGGAGAACTGGCTGGCTGGTGAACATGCACCCGACCACGATCCCATCACCCAACGTCCTATCGGGTGTCTCTGGTGTGGACTACTACTTTCTGGACGAAGAAGGCGGGTCTTTCAAAGTGACTGTGCAGCACGATCCATACTTCCTATTGATCTGCAGGGCAGGGGCAGAGATCGAAGTTGAAGAATGGCTCAGGAAGTCTTTAGAAGGCGTGCTCAAAAAGATGAGCAGAGTCGACAAGGAAGATTTAAACTTACCCAATCATCTTATAGGGCTTAAAAGAACACTTTTGAAAGTCTCTTTTCATAATATCACAGATCTCTTGGAGGCAAGAAGAATTTTGAATCCCATAATATCCAAAAATAAATCATCAAAAGATTCTAGAGACATTTACTCATCAGTAGACCTCAACTACAACATCTACCTGAGCAAAGAAGATAATGAAAACGAAATCGATTTTGAGGATGACCATGCACCAAAATATTCAGATGCCTCGGAATTAATAGAAGATATAAGAGAGTATGATGTGCCCTATCACGTTCGTGTTTCTATCGACAAAAATATCAGAGTAGGTAAATGGTACACGGTTGAAGTCAATGAGGACGGTGCTCATTTATCTGAAGAAAAATCTAAAATGGCATTTGCAGACCCTGTTGTTCTTGCATTCGATATAGAAACTACAAAGGCACCATTGAAATTCCCAGACAGTGCAATAGATCAGATTATGATGATCTCATACATGATCGATGGTGAGGGTTACTTGATCACCAATAGAGAGGTCATTAGCGAAGATATAGATGATTTTGAATATACACCTAAGCCAGAATACCCAGGTCAGTTTACAATATTCAATGAAGCAAATGAAAAGGAGCTGTTGGAGAGATTTTTTGAACATGTTAGAGACGTTAAACCAACTGTCATAGCTACTTTTAACGGTGACTTTTTTGATTGGCCATTTGTGGAGGCTAGAGCAGCTTACCATGATTTGGATATGTTTAAGGAGATCGGGTTTGCTAAAGATAGTGAAGGTGAATATAAATCAAACTATTGTGTTCACATGGACTGTTTCAGATGGGTCAAGAGAGATTCCTATTTGCCTCAGGGTTCTCAGGGTTTGAAAGCTGTCACTACTGCTAAATTAGGTTACAACCCTACAGAGCTTGATCCAGAGTTGATGACTCCATACGCTTACGAGAAGCCACAGTTGCTATCCGAATATTCCGTTTCTGATGCAGTTGCCACATACTACCTTTACTACAAATATGTTCATCCTTTTATCTTCTCATTATGTACCATCATCCCACTTAACCCAGACGAAGTTCTTCGGAAAGGTACTGGAACGTTATGTGAAATGCTTTTGATGGTGCAAGCTTACCAAAACAACATTTTATTGCCAAATAAGCATATGGATCCTCTGGAGAGATTTTACAATGGTCACTTGTTAGAGTCTGAGACTTATGTTGGAGGTCATGTGGAGTCATTAGAAGCTGGTGTTTTTAGAGCTGACTTAGAAAACGATTTCAGTATAGATCCGTCGGCCATTGATGAAATTTTGAATGACTTGGATGCTGCTTTGAAGTTTTCAATTACTGTGGAAGCCAATAAGTCGTTGGAAGATGTGACTAATTATGACGAAGTCTATAACGAAATTAAGAAGGAGTTGCTTGAATTAAAAGCAAATCCCAAGAGACACGAAACGCCTCTAATCTATCATGTTGATGTTGCCTCTATGTATCCTAATATCATGGTTACAAACAGATTACAACCAGATTCTATGAAAACAGAAAAAGACTGTGCTTCATGTGATTTTAACAGACCAGGAAAGAATTGCGATAGGAGATTGACTTGGGCTTGGAGAGGTGAATATTATCCAGCCGAAATGAATGAATATAATATGATAAAAAACGCATGTCAGAATGAAACATTTCCTCCCAAAAGACCTGGTCTACCAAGAAGACAATTTGACCAATTGAGTTATGCAGAGCAGACTCCTCACATTAAGAAAAGAATTGCTGATTATTCTAGAAAGGTCTACCACAGAATCAAGCAGACTGAAACTGTTGAAAGAGAAGCAATTATTTGTCAGAGGGAGAATCCTTTTTATGCCGATACTGTCAGAGACTTTAGAGATAGACGTTACGAGTTCAAAGGTTTGGCTAAGGTTTGGAAAGGAAAGGCTGCAAAAATTGCACCGTCGGACAAGCAGGAAGTGGATGAAGCCAAGAAAATGGTTGTTTTATACGATTCTTTGCAATTGGCACACAAAGTTATTTTAAACTCCTTTTACGGTTATGTGATGAGAAAGGGTTCAAGATGGTACTCTATGGAAATGGCTGGAATTACTTGTTTGACTGGAGCAACGATTATCCAGATGGCAAGAGGCTTAGTCGAAAGACTAGGAAGACCTCTAGAGCTAGATACCGATGGTATTTGGTGTATCTTGCCAAAAAGCTTTCCAGAAAATTTTAACTTTGAGTTAAAGAATGGTAAGAAGATATTCACTTCTTATCCTTGTTCCATGTTGAACTATTTGGTGCATGAGAAATTTACCAACCACCAGTACCAGATTTTGAAAGATCCTGTCAAATTCAGATACGAGACGCATTCTGATAATTCCATTTTTTTTGAGGTTGATGGCCCTTACAAGGCTATGATTTTGCCTACTTCCAAGGAAGAAGGAAAGGGACTGAAGAAAAGATATGCTGTTTTTAACTTTGATGGCTCGTTGGCGGAGCTAAAAGGTTTTGAGTTGAAAAGAAGAGGTGAGTTGCAACTTATCAAGAATTTTCAATCAGATATTTTCAAACTTTTCTTGGATGGAGACTCTTTAGAAGGTTGCTACCAGGCTGTTGCTAACGTTGCAAATAGATGGCTAGATGTTTTGGAAACCAGAGGTAAGATGTTGGAAGACGAAGATCTGATTGAATTGATTTGTGAAA
Source organism: Ambrosiozyma maleeae (nom. inval.) (assembly GCA_003706635.2). NCBI lineage: Eukaryota > Fungi > Ascomycota > Pichiomycetes > Pichiales > Pichiaceae > Ambrosiozyma > Ambrosiozyma maleeae (nom. inval.). The sequence continues at coordinate 414,026 of PPLV02000004.1, forward strand.
ACAGAAGTATGTCCAAGAGTTTGGAAGAATATGGTACCCAGAAATCAACGTCCATTACCACTGCTAGAAGATTAGGTGAGTTCTTGGGTGAAGAGATGGTTAAGGATAAAGGTTTAGCATGTAAGTATGTTATTGCTGACCGTCCTTTAAATGCTCCCGTTACTGAGCGTGCTATTCCAACTGCTATTTTCTCATCTGAACTCTCTGTTAAAAAAAAGTACTTGAGAAGATGGTTGAAGGATCCATCTTTGGAAGATTTTGATCCAAGAACAATTATTGATTGGGATTACTATAGAGAAAGATTAGCCTCTGTCATTCAGAAGATCATCACCATTCCTGCAGCTCTACAAGGAGTCTCCAATCCTGTTCCAAGAGTTGCTCACCCTGATTGGCTGCAGAAAAGAATTAACGTGAGGGATGATAAATTGAAACAGACTTCATTAACCAAGTTTTTTACCAAGGCTCCAAAAGGTGCCAAACCTGTGTTTTCTGACGTCACAAATAAGATCCAGGACATCGAAGATTTTGGCAGCATATCGACAAATGGCAATGGTCCAAAAATTGGAAAAGTAAGATCAAAAAAGAGAGCTCACACGAGCAAAGAATCAGAAGAAGAAGAAAATCAACGTATATTGAATCAACCTATGCCTGATCCTCTTGTGGACTATGTTGGCTTCTTGAAATATCAAAAGCTAAAGTGGAAGATTCAGGCTCAAAAGAGAGAGAGAAGACAAAAACTGTTTGGCTCGAGTTTACATAATACTGATAACTCAGCAGTCGGTAATATTATTAGAAAGCAAGCTGAACATTTTGTTAATACACAATGGCAAGTGATTCAATATGCACCAGATACTTCACGTCCAGGATATCTAAAGGCCTTTGTCTTAATAAATAATAGGGTTCAAACCATATCCATCCAAGCATCAAAGAAGATTTTTATTAATTTCAAATCTGATAAATACCCACAGAATATCATCCCAGGTTGTGAGGTGGTCAAAGCATCTGAGAGTTTACCAAATGGCCAATCAAATGCTCATTTGTTTAAAATGGTGATGCCCGAGTCTGTTTATTTGGAGCAATGCGATAAAGTGGATAGCATTTTGAAAGATACATCGGTATGTGGAATTTACGAGTCGAATATCGAATCCACCGAAAGAGCTATTATGGAGCTTGGATCTTGTGTCAAGTTTAACGAGAATAAACTTGGTTCACTTACCAAGTCTTTAGAGAAGGGTTTTGATCAAAAAAATTTATCTCCATTGGCTACCGATTCTTATCTGTCTCGTTTTTCAATGCCTATTGTATACTTGTTACAGATCATTTCCAATTCTTACGAGATTTTCACTTTGTTTGATACCGCAACATCTACTGCCATTCTTTACATTTTTAAACCATCCGCCAACGCACAACAGCTTCCAACCAACATAGATTCATATTACAATGATATGTACGAAGCAAAAAAGGATGCTATCTCGAAGTTTTATAATGTTATCGACTACAAGGAAAGCGTGAATTTTGAAACCCATTACTTTACAGATGTCTCCAAAATATACAAGAAGTTGAATTCGAAGATATCTTCTATTTCTGAGCAAAGTGCTTCAAAACCATTGTTAGTTGTTCAATCTCCTGATTCTGAGAGATTGATTAAACTTTTGAAGTCGGCTGAAACATTGCCAAACCTCAAGATGAAGGTTAGTGAAATCCAACTTACAGCTTTATCGTGGCATTCATTGGTGATCAAGAGAATAATAAATCATTATCTTGCACTGGCTGGGTGGATATCAAGCATGATTTCTTTATCCAAATATGGTAATATCCCATTATGTAATTTGAAGGTGGATAACATGAGCTATTTCATTGATATTGAGTATGCAAGGAAACTAATAGAATCAAATATTGTTTTGTGGTGGTCGCCCACTGCAAATCCTGATTATGGTGGAGCTGAAAAGGATAAAATGCTTTTGAGCACGGAAGAGACCTTTGAATTTCCTGTGTTCAGTAGGCCCGAAATTTATGAAAGTGTTTGTGTTGAGTTGGAAATTAAAAATTTGACAATTAACACTATATTAACTTCTACTATAATCAATGAAGCTGAAGGTGTTTATGATTCTTCCAATTTAGACGATGTCGAATTAGGGGGTACCTTTGCTGAAGATTCATTTTCTGGACCAGCCTTATCTGCACTTAGAAACCTGGTCAAGGGATGGTGGGATGATGCTATTAAGAACGATACTAATGCAGATTCAATGATTCATGGGTTTATATCATGGTATCGTAATCCATCCTCTTTCTTATACGACTCATCTTTGCATTACCATGTTCATAATTTGACAAAAAAATCGTTGGCTCAAATTTTGGGTGAGTTCAAGAGAATGGGGTCTTCTATTGTGTTTGCTGATAGAAATCGTGTTATATTGAGAACATCTAAAACTCAAGTTGAGAATTCTTATGCTTATGGTCAATATATTATTAATTCTGCAAGATCAAAGGTTTTATTTAACTTTTTAGATTTGGAAGTTGTCAGATACTGGGACCTTTTAATTTGGATGGATCAGTATAACTACTGCGGTAGTTATTGTGTTCAAATTGAGGAGAAGGAAAATAATCAACAACAAGATTTAGAATTTGTTTGTAAGTGGCAGATAAAGGACTTTTTGCCTCCCTCTTTTCAAGAAGAATTTGAAGAATGGTGTGTTCTTATTATGGATTCGCTTTTAAAGCAGAGAGATAATGAGTTCAAGAGCGGCAGCTCATCACAAACACAAACCAGTCCAAGAAGAACCCAAATTACTCAGATCTTAAAAAACAACAAATGGATGAACAAAAATCTGCCAGAGAACTCTGACGAAGAAGATTTCAGCAAAGGTCTATGTGAATATTTCAGAATCCCGCTTATGAAAAGAATCAAGAACTTACTAGGTAAACAGAATTCCAATATATTGAATGAGAGTACTGCAAATTTATTTGAGTTTCCAGTTTTGCCGGGCTCTCATTTGCATTTGACAAACCCAACCTTAGAATTGACAAAGTATATTTGCCATGTTTTAAGCTTGTCAAAAAGAAGGGGCATCGAGGTGAGAATGCTGCGTAGGGAGCTGCTGCATCTATTTGAAATCAAAGAGTTTAGCGATGAGGGTTTGTTTAAGAATCCATCAACCTCCCTGGTTTTACCACAGTGGGTCTGTGATTACTGTAATCATATCCGGGATGTTGACATTTGTAAGGATGAAGAATCACATATATGGAACTGTGAATCGTGTGACAGGCCATTTAGCAAGTTGATAATTGAAGAAAGGTTATTATTTGAATACACAAGAATGATCACAAAATATTTGACACAGGACTTCAAATGTGCCAAATGTTCGAAAGTTAGAGACAGTGAAATTTCTCCACACTGCTCATGTTCTGGTAAATGGGTTGAAACGATTACGAAGAAAGAGGTTACGAAGCAGTCTAGAGTGTATCAGAATGTTGCTGATTCTTATCAATTTAATATATTGAGGGATGTCACCGATGAGCTAAAAGCATAAGGAATCTGCTATTTCTTAATGATATTTATATGTTATAATTTTGTTAGTATTTTATCGCTTTTATTAACGATGTTATTATGCTATCATAGATGAGTTTTGAGTGTACCAGTAGTCTGTTGTCACCCTTGGTTTACATCCGATAAGTTCATTCTAGCTGGAGAAAACAGAAACCTTACATGCGATTGAAATAGGAATATAAAAAAATTAAAATAGAACATAGAAAGCAAAGCAAAATCATATATAGAGATACTTAGGTATTGAATACACTGAGATGAATAAAAGACAGGGGCAGAGAAAAAGAGCTAGCAACGCAAAGCTAGCTTTCTAATATCTTTCTTTCAATCTAGATGCAACAGTTCTCAAGTTACCGTAAACCTTACCTGGAGGAGAACCCAAAATCAAGCTCATAACAGCTTCTCTTGCCATTCTGATATGCGAGAATCCACCCAAAATGTGGATCTTAGAGTCTGCCAACACAATTCTTGTTCTCGTAGCGTTTTCAATTGCAAACTTGGTTTTACCGTCCTTACCGGCAATTCTACCGATGGCTCTGGACAAATGGTCACCTTGTAATGTTTTGACATCTTTGATTTCAAATGACTCAATATACAAGTCGTCCAATCTTAGTAGCGCAATGGCATCGTCGATATCAAAACCCAAGGAGAAAGCCTTGATGAAGTCAGCACCCTTCTGCAAGGCTCCCTCATCGGTGGTCTTATTACATGTCTTCAACTCCACGTTCTTGGTACGAAGGTTCATTCTCACCTGCAACTTCAAGTGGTCCACTAATGGCGGGTAAATCTTTGGCCATGCCTGTTTTAGCGGCGACAGTCTGTGCGGTGGTATTGTCACTTTACGTGATTCGAGTTTCACTTTCATACCCGATGTGGCCTGTGATTGGAACTTTGGCTTACCGGACTCGTCTAGCACTAGACCCGCCTGTGGCTTCTTGGTCTTGGCGGCCTCCGCCTCCTGGCTCTTCTCGCTATTCTCTTCCGTGTCCATGTGTGCATCGGCGTCCATGTCGATCAGCACTTCCTCCTCCCTTTCGGCGGCTGGCTGCTCGCTCACTATTCTCTCTTCTGCTGCCTTCTTGATAGCGGTAGGTGCGGCCATCGTGTTTCAATTCCTCTTCCACTAAATCTCAATCTACTTAGTCTCAAAGTGCCTGCTTATACCTCCCAACCTCTGCTCTTTCAAGCCCAACTCATCCTACTTGTACTCTATTGCTTTAGTATCTGAAAATTTTTTAAGGTATTTTTTTAAAAAAATAAAAGCTCCAACTTCCCGGCTGTGCAGGCATATACACCTGTGCACCGCAAAACACGCTGCACAGCCTGGGGGCAGCACAGCACCGGCCCGCGCCACGGCTGTGCAGCGCGGCACACCCGTGCACAGCCAGGAAATGCAGGCTCGGGAGGCTTCCCCACTTTGGCACGGAGGCAGGAAGCGTATAGAGGTTGATGGTAGAGAGAAGGAGGTGATTGTGAGAGAGACGGAGTGCCACGGAGTGCTGGAATTGGACACTGAGTACAGGACAAGCTGGAAAGAAGATGATTAGGTATTGGTTTGTGCAGCGTGGCGGGATTGCGGGGCGGAGACGTGCGTCCGAAGCTGTGATGGCACCCTTGACAGCGTGCGCATCGAACACGTATAGGGCCCGGGCGCTGAATTGTTGTGGGATGCTAGCCAGGAGATTCAAATCAGATACTATAAATACCACGAGCGACCTGATGCAGGAACGAATCAGGAGCTTGCATGAGGCGATAGAGGCGGAGAGGAGAGTGCAGGAGGTAGCTGGAAGCATGTCCAGAAACAAGACTCTAGAGTATATCAAAGCTATAAAGGATATCCAGGACAACCTGAAGCCGTCAGATGCACGAGATTCCGAGTTGATTCAAAAATCGAACGAAATGTTGAAAGTTTTGATTTCACAGAGTGGATTCAAACTGAATAATGATACTCTGCTGGATATATTCAAGTACTCAAACCAATACGATAAACGACTCAATTTCAGTTTTGTTAAATTCATAATTGACTCATTCCATGCCAAAAACCCCAAGGATACATTGCCTTATGAGACTTTGAACATACCTTTCAAGAAACTACTTTGGGATGGTGAGTTTCAGAAGTGCCTGGATCTAATAGAAATGACCTTCTCAACAGATCGTTACCAATCCGTCGAGAGGCTCAAGATTTGGAAGATGCTCGGTTATAGTTGTGGTTCAACTACCGGATTGATAGCCGCCACCCATGTGGTTTTGTCGTTTGCTCATCCTGAGATCATGCACTACGGTAGCTACGGAATATATGGCCTTTATGCTATGGTGGTGTCTTACCTTGTTAACTGTGGATTCTTGGCTAGTCTTGCATTTTCCTCAAAGGGCCTAGAGAATGGAAATTTAATGTTTTCAAAGAACACTTTACCTCATCATTGGTACATGAAATTAAATGAGTTAAAGATGTGTTCTAAGGTTGTCATGTATGATGCAGAAGTTAACGGACGGGAAGGGTTTGCAACAAGAGAGATTGTCAGTAGAGTCAGGAACCTAGGCTTTGATGTCAATGAGCCAGAACAGGAAGTGATGCTAAGACAGTATTGGTACAGCTCCGGTGAAGGTTTTGTGTGGGTCGAACCTGATATTGATCCGGCAGAATTACTATATGCAGAGCATTTGAACGAGATTGGCGTGAAGACAATCTGGGATCAGGATTACGCTGGCTTAGAAGGCAAGAAAAGTACAGATGAGCACCAGATGAACGAAGATACAGATGACGAGTCGCTCATTCTACCATGATTCCAATATCTTGACACAGAACTGAATAAGCATAATAATTTAAGTGTATCGAGCATGTATGCACCCATTCTGGAAATAATAAAGTAGATATAAGAGTAGAAATGACAGTTTCACAAAAAAACAAAAAACAGTAAAGGCAAATGATAATGTTAATAAATTTACAACCCAAGCAACAACAGAAAAAATATAAAAAGGTAGTACCTGACAACACATGAAATAAACAAAATAATGATGGTAGCCATGACTAAAAGTGATCACCAACAAGAATGAAGGCATGCCCACGAACAAAAACGGAGCAAATCATTGTAAAAAATGCTAATCCATAATAAGCAATTCAAAGTCCAACATTTTGAGTGAAACCAAAATCACCGTTTTCATTGTGCTGCTTTTTCAACTTGGACTTGTTGTTGTTCTTGGCATTTATCCAATATTGTAACACGTAGTTGAAGAAGAAATCGTCTTCTTTGTCAAATGATTTCAAGACAGACTCTATTGTCGACTTCAACTCGACATCATTCTTGGCCAAGTTATTTAGTAGTTTCAAATACTTGTCCACAGGAGCGTTTCTGGAGAAATTAATGCCCTGTGCATTGAACATGGACAAGCCCAAGCTCTCGTTGTATTTGATACCGCTGCTTCCACCAAGGCTGTCCGTCTTGAATATGGAAGGCGACGCTCCCGACGCCTGTAGCAAACTTGGCGTCGGTGGGAGCATTAGCATGCTTGTGTACTGCTCCGAAACCAACTGGTTCAAGTCGTTAAAATTCTTGAGGTTGTGGTAGTCGGTCTTTAGCTTGCTTGAGTTCGAGAGAAACTCCAAGTTGTTCGAGTTCACATTGAAGAAGCCCTTTCTCTGCGTGAGCAAGTACAACTCGTCCAACTGCTTGAAGATCCCCGACTCCTTATCGAACTTCTCCAATCTCGATAGGAGGTTCACTAGCTTGGGATCGTTTGGTGATGTTATCAGAGAGGCAAATCTCTTTTGCAGCCCCACTCCAGTGTGTGCCACCCTTTTTGCTCCACGCAATCCCAACATATTTCTAAATATCCACCTGTCTCTGTGCTTCTATTCACGTATCTCCAACAAGTGCTGCTGCAACCTCCCCAGTCTCCTCTTGCCCCCTGTCTTGTGTCCATCAGATGGCCTCCCGTGTTGTATCAGTCACACTTATCTATCCCGCAGCCAGCAGACCGCCCGCCTAGTGACGCCCTCGTGGTCCCCGCGCTCGGTCGGGACAGCGTAATGTGTGACGTAAGGACTGCGCGCCCGTTTCCGGCGTCTGGCAGCAAAATGCGTGGCCGTTTCCGGCTGTTGGCAGAGAGTTGCCGTCATCCACTTTTGGCAGAGCCGTGTGTTGTTTTGTTTTGTTTTTGTTTGCACTGCGAGAATTGCCACAATAGAGCAGCTGGGGCAGGCCATGGTGTTTAAGAGCACACGGCCGGCTCCCCTGGCGGGGAAGACGACGTACACACCGGCGCATCTGCAGACATCTGTACAACAGGGCCCACACACGCAGACCCGTCCACACATCTGTACAATAGCTTTCTGTCCGGACCAGCACGCTAGCTGCTAAACACGCCATGCTTTCACTCAGACATCTCACCACCCCATTCGCCAAGGTTTCTCTACGCGCACAGTTCTCAACAGCGGCCCCAGCACTGTTGACAGCCACCAAGAAGAAAGCCGGTGCTCCAAAGAAGAAGCCAGCCAAGTCGCAGAAACAGCTGGAGAAGCCTACAAGACCGGCGAGCGCTTACATTCTGTACGTGAAGGAGCAGTTCGCTAGCTTCCCAAAGGCTCCAGAGGGCACCAAGTCAGACGCCATCTCGCAGATCAAGTCAATTGCCGAGTCATGGAAATTGCTGCCTCAGGAGGCCAAGCACAAGTTCCAGCAGGAGTCCAGCGCCGCCTTTGAAAAGTACCACAAGGAAGTGGAAGCCTGGAAGCTCAAGTACCCTCCAAAGTTGAGCAGCTACAACAAATTCATCAAGGACCATTTTTCCCATGCTGTCCCTGCCGATAAAGAGACCGCCAACGCCGAGATGAAGAGAGCTGCCAGCAAGTGGTCCCAATTGACTAAGGAAGAGAAAGACGCCTGGGCCACTAAATAAGCAGTGCCTTCACCTGCCAAAGTGCACTAGGACACGTTCCTGACTGCCCAGTCACGTTGTACGCCTCAAAAGGCTATTATTCTTTAGCTCACCAGTGTAAAACTCCTAAACGTGGCTTGATGCTGTTAAAAAAGAGACCTTGTTTCTCTTGGCTACCACCATTCTCTGTTTTTGTAACGTCTTTGGGGGGGTTTCCCGTCTATGTTCTATATTTTTAACAGCAGTCTTTATGATTCGTATATGCCTCTAGTAACCACCTCGAGCCTGGCTCCGCCGTGCTTTGCCCTGACATCCGCTCTTTCTGTATATTTTGCTCCCGGACCAAAGTCCGGGGCATCCGCTGCACCTCGTCCTGCTAACACTGCACCCACTACACCCAGCTACCACACAAAACCCATCTGTCCCAACCTAGTCATACACACGCCTTCCCGTGACTACCTGTCCCCCTTTCCCTGGGTAACATCACCTTCAAACACGTCTGACGGTAAGCGTCTCAGTGTCCCGATGTGCCTGACTCTGTTCCGCGGACGCACTTCAAATCTCCGGTGCAGTAAGAGCCACTATTATACTAAACGGGCCACAGAAACATCACCTTTTTGCAAACTATAAATCAGGATACTCTGCCGGTAGTGAGTCTGGTGGAGTAGGAACCGTTAGAATGTGTCTTTAGAGCAGTCGGGTTGGGTTGTTTGCTAGTGAGTGCGAATATTAGGCGAGAGATCTGGATTAATATAGTGTACAATGGTTGGTGAGCTGATTCTGGTGAGACATGGCGAATCTCTATGGAACAAGGAAAACATGTTCTGTGGATGGGTGGACGTGCCGTTGTCAGCTAAGGGCAAGGAGCAGGCGAAGAAATCAGCGAGCCTGATCAGGACTTTCAATCTGCACCCTGACGTGTGCTTCACATCCAGACTGACTAGAGCTAACCAGACAACCAACATTATCCTCGAGGAACTCGAGCTCACGTATCTAGATGTCCATAAGAACTGGCGGCTGAATGAAAGACACTATGGCGAATTGCAAGGGCATAACAAGACAGAAGTGCTGAGGAAATTTGGAGAAGAAAAGTACATGTACTGGAGAAGAGCGTATGAAGGCTGTCCACCGCTATCGGACCCTTCCGATGAGTACTGCAGTATAAACGACAAGAGATACAGCGACACTCCGCACGAACAGCTACCGAGAGGCGAGTCCTTGGAAATGGTGCTGGATAGACTCATTCCTTACTACACGAAAGAAATCGAAAGAGAGTTACAAAAGAATAGAACGGTGCTGATTGTGACCCACGGCTCCATTGTAAGAGCATTGTTGAAGCATATCTTCTCCATAACTAACGAGGAGATTTCTAAGATCAACATTCCAAATGGCATCCCATTATCAATTGCTCTGACAGACGACATGAAGCCATTACATGATACTTGGAACTACTTGGACCCTGAAAGGGCCGCTATCGAGGCAGAGAAGGTGGCCAGACAAGGGTTTGCAACATCTGGCAGTGTCACACCTCAATAAAATAGTCAGATGCCCACACTCTTTATAGAGTGTTTATTTATTTACCATTATTCAATTCCGCCATTGCTATGCAATTTTATTCCTAATTACTTTGTTTTTATGTACATCAACTATAACCAGATAGAATGTGAGCTGGCATTCCAGCAAGAAAAAGTATAAACATTGGCTCAACAGGCTGCCTCAGGTATCCAACGCTCATTGGTCCAGCCTTTGACAGTAAATTGAATACCCGTTATGGAGATTCCATACGGTGCATATTGTCTCGATTTCTGCAACTCGTGGAAGTCTTCAAGCTTAGCCCATGATTTCGAAAACCGATGTTTCAAGGAGTCTTGTAACCTGACGTACCTCCTTATCCATTGGCTGTTACTGTGTCTAGCAGGCAAGAACACATTTTCCCAGAGCTTTTGCTTTGAAAGTAACCCCATTTTCAGTTCCTTGAGATAGTCGATGTAATCCTCGTATTCTGGCTCATCATCAGAATCATCGAGCTCTACGTAGTCGTGAATACTGACAAAGTCCTTTAAGAATGCCTCCACCTCGCTGTAGCCCGAGAGCAGATACCGTTGATAATACGACTCCAGGTCTTTTTTGGTTATTTTGTTGAGTATATCTTGCTGCCTTCTAGTGATGGCGTATAGTTTCAAAAACAGTGGATTTATCCTTGATTGCTCATCGCTTTTTGAAAACGGTAAGTCAGATACTTGAACCTCCATGTAAGGAGTTGTGGTGTTGGCCAACGCTTTGTACTCTGTTCTCAGAGTTTGCATGCATATGTCCTCACTTAAATGTCTTTTGATATGATTGTCAAAACGGCCGCCAATAGGCTCTATCTGAAACGGTTGACCATGGCGGGCTCTCTTTTTAAACACTTGTACCATATTTCCTAAGAAACTACTCCTTCTTCTTATCTTTTTTCTACCTTTGGTAGCTAACACGGTGGCACCGACAACATGCTTATTAGTTGCCGAATACCTTTCTTTGTGCTCCGGACTTTCTTTAACTTGCTGTAAGGGATGATAGTCAGTTGAGATGCTGGAGCAAGGTGGTTGGATGCCAGTGCCCTTGGGTAGATCATTAGCTGAGCACCGATCCTTGGGGATTGCGGTAGCATTTGAGATGCACGACACAATTGACATGATCTCAGCTTTGCCATGATCAATAGCACCCAGTGCATGTAAATCATACGCCGAGCTGTTTGAAGATTGCTGCAACGTAATTGTGCAAGATGAACACCGGCAAGCAACGCCTCTTTTCATGCTATTTGCTCTTAATCGTAATGACCCTTTTGATGTGTTTTTAAAGGCAGTTGCATTTTTGCTTTGATACACTGACTTCAAAGAAGGCGTTAGTGAAGCCTTAAAAGTTTCAAAGGAAGCCAGACCGTTCCTCTGAGGGGGAAGCAGCTTATTATCAACATTCTGACAATTGGCAGGATAGCCAGCTAACATGCTGTTGGCTGCCCGGCGACTCTTACTGAACCATTAGCGAGATATGGAGTACCGCATGAGCAGGCGGGACTTTGTCCATTATATTTATATCCCACTACAAAACACCAACTTTAGGGCCTGGAACTTCGGATAATGACCACACAGCACCTACTCCATGTGAATACGGATTGTGCACCAACCGCTGCCGCAACCCAGCTTAGTCCAGGACTAGTAACTAGTACTCCACAAAAGAAACAAAGCCTAAAGCATATCTAATGATGTGTCACGAGAAGGGGGACACACGCATACCAGCGTCCCTAAAAGGCAAGAAGATTATACAGGATAAGAATGTGCTACATCACCATACACCATCGTACACCATCATCAACTGGTTTCCACTCTACCGCAATCGTCAAACCGATTTCCACGCTTACAACCACCACCAAGCAATACCCAACGAACAATCTTAGCGGCTAACAAGCGTTAACCGCAATCCACCAAACGAGATTCCCCGGCCGGACCTCTCGAGGATGCATGTACACAGCTCCAAAACCAATGTTATCAGTTCAACTCTGCCTACATCTCAAAGGAGAATGATATGACCACCAGCCCAGCTCATCCCCCATCGGAGCCAATTATAGCAGGGAGTTTCCGTTTTGGGGAAAAATGCATCCGATAGCGGTCAGGAGGTCCATGAAGCGGGAATGTGGGTGCTACTTGGAGTCTATATGGATTGCTAGGGGTTCATATATACAGCTATCTTTATTTGACGGTAAAGTACAAGCAATACTCTAATATACAACAAAAGAAGAAATCAAAGATAAGCCGAGCGGGAAGCTGTGGAGAAGAAATGCAGGCCAGGGCGGCCAGTCATTGGTAAACCAACCGCTTCCTAGCCAACTCAACCTTTTCGTTGAGGGAAGCTATCTCATCCTGTAAGCGTTCCTTTCTTGTGATCATAATTTGATCTTCGTCCAAGGACAATTCCCGGTACCGAGCGTAGTCCAGGTCCAGTCTGCCGGCCTCGCCCAACTGTTCCTTAATCTCAGATAACAGCGTCTTGTGGGACTTGATCAAGTCACCTATCGAGTCTTCAATTTTGCTCTCCATGGCCTTTGAATTTATGGAACTAGCCTTGAGCAACTGTATTAGCTCATCACTTGTCAACTCATCATCTTGATCAGTGCAGCTCAAGTCAAGTGCGGGCAGCTCAGCTATCGCGTTGTCAATTTCAAGCTCAACCTCCTTTCTGACTCTATTACGATTTAAAAGAGACTCCAATTCGAAAAGTCCTTGATTCTGTTTTACTAATTCTGAAACTGATAACTGCCTCTCGGAGTCATCTTTTGTCATGATGGTTAGCATCTCATTTGTAATTAATCTTTCAACTTCAGCCGAAGAAACTGCCGAATCTTTCATGTTTAGTTGCTCCTTCCTTGTCCCAAGCAAACCTGGGAGTTTGTCCGCTTGAGGAATTGGTAATCCGGTTCTTTTCACATGAGAAACAAAAAGCGATTCAACCAATTCATTCTCTTGGTTGAGCTGCTCTTTTTTAATTTCGCCTTCATCAGAAATCAGGTTACCATTGCTTGCAGTATGCAAATTCTCTTTACTGAAATCTGCAATCACATTTGTCTCACTAGTGTCTATAAGAATGTCAAAGTCATTTAATGGTTTTGGCAAATTTTTAAGCTTCAAACTTAGGGATTTCTTTAGCTTTTCTAGAGTCTTAAGTCTTCTTTTAGCACTCTTTTCTATCTCTTTCTTTAATTCAAGTTCTCGCTGATGCTCATGCTGTAAATCACGTGCTATCTTTCCCTCCTCTCCGTTATCTGTCTTGCTCTTGGTGAGTAAAATTGACTTCTCAAACTTCTTATCATTGATGGTAAGCGTAGCATCTTTGATTCTTTCATCGATGTCCATTGGTTCTACACTGTCACCGGTGGATAAAGATCCTGGAGCGCTCAACACCAGTTTGCTTCTTTTTGAAATATCTTCATTGTCACCTTCATTAATCTTACTTCTGTCGTAATCTCCAATTGCTTCACCCCGGCTTCCCTTATTAAGATTTTTCATTTCTGAGATTCTTCTCTTCTCCTTTCTTCTTTGGGCGTCGGCTTCTTGATTGAGTGTACCTGATTTTTCTGTCTTCAAGCTGAACTTTTGTTTTTCCTTGATGTTGGTTTGATCTTCTTCTGAGACGTCAAACCTGCCTGCTTCTGGCACTCTTTGAAATGCAATTTCACTATTGTAATCCATCTGATCATCAAAAGTCTTTTTCTGCTTGAGTCTCGTGTTGATACCAACCTGTTTCAACTCTCTTCTCTTTTGGATAACGGCCACTCTTCGACTTTCTGCTAAAAGGCGTTCTCTAGCTTTACGCTTGGCCTTTTTACCCTGGGTATTAGCCAATCTGGCCTTGGCCTCACTAATCATTTCCTTTTCATCGTCATCGAGTTCTTCGAAATCGGGTCTAGCGGGCTTTGACTCTGAGTTCAGGTTGAGTGCGTCCACTTTGAAGACCCTCTGATTATCGTTTTCCAGAGATATGTTGCCTGCTAGCTTGAGGTCGCCTGCTGGGGTGGTGGCTGCGTTGTCATTCATGTGGTCATCTAGTAGCTGCTGGTAGCGCTCGATACACTGGTTGGATGTTCTGTTGAGCAGCAAGCTGACCGAGTTCCACTGGTTGGGCCGTAGCCTGATGAGCTTTAGAAGCTTTTCGTCCTCTTCCTTTGTCCAGTCGACCCGCTTGATCTGGGGGCTCAAGTACTCGTGCCATCTCATTTTACACTGCTTTGCGGTTTTCTTGGACAACAACGAGCTCACTCTTGCCCACTGGTTCAACCCGTACTTGGATATTGAAGCCTTGAGGATCTCATCCTCGGCGTTTGTCCACACACCGCCTTTGATATAGATTGGGGCCATCTTGTGTGAGCAGTTGTGCTAGGTGTAGTGGGACGTTGTGTTAGGCGTAGTGGGACGTTGTGTTAGGCGTAGTGGGAAGTTGTGTTAGGTGTAGTGGGCAGTTCTGTACCACCTGTGTTCCCTAGTTCCTGTGTCAACCGTGCCTGTGCTCTCTCGTGCTGTCCGGTACTTGTGCTGTCCGGTACTTGTGCTGCCCGGTACTTGTGCTGTCCGGTACTTGTGCTGTCCGGTACTTGTGCTGTCCGGTACTTGTGCTGTCCGGTACTCGTGCTGTCCGGTACTCGTGCTGTCCGGTACTTGTGCTGTCCGGTACTCCTGTACTCCTGTACTCCCGCTGTCCGCTACTTCTACTCTCCTCCTTACCCTCCTCCCCTACCCCCTTACTCCCTGCCTTTGAACCGCCGCTTCATCAACATCCCGTCGTGCGCAGAATCAAAAAGACCGCAAAGGGCACTTTTTGGTCCTGCGAGAGACAAAGGTGAAGAGCCAGGGATTTCGAGTGAACAGCACATAGTTGAGGGCAAAAGGGCGGGGCGGAGAGGCAGCAGAGACCAAAGACACAGAATAGCAGACAGGAGCAAGACACTGGGAATAGGAGCAGGAGCAGGAACATGTTGTACAAGCCGAAACACCAGAAGCTCATATTGCGGTGCTACCCGTCGAAGAAGCTGCCGGGCAACGAGACGAGACCCAACACGGCGGAGTTGAGCTACCTGATCTTTTACGCGTCCACAAGGCGGACCAAGTTGGAGAAGGTGTGTGTGTTTCTGAACAAGAAGACGAAATCGGACATTTCCCACGGGCGGATCGGACACTTGAAGGTGACGCTGTACATTCTGCTGGAGTTGATTGAAAAGTGCTACGACGACTTGGGGGTTCTGTCGCCTACGATCATCAGCATTCTGAACGCGGTTCTAGACATCCACGACTTGAGCTCCACGCAATTGGCCTCGTTCGTGTTTGATAAGTACTGCCAGAACATCCAGCCCCTGCAGAAACAAGTGTTCTCCTCGAATGCCGACAACTCCCTCTTAAAGGCCTTCTTGAAGTTGACGCTCAAGATAATCACTTTGGGAGAGAGCGGCGTCTCCGAAGATTGGCAAAGAATTGGCGTCCACACAACTTGCGTCATTTCAAACTATATAGACCCGATTTACAGCACCCAGCTCTCATTAATCGACAGATCAATCAGAATCCTTCTAAGAAAGTTGGAATCCCATTCCTGCAGCACAGAACTGATCAGAACAGTCACCACAAGTAACCCAACAAGCGCACACAGCAGAACAGATTCTGCAAATCCTGTCCCAGAGACAGACGCCAACACAATACCATTCAGCTCAAAAGACAGAGACGATTCCCACCTGACACTCAATGAATTGGCTATGCTGAGTTTGAAATATTTCTTCGACACCAGCAACAAGAAACAAGTCGATGTTGCCACCAAAGCTTTAATACATTATGCAATCGAAAATAAGACAGACCCAGTTTGGATAAATCTCCTGTTGGATGTGTGCACAAAAAAGACCCACATTGAGCTGAGATATAGAGTTATTTCCATTTTGATTTTAGAATTGAATACAGCCACTAATGTGGGCACTAAAAGCTTTTTGGCTTTACTCATCTCCAATTTGCTATCCTCTGAAGACGTGAACATGATTGGCTTGCCTGTTAATGAGATTTTAAATGACGTATTAAATTTGGAGAAAGTGTTGGTTTTGAACGAGCAAGGCCACACAGACCTAGCAGACGAATTCGTTGGTATTGTTAGAAGCTTGAGTAAGCATATTTATTATAACAATCAAATAAACGATATGATTCAAGAGATTTTGAAGAATTATTACCAATTAGTGATTGAAGAAATATCAACTAAGCTAAGTTCGAATCAACTGTTACAAATTTCCAATTTATTCATATACGACTTAAAAGCCATACTTCAAACTACTCGTGAGGATAGTTTAATCAGTGTCAAGAAATCTCCTTATATGATGAGCAGTTTCAACTATTTGTTTTATACGCTTGATTTTAAAGCATATCCCGATCTTAGTGCTACGACTAAACAAACAATTCAACTTGGATGGTTCAAGCTACTGAGTGAATTTTTGAAGTTTGACATAGAGAGCACATCTTCATTAAAACCCAACTATCAGAATTTGATAACTAATCAATCAGATTCTAATCCAATTCTACTTCAATTGACCACCATTGAAGAAATTTGTGATAACCAAACTAAAGATTTGAATATACAATGTCTAAGCTTATTAAAATCGATGATCCATGCTTTTGGTGTTAATTTTATTGTGAATTTGCTTAGATTTACGACATCTTGGTTTGAAGACTCTAAAGATTATAAGTTTTCTTTGATGTTATGCCTGTGGGTTGAGATTGGTGAGTTTTTATTGCTTCAAGATTTGATTGATCTTGCCAGTTCAAAAGTTTCTGAATTAAAGGAGAACGGACAGTGGTACACTGCGTTTGAAACTGCTAATGTTGATTATAAAAAACTACCATCACAGCATGGCTCGTTTTGTGGAATTAAGAATGATGAGCTTCTGAATCTATTATCTATGGACGACCAGTGTGGCAAATGGCTAGATAATTCTAGCGTGAGAAGCACTTCGGAGAACGGTTCGATTAACTTATCCAGACCTGTCTCCAGAGAGCCTCCAAGATTTATTTTTAATAGGCCAAGTACAGCGACCTATTCAATTCTTAATAACGGAGAATCCACAAGAATTTTATCCGCAAGCTCTCTGTTGTCACCGGTGTTATCCCCCGCCATTGGAAGATCCCGAGCCAATTCAATTGGTAATTTATCGTTAAACCAAACGTCCATGTTCAATGGCAATGGACACGAGTTAGAAGGAGGAAGATCTTTAAGGTCAACGACATCCACTGCTCGGTTTGGTAGCCGCTATGGTAACTCAACTCCAAATGCAAGAGATTTAAGAACGATTATGTCCAGTGGAACTGGATTGCCCAATGTTTCACCAAACTCCACTATGTTATCAAATGGTGGCGGCTTGTTAAGCCCAAATCTTGAAAAAAAACCCACTACCGGCGATTACAAGAAGAGTGGTTTGGCATACTGCATAAGCGGGTTGAACTTGTCAGATGACGAAGATACCGAAAATAAAGCCCTAGAGAGCCACGATGTTTTGGTAAATGAAGTTTATTGACTGATTCCTGCCTTTCCTGATTGTATTCCGCAACCTCCGCTTCTGTTTCTTTGTCTTTTTAGTTAATTTTCTTGTTTTTACTCTTTACATTTGTTTTTGTGGATTCTTTTATAACAATTTTTGCATGAGCATACTGTACTAAAAATAAAACACTTTCTGTTAGTATTAAGCAAGGGATGCAGCCAGGTGATGAAAAGACAGATGTTGGTTAGATTCTCTACGGCACAGTTATAATTTACAAAAATGTATTTAGAAGAAATAAACGTGAAAACTTACACGATACCAATTACAAACGACATAACAGAAAAAAGAGAAAAACAGCAAGAGCAAGGTGAGAGACGCAACAAGCCATATACAAGGATCCTCAACTTGAACCTGTCTTGCAGCATTACTCCTCATCACTGTCGGTCTCGTTCAAGGCATCAAAGGCGTTGAACTTTGAGACCTGAGAGGTGGCCACAGTATCTCTAGAATCAGCAGCACCACCTTTACCGGAAGAAATCTTCGAGCTGGAGGACTTGAAGATGGCGTGCTGCTTAGCCTTGGAAGTTGGCACCGAGAACCCATCGTCATCTTCCGCAGCCTTCTTAGCAGCAGTAGGCACAAAAGAGGTCCATCCATCCTCGTCAACCTGCTTGATCTCCTTTGGAATCTTCTTCTTCTTCAGCTGTGAGAAGGACTTTCTTCTTGGCTGCGACTCCTCCAACTCTCTCATCGCCTCTCTCACCTCCTCCACCAACTCCAAGAATGGTGTCAAATCCACGCCTGCTGGCAACACTCCTGCAGACTCGTATGAAAGTAATTCTTCCTCGGTATACTTTTGTTTTTGAACCATCGTCTTCACAACTTGCACTTGTCTGCTCTACACTTGCAATTCCCCTCTCTTCCCCGCCCCATTTCCTCATCTTCTGCTCCTCTTCCCCTTATTCCTCTAATACATGTTTCCCTTCAACGCTCTCCTCTGTCTTTCCTCAAACAAAATTTTCCGTCGCCAGCGCTCCCGGGTTGACGTCAGTGCTGACATGTGCAGCCCAACGTCAGCGCTCACATCAGCAATGCTGACGTGAGCCGTCACGTGACTGCACAGCCCGGGCGTGAAGATTTTCTGGATTTTTTTTATTTCACTTCTCCTTAAATAGTGGGCTTTGAGTGGTTGGTGTGATGTAGCAAGGCATGGAACAGGCGCCAGGGCTATATGCAGAGAGACTAAGTGAGGAACCACACTATGCCGATCTCAAAGTCACTATCGAAGGTCACCAAGAACCTCAAGGCGAAAAAAGGGGGCTCGCCAGTGCACCCTAAGGGCCGTAAGGCCAAGATCCTGTCGAGAGCCACTTTAAGAGAGGAGAAGATTAACCAGAAGAAGCTGATCCACAGCTTGAAGAAGCAGGACGACATCCAGATTTACAGTTTTATGCATGATATAATAGAGCAAGACCCAGAGTTGTCTGCTTTGACAGTGCTGTCCATGCAGCAATTAGAGGAGCTTGTGGACCTGTTCATCAACAGAGAGGAGGACGAGCTGGAGAAATTGAAGTCCGAGAGAAGGCCAGGCAGACCTGCCACCAAGAGACAAGATATATTGGAAATGAGAAAACAGAAAGAGCTGCATTTGTTTGAAACCGGCTGGAAACTGCCAATCCTCGCAGACGAAGATAACCTCAAGGCATTCAGGCACTGGAAGGGTGACCACGGTGGACTCACCTCAGTGAAGTTTGCTGTGATAAAAAGAGCCGACACTAAAAATGCTGACTTGGAAATGGAGTAAATGCATGTTGATTACAATACTTTTGCGCTATTCTTTTGTTTTCCTCCTATTTTCTTAATGTATAATTGAAATATAAATCTAGTGATGCAAAAAGGGCCTCTACCAGCCACGAAAAGAAAGGCGGCACCCTAAGGTGATTCCTCCCTGTGGTTTTCTATCTCGTTGATCGGAATATCAATAAAATAGCTCAGTGTTACCAGACCAAGGAAAGTTCCACCAACAAATGCCATCAAATTCTTGGAAACGTACCAAAGCCTAGCTTTTTCATCTCTCACAAAAACAAGCTTATTGGAATCACCATCCACTAATTTCCAATTTCTTTTCAGTAGCTTATTCAAGTTCTTGATGTAAGACTCAGGGCTATCCAATCCTGAAAGTAAACTAAATATATTTCTCTCATCGACGGGAAGCTTTAGTCTTGAGTCCCTTGAGATAGTTCCATCTCGGTACAACAATAAACATTCCACCATATCACTATTGCTTGTTGAAGAAAAAGGCTTCTTCTTCATAACAATATTTGTAGGCACCACCGTTCTTGGAACCAATATTGGAGTAAAAAAATTATTATTTTCTATCGTTCTAGGATCACCGGACATCTGCTGTTTGGACCATTCATAGTTAACTTCACTCTTGAAGATGTTATTCTGACTAATTTGGTCTCGTTTCTTAGCTTCATGTAAGATGGTCTCAATCGATTTATAGTCTTGTCTATCAAGCTTTTCAAAAGTATAATGTCTCATTGTGGGCATAGGCTTCAAATTAGTCATCTTGGGTAGCACGTCAATACCGGCTTGACTGTGGACTTTATTGATAGACTTCAACATATCATTAAACGATGAGCCTTTCACTGGCTTTGTAGTCCTGTGCTTCAATATGTCATTAAACAGCTTAACATCCCTCATCTTAAAATCTGAATGGTCTTTAGAATCAATTACTATGCCGACAGGCTTTCTTGACTGTGTGTCTTCTTCTCGGGGAGTCGAGCTCAAAAGCAACTCACCAAACGTCCCCTGTTTGCTTGCGTTTCTTTCCTGGTCCTCATGTATCTCCTGGTCAACAATCGTCCCTGTATCGGTCTCACTTCTTCTATCGATCCCAAAATTCAACCAAATAAAGTAATCCAAGAATGACTCGTTCCGGGTCAAAGTAGTCAAAAACAGCATCACCATCTCTTTGTCGTGGACCTCTTTGTTGAACCGCATCAGCTTTTTAAACAAATCTAACAGGCGTCCTACTTCCTTGCGATCGCTCAAAGACTCTAGGTTTGGCTGCTTTTTTAAATATTCAATCAAGTACTTCTGCTCTCTTGTAAAAAGCTTCTTGAAATACGAGTACCCCATTGGCTCACTAAACTTCGCAGATGCATCCGACCATGCACGAGACTTCGCAGGCTCCCTACCACCTGGACTTCCAAGTACCGACGTGCGATTAGGGGTTCTGCTCATGGTCTTCAGTTTGCTGTGAAGCTTGCCGTTGCTCTGCTTAGTAACGCCAGTCACGCTTTTCCTTTTTCTGGACATTGATATCAAGTCTATCTCCTCTTCACCCGCTTCATCAACACTTGGCTGTCTACTGTTCTTGGCCGGCTGCCCGCTGCGTGTACTGCAGTACACTTGCCGTCCTACTGCGTAACACCTTGCATGGCTCCTGCTCGCCAGCAAGCTCGTCAACTGTCCACTTCTTAAGCGCATCACTTCAATAAAATGCTCTTCTGCTCCGAGCCACAAAATAACACACTGCAAGATAACCGTGATCCCTCCTATTGTCTATATCCTCCGCTTCTTCTATCTGTTCCTCTGCCTCTCCTCTCTTCTCCCCTCTTATGCCTGCCATCTCTCCTCTTGATCAAACTCCACTTGTTCCGTTTTAGTGCGAAGGCAAAATAGGAGAGTCTACCGGGCTGTGCCAAAGCATACCGATGAGGCCAGATGGGCTGGTAGGTGGGTGGAGGTAAATGCATAGATGAACATATATAAAGTCTTTTGTATTCAAACACAGGTAAAATAAAAGCTTCAAAACTTTAAAAACAAAATAAAGACAGATGAAGGAGTAGATCCAAACTATAAATAACAAACAAAGATGAGTAAAGATAGATAAAATGAGTATGGCAAATAAACAAAAAGTGCATGCTTTCTAAGCACCGTGAAAAAGTCCAATACCAAGCTCACGTATTAAGTTACTGAATAACAGCCAACAAGATACGCAGAGTGAAAGCAACACTTGCAGTGGCCAAAACCCCACTACTGATGCTGCTGGCTTCACTTCTTTCTGCCGAACAAACCTCTTCTTTTCTTCTTTTCTTTCTCCTTTGTTGGTTCAGGAGCAGGCTCTAGAGGTGTCGTGAGGTGCTCGTCTTCGGCTGTGTTGACTGCAGCTCTACCATCGTGTTCATTGTCAACTAATGTAAAAGCAG
Source organism: Ambrosiozyma maleeae (nom. inval.) (assembly GCA_003706635.2). Taxonomy (NCBI): domain Eukaryota; kingdom Fungi; phylum Ascomycota; class Pichiomycetes; order Pichiales; family Pichiaceae; genus Ambrosiozyma; species Ambrosiozyma maleeae (nom. inval.). The sequence goes on from PPLV02000004.1 coordinate 435,693, forward strand.
CAGAATCGGCGCCAGCTAGGTTTCCTGATGAATTACTAGAGCCATGGTTTAGACTGTGCACTGATGGTTGTGGAATAGAGTCATTCGATGTCTGTCTCACAGATCCTTGGCGCTGGTCAGGCTGCTGCAGGGTCTGCGATGGAAATTGTGGAGCACCTAGATTGTTCTGAAATGGCATAGGCTGATAGGCTTGTTGTTGTGGTTGCTGTTGCTGTTGAGATGATGGCTGTTGGGGGTATTGTGGCTGCTGGTGAGGATTTGGGTACTGTTGGCCTTGACTTTGGGTGTGCGCCTGGTTTATTGGATAACCACCGTTACCATTGATAGTATTACTGATGCCTAGACCATTAGACGTGTGAGGTCTTCTGCCGACACCATTTGTACCACCGTTAAAATGGCCTGAAGACGACTGTTTCATTGGATAGCCGACAGGGGCAGATCCACCTGATCCATTCATATTACCCGATGGGTAACCCTGACCTCCCATACTTGGCATCATGGACTGTCTTGAGGGCATACCGGCTCTACCATCCCCTGAAAGATATGATTGATTAAGATTGGTTGTAGACTTTCTGTTTTTTCTAGAGGTTGGCTTGAACAGTCTGTTAGGGCCCCCCATGGAAGAAGCACCACCATTCATGCTGTTAAACGAGGCGTCATGCAGATCATAGGCACTGGCGGATTGCATGGTATATGATCTTCCTCCAGGGTAGGAAGGCACATTATTAAGGCTATCATGAGTGGTTGATATTGGCATGGAAGATTTTCTTCTTGCTTGATAAGGTGGATACTGTTGGCCTTGCACTGCTGGAGGCTGGGATTGTTGTTTTTGAGCAAAGATAGGTTGGTGATTTGGCAAACCCTGAGGTGGCAACCCATGCGGAAGGTTCTGTGGTGGAATGTAGTTTGGTGATGAAGAACCATTATTGAAATGAGAATTACCAATGGATGTATTGCTTTGATGGTGACCATTTTGTTGCTGCTGTTGCTGTTGTTGCTGTTGTTGCTGTTGTTGCTGCTGTTGCTGTTGTTGCTGCTGTTGTTGTTGAGAGACATAGATATTTGGGGTTGGCTTTGGTACAAAAGGCTGCTGAAGTTGGCCTTGTGACAAAACTGGTGGAGTCTGTTCAGAGATCACATAAGCGTGAGCCAAGTCTGATAATTCCTCTAGATCAGGCTCATGCTGAGAAGCATACTGCTGATGAAGCTGTTGCTGTTGTTGCTGTAAGGATTGATTTTGAACAGAGTAACCGTTCTGAGTATATGCCACCGAAGGTTGTGGTTGTTGTTGCTGTTGTGGTGGTGGTTGCTGTTGTAATTGTGGTTGTGGTTGTGGTTGTTGAGTCTTCACCACTCTTTGCTGTGGCTGAGTGCTGTCTTGAGGCACTGGATTTTGTGGTTGCTCTTGTTCAATTGGCTTTTCCAATTCAAATTTCGCTTTTTCAATTTCCCTCTCTTTAACTGCATTTTTAATTGCAATTTCATCATTTTGTAACTTCAAAGCTTTCACATTTGCGGAGTTTCTTCTTAACCAAAACTTGGAGACAGAATTGTCTATGTCGGAAAGGTTGTTGTTATTCAGCTGGGTCATAACAGCGTACAAAAACTCGAGGTATGGTGTCTTGACTTGGTAATCATCTGCAATGAGAATTGGCTGCAATAACAGTAAATCCAAATAAAGATCGTTTTGGTTGAAAAATTCATAGTACGATTTCGGAGTCTCTGAACAATCTGGGGTCATTTCAGATTCCGGAACAGTGGGATACAATTGAGAAAATCTATCCAATAATGAAGATTCATTATCATAGCTTTTGAAAAGTTTACAACCCATGGTTTTGATCACGGTTATCACTTCTAATATCAAACCACTGATTAGAGGCTTAGCGAGAATGTGCTCTCTCAAATCTGAAGGAAAAGGTTTCTCAAATATAATTGATAGAGGTTCCAATGATATCTTTGGTAAAGCAAATTTCCATTGATAGGAGAGAAATTCCAAGGGAGTGTTTAATTTGTACACGTCAATTCCTGCACTTTCAAGAAGGTCTGAAATGTTGTTGATCAAGGTAATATCTGAGGATGAATAGGAGGACTCTGTTCCACTCTTACCGATGTACAACAACTCCGACTCTTTCTTGCTCTTATACACGGTGTAGTTATTTTCTCCAATGAGTCTGATGTCAAAATCCGACATTATGGATAAGATGGATAATTGTTGTGGGTCGTCCAACTGCAAAGACGTCCTAACAAAAGGCTCCAAGTTGACAAAGTTAGTGGATTCTAGGATGATAGTTGGCGTGTAGTTTCTCTGCAATTGGGATTGGATCACTTCTGACAGCTTAGCAGAGATGCTTGATAGTTCCTGTAGGGATGTTGCGGAACACAGGATGTAATCGATTTTTTTGTTTGGGCTATATCCTGTTGATAGATAAGTGTCCAGATTGTCGAAAATGTTTTGCTGGGAGATTGAGTATCTAGAGTTACCAAACTGGCTCGAAGTCCATTGGAATGTGAAAGAAGACGTGCTCTGGGCTGAGTCGGAAGCACAGCAGTTCACCAAAGTGAGATCACAACTCTTGGAATTGAACAGCCTCCAGTTGTAGAATGCAAGATTCGGATGGCTGCCGATCGACAAAATGTTGTATGACATGTCTCAAGAATGAGTTTCCACTTTGTATATTGCACTTCTGATGGTTGCTGTACACAGGTTGTGCGTTTTTAACTGTATCACCTCGTCGGTGTCTATAAATGGTTGTGTCTGCGCTGCTTTCGCCTGTTACAAAGACTCTTCAAGTCAGGTTCCAATCCTGGCTATACTGCAAACGCTAATGGCACAGCTGTGTCCTATTCCGGCTTCTACACATACACAAGGAACACACCGGAGAACCTCCTCTCAAGAGAAAATGCGTTGCAATAAATGGCGTATCTGCGTTTCTCGAGGTTTTCCACCGCTTTTTCCCAGCTATTGTTTGACGTAATCGGTGATGGCCATTTAGCATGGGCCGTGGGCGGTGTGGGACTACTGTGCATCCTGGCAGCTAGCCAGTCTGTCGGTCTGTCGGTCTGCGTGTCTGCGTGTCTGCGTGTCTGCGTGTCTACATGTCTACATGTGTGCACCCGTGCCGGTGTCGCTTCCTATCTGCATACACCGTATCGTAGCAGGCTCGCCTCTGGCCCGTCCTGTGCTGTGCGGCCTGTGCCGGTGGACAGCAACCACCACGACACCGAATTTCTCGCACCCAAAAAGCTAAAGGGGCAAACCGCTGGGCTCAGCAGAGACACCAACTGATCACCACCGACAGGCCACCGACAGCCCAGCACCATGTGTGAGGTGCTGTTGCGACAGCGTAAGGTCGCAGAGGACTCGGTGCTGTTCAGACAGCGTACCCACGTAGGCGTCCTTGGAGTGGCCCGTGTGTCATGTCGCACACCGCAAATGGTAGCTGGGCCACCTGCTGCGAAACGGGCGTGCCCGCACACGCCATGGAGGCACATCAGCCATCCGGCATTCACCTATTCACGCTATTATTAGAAACGCACGTTCTCGGTGCTGGGGGCTGCTAGGTGTGCCCTTCGCCGAATGCACAATAGATATAGCCGCTGCACCAACGCCTTGATCCTCATCGTGGTATGTGCACCTTCAACAGGCGCCTGTCTGCCTCTGAAGCCGGTGCCAGGCCCATCGGTTCTGCCTGGTGAAACCAACCCTAGCGACACGCCGATGCAAACCCGTGCACAACATGTTCACGTGCTGCATCCTCACGTGACGCGCAACGCAAATTTTTCTCAGCGTTGGCTCCAGCCCCTTGGTTTTGGAGCCATGTGAGGTATAAAAGGCAGGATGAAGAACTTGACTAGGTTATCTACGGGACAGCATCAGAGGGGGCACTTCTTGGGAGCGTGGTTCAGCAAGCTGCATTCGTTCTCCGGCGTCGTTCATACGTTGCTTATGTCGTATTTTCTTTGAAAGCCGAAGTATGTGGACTTTTGAGTGCACATGAACAGATGGATGCTAGATTGAGACCCCGCTGCTCTTCCCTAATGGGGTGGAGTGGCAATTCCAAGATCGAGAGTGTATCTCCGTTTAGCTAGTGTTGTGCAATGAAGCTTTATGGTCATGATCTCTTGAACATATCAATTAGGATTAGTTGTAAATATACACTGTAGGTTACTGTACATGCCCAGGGAGACTGGCCGCATAGCTAATGCAATCTTCTGCTGACCTTTCTCTTTCCGTATAGCGCAGCAAAAGCGTCAACAACGTCTGCACTCTGTTCGATGTCTTGATCAGGCTTTCTCTTAGCACTGGAGTGCAGCTCCGGCTTGCCCACTAGCAGTCCACACTCGCCAATGAAGCAGTCGTAGCCCTGCACCATCACATCATAGTCGTCGACCTCAATCGGGTCTAGGAAGCCGTTCAAATTTCGGATACTCTTACGGACCCACGAGTCTGCACTCGGACCCCTGTCCTTTGGATTCACAGACACCAGCTCTCCAATTACCATGTACGGCTGCAATTCTGGGTAACTTTGGTTGCCCAGCGTTATAAAGAACTCAAACTTGGAATTCACTTGCCTGATCGGGTTCTCTGGAGTGTCCACCAAGCACAATTTACCCTGCTTTTCAAACAAACTCTCCTGCATCGTTTCCTGGGCTTTCATTCGTGCACGGTACTCGTGTACATCCACTATGGATTTAAACTCGGCATCGCCATCTCCGCTATTGCTGCAGTGCTGGTCCAAAAACGCATTCAGCGTGCCCGTCGACCGCTTGGTGATCTTCCCTAGCTGCAGTATGTACTCGGGGGAAATGATTCTAGTAACTTTGCTGCCCTTGTAGCTTAGGCCTCCCTTGGCAGAGCCATCTCTAGACTTGCCACCTGTTATCAGATCCACAAAATTGCTCGTAGTTATCGGCACCTCCTCCGTGTACAGTCTGAATGTCAAATACACAGACCCGCCCACTGAATTCTCAAGCTTAATGAATATCAAGTCTCCCACCGTCATCCAACTGTGTTCCACCTCACGTCACGCTCTCTTTTCAGCCCTCCATCTTGCTCATCACCGGTATCTCTCAACAACCCACCTATTGCTCCATTAAAAATCAATCAAACTGTGGCTCTCAATCGAGCAATTACAAATATTAAGGGAAAAACTCGGGTAAAAACTTCACCAGATGGTTTTCTTAATAATCACCAACCTTCTAGTGCAGGTATAAATAGAGAGAGAGATCCATGTGTTTAGATATCTGTCGAGTGCAGACGTGCCATTGCCAGCTATATTAGAGTAGACCAACCGTCGAATCACACAGTCGAAATGTCCGATCATCTATACCACTTCAACGTTAAAATGACATGCTCAGGGTGTTCGAATGCTGTCAACAGAGTTTTAAATAAGTTAGAAGGTGTCAAAAACGTTGACATTTCGTTAGAAAACCAGACCGTGGACGTCAAAACAGTTGACTCTTTGGACTACGACACTGTCCATAACACAATAGCAAAGACCGGTAAGAAGGTTCTGAGCGGAGACACTGTGGCATGACTGCCGGTTTGCTTCATGTTATGCTCAGCTTTACACTGATTCCCGCTTGCTTTCCTTTCTTGCTGTGCCGGTGATTAAAAGATGCTTTCTTCTCCTATTACGTTTATTATTTTAAGATATACTTATGAAAGATCAGGCCAGTATGCTTCTTCGCCGTTTTCCTATTCCACTTAATATCATTAGTGGATAAGAGGTTCTGCAAATATGCTCAATCTCTTTTCTCCATGCATATTTTAAACCCAATCAAAATTAACTGTCTCATAATTACCGCTCAATTCAGCCATTGAATCGGCAAACCCCTCAAATTTATATCGCAGTAGCCCTCCAACCGATGAGTCTCCAATTCCAATATTTAACACTTCGCCCGATCCGTCATTGTCATTCTGAAAGTCCAACCCCGTAATTTTACCAAAGAAATTAATGTTCTGATACATGCTCTCCTCATAGTCGCCTAATCTTTGATCTAATCCAAACCCGTCCAAAGCTAGCTCACCTCTGGAGTCATCTGAACCTCTCAGTAATTTATCTAATTGAACAATGTAAACGTTATCTATTGATTCAGCAAAACAAAGTTTATCACCAAAGCCATTAAATTTCAAATTCCTTATGGCTCCTCTATTGAATCCAGACAAAGTTATCAACTCGTCATCCAGTCTTCTGAAATCATAGATCTTCAATAATCCATCCTGATTTCCCGTACTCAGGGTTACACCGTCCATATTCCAGTCACAAGCAAAACCGTAATCTAAATGTTTACCAAATCGAAGATTGGCAGCACTGCTTGTGGGGCAACGTTTATCCATGATCATACTCTCTGTGGAGTCGCCCACCATCAGTAACATATTATAATCTTTTGGATTCTCACAGAGACAGTTTATAGCAAATTCAAAAGGTACGTTCCGTGTGACTTTTTTCTTTATGAAATCATAAAAACGCAAAAATTTATCATTTGAAGCAATGACTAGTTCATTAAGTGGGTCCACTCGAGACGGAAGAATATAATTAGTTATACCATTTGGGTGGTGACTTACCAGTGCATCCTGAACTTGTCCTGTGTGTGGAAAATACATGCAAAGTGATCCTGATACTGATCCACAGCATAAATAGCTATTGTTTGATGTGAGTGTTGAAACTTTAAAATCTGGATTCAAATCGATCACCACAGAATTCTCATTTTTATTAGTCTCCAACTTCATGATCTGGAACATTCCATCGTCTGTTTCTGCCGAGTAATAAATAGAGCTCTTGTTAATTGAAGCTATCAAGTTTCTCAATTGGAAATGGATCAATTTGGGCTTTGGACTGCTATAAAACCTATCAAATTCAAATATCGTGTTGTTGTTCTGCCTTAGGCGAACGTTAATTTGGGATTTTGCAAGATCTGCACTGTTGGTCAGATTAGTGTAGCTCTTGAAGCATTTCGTTCGTTGGCTAATCATCTTGTATCTCATGTAATGGTTATCCCAAATGATACCTTGCAGATCCATGATTTGGTTGTTCCCGGTCTTTTTGTAGTCATCCTCGGCCCGTGCTGAACCATTTGCCGCACGAAAGTGCCTTTGATGTGGTGCTGCGTTACACGTTCTCTGGATCAACTTTGAATCCACTATTCCCTTGCTAGATTCATCGTCAAGGATGCCGTTTCTGGATGTGAAGTTCCGTAGTAGACTTCTAATCTCTTGAAACGTTTTAAATTCAGAGTCACTGTTCTCTAACGAAGCGTACACAAATTCAAACAAATCATTCTCCAACTCATATTCAGTGCTCCCCGTGATATCTCCGCCTACCGACGATCCCACAAACTGCTCATTAAATAGTCGTGAGATGCTCTCAAACTGGCTCGTGGTTAGCCAATCAGAACCAATCCCCTGCATCCTTCTACTATCTGATTCTGACAACACAACGGCACCCCTGTATTAATTCTTCAAATGCTATGACGTGAGATACCAAGCCTGAATCTGTATTGTACTTGGTTACCAAGATCAGCGCCTGTTAGTTGTTCTGACAGGCACCTCTGTTTTTGAAGATAACTAATTTGACTGAAACGGTGCCAAAAAAATTACATAGAAAAGCCTCGAGCCAGCCGGCTGTTTGGCAGCATAATTAGGAGTAAGTGAGTGTTGCCCAGCAGGTGGTACAAACAGTATATACCAGGCAGCTACGCTACTGTAGCGGCTTTTAGATGTGTACGGATAGAAAGGAATGCGTCAAAGCGGACTCTCTGAGCTCATGCAGCCTTCGAGCAACCGCTGCGCCTGATAGCACCGTCAGTCGTGTCTGCAGCGCAGACTATCTGATGCCAGCCAGCATCAGGCGCACCTAGGGTGTAGTGTTCGAGACGAAACCTCTCTATTACGCTATCAGTATCCTCTTTATTATAGGTACGCTCTTCATGCTCGTGGTGTCCTTCATGCTTCGTAGGCTCTATGGTTTTATCCTTAGTCCCTGCCTCAGCTGAGGCCGCTCTCGCACTTCCCCACAAAGTCCAGGAGCCCGCACAGCACCGGCACGCCACCCACGCGTTCAGCTCTACCAACCTGTATTTATGTTTCTGTGACTGATATTTCTGCACAGTCGGTCTCTGCACTCTTCTGTCTTGTGGACACGGCGTTCTGCCTGTGCCTGTTTAACGTGCTGGTTCCGTGCTCCCCTTTTCTGTCACCACCTTGCTGATAGCTGACTGTCCGGTTCCCGCTTCTCGGCCTCCTAGGGTCACGGATCTCGGGCTTACGTCAGGTGTTAGGTACTGCGGCCGATCAAGGATTTTTTCAATTGGCTTAGTGGGTGGATCCATCGTCTGGACAAAGAGTGGGTGGACAGGACAGAATGTGGAGAGTGCATAGACCGACCGAATAGGCTGGGGTTGCAGGATCAGGACTGGGTTGGTTGTTCTTGGGACTCATTGGGTTATCCTGTAGTGCATCTTGACTCACTGTGTGTGTAGTTGCTGAGCGCCTGAACGTCCGACAGTCTTGCAGCGCACCTGCAGAAGTACACAATCGCTTAGCCCACCGTATCCATCGATATTCTCAGTTAGCTCCCCACCAAGCGTGCGTATCTTGCTTGTGGGTCTTTTTTCTTGCTGGTATTCTTGCGCAGACATGTCCGAACAGAAAACATCGCCTTTACAGGATACCCAGTCAATCGAGACTCTGTCATTATCTGAAAGTGTTCTGGCGTTTGCTAAGGCAGAGCCCCAGCTGTCGTTACTATGCGGAGGTATAGCCGGAGCGCTGTCAAGAACCGCTGTGTCCCCCATGGAAAGGGTGAAGGTGCTGTATCAAGTGCAGGGTACAACTTCCTCATATAACAGAGGAACGCTCTCCACGGTGTACCAGATGTTCAAAGAGGAAGGTTACAAAGGTTTATTCAGGGGTAATGGAATAAATTGTATCAGGATTGTTCCGTACTCTGCGGTTCAGTATTCTGTCTACCAAAAAATGAAATCTGTTTTGAAATCGGAAACAGGCCACCTTTCAACAGCAGACAAGCTGCTTGCCGGGTCCATCGCTGGGCTGGTTTCCGTGTTAGTGACATATCCGATGGATCTAGTCAAGACCAGATTGTCTATCCAAACGGCAAGATCATTGAAAAATTTAACCGTTTCAAGCACTAAAGACAAGCAGAATTCATCAAAGCCACCAGGGATGTTTAAATCGATAGCGAATATATACAGGGATGAAGGTGGAGTAAAAGCGCTTTATAGGGGTGTTGTTCCAACGTCACTAGGAGTTGCATCCTATGTTGCTTTGAACTTCACAATTTATGAGAACCTCAAAGAGCAGTGTCCTTATGATTTACAGAGCAACCCGGCGGTCATTTTGAGTATCGGTGCAATGAGTGGAGGTATTGGCCAGACCCTAATATACCCGCTTGACATATTAAGAAGGCGCTTCCAAGTAGCCACTTTGACCGGCGGCAGTATGGGGTTCCAGTATGACTCCACCTGGGACGCACTGACAAAAATTGTCAAGCATGAAGGCTACAAGGGTTTATATAAAGGCTGGTCGGCCAATATGTGGAAAATCATGCCAAGTATGGCTGTTCAATGGGCTTCATATGATTTGATGAGAAAGTTCATATCCGATATGTGAAATACAGCACTCCAATTTACCATGCTACTCAGTGGTTGTTTATGTGTGTCCGCTGCCGATAGATTTTTAGAGCATGTATTATAGACATTAATTATTTATGCCACTTATTGATGAGATAATTAATTGGAACTAGTCATATTATATCAAATCAAGTAAACAGACTGCAACTGTAGCGAATGGCTTTACCAAAACAGACCAGATAGATTTGTCAAAATGCACAGATTAGGTTCTATTATACATCTGTAGTGAACATGTTATTGTCCATGACAGCATAAGAATCATCCATGTGTACATCAGTACTTCTCTTCACACAAAAATGAAACGGCCACGGAAAATTCAGAGCTCGAAACGGCATCTTCTTTCACCACCACAGACTACAGGACCCCACCACTCTGCCATGAGGTAATAGCTTCCAATATAGGAATATCAGACTTTACCCTTCTTTCCTGCACCCTTTCGGCAGCAACTCCAATGTTCCTTACACTTACAGCTCCAGTCTACTGCATCTGCTATCTTTGCAAATGCCTCTGTTTGCTTTTGTGAAAGTTCCCAATTTTGTAGTGTGTATGCGAGCCGGAGCTGTTTCCGTGGTCCCCGCGGCAAGATAAAGTAGAGCGTGGACTAGGGTTGCAGCTTGAGATCGGCCAGTGACAATGTTTTTTCTCGATGGGATCTCGGGTGTGGGGCTGGCGGCTGCTGGCCACCCACCCGAATCGACGCGGCGATCGCGGGCTGCTCCCTGGTGGGGTAACAAAGAAAGAAAGTTGTTTCGGTATCCTTGTGTTTGTGGTTGCTACGGGAGATAATATGTGAATAGGCGTTCCAGTGAATAGACATGAGGTCAGTAAGCGGTGAAATTCGTATGCTAACCGGGGCATGGACTCGATGGGTGCTACAATAGGTATCGTACAATAAGTGGGACACAATAAGTAGGGTGTGAACTCGATAAACGCTACCATATGCCTGATAGGAGCCCGATAACCGTGCAATTCCCTCGATATGAGCCCAATGCACGCTGCACTTTCCTTGACAGAGATCTAAAAGCTCTGCTATGCTTGTGGCATGAGCTCAGTACACTGACTGCGCTCAACTCTTGCTTCCTGCACTCCTATTCTGGTGTTACGATTTCGGTCATGTGCGACAGCTGCCACCTCCGGCAACGTATCTCACCGGTCATGTGTAGCCATCTACATGCTGATAGGCGATAGCCATCAACTTCGCTTTCTGGCAGCCTGTGCTTTGGATCTGTTAAGACTCGTGACACTCTCAGCAACCTCGCTGCCGTAGCCTTCAATCTCCTCCCGGTGAACAAAAACCGTTGCGTTGCCGCGTAAACGAGCTTCTCTTTCTCAGGCCGCCGGCACTGTATCTCACAGGACGAAGAAAAAGAAACAAACTGCTGCGCGGAAACAAAAAAGGAAAAACTGGGAGCTGCACGCTACGCCAGTGTGCGGCTGAGTGTCTCACAAGACAATCCCAGCGGTGGAGACTGCGCTCTGCAGAGAGATGGAAAGATAACCTTTGAGTAGCATGTCCAATGAGTGATAGCGTGCTGCGTAGCCGAGCTTGGCAAGTGAAGATAAAGGGCCCCATGTGTTACTGCGCTAGTACTGGGATACTTCTGCCCATGCGTGCGCGTAACCCCTTTGGCTGGATGAGGTGGGGCTGTATTTCACAAGGCTTTACAAGGGTTCGCCCGGCATGGCTGTACGTACTGCTTGCACCATCTGGAGGACAGCCTGCCCGTATACTGGATCCCATACTTATTGGTGAGTGGACAGCACGCACAGCGGCGCTCTGGACAATACGTCCCTGCAGGAAAGGGACCCAATAGACTGATGAACCCAGCGGGCGCGGATGTCTCTGCCCGGGCAGTCCTCGCTCCCCGTGCAAGGCGGGCATGGACCCTTGGTATTACGCTGGCTCGCTGGGACCTTTGGGGAGATACGGCCAGTTGCGGGCTCTAAAGCCTCATCGCGCTTCCCTAAACAGCAACAAAAAAAAAGAAAGTCTGCCGCCCGCAGATAACCTGCACCGCAGGGCGAGGCATTTGCCCGGTGCTTTGTTCTGCTTATGGCCTGCCGATAAGAGTCAGCCCAGCAAGAGCGCCCACCGCTCCTGGGCTCCTCCTCCCTACTCACCCCATTTCCCTGCGCAGCGCAGCCCAATCAACACTCATCCGCCGTGCGGTGATGCGCTGCACTGCAAAAAAATTTTCAGCCGTCATGTTTCTTTTACCTGGTTGGTTAGGCGGTTGGCTAGTTGGCTGGGTTTATCTACCAGCATATATTGGATGGAGTCAATGTGGTGTGAAAGTATGAAGCGTGAGATGAGGAAAGTGTGCTCCCATTTCCTATAGATATAAATACTTTGGTAGGTCTCGCTGGATCTGAAATACTTAGTATACAGGCGAACTGCGTATCAGGGAGTGGGTTTGGATCGGATCTTGTTGTTTTGAGATAGCGTTGGCTTTACACATCTTCATATAACCTCTATTAGTACACAATGTCTGATACAGAAAAGAAGCTCGACTCGACTTCCTTGTCGGAGGAGTACTACGTCCAAGAGACTACCCCAGCTAAGAACACAATTCTTAGTGGGTTGTATGCCAACGCCATGGAAATGTTCAAAGGTGAAACTAGAGGTATCGAGAGAGTGCCAGAAGAGGAAAAGGTGGGCACGTCCATCTGGGAATGTGCCACTATGTGGTTGTCCGCCAACTTGGTGATTGCCACCTTCTCCTTGGGTGCTTTGTCGTACGGTCTCTTTGGCTTGGACTTCGGTACTTCTGTCTTGTGTATCTTCTTCTTCAACATCTTGGGTTCTATCCCTGTCGCTTTTTACTCCGTCGGTGGTGCTAAATCTGGTTTGAGACAGATGATCTTGTCCAGATACTTGATCGGTAACGTTGGTATGAGAATCTTTGCCTTCATTAACTGTGTTGCTTGTGTTGGTTGGGGTGCTGTTAACATCATGTCTTCAGCTCAATTATTACACATTGTCAACAACTTCTGTTTGCCTCCATGGGCTGGTTGTTTGATTTTGGTTGTTTGTACCATCATTGTCACATTCTTCGGTTACAACTTTATTCACGCTTATGAGAAGTGGTCTTGGATTCCATCTTTGGCTGTTTTCATCGCCATCATCTGTAGATTGTCTATGGATGGTGTCTTCATGGCTGGTCTTCCACAAGACGACGGTTCCGTTAAAACATGGGGTAGTGGTAAGACCTTTGCCGGTGACGTTTTGTCCTTTGGTGGAACCATTTTTGGTTTTGCTGCTGGTTGGACCACTTACGCTGCCGACTACACAGTCTACATGAGAAAGGATTCTAACCCATACTTTGTTTTCTTTGGTGTCTTGGCTGGTTTGTGTTTGCCATTGATCTTTACCATGACTTTGGGTGCTGCTGCAGTTACTGGTATCAAGACAAGTGAAAAGTACGCCACCTGGTACACCGATTACTCAATTGGTGGTTTGGTTTACGCTATCTTGTGTGACGACTCCTTGCACAGATTCGGTGAATTCTTGTCTGTCATCTTGGCCATGTCTACTGTTTGTAACAACATTCCAAACATGTACTCCATTGGTTTAGGTGCTCAAGCTTTCTGGTCACAATTTGCAAAGGTTCCAAGAATTTTCTGGACCATTGCTGGTAACTTTTTGACCTTGGCCATTTGTATCCCAGCTTACTACAAGTTCACCGATGTTATGGACAACTTTATGAACTTGATTGGTTACTACTTAGCTATCTATGATGCTATTTCCTTATCAGAGCACTTTATCTACATTGGTGGCTGGGAGAACTACAACTTGGACGACTACAAGGACTTGTCCAAGTTGAACCCAGGTATCGCAGGTGCCTTTGCCTTCTGTTGTGGTGCAGCTGGTGTCGTGATTGGTATGGACCAAACATGGTATGTTGGTGTTCTTGCTTCCAAGATTGGTTACTACGGTGGAGATATTGGTTTCGAATTGGCCTTCTGTTTTGCCTTCATTGGTTACAACATCACTAGACCATTTGAGAAGAAGTACTTTGGCCGTTAAACTCGTCTAGGGCATTGGACTCAAAGCGAGAGAGAGACCCCGTTTTGTTCATGACTTTCAACTTAAGCAGTAAGCAAAGGACTGTACCATCAAAACTGGTTTTGTTGGATACGCATTGTACAGTTTTTTCGTTTCTTCTAGAGTTGCTCAACAACGTCTCCCTATCTGCTTTGGACTCTCCGCTGTTTTGGCCTCGGTATCTGGTGTTGTACCTTTCTGTTGTTTTCTATTCACTTTGGTTCGTATCATTTATTATTTGATTTCTTTTTAATTATTTCCCGTTAATATCCATTTTTCAGTGATTCCCTTTGATACTCTCTATCGTAGTCTCTATTGTGCCTGTTGTCACTCCAAACCCTCACTTCCACCGCTAGCCCAACATGATGAAAACACAGTGCAAAAACACACCGCAGGCTGGATGTTTTTGTTTGAGTTTTTCGCTGTATTTTTGGAAAGGCCGTACGGATGATGATGTATTTTACCCCAATAAGAAAGAACACAAGGATTGAGGTTCTGGTCAGTTGAAGTGTCGATTTGCTGTGCTTTCACACCAGCATACCAGCAGCGAGCACATTTGGTGTCGGATATTTGCAAATATGAGCTATCAGCAGAGTCAGCATTCGCATCAAGATCCGGAGATTAAAAGTAACAGTACATTGTTTGAGATAATAGATGGACTAGCGGATGTCATTCAAGAGAACAGATCAATAAAGGCCCAGATATGGAGAGATGTCGATGAAATATCCAAAAAGCTGTCGACGGAATCGGTCGATATCAAAGAGCAGAGTCCAGGCGCATTCAAGTACTTTGAAGAATTGGAAATTTTGAAGAAGAAGGAAGTGAGTGGAGAAGCTCCCGATTCTGGGACCCCTGTAAAGGAACAAGACACTGATTATAACAGTGTGATCATTGCTGAATTGGAAAAAGAGAATGAAAACTATTTGAAATTGCTAAACGATCGAAAAAAATATAATCATGAGTTGCTGAATACGTTGGGCCACTATGAGGATAGTTTGAGATCAATTACGGATTCTATGTCAGAAAGATACGTCCAATATAACCAAGGTCAGTTTCAAAATCACGAGAAGAATAAGCAGGAATTTATACAACTAGAAAAGGAAATGTACTCGAAATTCAATGAAATTGTTGAATTGGAAAGAAAAGCAGGCATACTATACAAACAGTTTGACACATTAGTTGAATCATTAAACAATATAAATATATAAGGTGCCTCTTTAATTAACAAACCAGTCACATTGAACACCTGCAGCTTTCTTTTTATCAGACAATAACGCCTCGACATTACCGTAGTCCTTATCCATAGGCAAAGGCAAGTCATCCAGCCAAGTTAATTTAAGGCCATTGTTCCTGACTATAGCATCCTTAGATGTCTGCCAAGAAAATCTAATATTTGAGTCCCATCCAAACAGCGGATCAACAGCGTGGTTCAACCACCTGGAGGTGTTTGGATCTGACGGATATCCCGATCCCCAGTTAATGTCTTTGCTCGGCTTACACAGGTTTAGGTTTATATCTCTTGTCACCTTAGCAACCACAGACGCTGTTGAAACAATGGGGTATATAGAATCTGCCTTCTTTGCGACGGTTATTTTGATCCCTGGAAAGATGGTTTCCAGCTTCTTTTGGTACGTGGCGGGAGGTCCCACAGTATCAACATACACCTCTTTTAAATTGACCCCCTGCTTCAAGACTCCTTTTATCAAGCCAATCGTTGTATCGTGTGCCTGTTCGTTTAGATTATAGTTGCCTATATTTCTAGGCTTGAGCATGCCAGAGGAGATGTCCCGAGCGGTCAGTGACGTTGTTGCCCACCCAACGTTTTGGAACAGCTCATGATCAGACTCGCAGATGAGTTTCAAAAGCGATTTTCTTACTGGATCGGTTAATGTTTTCGAATCGGCAAAGCCAAACTTTTTCAGGTTGTCTGAGTATGTTTTCAAGCAGTACGAGATGCCATACACCATTGGGCCTAGCACTGGACCTCTTCCTGCCTCGTCCACTCCGAGTATCACAGGTTCGTCAGGGTTCGATTTCACCACATCTGGGATCTCTGAATAGTATGATGTTGTCTTGGTAGACACCGGTAGCGTGATTGACGGTGGCACAAACAGTTCCTCTTCTGACATGATATCTGTGGACTATTCGTGGCTGCTGTATACGTTCTACGGTCTGTGTTGTGTATCTCATCTCTTCTGTTCACTGCTCTCCTGGGGCACTACGAGATGCTCAGGCTTCATTTACGATAAACGCGTCATCCAATTGCCTGGGCTCGCCCCGACACGAAGCTTGCACGCGGCCGACGCGCCGATCGGCGTGTTGCAGCCAGTGTGTCGCGGCTCTCCGTTTCGGCGACGCGTCGATCGGCGTGAGCACATCATTTAATTACCTGACAAGAATAAAGATTAAGTTTGTAATGTACATTAAAAGAAAAGTATGTGTCATGAAGAAATGAATAAGATATGAATAGAAGCAAAGAGAGTTTTATGCAGATATGCCGTTGAATGCTAGAGCTCAAATATGAATTCAAGTTTTCGTGCTAGGGGGCTAGACTAAACCTTGGCTGCGATATTGGTCATTGGTTCCTCTTCGTATTCGATTTCAATTCTTGGTCTCTTTCTTCTCTTGTCTCTGGTCTTTGCGTCTTCAGCGTCTTCAGCGTCAGACTCGTCGTCTTCGTCGTCAGAACCCTCGGACTCGTCGCCAGAAGATGCGCCTAACCATTTCTCCAAGTCTTCCATGTCGACCAACCCATCGTCGTCTTCCTCGGCCTCCACATACTCAATCTCGCCGACGTCGGACTCGTCCTCCTCGTCTTGACTCTCAAGCTCAACCTCTTCGTCCGAGTCGAATTCCTCCTCCATTTCCTCCTCGTTATCTTCGACCTTTCCTAGCACCTTCTTCCATATCTTTTCGTCCACGTTCAATGGCTTGTCGCCATAAGCACCAGACTTCAATCTCTCAAGCAACTCCTTTTCGATTTCTCTCTCGATTCTGGCTGCAGCTAGAGCCTTTCTCTCTCTAGTTTCTTCTCTTCTCTTCACCTTGTGCTTCACACCCACATAGTGTCTCTCGTCCTCTCTCAACGCCAGTCTTCTCTCCGTGATCGCAACTTGCGTCAATCTGGTCAATCTCTGCTTACATTTGTGAATCAAGAACTTGTTCCAGTATATCAAATGCTCGTCAACCTGTGTTAGAGCCTTTTTGTAATTCTTGCTCAACTTGATTCTCTCCCACAGGTTCTTTGGAGTGTGTGCTCTCTCCGCTGTCTTCATATAGAGATACAATTTCCCGTCTATATTTTTCACAGTGGCGTATCTTGCATTTGCCAATGGGCACGATTGTCTGTTACAAAGACCAGTCACGTTGTACTCATTTCTGCAGAAGTTCTGGTCCTTGGTGGTTTTAATCTTGAATGCACAGAACTGCTGGTTGATAACTTGCCAGATAACTTCGTCAGACATCCTGTTCTAATTCTTACAGCTTATCCTCTTTTCCTGTCCGTGTATCCACAGTGTAGTCACTATATCCTGACACTCCACTGTGCTCAACCCCTACTTAACAACCATCCACCACCTCCTCTACTTTCTCCTTTCATTAACTTCATACAATAACACTACAAATTAGAAAAGTTTTAAAAAAAAAATTTTAATGAAAAACTTTTTTGCGTGCCACACGACCCCACGACAGCATCTAGCGACGCAAAAGAAACGAGGCCTATCATAAGTGGCTGATTTATCAGGACAAGTGGGCCTTTAAGGTGTTTGAGGGAGGTAGAGGAGGGCCTAAGAGAGGCGACTGTGCGCTGTGCGCTGTGCGCTGTGGTTACGAGAGCAGCTGAAGAAGTGTGTGGGCACACGGCAGCAGGGTATGCGGGGCAGGTTGGTGTATATTTTTATACAAGCGGGATCAGGTGGCGTATGTTTACACTCCACACTAGCAGCATCAGGTGGCGTATGTCTCTACACCATCCTAGCACTGTCAGGCGGCGTATACTTATACAGCTATGGCTTCAAATCTGTCATCTATGGACTTTTGTTCGTTAATGTACCTCAGCGTCCGGCTGAAATGCTTCCAGGTGATTTCAAACCCAGACTCGTCTTTCCGGGACTCGGATGGCTCGTCATATGCAAAAGACGAAGCCGTCACGCCATTGCTCTTGAAATTGTTGGATATTAACTCAATCAACCCATTCAGATACTTGGTGTTGATCATCTCGTTTCCGTGGATAAAGTAGTATAGCGACTGGTTCAAAATCTCAATGAACAATTCCAATGAAGCATTCGCATCTAATATGGAATCGGCAGTACGCAGGGATTTCTGGAGACATTCTAGCACACGCTTGTCATCTTTCTTCAAAGATATATGCTGTGGGATGATCCCATTGCCGTCCTCGCCTTGCGGGCGGTCAATTGTAGCATCAATCTCCTCTATTATCCACCACAAATGAGACGCTGAATACACAGCTCGGCACTGGTCCGTCTTCTTCAACAACTTGGAGCCGTACAAAGTCGCCTTGGTGGTCAATTTGTTGAAATTGTCCAAGCTTAGCTCAATCATCCTCTTAGATGAAATCAACTTGTTGTAGATATTTAATAGACATTGATACTGTAATCTGGAATCAACAACTGCCTGTTCGTACAAAACAAACGACTCAATAAAGAAATCATAAGCAATGTCAACTAAAGAAACCTCGTCTGCAATCTCAGTGGTCGATAAGTTTAAATTCAAGCAAACAAGTGGACTGATAGAGTATTCAACCATCTCGTTAATAGCACCCGATATAAATTTAAAGAAGCTGGCAACCTTCAATTTTTGTTGCTTGGTCTCAAGCCTCTTGACTAGATTCAATTTTCTAATCAATTTCAAAATAGAGAATATTAGCGTAGGATAGGTATACTTGGTTCTAAACTTACCTAATGTTAGATAACCCCTAGCACGCTGCAATAATTCAAAATGCTTGTATGGGTTTCTGTTGTAGATAAGATGGATAAACTTTGCAATTTTCTCCTGTTGCAAGACAATGTCAATTGGATCAATGGCATCTTCTGCAGTCAAGGCGGATCCACTACCAAAGAGTGCAGTACTAACAGACGAACTTTTTGAACCGTCTAATCCTAGGTTCTTGATAGTTGGATCCTGTTGCACAATGATTATCGTCTTGATTATTTCAAAGACTTTATCAATCTCACTAATCTCGGTAATTTTGGATTCCTTCTCTAAAAATTTATCAATGATTTCAGTGCAAACTGCAGTCCTGATGGAATACTTCTGCATATTGAAAAATTCAATATAGTTATTATCTAACTTTAAAATCCCTTTAATATCAGTGAAAACTTCAATAGGTATTAATAACAAAGATTTCCAATGTGCACTTGTAGTAACAGTATCGTTCATTTCTTTGTACTTTTCGATGGCATAGTGATATATGGAATTAATGTTGTCAAAGTTATCTGGGTAATAGGCAATGGATAGTTTGCACACGCCTTCCAAAATGGAGCCATAATCATCATCAGACAAATCTGGCTTCAGCTCAGTGAGCTTGTTTATGAATTCAATAAACTTCTCAAAGATGTCAATTAAATTCATGGCACCAAATTGCTCTATAAATTCAGGCTCTCTGGTCTTGAAATCAATCAATCTTTCAATCAAGGTTAAAAGAATTCTTTTCATGCTAACCTCCGGGTTCAGATTCAAAGTTGCTTGGAAAAAACTATCCAATGTGTATAAGTGAAAGCTGTCAGGGAAGACTTGAATAATAACATCAAGTAAGTATTCCTGCGCAATAACGTCCCTACATTGTATGATCTGCTCCAGCAAGGTTGGTAATATGTGCTCCTTGTAATAAACCTTGTCAACCTCTTCCAATTGAGAGAGTCTAACAAGATTTGATCCAACTAATATCTGCAGTTCTTGTCTCTCCTCAATTCTCTTTTGTCTCTCTGATGAGTAGCCTTGGTGCTGTAGTCTAACCCACAATTTATTCATCTCGATGAAATTCGTTATAATGAACTGGATTGACTCGGTTAAATCGCCTTTCAATTCTTGAGATTCTTCATTAAAGGAGGTTGGTAACAAGTCCTTTGTTCTCTGTGACAAATAATATCTCAAGAACAACCCTCTGATTGGATGCTGCACACCACGACACATTTCCAGCATGTCCTTCATTATCTCCTTAACTGGAGCACTTTCCACAGACATGTACACAGTACCCACGGTGATCATCAAATAGAGTCTTGGAACAATATTACCTGCATACTGCACAAGTTCATACAAATCTGCCAAATGGTTGTTTGGATGGTTGTCTTTCAGGTATTCAGATAAGTACTCCAACCCGTCGAATGCAAGCATGTACAATTCATAGTACTGCTTAGGAGTAAGAAAATTGGTTCTCAACTCATTGAGAAAGTTCGAACAGTGCTTTAGGGCGTCCATAAACTTACTCTTGGACTCCAGACATTTCTTCATTTGAGCAATCTGCTGCCTGATCACAGTTGACGAGTTCTCTAGGATCTTCTTCTGTTCCTCAGGTGTAATATTAGCAGCCTTCGAAGACATCTTGTTCTCTCTTGCCTGCTTGTCTAGCCGTTTTTTATTCTATGTCTTGCTCTTTCTCCGTGCCAAATCGGTGTATCAGGAAACCAAACACTTCAGATCTCCCCAATCGCCTGTTTCTGCTGTGCAATCAGTAACGAGATAACACATTCCCTTATGGTGTGTCGCCAGCCTCCACAGAATTTGACAGCCAGTCTGCTTACTCCAACCAATCAGAGACGTTGAAGGTGCACGGATGTAAGGGTGGGCTGTGCGTGCCATCTGAGCCTACAACAGGTTGACGTGTAGTGCTGATAGGGTATTAAGGAAAGGTAGTGTTTTAATTTCGAAGATTGGATATACACAGATACTTATTAGGAAGAACAGCTCACTCATTCTCTGACAAACAGGCCGGCGTAACCTTGGCCGGTGGAACAGCACATGGAAACAATTCCAAGCTCATCACCGCCCTCAAAGCCGTGCAACAACGTGCTCAGGCATCTGATACCAGTGGCACCCAATGGGTGGCCGAGTGCGATGGCACCACCCTTAGGGTTCACCTTGCCATCTGCCAAGGCATTCTCGAGACCTAGTGCCTTGATCACGTACAAAGACTGAGAAGCAAAGGCCTCGTTTAGCTCAAACTTGTCAATATCGCCGACTGTCAAACCGTACTTCTTCAATAAGTTTGGAACAGCAATACTTGGAGCAATACCCATGATTCTGGACTCGACACCAGAAACGTTTGAGCCAACGTACCTTGCCAAAGGCTTGATTCCAAGAGCGTCAGCCTTTTCTCTGGTGGTTAGCAATGCAAAGGATCCACCGTCGGACACTTGGGATGAGTTACCTGCAGTCGTTAGACCGTCTTCTCTGAAAGCAGGCTTTAAGTTGCCCAACTTCTCTAAAGTCAAATTGCCTCTGATACCGTCGTCCTTGGTGACTAGGACCTCTTCTCCAGCCTCGTTTGTGGTCTTTATTGGAATAATTTCTTCTTTGAACAATCCGTTAACTGTAGCATTGTGGGCTTTGTTATGCGAGTCTAATGAGTAAGCATCCATTTCTTCTCTAGTCAGGCCGCTCTCTTGAATGACATTTTCAGACGTGATACCCATTGGCATTAAAACGTCCTTGGCCTCTTGGTTGGCCTGCTTGTAGAGTTCCTCATTGATTCTTTGAGGAATACCACGGTGTGGAAAATAGTCAAAAGTCATGGATTCCACACCGGCTGCAATACCTGTGGTGTAATCGCCAGCTCTGATGGAGTTGGCAACGTATGTTAAAGCTTGAATAGAAGAGGAACATTGTCTATTCACAGTGTTCACAGTGGTGGTTGGAGGAAATCCAATAGCCTTGATGGCCAAAGCAGAAGCTTTTTGACCACCCAAGTTTTGCAACACGGTACCAATCAGCACATCTTCAACTTCTTCCAATGGGAAGCCTCCCATCTTTTCCAGCGAGCCCTTGGCGGTCTGATAGAGAATTTCCTCTGGGGCTAGTTTGGCTAGGCCACCTTTCTTTGCTCTAGTGATAGGTGATCTATTGGCCGCCAGAATGACGATATCCTTTGGGGATTTCATAGTAACTTGTCTTAACATAGCGGACATTGTGGCGTGGTTTGGTTCGGTTTGCTTCCTGCGCTGTGATGTTTTAGAGACCTTTCCCTCCTGCTTCCGCACTACTCACCAATAGTTACCATTTTCCCAACACAAGCAATAACGTTTCGTTTTATATCCCGCATCCACTGCTTCTCGACTATCGGCTATTCTGGAACATATCCATGCCTGGTTCTTCTCCACAAATTAGAAACCGGCTTGAAAAATGCATGGCACATTTCCTATTAGAAGGCTCTGTTTGCAGCGCACATTTCCGAGATCTCGCTAACAAAAAATGTCTGTGCTGGAACTGCATATATCCGAGCACGTGACGGGACTCGCTTATAAATATACTGTCAAGGCTCTAAGAGCTTTGGCGATGAATATATATAGACACGTAGTTTGGATGGGATTAAATTATTAAAGAAAGGGTAGTGTATATTAAATCAGACTATACATCAAAGTAGACTACAAAACGCACAGGTGACAGACAGCAGTATTGCGTAGGTGAACTCCCGACACGCTTCTATTTAGGGGTAGTTCTGATGAAGTGTGAAGGACATGCGTAACCGTTAGGATTCTCAAACAAGTACAGCTGATGGTAGTCCTCGGCGTCCCAGAAAGACTGGATAGGCTCGATGGCGGTCACGATCGCATGGTTTGGGTACCATTTCTGTTGCGTCATGTGCATCACCTCTTTGGCGACTTGTGCCTGTTCATCGTCATGTGTAAATATGGCTGATCTATACTGAGTTCCGATATCTGGTCCTTGGGAATTGAGCGTAGTTGGATCGTGCATCAAAAAGAAAAACTCAATCAACTCACTGTAGCTGATACGGTCTGGCTCGTATGAGATCTGTAAGGCTTCAGCGTGGCTTGTGGCTCCTGTGCACACCTGCTTGTATGTTGGGCTCGTGGTTGTACCGTTGGCATAGCCCACTTTTGTGTCTATCAACTTGTCCTTGCCAAAATGTTTAATGTAGATGTGTTCAACTCCCCAAAAACAACCTGCTGCAATCGTGCAGATCTTCGAGGTTGCTGTTGTCTTCAAGGTTTTGCTGATTGTTGATGTCATCGCTCCGTCTTGTTATGTATTTACTATGTACACGGTAAGCCCTCAAAGACACCTAACTAGCTGCACTTGCCCAACTCTTACTGAATTTATCAGTTATTTGGCTTCTGCAAGGGTTTTCATTCCTCTCATTGCTGTTTTGCCGTTCAACTAAAAACAGCCACAATTGCCTGCTTTCATGCGCCATGTCCATGTCATTTGTGTGGCTGAGTTTTGCCATCGATGCCTGTAAGTTAAGCTACATTCGGCACAAACATCTGTCTATTGATAGCTTGTGATGGCAGCCCTGTGGGTTTTAAGCAACCGGTAATCGAATGAATTACATTGATAACAATGACGACTTCTGTCAAGTCGTACGCAGTTTTAGCGTTTGATACCTTGTACTGCAAGTTGAAACACAAGTCTCCGCTTTCTCTAGCGCAAATCAAGTCGGTGTACGACGATAACGATAAGGAGTCGGTAGAGAGATGTCCATTGTTTGTCACTTGGAACATACAGGAGACTGACAGCCACGGCGGACATGATGATGAAAAAGAGCTAAGGGGCTGCATTGGCAACTTTTCGGACTTGAAGCTGCCAGACGGTGTCAGAGAATACGCTCTCATAGCTGCACTCGAGGACACCCGTTTCCACCCCATAAGGGGGCAGGAGCTGCCACGGTTGAGCTGTTCAGTTACACTACTTAAGAACTTTGAAAATGGGTCCGATCCGCTGGACTGGGAGTTGGGTAAGCACGGTATCAGGATTCTAATCAATGGGGCCAGGTCTGCAACCTTTCTTCCTGAGGTTGCTGTAGAGCAGGGCTGGACCAAAGATGAGACTCTACAGCACCTAGTCAGAAAGGCGGGGTTTCATGGCGCAAATTGGAAGTCTATGAAAATTGAGTTAACCAGGTACCAGGGGATTAAGGATACGGTGGATTATAACGAGCTTGTGCACACCAGAAGACAGCTGCAGTCTTAACTCTGGCGCTTCATGTCTTGCATGGTAGAGCTTGTCACTGTTACGCATTGGCTGCGCTTTTGCTCATGGCTTCTATCCTGTCCACTCTTCATCTTTTTTAGGCCTCTTTTCACTATTATCTTCTTGGCTTTTTCCCTATATATCTAAATGGCACAGTCTACTTCCCGCAATATTACCTCCGCTCTCCATTTTATCTGCTTCCCTATATATATATATCTAATGGCACAGTCTACTTCCCGCAATATTATCCCCGTTCTCCATGTTATCGGCTTCTCTCCTCTTCCTTATCTCCTCTTCCTTATTTCCTTCCCCTCTCCCTTCTCCCTCCTTCCTGTTCCCTTATCTTCCTGTTCCATTTGTACCCTGCTCTCCTGCTCTCCTGCTCCCCTGCTCCCCTGCTCCCCTCCTACTATTCATCTATCCCTCCTCCCTACAAAGAAACCCTCTCGCAAGAATCCCGGCTGTGCACATTTTGCTTTTACGGTTAGGAGGCCCTGCCGCTGTTGATGAACTTTTTTCTTTTGGCCAAAAAAAAATTTTCCTTTATATAAGAAGGGAGTTCGCCTTTCTTTGCTGGGAATCTGACCTTACCTTTACACTATGCTTTGAGGTTGGGTAGTTCAACAGCCGTGACATTCTCAGGGGTGTTATCTTCACTGTATGGAGAAGAGTAGTTTTCCTGCAAGACAGCTCTTTTACAGATAACTCGCAAATGGTAAGTTACAACACCAACTATGTTAGAAAGAGAAACTTGCTTTTTTGTTGTGAAGGCGTCTGTGCTCCTAGTACATGATTTATTTGATGAAACTTGAGTATACTTCTTTCCCAATCCTATTCGACTATGACGACATGGCTTATAACTGCCTTAGGGTGGTGGATATGGCGGCTGTTGCAGGCTGTCATCTTTCCATCATCTGTTATCACTTGCACTGCCTCTGGTGGCGCATTTGGGGGGCTTTTTTACTTGCCAGTAATCTACGCAACTCTGATTTATTTGCACTAGTTGCTACAGGGATGTCTTCACCAGAAAAGCGGGTTTCAATTTCGACATGATAGTATGAAGATGTTTCGAGAATGGTTACTAACTAACGTTTTCAACCTTGTTAACTTTGGATTATTCTAGTTTGTGTTTGTTTTCAATTAAAGGATTAATTGGCAAATCATTTGCGCTTTGTCTGTAATTACTTGCTCTTGATATTTCGATTTTTGTGATTTTGTGATTTATATGATGAAAAGTTACCATAAACATTCGCAGTTTCCTCGGTAGATATACGTCTACAAGGACGGACGAACCCAAAAATCCGGACTTGGTATATTGGTGACCGCCCAATGACCTTCCATGGATGTCTGATTTTTACAAAAGTAACACAAAATTTGAAACATCGAGAGCAGGAGGTATACTGTAGGTCTACATTAAGTCTGCAAAGCAAAGAATGATCATGTCATGTAAAGTAAAACATAGAACTGTACAAATATAATACGGGTGTTTCAAAATTTCTGGCCCGCATTAAATAAACACTGTCAGGTCTGTTTGCATGTTTCCTCAAGTTCTTTATTAATCTCCTCGGGAATGTCTTCGTCGCCCAATTCAATCCCGCCATTGCCATCCTTCAGATTCAAAAAGTTCAAATCATCATTGGCCAACTCCTTTGGAGGCATTCCCAGTTCTTGTAACTCTTCAAGCTTGTTGTTCATATACTCTCTGGCTGCCTTATCAGAATCATCATAGCTTGCATCATTAAACTTGTCCACTATGGACTTTATAATATTGTATTGCTTGCTGTATGTCTCATATTTGGGATCACTCTTGTTGCTGTTTAACCAACCTGGGTATTTCAGGTATAGGTCATTTAACGGTTCAAATAGCACTTCTTTGGATGACAACTTGTCCAGCATGTCCACCAACAACTTACTCAAATCATCTACATTTTCGGCGCCTTCAGCACCGGGCATGTCATCCAAATTCAAGTCTAAGGATTTCAAGAGTGAAGCCAGTAGTTGATCATCCTGTGTCTCTGTCTTTAGCGATTCGTCAACTTGTTCTCCTGACGTTTTGATTCTGTTCACAGTGTCCGATATTAAATCCTTGAAATTTGTAGAGGCCGTAGTTGTATTAGGCGGTGCCAATTTCTGTCCTGGGCCATCCTCTGCAGTATTGGTACCTGTCTGGTTCAAGTCGTTCATAAACGAGCTCAAATTCTCAGATAGCTGAGGGTCATTCTTGCTTAGGTTCGATAGCAGGTTCTTTAGCAACTCCTGTTCATCCAATTCGCCCAATCCGTCCTGTTGATGCTCGTCCGTCTCTGTGGCAGGAGCATTCTGGTATACCGTGGCAGATCCTATCTCTCCTTGTCCTGAGGAAATTGTAGATCCTGGCGGCTTGCTCAAGATCTCATCATCAAAGTCGTCAAGCAACTCGTCTAGGTCGTCAAAATCATCGTCAGAGTACGGCATCTTCCTGATTTACCCGTGTATCAAACTTGCCTCTCGCTGATTGCACCTCTATAGTGGTGCGACAGGATATCTTCACGCTACTCTCTGTCTTTCTGATTATCCCTACACTTCATATCTTCCTACACTAGGCTCCCCTTGCCGTCCTCTTTGAACCGCCAAATTCTTCCGCGTTGAGCTTTGAGTGGTGATTTTTTGTGTGCAAAAAGGGCACAAAAAGACCTGCAAGGCCTGGAAAGAGATGTAAAGGAAGAGGAAGTACACAGCTAGAGTCAAGGAACCCCAAGAAAGACTAGCATTATCCAAGGATATTTTAGGTAGGTAGGACAATCTAAGGATGCCAGAAAGGGACCTACGTACGGAGAGAATCCAGCAAGAAAGGTAAGTATGCGAGCGGTGGGTGGGCTAATTAGACGAGGAGTGCCTGCATTAGCTAATAGCAACTAATACTAACAAAGTATTGGGCGCATATGGGGTTTTGTTTTGAATGTTATTACAGAAAACAGTGGAGAAAGGACCACCCGTTTGGGTTCTACGCCAAGCCAAGAAAAGCGGGCGATGGGTCATTAGATTTGCACAACTGGACAGCAGGAGTACCAGGGAAGGCCAATACACCATGGGAGAATGCAACTTTTCCAATAACAATCGCTTTTCCTGAGGACTACCCGGCAAAGCCACCAAAGATCAGATTTCCAGGTGGGTTCTACCATCCTAACGTGTACCCTTCAGGGACCGTCTGCTTGAGTATTCTAAATGAAGAGGAAGACTGGAGGCCTGCATACTCTTTGAAGCAGTTGCTACTAGGTATTCAGGAACTTTTAGACTCGCCAAACCCAAACTCTCCGGCTCAAGAGCCGGCATGGAGAGCTTTCCAAAATGATAAGGCAGAGTACGATAAGAGGGTCAAACAGCAAGTGAAACAGTACATCAACAAGGACTGACGGGGTTACTACTGATCTCTGCAGTTGTCCCGCCCATAACTACATTCCCTCTATTTGTACTATAATGTCTATTACAATTATTCATCCTAGTGGCACGTTTCGTGAATTTTCTACCTGTCCTTTTATTTTAAACCAAGTTTGTATTGTCCCTACTTCAGACTTTCACTTCATGCATAAATGTGCTACAGTTTATGTTTCATTCATCCCATCCTAATCTGGTGTTCTATGTGGTTTAATTTGGTACATTAATCAACTATATATATATGAAAGATTACTTCTTTCCAATACTTATATTTCAGTTTCTTTGTACTGAATAAATCTTTCCAAGTTAGTCAAGGTATCCTCTGATCTTTCTTTCAACATCACGTTCACATTCTTATCTATCTTTTTGTAAATAACCTTGTACTCCTTATATGCCTCCTTCAAAACTTCAAGCAATCCTCCTTCGTGGAAAATGGTTCTGTTGTATTGGTAGTCATCGTCAAACAATTCAAATATAGAGTTGATTGAGTCTAATAAGGTGAATTCAATAATAAACTTGAACTTCTTATGCAACTCGGAGACATTGTTGAATGATTTGTATGTTTGAATTGGTGATAATAGTTTCTGATCCACTATGAATTTACAGATAATTTGCGTCAACTGTAAATCTTCACAATTCTTACCTATTATAGTTAGGAAGGTAATTACATTTGTGGTATATTGGATGAATATTTCAGTAGACTCTAGATTTTCTATGTTGAAAGCTGGGTTATTCATAGAAACATCAATCAACTTGTTGATCATTTGCAAAGATGTGTCGTTATAGAAAGCGCTGGCATCGATATTGAACTCAAGGTAGTTGACAAAAATGCTTAATAAATCACAAAGCTGTTCCAGATCAAGTTCTGGGTGGTTCAACTGACCTTCAAATTCTTTTAACAAAACTGGAGCAACCTGCTTCAAAAACTTCTCAAACCCGTCATCCAATAATTCGGTCGACTTGAAGTACACACATAGGTTATTCAAGCAAATGAGTATTTTGCTGTTCTTTAAACCGGACGAAACCAATGCAGAGACGAAAGGCGTCAAATTTTGAGTGAAGAAAGTGTTCAATTGACTCTTCATCTCGTCACTGATAGATTCTGGTTGTAATACTTGTAATTCACCCTTGATTTCGATCACAGTGGTATATAAATCTAATAGCAAATCAATAAGTTTAAAATTATCCTTTGCAACTTTCAACTTTTTAGCTTCTTCTGCAGTTTGTTCATGTTTCAGGCTCGTAGGTATATTTAACTGCTCGATGGTGGAGTTCAAATCGACATTTTTAGTGTAGATATTGTCTAATTTCAGTAGGATTGAGTTGATCAAGATCTCGTCTGAGTTAGAGTTGACTAGTTCTCCCTTGAATTCCATTATTTGGAACTTCAAGCCAACTAGATAGACCTGTGACAAGGCATTTAATGTCGAATCGTCGATGCTCGAAATCAACGTTATAGCTGATTCGTCATTGGCAAGCAATTCAAGAAATTTGGACGACAATGCAGATAAATCATACAAGAACTCCAACGAAGTCAGCGTTATTCTCTTGCTGACTTTGCTTTGAATCAACGTGAATATGAATTTCAAGATTCCGCTCTCTTGTAATTTAGGTAGCACGCTTTCGTCAAGCAGCTGAATAGACAGTTCATTTGACAAAGATCCAAGACAGCTGATCAAGTTATCAATGAAGTCAAACAACAATGCCTTGCTCTTTTTGTCCACGTTCTCGTCAACCAAGTGGTCAATGGAGGCCATGGCTTTTTTGAACGAGTCTTCTAGACAGGTCCAAATATCAGATCTCCATAGATGCACACTCAGGTCGTACCCTTCTTCGATTATCAGGTTTCTAAGTAATCCATACGCGTCGATGACAATCTCATTGTTGTCGTCATGCACGAGCTTCGTTAGAATAATCTTCACTAGATCGTTTTTCAACAACAATTTTCTAATCTCGGTGTCATTGTCAGCAAGCAGAGTAATAGAGCTCAAAGCAATTGATCTGTCGTTTGCTGCAGATGCCGATAGCTGTGTCAATAATCCCAGAACCTTTTGCTGTTCTTTGTTGGAGCCTTTAGACCCGTTGGCTTCGGCAGTAGCTTGTATTTTTCTTCTGTGCTGCGAGAGTTTCGATCTTTTTTTTAGTTTCGCCATTTTCCTGGTTCTCTGCTACTTGATATGATGTACTTTCTATCAGAATACTCTCCCCTATCCACTCTAACCCATAGAACTGAAAACTAGTTTTGAAAAAAGTCAATCACAAAATTCAAAAAAAATTTTCAGAAAAAATGGAAGCGGCTGGATGTGTTACGTCATCATTATGTAATGTTGATATGGCCAATGTGTTTATGTCATCATTGGAGAATTCCAGTTACGACAGGGGGTCTGTCGTGGAGACAAGGCGTAGGGAGTATCACTGAGACGAGCAGTGTTGAGGGCTATAGGAGTATAGTCTGTGTGTTTGTGGTGTATGGTGTTGAGTGCTGGAGGATGCGAATGTAGACACGTTGTGGAATCAGAAATGGGGTGATTGCGTTGTATAGGGGTAGTGGGATTCGGAATAAATTAGATTAAATAATAGGATAGCATGAGGAGAGATTGGTTTAGAAGAGATAATGAAAGTGGGTACTTAGAAATAGGTGTTGGATATAGGTGTTGAAAATGGGTGTTGGAAATAGATCTTGGAAGGGGATGCTGAAAATCGACACTTAAAAGCAGATTGCTAAATTACTTAAGATTGTATTCTGGGCCCGAGTGGTGTTACGGGAGCCAGCAGGAATGTAAACGGAAAGCTTTATTAATTCAGACTTGATATATTAAGATACAAGGTGTATACTCACACTACATTACTTTTAAATATATACAGGGGGTAGTATGACTATGTAATGTACGGCTACCTAGCAGACAGGCAGGGTTAGCAGACAGGCGCAGAAAGCAGACTTCTGCAAATTGCTTCCTATCCTCCCATCTTGCCATCTTCTCAAACTCCCAACACGCTCATCACAGAACCCAATCACCTGCCAGACTTGTCAGATGGCTTGAACTCCACCGCAATGTCCTTCTTGTCCTCACTGCTCGCCTCTAGCTTCTGTCTCAGCTGCTCAAACGTCTTACTGCGGTTGACTCCGTTCACAATCTTATCACCATTATCATCAAACTCAGGAATCTCTATATCCGATCTCAAGTTACCGTCCTTCTTCAACTGTTCAATCACAAGTGGCTCAAAAAACTTCACTCCCGAGTACACCCCCAACCCCGAAAAAAACACAATCGTTAAAAATTTGTTGAAGTTCGATGTCGCCATTACTCTGTATATCACTTGTATCGCTCAGCTAATCTTCCAATCAGAGCCTGTACTCCCTACCCATGCTCCACTCCCCCTCAAAGTGCCCTAATCAACCACTTGATCCTCCGTTCCCCGTGCCGATTTGCCAGTGCAAATTTTTTGAAGACGCATTACGTAAGCAACATGCTAGCTCGTCGCCTATCTAAGCACATGACATAACCAATATGATGGACTGTAGTGGAAGCAAGCAATTCTCTCTACACTACTAGATGGCAGCAAGTGCGCTTAGCTATGGAAATGGGGATTAGTGTTAAACAGCTCATACGCAAAGCGGGGCGCAAAGGGGAGGGGCTACAAAACCGGGCGGGTATTACACAGCCGAGTACTTTTCTCCAAAGCTCTTGTAGTAATCTAACATGTCCTGGGTGATGTTCTTGCTGATGTCCTTGATGGCCCTGGTAAAGTGAGTCTCCGACACCTGGGTGCACTGGCTGTTCTCCATGATGGCACATAGACCAGCTTCCTGGCAGAGTAGGACACACTCGGAACCGGAGAACCCGTCGGTGAGCTGTGTCAAGGAGTCGAGCAGAGCGTGTCTGTTCTCCAGATTGAACCTTCTGGTGTTCTTGTCCAAAATCTGGTACCTGGCCTCCTTGTCGGGTGGTGCAACGTACACGTGTCTATCGAGTCTGCCGGGTCTCAACAAGGCGGGGTCAATAGAGTCTGGCCTGTTTGTGGCACCAATGATAATCACACCTTTCAATTCCTCGACACCGTCGATCTCGTTTAACATGGAGTTTAAAACCTGGTTGGACACATTGCTCGATCCCTCCTCTTCTCTATTAGTAGCAATCGCATCTATCTCATCGATAAAAATAATCGATGGCGACGACATTCTGGCCTTACGGAAGATCTCACGCACTTTCTTCTCGGACTCACCAACGTACTTGTTGAAAATCTCTGGTCCCTTGATGGCCAAGAAATTTAACCCAGACTCGGATGCCAATGCTTTGGCTGTCAATGTCTTCGAACAACCTGGTGGCCCATAAAGTAGTAGACCTTTTGGCGCTGTAATACCAAGGTTCTTAAAAGTCTCACCAGCAGTAAGCGGCAATTGAACCATTTCTTTTAGTTTTCTTTTTAGCACTTCTTGACCCCCAATATCATCCCACGACACCTTTGGCATCTCTAAAACAATCTCTCTCATGGCGCTCGGTCTGATGTCCTTCAGAGATTCTTCAACATCCTCAAGCGACACCTTAAGATCGT
The DNA here is from genome assembly GCA_003706635.2 of Ambrosiozyma maleeae (nom. inval.). Lineage (NCBI taxonomy): Eukaryota > Fungi > Ascomycota > Pichiomycetes > Pichiales > Pichiaceae > Ambrosiozyma > Ambrosiozyma maleeae (nom. inval.). The sequence continues at coordinate 467,521 of PPLV02000004.1, forward strand.
CAATTTTGGCATTAGCCAAGTCGCCAAAATCAATCACACCCCTTGAAATGCATCTCATAATGGATTCACGACACAGCGACACCAAATCGGCTCCAACGTAACCATGGGTTCTAGAAGAAACGTCTCTAATTTGCTCATTTGTCAGGGTATGTTGGTCATTCATGTCCATGAATTGTTTGGTCAATATATCAAATCTTGCCTCCGCATCAGGAATTGGAATCTCAACCTCAGAGTCAAATCTGCCCGGCCTTCTCAAGGAAGAATCTATGCTATTAACTCTATTAGTAGCACCGATTACAACCACGGATCCGTCTAGACCATCTAGCAACGTCAGCAGTGTAGCAATGACCCTACTATCCACCTCAGAGGTCTCATCACTATTTCTGCTTGGAACCAATGAATCAATCTCGTCAATAAATATGATACAAGGCTGGTACTTGACCGCCTCCTTAAAGTAGTCTCTCAATGCCTCTTCAGTTCCACCCAAGTACTTGGACACTATGGAAGGTCCATTTATATTAATGATGTGGCAGTTCAGCCTCTCCTCATGCGCAATTGACCTCAAAAGAAGCGACTTACCAGTACCTGAAGGGCCATGCAATAGCAAGCCTCTAGGCGGTTGAATGCCAAATTTTTTGAATATATGTGGGTGATTCAAGGGGATAGTCAATGATTGCTTTAAACTCTGGATCTCCTTTTCCAGTCCTCCAACCTTGGAGAAGCTGTACGGTGGCTGCTGTGGTTTCACATGATCCACAACCTTGACAACAACTTTAGAAGTTTTAGGATGGAATAGATAAGGTTCGAGAAGAGACACAGGCTTGCCGTCATGTAAGGACAAGTTATCTAGCTTTGTCTCCAGTGAGTCATCTTTATTGATTGCTGTGATTTTCAAGTTTTCAACGCATAGGTTTGCAAATAGCAGGCCTAGATCGTTTAGTTTCGAACTGATGGCAGCTTGTTCGTTTTCTGTAGACTCGACGCTGATCACGTTGGCATACGCTGGTTGAGATGAAATGGCTGCCAATTTCACTCTGTCACCAAACAAGAACCCGGAGGCCTGGATATAGCTCGGTGACACCAGCACAACGTTCAAATCGTACTTATCGTCATCCGACTCCGGCCACGCTGCCACGAGCCCGGCAATGTCTACCAGACCTTTGGAAACCTTTACAAACTGCCCTGTCGTCCACTCCTGTAATGCAAGCAGCCTACCCGACACATAGACCGTGGTGGCTGTCTTGAACCCGGCCCCGCCACTGTGTGGCCTCAGAATGAACTCCGCAGGCAGCTTTGGCAGTTTGGTCTTAGTTGCGCCATCAGAGTCCGCTGACTTGGCCTTCTTGGTTGCGCTCGAGCTGCTTTTAGGTGCCATTCCGTCCGCTATTCCCTGCTGACGCACTTCCTACTGTACTCCCTGTACTGCCAACCTGCCATCAGGCCCCTACTCCCTGTCCCATGCCCTCCTTTCAGTGTCTATCAACTGCTCATCTCTCAACTTGTACTCTCTTAATGAAAATTTTCCTCTACCAACACAGCCTTTTTCTACCAGCAAAGTTTTATAGCAACATGGAAAAGGAGATAGAGGGAGGCCAAGGGTACTAAGGAGTGTAAGTGTGGGGAGAGAGAGTAGGCAGAAATAGGATAGTGTATGGGCCAGTATAGCTAAGAAGAGAGTAGGAAATGAGGGCGAACAGGCTGGAGCTGGGGCACACGTGGTGTCTCCAGATAAGACGATTAAGCAGTGTGCGTCCTTCGATTCTCACGACACCATCAAAGAACACGGTCAAGTCCTTGGAGTACTGCTATGATAACCACCTTGTTTTCAGAAAGAAGGCGGACGACAGAATCGACATTCTCCGAAGAATGCTACCGAAGAAGTTTGAATTGCACGATAGCATTTTGTTCCACTGCATCTACAACAAGCACAACCGTCTCGAGGCGCACGACATCAAGTCAAGACTTTCGGACCCGGTATTCAATGGCGCCAACGTGTCAGTTGACAAGGAAAGCATAAGACAGCTCGGGTACGAGACGCTGAAAGCCCACATTTCAAAATTCTTGTACCAAATGGAAAAAAGCAGTGGAACCTGCGACCTAGACAGGTTCGCCAATGTGGCCTCCATGTCAGAGAGCATCAACACCCTGGCCAGAAGAGATGACTTTGTTAACCAGTTCATAGAAGAACAGGAGAAAAATATGAGCCTGAAAATGCAGAAAATGCCGGGAGATAAAGATGTGTATATCAAAATACCCGCCGGCGTGAAAACGTCCCTTATCTTTTATCTTACTGGGTTCATATACTTTCAACTAGGACCCAAAGTTTGCTTTGATTTTATTCAGAATTTTTTAATCTTGGGAAGAGAAGCACCAGATGCTGGCTATAAACATAAGGGATTGTGGGAACTGTACAAGGAGTCTTCATTTGAACTTTTTTAAACAGAGCTAGCCACACTGACCATGCATCTTTGTCCATGTATATAAGCATCTCCATAAATGTACTTGTTATTTATTCGCTTTACCAAGCATTCGCATTAGCTTTATTATACATGTATTATACATCGCAGTGACTATACACAAGGTGGGGCACCAAACGGAGTTATTTTCCAGTCTGCAAAGGTATCAAACAAAATGCTCTTGTCAGCAACCTTTCTTCTTTTTGAATTGCTTACTTCGTCATTATCCATGGTGTCGGCACCATCATGCTTCTCAGCACAGTCAGTTTCCGCACTGTCATCAAGGGATCTTTTCAAAGTCTGTTTCGGGATGAATGAAGGCAAGAAGAACCTCTCTAGTTGGTCTAAATTCATCTTCACTTTGTCTAGTGACCCCGTTAATTTTAATAGTTTCTCATGTTTCTGGATCAATTCTTTGAGCAATCTAATATTAATCGCCGACGCAGGCGATTCCATTAAAAGTGTGCTCATTTCAATAATGCTGTCTCTATTAACAAAAGTTTCATATTTGGAATTTTTACCAAATTTGTAAGGGTTTGATATCAAGTACACTAACCAATTTTCAAGTTGCTTTAAATGAATTCCATTCCTTGGCTTCAAAAACTCGACATTCTTTGTTATGACCATCAAATCTGTATCTATTTCATTGTTGGCATCTCCATTTGAAAGCTCGATAAAGTACTCTGAATTTGCAAGCTCTAATAGTTTATTGAAGTATGTCCAGATAGTATCAAATCCCAACTCCTCCAGGACAGGTTTATATAGCAGCCTCAACCCATTCAATTTTCTCTCATTTATTTCATCTACATCCTGGACCAAGTAATTGTTCAACAGGAGAAACGAGAACAACAGTTCGGGATCTGTCTTTTTGATGACGGACATTGACTGCCAATATTTTGTTCCTGATGGCGATGAGTCTCCGTATTTAAACACCTTACTGATATTTTCTTTCCTTATTTTTCTGACAATCTTCAGATGCTTATTGAGCTCTGATAGCTGTTGCCTGCTCCTGACTACATTTGTATCCTCTGTATCTTGCGTGCTTGCGTCTGACTCACCGCACTGCGTAGCCTGTTCCCAGTAATTTGATTCTAGCCAGAGCAACGCATCTTTAGATGCCATTCTCAATGTCTCTAGAGAGGGAACAAACTCATGGGTGCCAATGTGTCTGAGTTCGACAAACGAGCTTGGTAGCTTCAATATTTCTGCCAATTTATGGAGACCTATGGCAAAGCTGGATTTCTGATACGGGTCTAGCAGTCCGTTCACAAACTTGATGATAGCCATCGTGTAGCTCAGTCTCAAGGTGGCCAAGTCTTCAACGTGCTGTCTGTGCAGACGTTCATCCATCAAGAAAGTGGATGTCAGCAAGTACGTGGCTTCTATTGAATGGGGGATGTTTCCTCTCGCCATGTACGAGTTGACTATCTGCATTGCTCTGGACCTGTGCTTGCCATCTGTGTCGTCCGAGGCATAGAAGAGATCCCGGAGTGCTCGTAGGTCTTCTATCGACTTGTACGGCGTCAGTTGCGGGTGCATGCTCATACTGCGCCTGCTATTTATCAGAGGTGCTCGGCCTATTCTTGTTCCGCCCCTCTTTTCCCCGCCACTGCTCTGTGCCGGCCCCACTTCATTCCATCCTGTTCTTCAACAACTACGGCAAGTCCACTTAAAGACGCCAGCAAAGATTTTAAAAGCCATCGGCAGGTGTCAGCGCTGACGTCAGCAGAAGAGCCAGCTTCACCACCTGTCACTATCATTGTCACCGGTCACCAACACTGTCAACCCACTAGAAGCCGTCCAGTTTACAACGACAACGCCAGAGAGGTGTGGCGAGCCTATGCTGACACCCCCAGTTACAACGGCAAATGGCGGACGAAGCTAGTGGAGTTAAACAGGCCAAACTCCAGTGGCCAACCCAGTGGCGCTGCGACACGGAAAAAAGGACCGCCCAAATACCACGGAGTATAAAAAGGGCATCAGGAGTAGAGGAAGACCAGTGTAGGCAACTGTGTGCATGAAAGACTGTTGCATTGGCAGTACAGTAGAGACAGATTGCTATACGGAGTAACAGAACTACAGAAACTACTAATTGGCGAGAATGTCGTACTTTGTTTTGGGATCAACAGGCTTGGTGGGCGGCCACTTCTTGAATTTGGCGTGCAGCTCATCGCACGTGAGCAAGTTGGTGACGGTGTCAAGAAGACAACCAGCAGTGGAGTCAGCGAAGCTCACGGCCATAGTGGAGCAGAACACGGACAATTGGCCTGCTGTGATCAAGAACATCGATGCGCCAGCGGGGTCCACCTTTTTCTCTGGCTTTGGAACCACAAGGGCAGCAGCAGGCTCAGCTGACAACTTTGTCAAGATTGATCACGACATTAACGTGAACGCTTTCACGGCTGCCAAAGAGTCGGGGAAGTTTGATACGGCTGTTTTGGTGTCGTCTATCGGGTCAGATCCAAACTCGAAGCTATTGTACCCGTCCACCAAGGGCAAGATTGAACAAGACTTGAAAGCGTTGAAATTTAAGAGAACTATTATTTTGCGTCCTGGCGTTTTGCTTGGAGAAAGAGCCACCGGCAAGGGGTTCTTGAACTCCTTGGGTGAGAAGGTTGGCGGGCTAATGAGAAATGTGGGTTTAGAGAAGGGTCTATACCCGATCTACGGCGAGGAAGTGGCAAAGGTTGGCTTGTACATGAGTACACTACCAATCAAAGAGGAAGGTGAGGTCATTCTTCTTGATAAAGGCGACCTAATGAAGATTATCAAGGAAAACAATCTATGATGAAATAACGCCATATGTAATCTTTGTGTTTATAGTTTAGTTTACCTTGCTTCTTAATAATAGTGCCATATGTAATCTGTGTTTATAGCTTAGCTCATCTTGCTTCCTAGTACTCAATTTCACTGCTACATCAAACACTTTAAAAAACACACAATGCAGTGTATGGAAGAGTTGTATTTTTTGGTGTAGATATTATAGAAATATAAACTGTATAAGAACAAGTAACATTAATTAAAGTAAGTAACAAAGACTAAACAATTAATGAAATTCTTTATCTCAACTTGGTGAAACCAATGTCACTGGCTCTCTCTCTGAAACATTGTCTGCAGATGTTCAAAGCGTACTTTCTGATCAAACCGGTGTGGGAGGAACAGACTCTACATTGTCTTGAACCTTTACCGTAGTTTCTTGGGTGTGAGTACCAAACGTTTTCGTGAGCCATTTTGAATAATCTGCAATGAAATAAAGTGAAAGAGTTGACGTTAGTAACTAGTTTTCAAGACGAATGGAATAAACTTCGAAAGACAAAACGAGATTCTTTGATGGACAATTTACATATGTCTTTCAACCTCATGCAACCATGAAAAAAACAGCCAGCTTGAATGTTTGCAACAATGCGTAGTTATTGTGTTGAGAGTGAACGGAACTGTGGCCATCACAGACATGCACTGGCCAGCAGTACAATCGAATCAGTGAGTGGTACCTAGAAACTGGAGAGCCTGGTGGCCGGTCAACGTCTAAATTTCGCCACTTGTCCATGTGTATCTCAAGTCTGTATCTCTTAAACGGTTCAAATTCACTGCTTTCCCCTTGTCTAATTTGCTGGCGTGTGGTTGCATGCATCTCTCCATGTTGCATTATACGTCCTGGGCAAGTCTGTGGCCCGTGCGCTCTGGCGGTGTCTTGTTTGGACATGGCGTCTACAACACTTTGATATTTCGGACAGGGCACCTCTCTTTGTATATCTGTGCCAGTGTCCTGTCTCATCCCGATGGCACCTGCTCAGTCTTGTCTGTCGGTCGCTGTGTGTCTGCTCAACTGTCTCGTCTTGTCTCGTTATGTCTCATGTTGCGCACTTACTTGTTATATGTGATATATAGACTACTCTGGGTGTTCTTCTATAACTATTCTTGACCTAGCTCGACTCCAGACCCCTCTTCCTCTATATCAAAGAAAAGGTTGTTCCTTGTTAAACTCTCAAGCTCGCCTCTTCCTCAAGCTCCCTCACTAACCTACTGTGTAAACCAACCGCTCTGTCCCCAGCCAAGGGACGCCCGCTGGCGCGTAGAGTAGAGCCTCGCACCTCCCGCGTATGAAAAATTTTAGGCGCCAATTCGCCGTCACACAATCCTGCGCGTCCCTGCACGTGACACAACCCCCAACCCTCTCGCACCTCACGTGATACATTACACAGCCCAAGAAACATGACACGCACTCCGCTGATGGCAGACCCTTGCACAGCCCGCCCGTGCACCATACACCCCGCTGACATCAGCAATTGGAAAATTTTTTAAAAATATATTTTGATGGAGTTGGAATATCAGACCTGGAGAAGATGGATAGAAACAAGTGGAGCAGAGTGGTGGTGGAGTGGTGAAGAAGAGGGGCCAGTGGGTAGTAGACTGCAGTTTTAGTGAGAGGCAAAGCGACAGGATGGCAGGACACAGATCCACGATAAAGAAGGGCAACAAGTCTTTCAAGAGCGGCCACTCGTCGAAGAGAGCCATCAAGGCTGCGAATAAGGGTAAAGTTGAGAAAGCGGCTGCAAACAACAAGGCGATCAAGGTGACTACAAAGCTGCAAAGAAAGAACACAGCACAGCAGCTGAAAAGCTTGAAGATCCAGAAGACAATCAACGAAAGACTGCTGTTCAACAACAATGTGACAGAGAGAATCATTGCAGTGCTACCGCTAACATCCAACACGTCGAAATTGGACATTGTTCACAAGCTTCTGGAGTCCATTGACGATGAAGCGCTGTCTGTGTCGGTCACAGAAGACGTGTGTGTGACATCTGTCAAAGTTCGGAGATTTAAAGCCAACTTGAAGTTCATTCTACCAGACATGAATAGCATCATCTCCATCTTGGACGCTGCCAAAGTTGCGGATTTTGTTATTTTTGGATTGAGTGCTACGGAGGAAGTTGACCCAAAGATGGGTGAGCAGATCGTGAGAGCAGTCGAGGCTCAAGGTATCGCTACATCATTTGGTGTCATTCCAGACCTCATAAGTTCGTACCCAAAGAGAAACTTACAGATGGATGTCCTAAAGTCATTGACATCCTTCTTCAACCATTTTTTCCCAAACAATGATAAACTATTTGCATTGGAAAACAAAACAGAATCTTTGAACCTTCTAAGAACTCTCTGCCAAAAATTCCCAAAATCAATCACTTGGAGAGACACAAGAGGTTACCTGGTTGCAGATAAGCTGGATTGGCAACCAAACCCTAGTAACACCATAGAAGGCAGTTTGATTGTGGAAGGTGTCGCTAGAGGAATTGGCTTCCATCCAAACAGACTCATTCACTTGCCAGGTTTCGGTGACTATCAAATAACCAAACTGGAGCACATTAAGACCAACACCTCTAAAGGCATTGATCAGGACATGCAGGGTGATGACGTTTATACACCAAACGAGTTGCAAGATACTTTGGATGAGTTGATGCCAGTTGAAGAAGACATGGTTGGTGATTATCAAGATGACGATATGTCCATGGAAAATGGTGAACACGATGGCTGGGACATGGATGAAATGCAAAATGAATTAGACACAAACATGCAAGCATTCACAAACCAAGGCAAAAAGAGATTGCCTAAGGGTGTTTCGGAATATCAATCAAGATGGTTGCTGGAAGATGAAATTGAAGACATAATAAACGAAGAGGGAGAAGAAGAGCAAGATCCGTATGATAATGATTCCGAGCTTGGTTATGCCGACGAGAACATAATGGACGATGATAACAATACCAAGAGTGTGTACGCTCCTACAGAAATGCACGTTGAATTAACAGCCGAGGAAGAAGCTAGACAATTAGAACAATTCAAAGCTAGAGAAAAGGAAGAATTAGAGTTCCCGGACGAGTTAGAGTTAAATCCTAAGGAATCTGCTCAAGAAAGATTGAAGAGATACAGAGGTGTCAAATCTTTGGCTAACTGTGATTGGGACTATGATGAAGAAGATGACAGAAAACCATCGAACTGGGACAGATTATTAAGAATTAGAAACTTTGCTGCAACCAAGAACAGAGTTTTGAAGCAGGCTAAAAACGAGGTGGTTATCCAGCCTGGTCAAAGATGCAGAATTCATTTGACCGTTCCATCATATATCACCTCCAAGGTTGAGAGCCCTCAAAAACAGCCATTTGCTCTGTATTCATTGTTAGAGCACGAGCACAAGTTATCGGTGTGTAACTTCTCTGTTCAGACGTGGGAAGACTATGACAAGCCAATAAAGTCCAAGGACACCATGATCGTTCAGTACGGCCCAAGAAGAGTCATGATCCAACCGCTATTCAGTCAGATGTCACGGAACCCCAACAATGCAACCAAGTTTGAGAGATTCTTGCACCAGGGCAGTTTATCCATGGCCACCGCCATTGTTCCAGTGTGTTTCAACAGTGCTCCGGCACTGTTCTTTAAACAGACGCCAGACGGTGCTGTCGAGATGTTAGCCCAGGGAACCTTTGTGAACACCGATGTCACCAGAATTATCGCCAAGAGAGTTGTGCTAACCGGTGAGATCTTCAAGATCCACAAATCCGTTGTCACCGTCAGATACATGTTCTTCAACTCCGACGACGTTGTTAATTACATGTCTATTCCGATATTCACGAAAATGGGCAGATCCGGTCTCATCAAGGAGTCCTTGGGTACTCATGGTTACTTCAAGGCCACCTTTGATGGTAAATTGAACCCTCAAGACATTGTTGGTATGTCTTTGTACAAGAGAGTCTGGCCAAAAATCGGCAACTCCCAAGGCTTGTAGACTGCTAGCCACAACCGCATCTACTCCACAAACTCATATATCAACCACTTTCTGCATATATCCCCCTACTTCAAATCAAACTTTAATATAATCTTTTGTAGCATTAGAATCCCCATATATCACAACACTAAGTCTTAATCGCCGTGAAAAATGTGCGGGTATTTTCAAAATTGTAATTGCATGACGAAAATGACCAAGGGGTATGGATGGGGATTGAGACCCAGTGGCAGATACCAGTGGCCAGCGTGCGTCCAATACATATCCAGACATAGGCGTGGATATAGGTGTGCATATAGCATAGAGATACGGTAGCGACAAGCACAGGTACAAGCATATACAACGAGCAGCGGGCCACGATGAACAGCCTACCAGAGCACTCGAACCAACCGAAAGATGGAACATATACTTGCATCTCATGCCAGCTAAGGTTTCCCTCTCCCGAGCTGCAAAGAATCCACATGAAGACCGAGTGGCACAGGTATAACTTGAAAAGAAGAGTGGCAAACTTGCCTGCTATCTCCGCCAATGTGTTCCGATCGAAAATAGCAAGTAAAGAACTGCACGAAGGAGAAGACGAGGACGAATTCGGATTCCACGTTCACAAAAAGAAGACTACTGGCCACAGACAGCAGACCAAGAAAGATTTGAAGAAAGCCGCCGGCCTAAGAGGCAGAGGCCAGAAGTTGGGTAGTGACAAGTTGGCTGGTATGCATGACGATAGATCGCTAAGTCCAGCCTACTCTGTTAGATCCAAGGACAGCCATTTTTCTTTAGGAACCATTGATTCAAATTTGGACAACTCTTTGTACGACACAGATGACCTAGTCTCTGACGTTTCCAGAGAAGACCTCCAGAGCTACCATACCGACTCGGATGACATGAAGGTGACGACAGATTCGGAACAAGATGAGCATGATCTGGATTATGACAGTGACGGCGCAAGAGCCGAACCAGTTGAACTTGAATTGACCGCATGCTTTTACTGTGACGAACCAAGTGAGAGTTTGGAGTCAAACATAAAGCATATGTTTTACAGGCATGGCTTGTATATCCCGGAAAGATCGTACCTAGTCGATATTGAAGGGCTTCTTAAATATGTTGCAGACTCAGTCTCCAAGGATAATGAGTGCTTAAAATGTGGCTTTCTGGGCAGGGGATTGGTGAGTATAAGGCAGCATTTATTGGGCAAGCATCACTGCGTTTTGCCGTATGAAACAAGGGAAGAGAGAGAACTAGTCAGAAAGTATTTCAATTTCAATATTGAATTAGAGGCTAAATCCAGTACCGTGACAAAGAAGTCTGTTGCATTTGCTGATTTCAAAGATGACTATGAAATTGACGGTGAACCAGACTTCGAACAACAAGACACAGATGATGAAAATTCAGAATACACAAGAGCAATAATAGATCCCTCTGGCGTGGAGTTGCAATTACCTAATGGTGTCAAGTTAGGACACCGTAAAATGATAAAGTATTACAAACAGAATTTCCCTAAGGAATTCAGAGAGGTGAACGAGAGTGAAATGACGGTAGCCCTCGTTTATCCGCAATCCGAAGAGCTCTTAGCAGCAAGAGAAAAGATCAGAGATCAACAGTTGAAAGAGAAAGGTAATATTGAAGTTAGAAACAGAAGCAGAGATATCGCTCTATCGGTTAAGAAAGGTAACAACTTTGCTCATTTCAGAGATGCTATGTACTAGGTGCTATTTATCTTAAGTGTCCTACTCCAGTCATATAAGCGACAGTCATCAATTGTTATACAATCATTATAAACTATATGACCCTACGAGCGTTCATATGCAGTGCAAAAATGTAACGCATCACTTCTTATTAAGTTTCCCCGATATCTTTGATATATAATCTAAAGAATTCTTAGTAGCTGTTTCCAATTGTGGTTTAGATTGATCTTGAAGATTAAGTTTGCTGTTAAAGTTTGAAGATAGCTCACTTCTGGATGTATGTCTTGAAGCTTGAACTGCATCAGGATTTTGCGAGCTTGTCAGATTTCTGCTGGTGTGTAATTTATCTTGAGAGTTACTGAAATATGTCAATAAGATGGTATCTTCATCATTCAAATTTTCTTCGTCATCTAATTCTAGACTCATAATTGGGGTGATGGCATTCAATCTATTCTGTAAGGTTTGAAAAGATTTTGATTGTGGTAACAACATCAGTAAACCGTATAAGGTTTTAAACAAATATGGGTTTCTTTTCGGGTTTAACAGATCCATTCTTAACCTTGCAAAAACCGGGGATTCGAGCAATTGGATTAAGAGGTCCAATTGAATTAGTAGATTCAAAGACACTTCATGATCAACTAATCTTTCAACTATAGAATAACTCAACTTGTAGTTGGAAGTTAGAAGAGTCAAACAAAGCAATGACGGAGAATTGAAGGACCAACACTTGAAAAGATCTTCAAATAATTCTTTATCATCACCTTTTATCATTTTCTTTCTGAGATCTGACAACTCAGGTGCAATAATCAAATTGTTATTCAAAATTTGGATGACAATGGAGACAAATGTAAGATTTGTCTCTTCTTCGCATAGGACCCTTGAAATGGATTTGTAAACTCTTTCTGAATTTAGGGACCTGCATATCGTCTTGATAATAAAATCGGCTCTTGAGTCCAATAACTTTTTATCTTTTTTAAACAAGTTTAGCAGATCAATCATGAATGATTGAAAATACTTATCATCACTTTGGTTGGATATTTTTGACAATAATTCCAAATCCTTGTTTATGACACGGTCCGATGGATCAGTAAGGGCTTTGAGAAGTGTGACAAATATGTTATCGGAATGCTTCAAGAATTTGGCAGGATTCTTTTCATGCAACATGATGAGCCAATCCAAAGAAGCCAGTCTAGTGGACTCTTTATCATTCAGAAATTGTAGAGTCAATTGGTTTACAATCAAAGTGTAATTAATGTCATATTGGTTGGTATAAGCTAACTGCATTAATTTCAAGTTCAGGTCAATTGAAATTGCCTCGATGTGTTGATTAGAATGGGAGATTGTGATCAATAACACAGACAACAACTTTGGCATACAAGAAACAAATGATTCTGGCGAGATCTGCAAGAGAACAACAAGCCACTCCAATGAGACCATCTGGATCAACTCTTCAGTGGAGTCTAAGGATCCAATTAGAATGTCAATAATTTTCCGGTAATCAATCACCACGCTTTGCCCTGGAATATAAACGTCGTCATCGAAAATAATATCTTTCATGTCTTCAGAAGAAACAGGATTAGAGTTGTCCTTTTCATCCGTTCCAGATCCTGTTGCGCTTTCAGCAGCATTGGAAGCTGCCAGGGCTTTTCTTTTCTTTTCAATGTTTAGCTTGTTTTCTTTGACAATGTATTGAATCTCACTGATTCTTTTTATTTCATGTAGCAATAGCTTCAAGAAGTTTTCTGTTACAACTCTGACATCCTCCAACGGAGCGCTCAAATACGACAAAAGAGCATCCAAAAAGGAAGGCAAGTATGAGATCAATTCCAAATCTGGAATGGAGTCTAGTAATCTTAGCCAGCTCACCAAGAACATTCTTGTGTAAGGATTATTAGCGTGCATTCTTTCCTTTAACAAAGGTATAAATTTGGGTAACGAAAACGCCCTTGGCAACTGGGGTTCATAGTATTGTAAGGTTTTTCCGTTTCTTTGATCCACTATTTGGTTGCTATTGTTATTGAACTCCTTTGGAGCTTCCAAGACGGAGACATAGTTGGCTGCTTTCTCACTTGTGATGTCCTTGATCAATCTATCCACTATATCTGCAGCGTTCTTAACGCTCATATCAACATCCGCCACAAGTTTGCAAAGAACATCGAATATCTCGTTAAAATACACTAATATCTGGCCCTTTGACACTTTTGCAATATTGTACAATGCTTCACATGCAAAGTATCTGACTGTGGAGTCTTGGTCACCGAAACACGCTAGGACTGGGTGTAGAATGCTCTCCAAATACTTTGGAACCTCATTTTGGCCCAATGCTATGGCCACCGCAGCCAAACCAATCACTCCACCATGTCTTGCGTAGGGCTGGTGCACGTCGTAAGCGTAGTCGTTTCTTAGCTGTTCTATGATGGATACAATCTTCTCCTGGTCGCCGTTAGCTAGTGCATCCTGCACCACTCTTTCCAAATCCACAGCAGCTGCCTTACGTTTATCGTAAGGACGGTCGTACAATCCACGTCTGATCGATTTGTCTGTATCAATGCCACGGTTGGCTAGTTAGTATCATCCGGTCTTGGGGAACGGCAGGGTGCCTGGCGTGTTGCTTGGTGGAGCTCGGTAAATATACTTACCCATTATCAGCGTGAGAGCAACTGATACACTTAGTAGCGATACTAGGGCTTACTGTCAGATCCACACCGGTCCGCTCATGCCATCATTAGTGTGAGTTCGGCACTAGGCTGCCTCTTGTTTTTGCTTATTGTGCAAGCGTTGGGCGAAATATAAACACCACACTAAGCGACGCCAACATCAGCTGCCAGTCTACAGGCAGAGGGCCAAGCCTTGTGCTGTTACAGAGTGAGTTATAAAGGAAGGAGCTTCATTATATACATCACGTAATTATATATATACACCGCCTATGTACAGGGAAGAGGCATGTCTCGCAGACACGGCCTCATTTAGGAATGGTCTGCAGTAGCTGGACAATCTTGATGTTGGTGTCCAAGAACCTGTTCAAGCAGTTGGACACACAGTCCTGCTCCTCGCTGCTCATGTTGTTGTCGTGCACGCTCGTGACACACTTCTTGAAACACATGTCCGTGAACTGGGTCACCGATCCCTGGATCTTGGCTCTGGAAGTTTCCTGCTGGATGAAGTTCGCAACCTCTTGTCTGGACCCTTCGTCCAAGCTGGCCAAAACACTAGCGTCAAATTCACTCATTGTACTTAAATATCTATACCTCCGTAAGAACCTCACCTCTCTGCATCCATCCCCCCGGGGCCGCCCCCAGCCCGTATGACTGCTATATTGGCACTCTTGACTTGTTCAACAGTGGAAAACTCAGTGAGCAAAAAGCTTGAAGGAAGAATGCGTGTGGTGCACGGGCGGTTGCAAGTGATGGTGCACGGGTGGTCTATGGATCAGTATCTCTGGCTGTTGTAACCTGTGGACGAGTTGGAGTGACGGTAGCGTTGGTTGCTGTGGAAGCCAGGGTTGGGGCCAGCGTCGGGGCCAGGGTTGGAGCTGTTATACCTAGAAGAAGTGGCTGGCTGGTAGGCAGGCTGGTGGCCCTGGCGGTTGTACTGTTTGTAGGGGTGGCCCTGGCTGCCATGTCTGTAGTACTGCTGGTGGCCTCTGTTGTGCGGGTGGCTGTCTCTGTCCTCCCTGTGGCTATGTCTCTTTGGTCCTGTGTCGTATGGGGGTCTTTGTCTCGTGTCATGTGGCTGTGGCTGCTGCGCTGGTACCGTTGCAGCGCTGGGGGCCTGTAAACTGTCGGTGGCGGTCTCTGGGGCTAGTTGCCGTTTCAATGCTGCCACAGGATCAAAGCCCTCGTCCTGTATTAGATTGTTTTCCAGCGCCTTCTGGTACAGCAGTCTCTCGACATCGTCACCGTGCTTGTCGGTTTTTGATCCCTTCTTGAACGCGTAATCCACCTTCATTGGCCGGTTCATGATCAGCTTGCCCCTCAGCTGCTCGATTGCAGCGTCACTGCTCGCAAACGTATGGTAGTGCACAAAGGCAGTCATGGACCCATGCGTGCCGTCGCCCGACCGGTTGAGCACAGGCAACCTTCTTAATTTACCAAATGCAGAGAACGTCTGAATCAGGGTCGGCTCGTCAACGAGCGGGTCCAAGTCGCCTACATACAAAATTGGACCAAAATCGTCATCGATCGTAACTCCGCCAACGCCGCCAGTCACTGCTGTAGGGCCCCCGTTCTCGGAGCTGTTAACTGCGTTCACCCTGATCGGCCGGTTAAACATGTTCAGGCCGCTCGCAATATTCTTGGCGTACACTGCATCTTTCAAATTATAAAACTCCACAAACCCAAACCCCTGGTGCGTCCTTAGAATCTTGTCCTTCGGAAGCCTCACGCTCTTCACCGGCGCAAACTGCAGAAAGAGCTCGTATAGAAGTAGCTCATCAACCTCCGGGGCCAAATTACCCACGTACACCGTGTTCGCCCTGCTTGTGCCCACAAATCCCGTGCTCATGCTGTGTGTCTCAATCGCCGTGTCTCCTGTCTTATCTACGCCTTACACTCTCCCGTCACCCACTGCCCACTGATTCATACTCTCAATAATGTATCCTTTTTAACGGCTGTTTTCTCTTGTTGAAGCGGCAGAAAAAGAGAGAAAAGGATGTTTCACACAGCCTTGTTTCGTGGCATTGGGAACGCGTTCCGAAGATAGTAGTACGTAATGAATAAGCCGGCGGATGGGCAGCACAGGGCAGTGGACCGGACGAAGTAGCTGTACTCAGTAGCAGAAACGCTATTGCAATAGTGGGCTGCAGATGACAGAAAGCAGCACGCATGGAAGAGAGCGGGAAACCGGCGATAATGACACCCTTGAGATTCCAAATACGCTGAGAGAATATAGTGCAGGCAACAATAACTCTGATGAGCTGGAATCTACCTACAAAGAGAACTTGAAACAGCAGATAGAGTACAAGAGAAAGCTGAATGAGGCGGTTAAACTGCGACTCGAGGCGTTAGGCCAGGCACGAGACCAGCCAACGGCAGACTTGAAGCAGAGAACGGTGGCTTTGCTAGACACCCTAACAAGACTACCGTACCAACCGCCAAGAGAAGACCTCATTGGCTCGTCCTTGCTTGAGCACAGGCTTGTTAACGAGATTGATACGTTGAAAGAATCACTGCAATTGATACAAACACAGCAGCTCAGCGCAGCCAAGGATCTAGAGATCCAAAAAGACCTCTTGCAGTTTTACACTGAGATTGGCGACAACATCGACGAGTCCATACAGACACAGATCCGCAACAAGCAAGCCATTAATGACTCTGATCCAGATGCCAGATTTGATGAGATTTCTGATAAAATCATGGAATTGAAAGGCAATACAAAAAAGCTAGTTGAGTTTGCAAAGGTGCTTATTGTGGACTATATCTTGAACAAAGAGTTCACCATTTTCAATAGGGCCAAGGGCGAATATTCAATAGCTCGAAAGAAGGGGAAATTTCTAAAATTATTGGAGATCCTGCTAAACAATTCAATAGGGCCAGCGTCTTCTGAAACAGAGGATAGAACCTTGGAAGTGGAAAACAAAGATGACCCCTTGGTCAGGTATCTAATATTGAACAAGATCATTGTTGTCGATAAGAAAAACCCAAACAAAATACGACTTAGAGATTTATCAATCAATGCCTGATAACGTCTTTGGTAAGAGAAAAGTGTGTAATTTATATTGTGTATATTTATGATAAATGTATCTGATATATGGGATACCTGAAATACAGGCTTTCAAGCTTCCTAGCTGGTCATCAAATAAATTCTGCGGATAATGGACGCACAGCTGTAAATGTACTGGATCTCATGAGACGTCATTTCTCTGTTTGCTGTGTCGAAGCATCCAATTAGGTAGCCACTCGATTTGTTGTACAACTCAATTGTTTGGTTCGGACTAATTTCACGAGGACGGCCACCGGGGCAACTTCTCTTTCTAATTAGCTTTGAAGACTCTTTGTGGAATACCATGCAGGCACCACCGTGGAATTTCACTGATGGATCATCGCATCTATATAGAAACCCAAAATCTGAATTGAAGCACTTGAGATGAAAGTTTGAAGGAAAACTGAAATTGCTGGTACTTATAGCACCACTGCTGCCAATAACTTTCATGCTCATTTTCTCTCTATCTCCGCTGGTTTTCAACTTTGCTTTATATTTATAGGTATCTAATAATACCTCATTATTGTCTAAGGGAAAATACTGTGATTCAACACAGAATAGCTCACAGACTTTTAAGTTCAAAATGTAAACCGAATTCAACCTTAAGGCTTCCATTAGGAATGCCGATAGATTTTGACTAGCCATTTTCAAGTTCCTGTACTGCACCAGCATTTTCCACATATTATAGTCAATAGCGTCTGTTTGAAGAGATGATACTTTGTTAAATCTGAGCACCTGGTTCTGTTTATATGGTGCACCAGAGCCATCCGTCTCGAAGACAATTGAACTAGCAACGTCGGTAGCTGTGGCTCTACCAAACTGCTTCAACAACTCCTTTGTTCGATCACTGTACGTGTAGGTGAGGTCACGGTAGTCATACCTATCAATTGAGGACGAGTAACTGGTAGTGGTGGTCAATGCCATGGCATCATTAGGCATAGCCACAAAAGGAACACCCTTGTTGTTTCTAGCAGCTGATCCAGAACGGTCCGCTGGGTTTGGAAGGCTGAACGGTTTATCCAAATAGTTCATAATCTCAGTAGACATGTTGCGCAGCGTGGAGGCAACGTCCTCTTCTAATCTTGTTCTTGGAAACGAGTCAAATATAGCTAATATCCCAATTACATCACCATGTATTGTAAGTAGAGGAACTCCCACGTAGTATTTTATATTTGGAGAACCTATAACCAAGGGGTTAGCTTCTGTTCTCCAGTCCAAGGAAGCATCCAAAAGAGCAAAAAACTTCAGGGATAGTATTGCATGAGCATCAATTGAAATCGATCGAGGACATTGCTTGAATTCAATATTCTTTCCGTGTTTCACAATCTGATGTTTTGCGTCAATCAAGCTGATTGAAGCTCCCTTGCATTGAAACATGTCACTCACCTTGTTTAGCAAGTTTTTGAATGCGCCGGGATGGTTCCAATTCGGCAAATTGGCATATCTCTCCACTGCTTTCAACCTCCTGATTTCATCATAGGACTCTGGTGCCTTAAACATCAATGTATCCGCCATGTACTCGGGGCGTGGAACCACGGATAAATTGCACTTTCCTTTGCCGTAAGTCTCTAGGAACATCTGTCTTGTTGTTGGAACAGGTGCCAATGTCCTTGGGTTTGCCATCACCAACTGCCCATAATCAGCATTCACACTTTTCGAGCTTACAGGATAGTATCTTCTTTGAGATGCCGGCAGCTGGTACCTGGAGTGTGAATACGAGGTCGCAGTACCCCCGGCTTGTGGTTTGAAAACTGATGTCATTGGTAGCAAGTGGCAGCAAAACTGTTCCACACAGAAGACTATCCTATCAACTCAAAAATACCTATAGGCACAAAATCAAAAGCAGTACCCAAACACAGAACCTGGTTTGTAATCCTTTGTGAATGGAACTCACAGTACTAGCTGGCTCCCCGCAAAATGGTAGCAACTCGTGTTGGTCAAGTAGAGACAAGAGCAGCCCCGAGTCCTCAAAAGACAGTTTTGTTTTTCTCATTTGTTGAAGCAAAGGCATTGGCACTTAAGTACACCTTTTATTAGATGGCTACAGGGGTATGTGATCGTGGCTGATGATATATATTACATATATGTTGTGCTCTTTTGGTGTATACAAGGCGACTAATCATAGAGCCGGCAAGGTTCCAGAGACTTTGACTCCACAAAGTCCTTCGTGGGTACAAGACCTGCAGCAAGCACGGTGTACATTGTGTGCACTCACTTAGACTCCTCCATATTACTGTCTCCATCTGCATCTTTATCGTTGTCTGCTGCATCCTTTGGTTTGTCATCGGAGGAGCTCTCAGCAGCAGTTCTCTCTTGTCTAGCTCTCTCTTCTTCCAAGGATAGTCTGATTGCCAACGCCAATTCTGGGTCCATGTTTGGATCGTCAAACCCAAAGTCGTCGCCGGCTCCGCCCATTCCACTTCCAAAACCGTCCATGTCGGCAGAGCCTTCTTCTTGGAACAGCGTGGATCTGTCAACTTGTTCGTATAGTAAATATGGGCCAGAAGGCACTGTCACTAGATGCGAGGTGTCGTTACTATTCACGGTGGATATGAACTTCTCCAAAATTGTGGTGTTTACTTGGTCCTCGCCAAAGTTGATGAAATCAACCGATATGTTGTTCTTCTTTAATCTCTTTGCCAACTTCTCTAGCTCCTGCTCGCTGTCCGTGATTGGCGATCCAGTGAACACAATCACCCTCTGTCTCTGTGTCTTGTTTTGTCTATTTTTCAAAGCCAAGCACGCAACCTGGATACCGTTGATCACGCCCGTAGACCCGCCAATCGACGCCTCGTGCAGTCCACTTAGCACCTTTCCGTAGTCTGTAGTCAAGTTGCTCAACACCCGGGTCGACTCGCCCGCCATCGTCATCACTCCAACCGTGTTCTCCGGATTGGCGTTCGTTTTTCTTCTGAAGATCAGCTCAACCGTATCCAACTGTGCCTGGTATCTCGTAGGCATGTAGTCCCCGTTTCTCATATATTCTGAATCGTCAATGACGATCATCGTAGCCTCTAAAACCATCTTGTGCCGTATTTCTGCCCTTCTTTGTCCAATTCCCTCTGGCGTAGTGTAATCTATAAGCACAACCACAGACACTACTTCTCCACAACGTGCTCTTCTTCCTCTCCCTCCCCTCCACCTTCCCTTACCCTCATCTGTCCTCTCCTTGTACGCTTTTGCCACATTTCCCTAGTCGCTTTGTTGAAGAAAAAGCACACATCTGTTATTGACACGCGCATGCTAATGGCAGCGTGCTGATCTATTTTGGTGTTTGGAATTACAAGAGCGGATTTGGCGCTTTGATTAGTAGCTTGAGCAGAGAGAGGAGGGCTGTTTAGGGGCATATTAGGGTGAAGGGATTTGTTGAGATAGCGATAGAGGAGCAGCAGGGATACTATGGTGGCGGTAAGTTTGAAGGAGAAGCAAGAGACGAAGCGTCCGAAGGAAGTGGGCTCGCAGAACACAGCGGGCAGCGGTGGAGGCGGCACGAACAGCAACACGGGCAGCAGCAGAAAGCTCACGAAGAAGCAGAAAGAAGCAGTGATACAGCGGTTTAAGCACGATATTGCGATAAAAGAGCAGGAGTTTGCGGGTCTGGCTGAATTGGAGAAAGAAGAAATCAAGATGAAGATCCAAAACAGGCTGAATAGAATACTCCGCAAGTTTTGGGACTACAAGATCGACAACATCTTGAATTTGGAGAGAGAGCTCGTGGATATCGACTCGCTAACACTGGCAAGCATAATAAAAGAGCTCGAGTCTGTGCATTCCGAGTGCAGGCAGAAACCATCCACCACCGCAGCAGATTGACGAGCCGCCCGTGCAGACTCTTCATACTCACTTTACTAGATAGATTATATTGCGGCATTCTCTTTTTCAAAACAACAATTGTAAATTATCAGAACGTATAAATATATAAATAAACACAAGAGCAGAACAAATAAATTAGATATATTAAGCGCCAAGAGGGCCATTGCAGCATGACGGATGGAGTCTATTCAAAGATTAGATGTCATCGTTCAAGTCATCCCAGAAGTACTTACCTTCCAAAGTTGGCTTAATAATGCCAGCTCTGATAACGAAATCACCAAAGTGCTCGCCTTGTAATCTCTCAGAGGCCCATCTAGCAAACAATGGAACCAAGATCTTAATGATCTCCTCCTCGTTCACATTTGTCTTGTAGATCTTGTTTAATCTGTCACCCTTGTAACCACCACCAAGCATCAAGTTGTAGAAACCGTAAGATTTACCAACTAAGGCAATCTCAGCCATCCATGGTCTTGCACAACCGTTTGGACAACCTGTCATTCTCATGACAACAGAGTCGTTTCTCAAACCTAGCTTCTCTAATTCTTCCTCCAGCTTGGTGATCAAAACTGGCAAGTATCTCTCAGCCTCAGCCATAGCTAGACCACAGGTTGGGAAAGCAACACACGAAGATGATGACAATCTCAAAGAGGAGAAATCAACGTTCGCCAAGTTGTATTGGGCTAACAATTGCTTGACAGCGTCTAAGTGCTCGTCTGGAATATTGGAAACCAAGATATGTTGGTTACCAGTCAATCTGAACTCACCAACACCATGTTGGACCATGTATTCAGCAATCTTAGCCAAACCTAATTTCTGTGGCTTTTCTTGAGTATCCTCAATTCTACCGTTTTCAATGAAACAAGTGAAATGGTTCAAGCCCAACTCATCTTGACACCAACCAAAGTAGTCAATGTTGGAATCAATCTTGAATGGCTTTGGCTCTTCAAACTTGAAACCTTGTAATTCTTCGACTTTTTGCTTGTAAACTTCAACACCCAAGTCGTCGATGGTATACTTTAATCTGGCGTGCTTTCTATTCTTTCTGTCACCAAAGTCTCTTTGCACCAGCATGACCTTCTCACAGGCAATGTGAACCTTGTCCTTAGAGACGTAACCAAACATGGAACCAGTTCTTGGATAGGTCTTAGTGTTGTTGTGAGTAGTACCCATACCACCACCAACTAAAACGTTATAACCAATAATGTTGTTGTCTTGCTCAATAGCAATTAAACCAACATCATGAGCCCAGACGTCAACATCATTGTATGGAGGTAAGGTGATAACAATCTTGTACTTTCTTGGCAAATAAGTTGCACCGTACAATGGTTCAGAATCTTGCAATGCCTCACCACCAACCATTATCTTCTTTGGTCCACCTTCTCTCTTAATCTCATCTAAGTCGTTCAACCAGATTTCGTGGTAAGCAGTAGTGGAAGGTAACAAGTGCTCAGAAATAACCTTGGAGGATTCAACCAACTGATCGTGCAAATGCTGGTTGTGTGGCAAAGCAGAACACATAACATTTCTACAAACATCACCACAAGCAGCCAAAGTATCCATCAAAGCAACATTAAGACCCTTAATACATTCCTTCAAATCCGATTTCACAATACCGTGCAATTGGAAAGTAGCTCTGGTGGTTATCTTGAAGGTGTGGTTACCTCTAGTATCTGACAATTTATCCATGGCTAACCATTGCTCTGGAGTGGAGACACCACCTGGAAGTCTAACTCTAGCCATGAAAGAATATGCAGGCTCTAAACCTTGCTTCTTTCTCTCATCTCTCAAATCTCTATCGTCTTGCATATAGATACCATGGAACTTGGTCAATTGTTGATCAGAAGCGGAGATGGCACCAGTGGACTTGTCAGCTAGACCTTCAACAATAGTACCTCTCAAGTAGTTGGAATTAATCTTAATGTCCTCATTGGTGATTGGAGGTGGTTCGTCAGCATTTTCAGCAGAAACGCCCAATGATTCCCAAAGCTTTGGTTCCCAGACGTTGTAGCCGGTGTTAAAACCATCAGCATCTTGATCATCACCCAAACCCAAGTCACACAAAATACCTGCACCTAAGGACTTCAACTTGTTAAATAAATCGACAGATGGCTTGTTGTAGTAGTGGGCATCTTCCTTTCTTGGCCAGTACTTGGAATCACCCAAACCAAAAACGGTAATGTTGACAGTAGCCAAGTCCAAAGTGGAACTCTTGATACCCTCCCAGAAGTTCTTACCGTTGGTTGGGAATTCACCTTGACCAGACGTAGAAGTGAAAAAAGCAACATTCGTTTCCAATTGGAAGTCATCCAATGACATATCATCCATAGCTGCTAAAGTCACTTTCAATCCCTTAGAAGTGGCTCTGTTGGCTAACTTCTTGGCAAGGGAACTAGCATTGCCACCATCGGAAGCAAACAAAATGGTTAATGGCTCACCACCTAAGTTATCCAACAGCTCGCTGAAAGCAGCTCTAGACTGTTCATGAATCTTCTTTTCAATTTTCTTGTTGTAGGATTGCAAGTTGTACTCTAGTTTAGCATTTCTGGATGCCAACATAGTCAACTTGTTTTCTCTATCCAAAAACTGCTGTAATTCTCTTTTGATAAAAGAAGAATCCAACTTGAAAACATCATCGTTCTCCAAGGTTGGGTTGAATCTGTACAATGGCCAGTAGCCGGTATCAACAGCGACCTTGGTCTCCTTCAACATATCCAAATGATTGGATGACTTTGGCAGATAAGCCAAAACAATAGCAGGACCTTGGTTAAAGCTGTTAGCCTCCATAATCGAAGACAGGGTTTGAGTGTATGATGAATAGATAGCAACTGAAGCCACATAAGAGTTGCCGTAGTTCATGGCATACAAACCTAAGTTCTTCTTACCTTGTTTCTTGTTAATAGAGGAGTCAGAGTCAATAATTAACAACTTTAGTCTCTTGCTACTGGACTTCAAAGCCTCGTGGAAGGCGGTTAAACCAGAGTCAAAAGCCCAGTTATCAGAACCAACAATCCAGGTAGATTTCAAGTTAAAGTACTCTTTCAATTGTAAGATTGGAGAAGCAGGGCCTGAAGAAAATTTCTCCAAGGAATCAATTAGTTCGGAAGCATCATAAGTTTCAGAAGATTCCTTGGCCTTGATCAACCACTTAGCCAGCAGATCATTCAAGGTTCCGGAGTAGTAGGATAGTCTAGCTTCAACCAAGCTAATCAACTCGGATCTTTTGGACTCCTCATATAAGAATTTACCATAGGCAAACTCTGGAGATGTGTTCTTGTTCTCTTGTAAGTAGTTCAAGATGGCCAATTGTGGTTCCACTTGTTGCAAGACCTTCAAGTAACACTCATCAACGACTGAAGAAGATTCAATTGAGGCAGTGGTTTTGGTGTTAAAAGAGGTACCCAAAATCAAGTTTTGGATAGGAGAGGCGATCTTGGAGTTTGAAACTAAAGTGGAAACAACGGAGGAGACGTTGGAGGCATCAATATTCAATAGTTGAGAAGAAATGACCTTTTTACCAGCAGCAACCAAGGAAGGTAAGATATCGATCAAATCCAAGAACAATGCTTGGTATTGTAAACTCAAAGAGGATTGTTCAATCAATTGTAATGCAGAAAATGAGATCTTAGATAACAAAGACTCCAACTTGGCAACGTTAAAGGGTCTGTAAGCCTTGACTGAGATGTACCCGATTGATTGGGAGATGGCTTCTTTCGATAGTTCTTGGTTACCACCTAAGACAATAAATAGTTGATCAAATTTGTTACCTGAGAACCAGCCGGCTGAGTTCAATAATTCAAACTCGGAGTACTTAGTACCTGAGATTGATTCTAATTGGCTAAAGGCAGCCTCTAAAACATCTTCGCTAGATGTTTGGAAGGATTCGTATAGGGAGGTCAAATCTTGTTCTGAGTAAGTAGAAACTGGTTCGTTGGATGGAACGTAGAAGTGAACTGTGGACTTATCAGATGATTTAGCTAATAGGTATGACACAATGGAAAAGTCGTAAGATTCCTTAGCTGAAGAAGAGATCAACAAAGTAAAACCCAAATCCTTGAGGGATGTCACAATAGAATAGTCGGAATCAGTGATCTTACAGTTAATCACAAACTTCTTGTCCTTTGAATTCACCAGCACAGGCAAACTCAGCAACAGATCGGTCGAATCGATGTTTAAGACGGTTGGGAAGGAGTCATCAATGAACGCAAAGGCATCGTTGGACGACAAGTACTCGAATGATTCAACCCTGGCTCCAGATGGAGTATCAATGGAATACACCTTTGAACCCGAGGCGACAGAGAGAGTCTGTGCAACTTGGCAGACTGTACAACACAGGTTAAATCCCAGAGTGGGAGTTGGACTCAACAGACTGAATGTTAGTAACTAGGTTTGCTCTCCAGGTACTGCGCACTGCGCAGACATCATGGCGCCGGTACATACTAGCTGCTTCTTGAGCTTGACTCATTCTTTATACGTGTGGTTGGTAGCTCTTCAAGGGGTCAGGATCTGTATCCGCAAGCCTGAATCTCCGCCTAAAAGAACTCAGCGTACTATACCAGATTAAATTCCACTAACTGCTGGATATCCCCCTCTATAAAATGAAAAGTTTTCTATCTGAATCTCCGGTCTACGAAACAAGATGCCTATTATGTGTGATGGATCCACCGCTTCAAATCCCAGCACCACAATGCTACGTAATATCTCTCTATGGCTAACTGACCGCATCCCCTTACTCTCTGTGACTCTAAGTATGGCCATCTAGAGCCACAGTTTGCTCAGCTGCTGTACCCTTCCCCATGTGGCGCAGGGCCCCAGATCCTGCCACTCATTAGCAACTACACGCCTGCAATTGGCCCTCCGCATGCGCCACCTCATACCTTTGGCTGCCGCGCCGCAGTCGGAGATTGAACAATCCACCTTAACGGGCCGGTGATATCAAGCGCTGGGAAAAAATTTGCGTAATCGGCAGGTGTGTACAAGTCACGTGAGCCCGATCCACAGGGGTGAAACCCCGTTGTGGTTGCACGAGCGCACGTGACCAACAACTGTGGTGTTCCGTGGCCCCAGACGCCAGTGTTATCGGGTAATGAACACACGCGAAGGGATCGGGGTACACTACTGGGGACGTTGGAGCGAGTGGGCGTTATGGGCTAGTGTCGGCTGATTTCCCCGGTGGGGAAACTGCGCAGGCTGGACGGGCATGACAGTTTGTTTGTTGTGGATCTTGAAGCTCTTTTTGCAGCATTAAGCAGAGCACACTGAAGCAGCTTAAACTGACAGGACAGGGGCAAAAGATATAAAAGGAAAGTATATTGTGCAAAAGTGGCAAAATGCCATGTAGAGCGACTGGATCGAGCTGTTTGCAGCTGAGAAGTTACGCTGGTTGGACAGTTCAGTTAAATAAACGCTTTGAAGTACTCGAAAACAAAAATTAAACATAAAGAAATAACGATAACGATACAAATAATAAAAGTTACTATTTAAATATAAATAAACGAAAAAATGGGTTTCCTTATAAAACCACCCAGATCGTCAATGCAGTGCGTAATATGAACAGCTCTTATAAGGAAAAAAATAGAAAAGCCAGAACAGTCAGCTTTTCGCTTGTGTTTGGAAATCTAACTCTGGAACTGTGGATCCAGTCCATCTAAATCTTACTCCTTTCCTCTCACTAATTCACAGTGGTTGGATCTCTGTTCTTGAAACTTAAGATCACATCATCCTTTGGAAAGATGGTGGCAAACACCTTGATCTGCTCACTCAATTCGGTAACATGGTGATCAATATCAACGTACATGGCAGCCTTACCAATCAATGCCGCAAAGGTGGTCATCACGTATGTTTGACCCAAGCAAACATGCGTACCGGTACCAAACACTAACCAATTCTTCTTGGCTTGATCAGCAGGAGAGCCAGCTTCCCATCTTTCCGGAATGAAATCATCTGGGTTCTCGTACACTTCAGGATCATGCAAGGCTGGGTACAAGGTTGGAATGACCATAGCACCCTTTGGAACAACATAGTTGTCGCTCACTGGGTAGGACTTCTTAGCAACATATGGAACCATGATAACTGGTGGTCTGTATCTAAGAGTCTCCTTCACAACCATGTTAGTGTAAGTCATTTTTTCAATCAACTCGGTGGTCAATGGAACGGTTGGGTCACCATTTCTAATGGCCAATTGTTCTTCTCTGATTTTCTTCATAACGTCTGGTCTATCAGCGACAATTTGGAACAACCAGCAACATAGAGAGGAAGAAGCATCTTGAGAAGCAAACAAAAATGTAAAAACAGCCTCACTGATTTCCTTATTACTGAATTCTCTGACACTGGTTCTAGTAGTAGCGTCGGAATTGCCTTCATTCATAATCTTAACCCATGAGTCCATCACACAGGTTGGCACACCACCGGATCTGATGTGATCCTTGGCCTTTTGTGCACATCCTTCAAAAATCTTCATAGTCATATCAGCAGTAATCTTACCATACCAAGTCTTTGTGTATGGGATGATGATTGGAAAGTTAACTAATTCTAAAGCAGCGGTGACTTGGTAGTACTTGTCAGCAATCTCTTTAATCTGATCGTCAGAAATATAATCACCACAGAAAGTCTTCAAGGAAATGGCACACATGTATTCTCTAAATTCAGGGAAGAAAACTTGTGGGGAATCCTTACTGATGTTGACAAACTTTTGCAAATACTTATCCATAATCTTTTCCTGTGCTGGAAGGTAGACTGACAAAGCGGACTTGGTGAACAACCCGTTTAGACCTTTTCTGTAGTCAACGTGGGCCTTACCATCCAAAAAGACCCAGTTAGTTGGTCTTAGAATCTTGACTGCAACATCCACCACACATGGCTTAACAAAAGATGGTGATTGAAACACTTTTCTACTCAGATCTCTGGTGGAGGCAATGACAACAAACTTGTGGAAAATGGACACACATGAGAGAGGGCCAGAAGCCCATTTCTCCTGGTACTCTTCAAACTTAGGGTCCAAACTCTCCAAAAATGGTCCGATGATCGGCCAAATCTTCCATCTTGGACCGGCAATAGATCCCTTTCTGATCTGGTACATAAGCTGATCGTACGTCAGGGCGCACACAGTCAAAGTGGCAATGATTTGCATCCATGAGGTCTGTCTCCATAGCTCCAGCATGTACGCTGTGACAGTGCTCATGTCGAGGTTCTTGGCCGCTTCAAATGCTTCAAATGCAGAAACAGACGCGGTTTGGTTGTAGATCGAGTCAACGGTCATCTTAGCTCACTGTATCTAGGTCTGTATATGGGCCAAGGGAGGCAGCTCGTACGGTGTAAATAAAAGAAGGTTAACAAGCGTTCCGTGGAGCCAGACAGAAAACGAGCGTGTGCATAAACCTCTGCAGTCCAGTTGAGTCAATTCCGTACTTCCCAACCTATATAACATCTCCCACGTCTCCTTCATGCTTGTCCGTTTATGGTCTTCTGTAATTCCCTACTATTCTGTGCTTACAAAAAAAAACACACCAGATCGCCAACCAAACAGAGAAAAAACTTTTGTGTCCGCTAAACGAGCGCAACGAGTCGTTTAGTTAGTACATGGGTTTTGGCCTGGGTCGGCGTGCCAGCGGCAGTGATGAACAGCTAACTGGGGACGAACACTGGTTCTGTGCTCTTAGACACCTGATACCTGACGTCCGGTGCACATTGACACTGTGCGACACGCCCTTTGCTGTGTTAACACGCGGGGTGCTGCCGTTAGAGTGATGCTTACGTCAGCACACGGAGAAGGCCCGGCAACTGGCCGGAACTTGCAAGGATCTGTTGGTGAGTACCCTTGTCTGGGCAATCCACCAGTACTCCGGTACATCATGTCCTTGCACATGGCGAGTTGCTTGGATCATGTCCGGACAGACATATCGAGCTCATCGGAACACAGCAAGAATTTCTGTGAGGGGGCACGTCCGTTGCGCAGCGAATTGTGGGCTCATATTACCACAATAACCGGGCATCAGTGGGTGGCCCCATTTACCTCGTGTAAGCTCTTAAACAGCCCTACACCCGTACGCTGCTGTGGTTCGGGGTCCCTTGCTCAAACACCCTCAGCAACATGAAGCTCTAGCGCAGAGATGGCATTTGTGGATGTGCAGCATCTTGCCTGCGGAATAATCAATGTTTTGCGGGGATTTTTCAGGAAATTCAAAGATTCAATTTGACGAGAAGCCCACGATACAACACATCTCCACAATCGAATTCCACAAATTTAAAACTAGAGCGTGCAAAAAAGACCGTCCCAAACAATAAAGAACGAGAGTGATGAAGATCTAAATTCACGGGTCAATAAAGAACAAAGCCGTGGCTGCCCCAGCAGAGGTATACTGCGGCAGTGGCACTCTACGCAGTATTTGCATACTAGATTTATATTTTTAAGTCATATATGAAGAGTAGTTTGTGTGTGGAGGCCGAATGTGACTCTTACACAATCTCATTGTTTTCAAATCTCACGTCTCTCCAGATCAAAGTGATAATGGCAGTTACAACAAAAGTGAGAATGTAAAAATATTTGGTAGAATCAACTATAGCAATGAGCTGTCTTTGAACGTACTCTTGTAACACAGTGCCATGTAGACCAAATTCAAAGGCAAACACAAATAGCAACGCTAGATAAGTTATCAAGAACTTTCGAGAAAGAACCACAGACTTGATCTGCTTCTGCGTGTGGAAGGACCAGTATGAGCATAGACAGAACAACGCCACGCTTTGATAATAGATGATATCGTATAAGAACCAATACTCCGAAGCACCAATGATGGAATACACGTGAGAATCTTCAAAGTTGTATATCAAAAATTCAAGGAGCATAATCACAGTGATGGCTCTGATAAATGGCATTCTCTTTGAGTCTCTGTAAAGTCCGAAGAAAACACCACTGGCTAATAGCATCAGATTGTAAAGCGCCCAAATGTTGAAAATGTTACCTGAAGCCAGGGCCAAAAAATTTGTCATGTAAACCGTGAAGCTTGTGTTGTTATAACCAACGGAGTTCAGCCCAATCAAGTAAATAGAGTTTAAAAAGAACACAACCGAGTTTCCCGCCAAGTAAGTAAGAATCTTGAACTGAATTAGAGACTTCTGGTAGATTGCGCTCTTCACCAACACAGCGTTCGCCTTATCCTGAGACATACGTTTGTAAATGTGATAGGCAAACAAACCACATAACATAGCGTACAGCAGAGTCATTGTAAAATCCAAGTATAGTTTGTGGTAATCACTCACTAGCAATTTACCATACGATTGTTGCCAATCAACCACCACCTTAAGTTTTTCATTATCCGGGATGTTTTGGGCTTTAAATATGATGCAGTAAATGTCACTGCCAGTGACGGTGTATGTGAATGATGCCTGATCTTCGACCGCAGGTCTCATTGTTAGGTGGGAAATGGTATAAGCGTTGGCATCCTGGTCAATCATCTCTTCCAGAGTGAGCAAGTTTGCATCATTCTTTGTATTATATGTACAGATCTTGTGGTTGATAGCCCGCTCGTCACAGATTTTCACCGCTGGACCCTCTGCCAACTTCAGATGTTGTAGATCTGTGTATGACACCATGAGGGTGTTCAATGATGTCGCCTTTTTGTAATCTCCGTCAGGAAAAGAAACGGTGATCTGAGGAGTCAAATGATTTGACAGTGAGAATATATAGGATGATTCATAGTTGGCGATGAATGCACAACTTTGCAACACCTGGTTGTTGACCACCTCATAGACATCTTCTAACGCCTGCGTGGAGGATATGAGTAGTGTGAACAGGAATAAAGCAACTTGTTTCAGCAACATTGCGGATGGCCTGGCGTTGTACGGTTCTGAAAAGGCCTCCTGCGTCAAGGCAAAAGTGAATCTTGATCAACTCCGAGCCTTATAACCAAGGAGAGAGAAATACCGTGAATGTCTTTGAAGCAATTCCTCAGAGGCTCCAAACAGATCTCTCAATGTTTCCTAAAACGCTGTCAAAAAACTGCTCCAGGTGCTTCGTCTCACAGTCAAAAGCGTATGTTTACGAGCCAGAGCAAATCAATCCTATCGCACCCTAATGCGGATTAATCTCAAGATGAATAGAGCTCAGCCAAAAATCTGCGGACCACGTCTATATAATACATACTAGCAAATTTCATGGCAACCATTTGACGATCTCAGCTGTGGTTTGTTCACAACTGCTATTCGAGACGGCAAAGTTAAATCAGCGGGCCATGGGCTGCACGCGAAAACGGAAAACATCACCAGCTGCGATAAAAATAGATTGCTGGCATGCTGGCCGCGTGCTCTTCGAGCTGTCCACGATGCTCCTACTGTTTGCGCTCACATACAGTTTGCCTTCACTCACAGGGTACCGGGCAGAGAACTGCAAATCCAGATCGGCTTGTGCGGTGTAGCGCAAGAGCGGTGCTGTGCCCGTGCACCCTGTCGGGGGGGGGCGTAGCTTTGGTGGGGAAATAATAAGCATGCCCGCGGAGAGGTTTTTCAATACTGGGGCAGCGGGAGACGGATGCACGACACTAATTATAGCGTGCGTGGAGGCGGGTTTATTAGGGCTGTTGTGTTGTTAGGGTATTTCTAAAGTGCACGCGCTCGTCTATTGTCTTTCAAACAACCTTGTTCGATAGCTTGAGTGCTGAGCGCCAATTCAGCAGGAAATAAATGATACTGAAAAGCAAGACACTCGCCCCAGTGCCGAACTGGATTTTTAACTTTGATTCAATAGATGAGCATGCAGAGAAAGACAAACCCAAGATGAGCACCGTGTCTTGGGCGCTCATTCCGGGTCGGGTAGACAGTTGCGGACGTTGCTGCATATGAGTTGGGAAGCCAAACCGGAAACAGCGGCGGCTCCACTTAGCTCCGGTCCGGTCATTTGGATCTACACACCGGCAGTCATAATGTGCTTGTTTATAAGTTTATAGCGCATGCCCTATGCACTGGCATGCAAGCACTTTACAGAGCGGCGTGACACTGGCTGCACGCGTTCCGCATCAGGTTAAAAGCTTTGCAGGTGTTGACGGAAAAGGTAATTTCAAAGTGTAGCAAAACGTGGATCGGAGCAACCAGAGGCTGCGATCGTCCTCGACAGCATAGGCTGTCCGAAACCCACGTGAAGTAGCGTTGATCAGCGGGCCCGCTGTAAAAGCTTGGGCTATGCGTAGGATGCTCTTTGCTAGGGCCATGTGTCCTGTTACATGTCCCTGTGGCGCTTAACTAGGAGCTGGCTGGAAGGCCGCGACAGAAAGACGCGCCATGCTTAGCATCGAGTAACGTTCTGAACAGGCCATCACGGCTCACATCAACGTTTTCTATTTCCATCTTGGAGCTGCACAGCAAATGTGCCTGTATAAGAGGCGCTCTAGATGGTGTTTCAGTACTAGGTTGATATGCTCTGTCATATACACAAGAAGTTGTCGAGTGCCCGGTTTTTCCAGATCAAGGTGGGGGGGGGGCAGTTACAGTGAAAGTGGAAATGTGAAAATATTTTGTAGAATCCACCACATGAATAACCGAGCCGTTGAAGCAGCTGGTGGTATGGGGCTGTACTGTTCTCCAAACAAAACTGTACCGAGGGAAATCCGCTACTCAGTTAATTGGCTGATTTGTTTCAAGCTCATATTGAAAACGGACTGGCAGAAACCCAACAAATATTGTTGTAATACCTCCAGCAAGGCGACGGAATCGCTCTAAAATGGCCAGCTAGTGTGCGCAAATTAGATCTGAACAGAGCATGTCCAAGAGTTACAGAGCGTGTCCAAGAGCTACGGAGCGTGTCCAAGGGTTACAGAGTGTGTCCAGGAGTCACATAGCGTTGCCGAAGAGTTCCTGACCGTATCCGTATCTGCATTTGGTAGTCTCTTGAATATCCCAACTTACTGCAAACCTAAACCGCCAGACATTCTCAGAACAACTTCAGCCGGCAGGGAAAGTGTTGTTAGGAGCCATCTAAATAAACTCAACCTGTCTAAAAGAACCGGGGTAGAGAATTATACATGCAGTAGTTAGCCTTGTTCATACGTGACCACAAAACGCGTCGATCGACGCGCTGAGAGCCTGAGCATATGCGGCCTCGCCTCCCAGCGAATCAGAGCTGGAAAATTTGTAATTAACCATCATAATCCCAGGCAGTGAGAGACTCGCTCATGGACTCAGTGAAATCATTACCATTTTAGTACATTTTAAGCGAAAATGAGGACAAGGAGAGGGAGGTATTTTATATTTGCAGTGACTGGAAATGAGATTTTGACGGTGCATGTAAATTTCATTGGGGCATGTGGATGTGGCCAATAATGTATTGGGATACAAGAACAAGCAGCAGGGAGACTGTTGGTACGTCCAAGGCGGTCTGTGTAGAAAAGTGCGAGCCGAAGGTGTACGCGCGTGCTGAGAGGAATACGGGGATCGCAGGGGTCGCATGGGTCATACAGGTTTGAGGGCTGACAAGAGTATCGCAGCTACTGCAACTGCTCTACCGGCTTTTGGTCTTTGTCTTCTTGTGTCGAATATATTAAAGAAAAGCTATAAATTAAGAATGTTGACAAGAAAAGTGTAGAGAAAAGAAGAAGTTTTAAAACCGATTAAATATTGGGCTGACAATGTGATGTGCTTATCTTTTGTAAAACCACAAGAAAACACCAGCATTTTGGCGCACAGGGTTACACTTGAGATAAATATGGCCTGTCATAAATGCTATTCTATCTTTTGTTTGCGTTTCTATTTGAAAGTCAGACGATACGGCGGATGCTAGTTTCTATCTCTGCCAGTCTACTTTCTTAGCAAGAAGAAGCAGCACACAGCGATGACTGCACCGGCAGCAGCGATCAAAGGCAATGGAGAAGTAGCAGCATCAGAGGTGGCAACCTTGCCACTTGGCTTTGGTGGCACACCGCCCTTCAACTCACCAACAAGCAAACCGTCCAACATCTCTCTGGCGTCGTCCGAGTGTCCGATATCGTCAAATGGCTCGGTACAGTCCATACCAGCACAGTCCATAATGACTTCTTCACCACCTGGGTGTTCGTCTAAGTACTCGGTACAGTCGTACACCTTACCGTTGTAGATCATGTAGAGGTCCTCTCTGGTATTGTGAGCGGCGACTTCTTCAGCTGTGAACACTTTCGACATGGTTGCTATTTCTGTTTATTGAATGTAAACTCGTCCTAGTATTGTGTTAATGGGACTTCTTGTATAATCAGATGAACCTCCAGAGTCAAGTATGTGCTGGTCAGCTGGATGAATAAGGAGAAAGAGGTTATTGATAAAGAAATCCGCCAGTTTCTAGCGTGTGTGAATCCAGCAGTAAACGACGAAAAACTCATTTCCACGCGCACTCAACCACCGCCCGCGCTTTTGCCACGCCGGCGCACTTTATCTTTCTTAGCCACCGCGAGAGTCCCCGTGGCCCGCTTAGCCGCCCCTCGCTGCACACGGTCGTGCCACGCCCCAAAATCCAACAGAAATCACCTGCTGAATTCGGTTAACAAATGCTATAAGGCAGGACGAGGCAGGGGGACGACCCGCACTGTGCGGTGGTGGCCGGAGCAGGGGTTGGCATTACTTATCTATTGATTAGCTGGTTATGGACAGTGATTTTTGTAGGTGGAAAGCTGTACCGACCTACTGTTCCTATATTATTGCTACTTATCATGGCTGGTTGCATGTATGCAGCAGGTGTACCAGGACTGTTGGTACACCGACCGCTGGTACGGGACCCCGGTCGCAGCTATACGCCAGGAATCTGCGTTGCGCACATTACACCAATTGTAGACACACAGGCCCCGCCAGCTGCGGCATCTTACGCTATTCCTATTCTGGAATCGATTGCGTATCTCCACTACGTCCACTACGTATCCTTCGCACTACCTCGCAATTGTCAAGCTGGTGCGTGTATGTATATAGACAAATGCCAGTACGCTATCTCGCAGCTGGACATGGCGTCCCGCTGACCCACAACAACAACTTTTGCAATTGTTCATCGAGCAACTCCACTCATATACTGGAAAGGCGCCATCACGTTTCGCTTCGGCCTACCTACAACCATAGTTGTTACTGCAACTCCACTCACTCGGCGGTAATGCCAGTAGAAGCCTGATTCGTAGCCTTATCAAGTACTCCTGGTCGGCGGGTCGATCGTCCCGATAACCCACTAGTTCTGCTTCGGGCATTTCTCGCCATTAGACGCTTAGACAGGCATTTTCGCTTATGATGCCGAAGCGGCAGACGCAACTTGGCTCCCTCGTATACTGTCTAACTTTGCCATCAATCGTTGGCAGCTTGAATTTATCCCTTCCTGTGCACCTTCAGTTTGCCCCCTTTGCTCCTCAGCGTCCTGAGCAGACCGGCCCTGCTTGGGATATCGCAGCGCCAAAATAGCCTAGTCGTGCAAAAACCCAATAAAAAAATTTCTAAGAAAATTTTTTTTGTTTTTTTGTTTTAGATATTTTTCATTTAATTGAAGGATTTAATTGACCCTATAGTATAGAGAAGCTGTTCAGAAGGAATATAGGCGATTTAGTCCCATAGGAAGCAAGAACACACATACTCAGCAAGATGGCAGCAAGAACCACGTCAAAAAAGGCCGGCGGCGCCTCTGCGTCTCCAAAGAAGACACCAACCAAAGCATCGAGTAAATCGAAATTACCTTCTAGATCGCCAGTGCTAACAAGAAGCAGAAGAATCGACACGCAGCTAAAACAGGCCAAGGAAGAACCAAGAGAGGCGGAAAAGGAAGAGGAAGAGGAGTCGAACAGTGGAGATATCGAATTGCCAAGCGACTCTGACGACGATTCCGAAGAAAGCGATGACGAGGAACTGAAGGGCTTTGATGGCGAGGAAGCGCAGGTGCAAGAGGAGCAAGTCGAAAACAAAAGCAGTAAAAAGGATACCAAATCCAAGACCGCAGGTGTCACCACAAAGCAAGGTGTCCATTCCATTACTGCCCCAGTCACCAAATCCACTTTAAAATCAGCGAACGAGAACAGCAATAGCAAAGCAAAGAGAGGTGTTATCTACGTTGGTAGAATTCCACACGGTTTTTATGAGGACGAATTGAGAAAATACTTCAAGCAGTTTGGTGAAATTACCCGTTTGAGACTCTCGAGAAACAAGAAGACGGGTAAGTCCAAGCACTATGCGTTTATTGAATTTGAATCGTTAGAAATTGCCAAGATCGCCGCTGAAACTATGAACAACTACTTACTATTCAACCATTTATTGAAATGTTCCGTCTTGCCAGTGGAAAAAATCCATGATGAGCTATTCAACGGTGCCAACGTCAAATTCAAGCCTGTGCCATGGAGCAAGATCAGTCAATTGAGAAACGATAAACCTAAGAGTGCTGAAAAATGGAGCAAAATTCAAAAGAAGAGTAAAGCTGGATTAAAGAAAAAGCAAAATAAATTGAAAGACCAGGGCATTGACTTCGATTTAACCAAACTGTGAGTTAATCTCTCGACTGGTTGCACTCTTTAAATACTTCAAAAATGGATTTTATATGTATCATAATTTATAACTTTTTTATTAAAAAAGCAGCAACTCTGCTCTAATGATCGATACCTGTCATTTAATTAGCATTTGACGGCTAAGCTTTTAATTTTCGTGTTTCTGCATCGTCTGCATGTTTTCCCCCATTGATTTCAGTTTCATCTTAAAACATTGTTTGGTTTTTTTGTCCTTGATTTTGCCCTTTCCTGTCTATCTTTAATTTCTTTTCTTGTACCTATCGAAACGGAGATGCTCTCTATAATACATTCAGATATTACAAACCAACGTAGAATTGGCACTGGTTGGTTGAGTCAATCGAGCAAGCAATACCCCTACAACAATTTCCGTCGTATCGCGTACTTGAATAGGGCCTCTAATCCTAAACTGTAATGAGTACAGTTGAGAGTATATGAGACAAGCAGTGGTGGATCCCGGTACTCTGGTATACTCGTGAATGACTTACAGTAATTGATGGAGTACTTTTGGTTCAAAAATGTCACCTTTTGCATCACATCCGCTACTCGAGAAGTTGAAATCTGGGGAGATTGAGTTTTACCTATGCTCTACGTCTCCAAGAAGACTCGAAGTGTTGAACCAGTTTGGTATTTACCCAAGAGTGAAACCGTCCAACTTTGAAGAAAATTTAAGCAAAGAGCAGTACACAGTTGCTGAGTATGTGTCAAATACATCCAAAGGTAAAATAGACGCAGTTTGGGAGGAGCTGTCACACGATGCAAGCGGAGCATTTGCCAGCAAAAAGCTGCTGCTGCTGTCAACAGATACTATTGTAACGAGTAATGGCCAAATTTATGAGAAGCCAATCTCGGTGCAGGAGAACATTAGGGTGATCAAGGAATTAAGAGATTCAAATAAGCCGGTTGAGGTGCTATCCTCTGTGTGGCTGTTAGCCTGCGACGAAGGCTTTCAAAATGTGAGATATCACAACTTCACAGAGTGCACCGAGATTATCATGGACAGGCAGGTGACTGATGCGTTTATTGAGGCGTACTGTGAAAGCGGCGAAGGATTACAAGTGGCTGGAGGCTTTAAGATCCAGGGCAGCGGGTCGTTAATGATGCAATCCATCAACGGCGACTTTTACAATGTTGTGGGGCTGCCGACGAAAACCTTCAAAGAGCTTGCTAAGTTTATGGATTGTACGCTGTAATTACACATTTGTGATAAGATAGATTCGTGATATCGGGGGTTTGAAAAGACGCACTATATACATATATTTTTCTTGCAGTTTGCAACCGTGTTGTGTTGGCAAATATACATTAATTGTGGAAAAAGAACTAGTCAAATAAATGCACCCTTAGCGTAGGAGCAGCAATCTCGCCATCAGCATGCGCCAAGTGTCTCAGTCTCTAGATTAACATTCTTTTTGCCAATTTAAACAGAAGGCAATGGGGACAACAAGGCAATTAGGTTTGGCTTGCTCGAGCTGGTTGACCAGCCAACGTATAAGATGAAAGGAATCCAGCCGTAGTGGGCAATGTTCTTGGTGGTATCCAACACCTTGGTGATTCTCTCCTTGGATTCTTCTGATAAGTTCAAAGCAACCATGTTTGCTAGTTGTATGTGTCTTGGGTGTTTGCTGACAATATGCCTCCCCCACGCTACCATCCCCAGACGCACCGCAGGTTGTCTTTGACCTCCTCCCGATATATGCCCGTTCTAACTATTTCGTCATGGCCAACCGCCAGCGGCACCTCAAAAATTTTTCCACGGGCGCCACTTGGCACGTATTTTGATCCTGACAGAGTGGGCGCCGAGCCGAGCCAATCGGCGCGTCGGCGACGCAGCGACGCAGCCCGTCTTTACCGCCGACGCGTCGACCCGCGCGGGCTCACCTTCTCCTCACTTACAATAAGCCCTCCCGGTATTGCCCCAGCCGCCCGTGTCTCTCCGCGAGTCTCCACCTGGACCACGCGACTCGCCCGTGGCTGCCCCCTCCCCAACTGGGTTCACCCCGCGACTCCCCCTGGCTCGCCTGGTGCCCTGCCCGCACATCCCCGCTCTGCTCAGACCTCTCCGAGAGCCAAGGAAGAGATCAACCCGCTGCCCGCCTAACTTATTCGGCGCTCTAACTATGGCGACAATAGGCCAGCGCTCCGTGCGAAAAAAATGGTTCTACAACACCAGGATAATGCACCGGGGAGAAGGTTGGGAAAGGAGAAGAGAGAGTAGGAAAAGGCAAAAGGAAGCAGTAAGAGTACTCCTAGTAGGCTGAAGGTCTTTCTTGAAGCGAGACAATTCCGAGTCATTACAGGACAGGTCCGTGCATTTCACACATCTAACACATCCGGAAAGCTAACACGGTGATATATTCTGTGCCCCTCCTCCACGCAGTATCCACATCAACAATCACAATGTCTGCAATTGCTACCTTAAGATTGGCTTCAAGACCAACACTCAGACTCTCGTCCGTTGCTTCTGCTAAGGCGTTGAAGTTTTCTGCTAGATTCTATGCGTCCAAATTCCCAGAGCATGTGGTGGTCCAGATGCCAGCTCTATCTCCAACCATGACCCAGGGTAACATTGTCAAGTGGCACAAAGCTATTGGCGACAAGTTGGCGCCAGGTGAGTCAATCGCCGAGGTTGAGACTGACAAGGCCTCCATGGACTTTGAGTTCCAAGAGGATGGTTTCTTGGCCAAGATCTTGGTTGGCGACGGTGCCCAGGACATTCCAGTTGGAAAGCCAATCGCCGTTTACGTTGAAGAGGAAGCTGACGTTGCTGCTTTTGCCGACTTCACCGCTGCCGACGCTGGCGATGCCGGTGCTGCTGCAGCTCCAGCTGCGGAAACTCCAGCTGCTGAAACCCCAGCTGCTCAGTCCCCATCTACTCCAGCTGTCTCCAAGTCCACCTCTGCTGCTCCAGCCGGTAGAATCTTTGCTTCTCCTTTGGCTAAGGCCATTGCCTTGGAGAAGGGTATCTCCTTGAAGGGTATCAAGGGTACTGGTCCAAACGGTAGAATCACTGCTAAGGATGTTGAATCCGCCCCAGCTGCTGCTCCAGCTGCCACCCCAGCTGCTTCTGCCGCTCCAGCCTCAGCTGCTTTCACCGACATCCCATTAACCAACATGAGAAAAGTCATCTCCAAAAGATTGTTGGCCTCTAAGCAACAAGCCCCAGATTATATTGTTTCCTCCAACATCTCTGTTTCCAAATTGTTGAAATTGAGACAATCTTTGAACTCCACCGCTGACGGTAGATACAAGCTATCTGTCAACGACTTGTTGGTCAAGGCCATTGCCAAGGCTTGTGAGAGAGTCCCAGATGTTAATGCTTACTACTTGGAAGATGAAGGTGTCATCAGACAATTCAGCAATGTTGATGTCTCCATCGCTGTCGCCACCCCAACTGGTTTGATTACCCCAATCATTAAGAACGCTCATGCCAAGGGCTTGGAAAGCATTTCCAAGGAAGCCAAGGATTTAGGTAAGAGAGCCAAGGAAAACAAATTGTCTCCAGAAGAATTCCAAGGTGGAACCATCACCATTTCTAACTTGGGAATGAACAACGCCGTCACCTTATTCACTTCTATCTTGAACCCACCACAATCTGCCATTCTTGCCATTGGTACTGTTGAAAAGAAGGCTGTCCCAGACAAGGCCAACCCTAACGGTTTTGTTTTCGACGATGTCATGAACATCACCGGTACTTTTGACCACAGAACTGTTGACGGTGCCAAGGGTGGTGATTTCATTAAGGCTTTGAAGACCATCATTGAAAACCCATTAGAATTATTACTATAGATTTCTGTTCCAGTCAGCAATAATACTTATCATAAATTATAAGACCGAACGAACACACCCTGTTTGCTTTCAATGACAATAGAAAAATCTAACATAATGGCAGCGTTGATGATGCTTGGAAAGAGGCTACGGTAAATATGTAAACCTCCGAGTTGCTTCTTGTCTAAAAGCCACCATTCATTCCTCTTTGTTCTTTTAAATATAACCCCCTATTATGCAATTCTCATTTTCCACTCCAGTACTAGCGATGTTAGCCCTGTAGTTATCGTATTGTACCACTGTTCCAGCCGCTGTCCAAGCTTCGACACACCTTATTCGGACTCACCACGTCTGCTTAGTTCGGCAG
Source organism: Ambrosiozyma maleeae (nom. inval.) (assembly GCA_003706635.2). NCBI lineage: Eukaryota > Fungi > Ascomycota > Pichiomycetes > Pichiales > Pichiaceae > Ambrosiozyma > Ambrosiozyma maleeae (nom. inval.). The sequence goes on from PPLV02000004.1 coordinate 507,546, forward strand.
TCTCTAACTATTCACCTTTCCTTGGTCTCGCAACCTCTACCACGCATACCTGCAAAAGCCTCGTCATGCTACTCCGTCTCTCTATGGCTCTAAGCTCCACCGCTCTAAATCGGCCTGCGCGCTGTATTTTCTGTGCCGTTTTTTGCTCCTGATTTTGCTACACTTATCAGAAGCCAGGGAATGTACCAGGGAATGTACCAGGGAATGTGGACGGTCAAGATAGAGAGGTGGGACGCCATTGGGATACTAGGTAGGCGGTAGAGACATATTACAGGGCTACAGACTTGACGAAACAGTAGGAAGACACCCTAGCAACATGGAGATTGTTCACTTGCTGGAGTCGGACAATCTGAACGATGTTGGGATCACGTACTTGATTGTGTTTTCAGCGTTGATGACGGTGTTCATTATAGTTTCTGTGATTTTCTTTGTGTACGTGTTTTGCTTCCGAGACAGCTACTTGTCGTTAATGGACGATGTGTCGTACTTTATTCCGGAGAGTCTGGACCCACAGTACCACGAGGAGGACTCGAGTCGCTTCCAAGAAGACTACAAGTCGTTGTACCATTCATTGGATGAAAAGGATAAGATGAGGTTCAGCTTGGGTTACAAGTTCTTCCAGCAACACCAACCACATTTGACGTTTAATAATTCCTCCAGTGAAATTGATACAACGTATATGTTGATCAGAGACAGGGGAATCAGTTGTTTTTATTTTGAAAACTACCAGGACCAGCTGTCCGAGTTGATCCAGAATCTTGAGGACGAGGACAGAGAATGCGCCGAGGGCAGCCGTCAGTCATACCAGGGTAATATGAGTACGAATGGCAGCGGGGATGGCAGAGGAGCAGGCCCTTGTGTGCTTCCTGCGCCGACAGAGGCTGCCACTTCCGAGACAGCGTCTCTACTTCCATTATCGTCCAAGAAAAAGTATAGCTCTACAGACGACAGCTTAGACTATAGATCACTCATGTTCAAAAAGACTCCATATTTTGTTGAAGATTTGACCGATCTTGTTTTTGTGACATCAGATATGTCCTCTGCTCTATTGAATCTTCCATTGCCTATTAGAAACCGCAAAAATGAAACCGTTTACTTTGAGACTAAGTTATTGGAATTTGATCCATCACAGTCAATGGTTGCTATTGGTTTGGCTACTGATCCGTATCCGAATTTCCAACTTCCTGGACTATCGCCTTATTCCATAGGTATACAAACAGATGGAACTCTCAGATTATCAGGAAGACCTTTCCTCAATGATACGGACTTGCCTGTTGTGCTTCCGCAGCTAATAGAGGGCGATGTTATCGGTGTGGGTTACAAATCAACCACCGGATCTGTCTTTGTCACACATAATGGTAAGAACATACTTGAAGTAATCAAGCATGTCAAGGTGGAGCTGTACCCCTGTGTGGGATCTGTCGGTGGGCCTTGTAAAGTGTCTGTGAATCTTGGGCAACTAGGCTTTGTGTTCATCGAGGCCAACGTCAAGAAGCTTGGTTTCTGTGAGAATCAAAATGAAGGCACTATGGGTGCTCCACCTTTTTACTCTCCTAAAATGATCAAACAAGATCCGCTACTGGACCAGGGGGAACAACTACCACCCCATTACCCATCTGATGAGGAGACCTTTTTTGGTCCTAAGAGTCTTATTGAAAAATCGAGCTTATTGGGCAAGAGGTCCAGCACGATTTCCAATGTGGGACATAGTGCTCCGTTGTCTTCGAGTGTTGTGGATATGGGCGCTGATGTCGAACCTGCTGTGAAGAGCAAAAGCAAGGCGACTCCTGACTCCACTCCACCGTCTTACCATTCAGAAGAGAAGGACGATTTGCTATCTACAGACAATAAAGAGATATCTGATCTTCACAGAGCAGATACACCTGGGGATGACACCACGCTGAACTCGGCAGAATACGAAAGGCACATAGCCGGCGCTAGTTCTGCCTCAGTCACCCCAAGATTAGGCACGGACCAGGGCCAACTTGTTTTGGAGGGTACAAGCACAAGTCAGCTACAGAATGCTGTGCAACGCCAACGGCAGCAAGTTCAAGAAGGCTCGTCCATATCTGCAGGCCCAGGTCCAACCTACGCAAACACTACCGATCCCGCCTCGGCCAGTACTGCAGTGCCTTCCGGCTTCCATAAGGGCTCTTCAGGCAAGAAGAAGAAGAGCAAGAAGAGAGGAAAGAAGAGCAAAACCACGTTTTGAGGCACTGCGCCCATCACATCTTGGTTGGCCAATGCTTCTTCAAGTGTACGCCACGCGGCTAGGCTGTGTCTACGTTTTTGTTAGTCTACCCCGCTGCATGTCTACTGCCCGTGTCTTTACACCTATTTTGTGCTCCTGCTTTACCCTGCTTCTTGTACTCCACATCGACCCTTCCATTTTCGCTTTCTTTTCAATTCCATCCTTTAATTAATCTTGTGCGTTTTCCAGCACCTTTCACATACATACCAGGCACATACCACCGTTGCTATAGTCCGCACCTCCCTGTAATCCCCCCCTCTCCTTGTAGCGCCTTTGCCTTTCAAACTCCGGTAATTGGCCCATGTCAACTGATCCTGATTGTCAACTGATTATCAACTGATTTTTGCTGTGCACAGCCTGTCTGGCTTCCCCGGAATCTTCTAGAAGGAGACTGCGCTGGCCTCTGGCTTGAACCTGTAAGTTGAGCCCGTAAGTTGAGCCCGTAAGTTGAGACATTTTTGTATAAAGGGCAAGATAAATGCTGGTTCCACTACAGAAAGACTGGAGAGTGCAGCAGACACGCCTAACAAGGAGATCAAAGGGAATAAGCGATAAGGTTATTAAAAAGCGGAGCAAAAAAATGGACGCAGCCTCCTTGCAACAGTACCTAGAATTACTGGCAGGCCAAGAGGCCACGCCACACAACCAGTATCAGAGAGAGACAAGAAACCCTCGTGGGTTTGCGGTGCCTTACGGGAGCGGATCACAGGCTCCGGCCCATGCTAGAACGAGGGCTAGAATGAACCCTGTATTTGCGAGAGCACCACAACAAGGAGGATTTGGGTTTGGGCCTTTCGGCTACCTCGGAGAGTCTCACAATCCCCTCGGATACCAAGCGTACGGTTTGCATCCTCAATTTGGTTATAATTACGTGCCTGCTACTGGAGATGAGACGGACGATGAAGATGAAGCATATCAGATGGCAGGCGGTTACCCATATGGATCCGCTGTCAGGAGCAGAGCAGGATTGGGTAATCGGTATTTGCAGCAGTTGGCACAGAGCCTAGGGTACAATGGAGAAGAAGAGGATAAAGATGACGCATACGGAAGCCAAGGTGAAGAGAACCAAGAGGACGAGAATGGTGATTCTGGTGAGCCTGTCACCATGAGTCGTTCTAGAGATGAGAGTGGCCGCTCGCGTGCTCCAGGTATGTACTATGACCCAGACGATGCGTATAACAATTCCGCAAACCCATACAGAAGCTTAGCAGACCTCCTCAACTATCCGCCTCAACTTAGAAATCAAAATGCATTTGACTACCCAGTTAGCTTTGTTCGCCCCCAAAGGGAACCTGCTGAAGGCTCTGTAAAGAGAAGCAGCCACAATTCGGGTCAGCAAAGTAGAAAATTGTCCCATCCAAATGTTGATGAAGACTATGATAATCTAGTTAGATTATTGCTGAACAGAGCAAGAGAAAAGCAATCAAAAGACCATAATGAAGACAGTTCTTCTTTTTCGTTCCCTGGTTTTGCCTCCCATTCGGAGCCTGCATCTGTTTCTGCCGCTCCACCTGTCATTGCGACGGAACCTTCAGCCGGCATTCCTGAATCCAGCATTTCAAAGGAAGAGCCCGGAGAGACTCATAACCCAGCTAATGACGACGTAGAGACCATTAAAAGTGGCAATGCGTCGATCTCTAAATCACCAACTCTGGATAAAAAGAGATCTTTTACTAAAAAGCCAAGAAGATCAACTACGACCTCGTTGAATGTTCATTCCAGTAAGCCTGCTGCTGAAGCCAACAAGAGATCAAGTGAGCCTTTAAAAGTCTCTGCTCCTCAATTGGATACTAGTCTACCATTTTCGCCTCCTGTCAATGTCTATGACTTTGTGAACAATTACATTATTGTTCTCTCATTACCTGGTGTCACTAAGGAGTTTGTCGATATTAACTTCCACCCGTCCACTTCCGAATTAGTTGTTAAAGGTGAGGTTAAAAATCCATATTTGGCAGATGATGATAGCTATGTTGATTTATCAAAGGTTCTAAAAATTTCAGAGCAAAGGTTTGGCTCTTTTGAAAGAGTAATCAAGCTGCCATACTACCCACCAGTGAAGGATGATGATATTCAGGCCAAGTTCTTAAATGGTGTTCTAGAGATCAAGGTTGCAAAATTGAAGGGAGATGATTTGAAGATAAAGCAATCAAGAAAGATTGAATTAGAGGAGATCCCTGATGAGGAATTGTTGAGAGAAAGCTCAGATTCCTATATCTAAAAGCATTCTATCGTCTTTACAAATTTTATGACCGTTGTTTTTTCCTATTTGTTTACAAAAATATAAATATTAAATACATTCTTTTTCCAATCCGAAAAAATCGGTTTCTTGATTAAAACGATGTGTTTAAAGCACAAAGAAAAGGTTATAGAAAATGTTTTTAAGTGACTTTATTTCATTCCAGTTTTGGTTTTTTTATTAAGCTTTATACTTGACTGTGATGGAATCAAACAATTCGTTTTTTTCCTTCAAATCGGTCAAGTAATCGTTGCTTGGATCTAGAGCCTTTAATTCTTGTAATAAATCATCAGTGGTTTTTTCAAACTCTGCATCGTTGGTCAATAGCTTGTAGGCAATTTTGTTAATTAACAAATCGGTCTCCCATCCTGGCAAAAAATCTGTATTTGGGTCTTCCTCTTGCAAAGCGGTGATCTTCACCAACACTTCTTTGGCTTCTGGGAAATGCAATAATTTCAAATTTGCAAGGAATAGACAGCACAATGATTTGATGGAGTTTGTGGATTCGTTAGAAGTCAATTCGTCGTAATGGTAGTAACTAGAGTTCAAAGAGTCTCCAAAATTCAACAATTCAAACCACGAAGAGGTGAGGTTGTAAATAAAAGTGTCCTTCAAGGAAGTTGAAAATTTCTTGAACCAGGCGTTGGCGTCTTTCAATTTTCCTTGTTTCAAATTTATGAAACAGCCCAATGACACATCATCCGGCGAGTGGCTGTTCAAAACGGATAAGGCGGTATCGTAATCGTTCACAAGCACAAAGTAGAGAGCCTTGTATATGGAGCCGTCAACCTTGGAAGTGTCAGAGAATAGCATGTCATACTCATCCGTCTTTTCAAAACTGCCGCTTTTCAAGAATGCAATGAAGTTCGAGAGAACAGGATAATCATCTGAAGCCGTGTCTAGTCTAGCTAGGGCGTCGTCATATCTCTGCAAGGCCAATAGGGATCTGATCTGGTAAGATTTCGCCAATTTGATGTACTCCGGCTCCAAGGTGCCCAACTCGAGATCAAGGTCTAAATTGACCAGCTGCGTGTGTCTAGAGGTAAAAAATAGTTGGTAGATGTTGTAAAGTTCTGCATAACAAGGCGTACCCAGTTCAGACACCGTGTTAGTACCATCCGCTTACACGAGCAATCTCGCACGCCAGTAGCTTCTCAATATCAGCACTTACCTCTCTCCGCCATCTTTCTACGATCTGTATGCGTGCAATCGTCTTATTCTAACTGTTAAGGCTATCAGCAACGACTCTGATTTCTACGTACACCTGCTCTTACCCACCCTCCTCCATATGCTCACCTCCTCTTGGGTGCTCTGCCACTTAACTCGTGTTCAGTTCATGACACCTTTGCATCTTTTGGTGTCTCAAAAAAAGAGCCGGGCCATTCCTATGATTGTTCTGCGCACGACCATCCTGATTGAAGCAAGCAGTTGCTGGCATGACTGGTACAAAGGCCATGGGCAGCAGAGGCAACTAGGGCAACTAGGGCAGCAGAGGCAGCAGAGGCAACTAGGGCAACTAGGGCAGCAGAGGCAGCAGAGGCAGCAGAGGCAGCAAGAACACAGAAATAGAGAGAAAATGGCCAGTGGGAGGGCATCTCCTGGAGGGCGGGACTGGTGAGCAGGGTGGAAATACGGGGGAGCTTAGATAACATTCCTCCGCGAGACGTGCGTGGCAGCTTGTCCGACTAATGTAGCTAGTACAAATGGAGAGAGGGGCTTCCGCCAGTAGCCATCTCTAATTACAGTTATACGTAAGTTGTAACCCAATCATCGAAAATATATTGAAAAGAGAATAAAAAGCGATCCCACAAAAGTAATAAAAAAGGTATGATAAAGAGATATTAGTTTACAAAGACAAAACGCAGCGAGTCACGTTTAAGATCTCTCGCCTCTCAATCTTCTAGCTAATTGGATATCCTTCTTTTGGATGGTAACTCTCTTAGCGTGGATGGCACACAAGTTGGTGTCTTCAAACAAGGACACCAAGTAGGCCTCGACGGATTCTTGCAAAGCACCGATAGCAGAAGATTGAAATCTCAAGTCGGTCTTGAAGTCTTGGGCAATTTCTCTCACCAATCTTTGGAATGGCAACTTTCTGATCAACAATTCGGTGGACTTTTGGAATCTTCTGATTTCTCTCAAAGCAACGGTACCTGGCTTATATCTGTGAGGCTTCTTGACACCACCGGTGGATGGCGCAGACTTTCTGGCAGCCTTGGAGGCTAGTTGCTTTCTTGGTGCCTTACCACCAGTAGACTTTCTTGCTGTTTGCTTGGTTCTAGCCATTTTGTATGAGTTCTTCGGTTAGTGTGTGATACTGATACTTGTAATCTAATAAACAAACGATTATCCAACTACTGTTTAAACGGGGCAGATAGCAATTTATTTATAAGAAAAGGCAGCACACCACCCGGCCCCCCTGGGTGGCGACAATTGCTCGCAAGAACACCGCGTGTAAACGAGAGCACAGCGCACACCGTGCCGCCTTTGCCCGTCGCCCGCTGCCCGCCCCAGTTCCCGTGCTACCGTGCCCCCGCCGCTCCAACCGCTACAATGCCCATACAAACCAGCGCTCGAGTCCACGCCTAAACTCGCACCCAAAAAAAAAAATTTTCCCAAGTCTCAAGTTTACTCACTGGTACTCCATACTTAAGCCGGGCAGAGCGCGCGCAATATTAGTGCTCCCGTTTACACAGCAGTCTGTGTAAGCACCAGCACTAACATTTTTGAGAATTAAGTCGCGGGCGGGCAAATTCAGCGTAGGGCGCTACATGGACAGGTAAAATGTTAGCTGTCGAGGCCATACTGAGACTTACGCATTTCCGGTAATAAACGTGAGACTGAGCTTGTAGGCTGAGGGGAGGGCGAGGGCTAACAATAAACTGGGAGCGATGTGATTGGCCGGGTGGTGGGACTGTTGCGAGTGTAGACTGTGGACTGGAGCATGGAGGGTTGTTGAGGACTGTGGTGGCGAAAATTTTAGCAACAGTCAAGGCAGGGTGGATATTTAAATAGGCGGGGGAATCCCCTGTTTGTAGAAAGTGAGAGGTGGAGATTGATTAGTTTGAGATTTTAATCATCAGATAACAAATCGTTAATAAATATTCATATAATACAATGTCCGGCAGAGGTAAAGGTGGTAAAGGTCTAGGAAAAGGTGGTGCTAAGAGACACAGAAAGATTCTAAGAGATAACATTCAAGGTATCACAAAGCCAGCTATCAGAAGATTGGCCAGAAGAGGTGGTGTGAAGAGAATCTCCGCTTTGATTTACGAAGAAGTGAGAGCTGTCCTAAAGTCTTTCTTGGAGAACGTGATTAGAGACGCCGTCACATATACCGAGCACGCCAAGAGAAAGACTGTCACTTCGTTGGATGTCGTTTACGCTTTGAAGAGACAAGGTAGAACTTTGTACGGTTTTGGTGGTTAAGATTCTATTCTACTGTTATTTTATTTGTATTTTAGCTGATTTAAATCGTATATCTATCGATGGGGTTCCTTTTTCATAATAATAAATATTAAACGACGCACTGAGAATACTAACGTAGGCGTATGGTCACATGTAGCACAAGGCTTCTTTTAAGACGGTCGGGTTCAGCGGCTGCTATAGCCTCCGTGCCAATTCCCCTACAGTGAGGTGGCAAAATCCACACCAATGACACAGCGCACTTTTCGGTTCGCTTTCTCCTTCCCCACTTCTACATATATCTGTCACCGCATAGAGTCCGGCTCCCGTTTTTTCAACGGCACGTTACATCGTCCACTTTTGCCCCATGTTGTCCACCTCCACCCTGCGTGGTACATGTTCCACATGGCCATAGTCTCCACGATAAGCCTACTCACAGCCCATCTGCTACGCTACAACCAACAAGTACTGCTTGTTTTCAGCGTCTCTCGTGTGTATCACGTGTGAAAAACGGCCGTGGCGCTACCCTGTTGTTTTCTTTATCATTGCGAGGCTGCCTTGATGAGATGCGAATCGGCCAGATTCATCATGGACTTCTACGGTGCACGGGTGTGCGTGTGCTCTTATCTGGAGCAGAACATCGCACTGCCTGGATACGTGTAATGGCGCATGTACAGAGCAACAGCTGCTTCATGGTCATAGTGTGATTCGATAGCAATGTTGTAAATCCGTTATCTGCAACTAAAATATTTTGTAATAGGCGGCGGACTTGCACAACGCTAGACGATTTCTCTACAGGAAGTTAGGGAGCCAGAAGTGGAACGGGATGCCGATGGCTCTGGTCAAGGTTTACATGAAGCAGGAAGCAGAATCTACACGAGTACTCGTACATAACCTCTGACTTACTGTGTGAGGGCCCTAGATCTGCCTGTTTTGCTGGTTAATGACAACGTGTTGCCTTTTGGCTCCTGGCGTTCCCGTTGTGTCCCTGGACACAGAGTCCGGCTTGTTTACATGTTCATTCTAACATGCATTTCGTATCTGTGACCGATCGTCGTCGCTTACGTAAGCGGGAGGACTGGCGACAAGACGCAGTTCGCAACACTGTGTTGTAAGATGGGTGGCCCCTTACCGAGGGTGCTGCTAAGGACGATTTATATGTCTACGAGATAAGGATTGGAGTGCTTGTGAGCACCGTGGTGTATGCAGTAGAGAAGGAGGGCGAGTTGCCCGAAGGTGGCACGGGAAGTAAGTACTGTGGGTAGGAGTATTTTTGGTGCGGTGGGTGACTCTTTGTTGTGGTGCCGCGGCGTCCGGGCAGCCTGTGGGCCAATTCTTCGAGGCCCAGGAGTGTAGGTGTAGGTGTAGGTTGTGATTGAGTTACATTGTAGTGTGCAGCGTATATACTACTGCTCTGACACTGGACTCCTCTGAACTGGAATCCTCTGACTGTATCACCACCACTCCTCACTCCCCCGTACCCGTGTCTCCCACACTCCACCCAACACAGAAAACTGCAAACACCGCTGCACTTCGCCCGCCCACCCTGAACCAGCCATTTCGCATCCCCGGCGTGCCACATCTGGCCGCGCCCGCTGCTCTCCCTCAACCCCAAACTCCTCATGCAATTCGTCCCGGTTCTGTTTCCGCCCTCCGCCGACACTGCACCGCACCTGAGCACCTCGGCTGCCCGCCAGACGAAAAAAGAAACATCGCCCACGCCCGGCTGGCCACGCACCACACCTGCCTTCTGGCCCGGCTCGCGCCACCGAGAAAAATTTTCAATTCCACCACCGCAAACCCGTGAGCGCTCCGCATCAACACATCTGAGAAGCTTTATAATAAATCATAAATGTAATCCGTAAATTTGAAGAAGGGGATTCTTTTCATGGGCGAAAGTTGGAAAGGGTCTGAAATTGAACCTTTCGCCAAACAAATCAGTCCCTTTTGTTCTTACCTTCTTTCTTCACTGTAAAGAAGTCTAGGAAGCAAAATACACCAACACCCTATAGCTGAAGTTAGATCTGTGCAGCATATATTACACATCTGAGCCTACGATTTGTGCGCTCATATCTTGTATATATCGAGCAATCTACTTCACCAAAAAGAGAACGTTTGTCTTTTTTTGATCTTTTTGCATAGCCCCGCTAGCACCTTTGAAGAAGAGTTTACTCAGTAGGCGTACCCCGCTGCACAGCTGCTGCCACGAGGAGACAACAAGATTAGTCACCTCAGCAACTGGTATATCGAGACAACAAACATCCCGTGTTTTGCCTGTTCAGGTTTGAGAGATATTCAGTTATCTATCTTAGACATTACAAAATACAGCGCAACCAACAGTCACTACAAAATCATTTTTGGCGCCAGCTCAACACAGTTTGTTCCCTTTCTTTATACTCCGAAACTTCTTTCTTTCTGTTCCAAAAAGAAAAACTAAAGTCCAAACTAGCTTCACCACAACAAACAACCAACAAGATTTGCGAATTTCGATATCTTTTGTTAGCTGTTTCATTCAAGACGACCTTTTAATTAAGTCATCGCCTACAAACACACATTTCCACACTTGAACCCAGCACACAGGTTCATTTGAATTTAGTGTTAGAGTTTAAGTTAAAATAAAGTAACCAAACAAGAGCATCTTTAGCAATATTTTATCTCTTGGTTATTTAATCTGAAAAGTTGCACTCAACTGAATAATAATAAAAAAGACACCATGCATGCCTCAACGTTATCTTCTAAAAACTATTTAGTTGCCAACACACAGCATCCAGCTCCTGTGCTGCCAATGTACCATCAGCGTCAAATGTCTTACCAACCATATTCAAGTCAACACCAGCTGCCACCATTGCTACAGCAACAACCATCATATCATCAGCCATCAATGTCTTACTCTGTTGGATATAATCCTTACTATCCGCAACAGAACTTGAGAAACGAGTACTTTGCTTTACCTCATGTTCAACAACATCAACCACAGCAGCCGCAGGTTGAACAACCACAACAACAAGATAGTATTGTTGGTGGTGTTTCATCTGTTTTGGACTACGACATGGAGCAAATGGTTAAATTTGTTTGCTGGCTATGTTACGGTTTAATGAAAAGAACTGATAATCCATCAAGCTCTTTTCATTCAACTGTTAAGTCTGTCTTGTCTGCCACCAGATTGCCAAAGTCCTCTTTGGTTTTAGCGTTGCTGTATCTGTCAGATAAGATGGAGAAACAATCCACTGCTATTCTAGATGATTCTAAAGTGTTTCAAAACTTGATTATTTCTTTAGTTTTGGCAAACAAGTTCAATGATGACAATACTTTTAGAAACAAGTCATGGTCAGATGCTACTGGATTGGACGTGAAATTGATTAACAAGCTGGAGAGAGACTGGCTTTCCGACATCAAATGGAGATTACATTACGATGAAGGCTTTACTTGTATCGAAGAATGCTGGGAGACGTGGTGTGACAAATTTAAGGCCAAACCAGCTGTTATCGCCCCAACTCATAGCCCAACTTCGCCATGCTGTTACTCATCTCCAGTTTATTCTGGTCCTATAACGTCCCCTTTGGTTGGCTACCACTCGCCATCGGCTTCGTTATTTTCTGAGAGATCTCAGCAGTTTTCCCCTGTCAGCACACCAATGAACTCATCTTCGCCATGGTTCAACAGTCACGCTAACAACAGCACGCTTGGTAACCCATACTTACCACGTGTTCATTCTCGCCAGCAGTCATCTTTGTCACTTCAACAACAGGCATTTGAAAACGCATATCAAATGCAATACAACAACAACCATTTACAACATCAGTCACAGGTTTCTGTGCAATTCCCTAATAATCCTTTACTTCCAAATAATGGCAATGACTACTACTCAGCCTATCAGAATATGTTAATTGAACAACAGCAATTCCAGCAGCCTGCTATACTAAAGAATAACTATGATGGTTCTTGCCATCAATATAGTAAATCTGTGTATTCAGGTGCTGAAAACTTGATAGGTGGTCCACTGCCTGCCCCTGTGCCCTCAACATTGAACTCTGCTAAAAGCGGATATTCCGCTCCAAGTTATCAGATTCCGCAGCTGATGTGCAGTGGCAACAGTGGTGGGTATACTGCACCAAATGACTACTACACTGGCTTCTACGGCGCTACCAGCTACTGTACAGCCACTGCTTGTTAATATTTGGTTATTTGCACTCTTCCTGTCCGTTTCTTCAGTGTTCTAAAATCAAAAACTACGTTTCTTTGTTTCTTTCCTTCCATTCTTTCCAAGTGTGTTTATTTTTTATTGATTCTTATCCAACAATCTTGCAACATTTTTAAGATAACAATCAATATTCGTGCGTCTCCTATTGAAGAATTCAACTGTCATCTCCACTAAAATTTCAGAGAGCTTTGTTTTCCGTTTCTTACTACTATCTGCCCACTACTCCGTCTTGATCTCTACAAAGATGAAAACTTGACCTTTTTGTTTTGCGGTTTTTCTTTTTGCTTTTTTTTAATCTTTTTTCCCTTGTCTTTCCGGAGTCTTCCCTTTGGAATCGGTCAAGACATTCGTATAATTAATACATATTAATATGCCATTTTGTCCTTTGTGAAAAGAGTCCCCAACTAACTAGTAAAGAGCTACTCCGAGATCCAGTAACGTGTCTGGTGTACGGATGTGCTCTGAAACGAGTTTTGTGGATTGGGATGAAGGCTTGTTTGGATGGGTGTGAAGAGGAACAGTACCACTTGATTTGCCACTTGATTTAAATAGGTTCCGGCGATGGAGTAACCAGTTGTAGTATTCTGCAGGAATTACATCAAAGATCCACGATGTCGTTACAGATGCAAATTATCTTTACGCTGCTCTCCTCGGAGATGGTGGCAATGTCAGTGTTGGTGTTGCCCTTGCCGAGTTTTATTCAAGGAACCGTGGTTAATATGGCATACAAGGGACTAATGAACCAGAACGTTAAGATTGGTGTATTTTTTGTTGCTTCTATAGTGTCCATGATGTTTTTTGACGCATTGAAGAATGTGGTTAACAAGAAGTTTGAGCCTGGGTTATTCGGTGCTGGCCCGGGTTCAAACGTTTGGGAGTTGAGAACGAGAAAGTTCTATAACCAAAGAAACATGTACATCACGGGTGCAGTGTTATTTTTGGGGTTGGCAATTGGGTTCAACATTTTGTTGTTGAAATCGTTGGTCAAGAACAAGAAGAAGTTGGCTGAGCTGTCTCAGCCGGAGACTGGCAAGCAAGAGAAGATTACCGGTGTCCAATTAGAAGAATTGAAAGGTGAGTTAAAGAAGAAAGATGCTACATTGGTTGCGCTCGAAAGACAAATCAAGTCCTTGCACGACGAGTACCAAAGAAAGGCCGACGAATCATCCCCTGTTATGCCATCCACTTCTGGAAATAAGAAGAACGAATAACCGTCGCCAATATTTCTTAACACCCTCGTTGTGTCGGGGTAAACAAGTATGTTTAAATGGCTACGTTTATCTTTATATACTTCTCTTCATCTATCACACGCAAGATATCCCGCTCTGCATCTCACTGCGCGTGTATTTTCATTAACGGAGCTTCATCGGGCTCAATCGAAACCTAAGTAATAACAACCGTATATCAGACTGTGCTCTTTGGCGACCACAGTTAAGGATTGTAATCGATATCAGAAGAGTAGGCCACCTTGGTTATCTTATCTAGCCCTCTTGTATGTCCCACAACATTGAAAGCAGATCGACCCGACGATCGTCGCAAATATACGCTACGTCCAAATCAAATAGGTTTGCTCTTCACTGTATGTAATTTAACTGCTATCGATGATAAAGACCTCTTTGGTTGAGCTATAAAAGGCTAGAGTGAAACCAGACTAGAAATGATTCAAGAAATAGACCTGGGTAGAAGAATAAAAGATTAAACGGGAATAGTGTTCTATTTTGGGTCGCACTGTTGAAGCTACACAAGTGGTAGCTTTTCGATATCAGGTTGCTTCCAAGATGCAGGCATTCTTATCCAGCTGTATGGTGGGATGGCACCGTAAGAATTATAGTCATAGCTCAAACCATCGTAAAGTGCGTAAAATGCACACATGGAAGAGATAAAACAAAAGACACCGGATGCAATTTTGACTCCATGGTGGCCGCTGAATGTGTAAATTGTGTATAGCAAAAAGAAGATCCACAGCAGAAAGAGGAACACAAACAACGGAACGGTGGACTTAACTGTAGATAGCAAAATAATAAAGACAAATAAAATCCATGGGCACAGGAAGAAGCCTATGGCATTGTTTAACTCTTCTTCTGTTTCATAGGCAGATAGCACTCCAAAAAGGTCAACAGATATGGTACCAAAACCCAGGAAAAAGGAACCCAGAGCTATCATGACAACAGATCCAAACAGGTTGTCATCAACGATTGCCCAGATACCCATGATTATTTGAACCAAGCCAGACGCAAAGAACATCAGTCCGGCTAAGACCGCAACGGACGTTACGCCACGAGCTTCACAGATGATCAAGCCCAACGGGAAAAGAGTGACGGCTACCATAGTCAAACCGGCACTGCAAGAGGTGGTGAATGGTCTAAATCTTTTGGACTTTTTGTAATAGCTGACTCTCAAGAAACCTGTTCTTGGAGGCAAGATTTCATAGTCATCATTATAAAGGTAAGGGGCGAACGCCGTGTTTCCATCTCCCACTGCTGTTCCATGGTTTGAAAGTTCTTCCTCATCAGACATGTTCTCTTTCTGTTTCTGTAGCGTCACTCTGCTATGTTTTAGTTGTTAAATATCCACCTTCATAATTCCAAGGCATCAAACAAGTAAATCAGTAGGAAAATCTTATACTTTTATATCTGGGCTAGTCAAGCTGTGGTCTATAGACACTAATATTTGCTTCCACTCAGCATTTGGCTTCCGTTTGATGCATTTGTAGGTTTTTTAGATTGCAAAACTAGAATCATAGGAATTATCGGGGAGGCACAATGGTTTCACTGCAGACCACCACACCTCTAACCATTTAGCGGCCCCTACTAATATGGGTTATAAGGGTTGTTTCTTTCATTAAGGTTTTACAATCACAAAACAATTTTTTTACTGGTCATTACTGGGTGATGTATTCCTGTCATTACACTTCAGAGACCGTTGTATCGTTTTTGCTTCACCACTCAAGTGTTGGGTGTGGCATGCGTTTGCCGTTTCACGCAGTCCCATGCTGTTTGTCATTGGTTCATATTAGTAAGGTGCAATGGAAAGAAACCGATACCTGAGTGTAAGTGGCTAGAGTAAATAGTTAAAGTATGTTTGCCCATCAGGGATTGGGTCTCCGATTTTGCAATAACGGAATTTAGAGCTCGGACACCATGACAAGGCTGTAGATGACGATTGAGCAATCAGTGACTTAGCCTGCTCCATGAGCTATGCGTATGCTGAACGTGCGCCTTGGTGACTGTTTCTGCGGTTTAGTCCTGTATTGGCAAGCAGGCATTGGCTGAAACACTCTGGAGTTTGAGACGCTGTCACATATGGAAGAATTAACGCTGAAAAGGGATGGATTGGCACACCAGTACAGACATGTAGTGGTTATTTCTGCGCACATTCTCTGCTGACTACTGAATCAGAGATCCCGTACTGTGGGTTCGATACCTGTACGAGTGTTTCTGTGTTTGCTGTGCTGGTTTTCCATTATACATAGCTGGTTTATGCTTGGTGGGTGGCCCAAATCGTTGTTTATTGCCTCAATTCAAGCTGGGAGTTGATCGAGAGCCGGTATATCCTATTTGGATTCTGGCTGAGCTGAAGGTTGTCATGGCTGTATCTTGGGACGGGAACCTGCTAATATGAGATTACGAAAGTTTGGGGCATGTTATGCTGTCAGCGGTGTTCTTTTGTCCTGGTTCGGCATTATCAGGTGGCTAGAGCGTGGGATCACTCAAGCGTTCCTTCATAAGACTATATCAGGGCAGGCATGATCTTCTTGCAGTTGTGCAACGGAACTGACTCTAATAGCGTCAGACATTAGCACATGTGAGAAGAGTGTCCACACTATCGTCTTTAGTCCCTTTCGTGTAGACTCTCCCAGTTCTTTAGGCTCTACCTGTCATGTAGACCCCCCTGTCATGCGAGAGACACACTCCCTCACCTCACCGCCCCCAACCTACTTATCTACACACCCAGTTGATCCTGGCTTGCCATCGCTCACCTCCTCCCCTTGTCCCCGTCTCTTAGCGCATAATTGGTCAGAAGCTATAATTAATAAGTTTATCTCCATGAGGTTTTTTCGAGATTGTCAGAGAGATTCCCAATTATAATAATGTTCATCATCCAAGTTATAAATGCTAAAAACAGTAGTCCCATTACATAGGTTAGACTGTCGCCACTTGCAAAATGACTACAAAGGACCCATACCTTCGCACGTCTCCTTCATATCCCACCCTGCAAATGGCACACTCTTGATCCTTTAATGGCAATCAGCTACACTGGCTGATCCCATACCCCTCCATTTACTCCCCAGCCCCTTTCCCTTCAAGAAAAGCTCTGTTGGCTTCCCCGGTGGGTTCAACCTCCTTTTAAACAGCAAAAAAGGGAAAAATTTTAGGTTTTTGGCTGTGGGGGCTGCGTAACCGGCAAGCAAGAGGGTTTTGAACAGATCAAGAGGTGAAAGGGGATACACAAAGAGGAGGCCGGAAAGGGTGAGAGAGGCACATATAGGGGTGGATGGCGGGGAGGAACTAGAGAGTGGCATAGGAGGAATTGGAGATAAGTACGCCATGCAAGGATACGCCAACAAAAAGTACGATCTTCCAAGACCGTACGCGTTGAAGCCGAAATACAAGAGGGGAGGACTAGACAAAGTGGCCACCAACTACTTCACAACGCCAAAGAGAAAGCTGATAGGGTACATTGTGTTTTTCTGTCTATTTTCGTTTGTCATCCTTGAGGCTCTGAGTATCACGAAGAATGAGGATGTGGACTACGAATTGGAGGTACCAGACCTTGACGAGATGGCGTTGAAGGCCAGCATCAAGAAGGGCAGCGCCAAGAGACCGCTAGACGACGACGAAGACTTTGACAAGATCTTGAGCGGCGTTGAAAAGGAGTTGAAGTCCACCAAAGGCGCCAAAGGGTCCAGGGTGAACGCTGTCAAGGGCGAAACCGTTGGCACAAAGGCTGGAAAGGCGGCAGGACTCGATCAAGAGGAGGATGATATCGATACACTAACCGAAGATGACTACATTGAAAACATCCAACTCATATAATCTTTGCCGCACAATGTAATCACACATAGACACCACCCGGCCACAGACGCTTTGGCAATACTTGCACAGGTGTTTGCATGAAGGAAACCCAAACACGCTGGCTTGTTTGTTACAGGTATACATACCTAATTCTTTTGTACCATTTGATTTCAGGTTTTTCAGTATTGATTTTAATTTCGTGGAATATCATTAATCGAAAACTATTATATAAAGACTTAGCATGTTCCGACGCTTAGTTAATACCTCTTTGGGTGGCGTCCTTTCTCTCCTGCCAAACGGTTTTACCCGTGCATGAGCAGACAGCTTTGTCGTTCTCCCAGGCACCGGCGCTTCTGGCAACGACACCACACATTGAATCCAAAAACACCTTGACTGGGTCGTTGGAAACCACAAACGATCTTCCAACAAGGTCTGAGATGTTGAATGGTATCTTCACAAACTCCTGGAACTTGTAAAGCTCTGCATCGGGAGTGTCGTCTCTTTCGATGGCTTCAATTGGAGGCAAATCATAGATGGATCTGCCAGTAGTCAAGGCGCCTTTCCAGATATTACCCGACTCTCTGAAACTTGGATAGTACTTACCTTTTTTGACTCCGCTCAAGGTCAAGTCCACAAGGCAGTTCTTATCATCCATGCTGACTATTCTTGCTAATCCTTTCACCGGTAGCTGTTTATCTTCATGATCAAACGACTCCAGGATGCAGACTGCGGCAGAGTTGGCTTTTCCTGTTCCTCTAATGATGGCGTCTCTTCCTGTGTCCTGGATCTTGGAGATGATCGACGAAGGTGCTGCAGAGCCAAGCACTGTGATTGTCTGCTTCGCAATGTCTCCAGAGACAGAGCTTATACCTGGTATCTTGGTGAGTGATTCCTTGACGGAATCCACACAGCCCCCGCAGTGCAAGGCAACGTTGTAGACAGTCTAATGAGAGCCACAAAATAAATAGACGTGTGTATTCTAGAGTTAGTATTGCTGTCTAGCACGGTTTCAGGCCTTCTTCAAACATACTTCAAACTGGAAATCCTCTTGCACCGGTTCTGCGGCACTGGCGACTGGCGACATGGTTATTCTGTACGATGTGCTTTGGCAAGACTCGGTCTGTCTTTCAACGGTGCAACTAAAACGCTCAATTCAACTAATGTGTACACACGCCACTGTACTGATACATCTATGTACCCGTACACCTACTCCTACTTCTCTGCTAGGGCTCCTGCCGCTATTTATACCTACCAGGTGGCGGTTCCACACACCCTTTCATTAATAAGCCATTTCAATCCATAAACGAAAGCGAAAAGTGAACGAAAAATCACACGAGCCAATGAAAACACCAGGCGATAACCACAAGACAGATGAGCAGATGATAACGGGTGGGAAGAGAGCAGGATACTGCGAGTTGTGGGCAAGGAGACTCTACTAGGTGAGTATTTTGCGTTGGCAGGTTGTGTTTGTGTTGAACTGAGTGCAGTTTTCGGTTGTGATTGTGGCTGCTAGGAGATTTTTGATCGGATACTCAGGAGCCTAATAATATCGTCATGTCCTTCAGAGCAGCGTTTGCCAGGCTGTTCAAGGGCTCTGTTATCTCTGAGTCATCTAGGCCGGCGGTGAAGTACACTTTTGGAAGAGTGGTAACGGTGCTTTCGTGGGTGCCGGTACTGTACATCATAAATGAGCACGTGGTGTACTTTGGAAAGATTGAGGGCATCTCAATGAAACCGACATTCAACCCTCCGCAGAATGGAACGTCCAAGGACCATGTGTTGCTCTGGAAGTGGAACGTGAAGGACATCAGGAATTTGGATTACAACGATGTGATCTTTTTGAGGTCGCCTATAAACCCAGAGACGATATACATTAAGAGAATCAAAGGAAAACAGGGAGATCTGATCATTCCAAGGTACCCCGAAACCAGAAACAAGGTGTTGATCCCAGTGAACCACGTGTGGGTTGAAGGAGACAATCTGCACTCCATAGACTCAAACGTTTACGGTCCAATATCAACTGGTTTGGTGGTTGGAAAAGTTGGTTTCATAGTCTGGCCTCCAAACAGAATCGGCCGTGTTCCTTACGGTGGTAGAGAATGCAGAGAGAGTCTCTTGAAGTATAGCCATGACCTCTAGACATGATCTACTACTTACGTACGTCGTACTTAATATTAGGGTTTCGGGTGAATTAGTTCATTGACTTTAAAAGATACAGTAAATAGATGAAGAAAATATAACTATTAGATAGATTATACATGATTAATCACATCACATGCTGAGCTTCTTTGTTATAGGAGTGTCAATATGCTTTTCGAATTTTTTCTGAACCCTGGTAAAGGATTCAGATGTAGGTATCATGGTTATGCCTTTTAGATCATTAGTGTTAGTCGTTGAAAATTTGTCCTGATATTGTTGAGATGTCGTGGAGGAATGCGGAGGTGTAATGGCTGTGGAATAGAAAGGTGATGATTGGAAACTTCCAATAGTATTGGATCTAAAATGCTGCTTAGGACGTTTCGGTAAACTTGGTAGCTTGAAAATGTCCTTGTCTGCGAGTGTATTGGTGGCTGGCTTACCAGCGCTAACTGTAGCAAAGTTGGCACTGATGACAGAATCTTGGCTCTCATTGAGTTTTGGAAATGCAAAGTCAAAAGTGAGCCCGGATCCGCCATTTGCTTCAGAAGTATCGCTAGACTTGGAACAAGAGGTTGCTGAGCTCAAACTGTAAGATGGGTGCTGATGCTTTATTATCCTGTTATTCACCGGTGATGATTCATCGTATAAGCTATCCAAATCAAATGATTTGCTGTTTAAACCACACAGATCATCAAAAATGCTAGTAGTGGTGGATGTTGAATCATCAATAGGAGACGCAAAGCTGAAGGTGGAGTTTTCCAGATTGAATATACTTGCAGATCTTGAAGACCTTGAAGATGAGGAGGTTGAACCACCCGGTATTAGGGTGGTTGTAGAGGCAGCACTAAAATTGAGCATCGAACCAGATGTGTAGCTCTTTTTCAAACTACGCTGGGAGCTCTGTCTGCTCAGCCCATGAAAAGAATCTTTTCTGTTCAAATTCAACTTTGAGTCTCTTCTCAATTTATGAAGACCCTGTTCACATTCAGTTTTAAACATTGGATCATGCATTTCGACGTAATTTAGAGGATAGCAACCAAATCCGTTATACATCTCATAGAATTTCTTATAACCGCCTTCCAAAATCACAATGTCAGGGTAATATAGATTAGGATAGTACTCTCTGTTTAGCAGTCTATCCCAGGTTCTCAAGTTATTTGCCATTAATGGACCTCTATGCGAAGAGAATTCACAATGGAAAACAATAAGTTTTCTACTAGTCTCAGCCAAATCTGTCGGAGATTTAGTCACAACGCCATCATCCAGAAATAAGTCTTCCAATTCCTTTCTTGATGAAACACTCACTGCACCATCAATATGGCCACCTTGGAATTCATATTCGAATCTACAATCCACAACGACCAAATCATCAAAATGGGTGCAAAATTTACCCTTTCCTGGCTCAGATGAAGATTTCTTAAACTCTGTAAAAATGTCGTGGAATTGCTCCACGTCAATACGGGGCAATGTACAGTCATCAACAGAAAATGTTTTAATGTTTGTTTGGCCTAAAATAGAGTTATTGCATAAATCAATAAAAGAACTCTCTGTGGATGTCATAGTAGACGAAGAAGATAACGCTGGGGAAGTATTGCTTGACAAAGATGACATGTAAGGGGAAGTTGCGGATGACGGAATAGTGGACATGGTCCTTGTAAGACTATTACCAAATGAGAGTCCATTGATGTTGTTCGTCAGTTGAGATGTATTAGCAGATAACGACGATGGTGAATGGCTACATGGTGAGTCTGATGTTGATAAATTAAGCAAAGGTCTATTAGCAATTGATGAGAATTGTGTCTGTCTATTCTGTAGCCTAGATTTAAATTCGGAATCAGATTGCATGAGAATTGGGCCAGTTAGTGAGATGGCTCTTTGAAGCTTGTTTCTCACATTAGAGTTCAGTTCAATTCTGTTTCTATTATGTTTTCTGTGTTGTAAAGGAGATCCAACGGACATAGAAATCTCAGCAGGATCCTCGTCATCGGTGTTTTCAGCAGCATCCAAAACATCTGCTTCCAATGCAGCTTCATTGTTATTACCTTTATCTTCTTCATAATATTCATCCTCTTCATTCTCACTTGCAGATGATGAAGAACAAGAGGAAGAGCTAGAAGCTATAGTCGAATCAAAACTCTTGTGTTGATCATTCATCAGAGAAAAGCTTTTCTTCAATCTGTTTCTATTGCTCATGACAGAGAGGGTACTTGGTGATACAGTCAATTCTGTTGGTAAAGGAACCATTTTCAATTTTTCTCTCACAGGAGAAGGCAATGCAAGCGAGTCCAAGCTTATGGTTTTGAAATATGAATTTGGTGTCAGCTCTGTAGAGTCGATATCAGATCCTTTGTTATCAGGCATTGCTGTCGTACTAGCAGATGAATTATTGTTTCCATGTAGTTTAAACTTGTGATGACCTAGACTTCGGCTATGAGAATGGCCATGAGGAAGCGTGTTATCTGGATTGCTGGCTTGTTTGTGATTTGCCCCTGTTCCAAACAGGGAGTTTTTTGAGGAGCTCACTGCTGAGGTCAATGAAGATCTGGCATGATACAGTGAAGAAGTCAAAGAATGAGATCTGAAGTGGCCATGGTGGCTTTTTCTGTTTGCCTTTCTAGAGTTTGCTAATCTCTTGGTATTGCTTGACAGCTCATCTGGAAAGAAGAGTTTATTTGCGGTTGTGATGCAATTCTCTTTATTAGACAGGTCCTCTTTATTCTCTATTTCCTCGCTCATCATGCTGGGCAGTAGGATCTTTTTAGGGTTTGCGTTTTTAAAGCTTGTGCTGTTAACGTGAAAGTTTGTGGAGAAGTCTGCAGCCAAAACAGAGCAAGTTGGCGAATCAAAGTTCGGGCTAGCGGTGAGAGGTCTTTTGAGTGACAATGCCGAGTGGTTCTTTAGCATGTTTGGTTTTCTGCTGATTCCCAGCGGAATTTTTCTTCCTTGCTTTGTATTGAACAGAGGGGAGTCCAGCAGTTCCATCTGTGTCTCATGGTTGCCACCGCGGAAGCTAGGTGAGTCCACTTCCATGTCCATGACGGTGTCTTGTGCTCGAGGCGGCAGTTCTAAAGGTCCAGGGTGTGAGCGGGCGCAACGTGCTACTTGCCAACGGTTCCGGATAAGCGAGCGACAGGGGGGACGAGGAAAAGGACAAGTTTTGGTGGCAGTATCAGAGCCAGGCGATCGGAATATGTATATATCTCTCTGGGGAGCTAGCGAGCGAATAACAACCTCGGCAGGCGCAGTTGCTGGTGGTTCAGAGAGCTATATAACGTGGGACCCGGCCGCTACGTCTCGACAGATCTCTCAACAGAAATATCGACACCGTGCTGTGGCAGTGTACTGGTAATTGTAACAGATCACAGGATCTCTCAAAGAAAAAATTTAAAGGGGTTTTTTCTGTCAAATTCCTGTGTCAAGCACGTAACTTTATGTGGAGGAGAGCGCAAGGGGGTTATTTGGTATGTGGGCGAGAGGGAGGAGGGACACACACGGGGCGAAGGGCTGTAAGAGGGCTGTAAGAGGGCTGTAAGAGAGCTGTGTGAGAGCGGGATACAGCGGAGAGTGAGTGGAGAGGAGGGCTGTAGGATGAGTGGGTGTTGGATGTTGGGGACGAGGACCGATGGGCGGGCGAAAGCGAAGAGGGAGGCTTGTGGAGGGTTGGTGGGAAGAGAGGCAGTAGCTAGCGGGATGCGGGATTGGTAGGCCAACGGCACGCGCAGACTCTATGGATACAGTGTTGCCGGTGCTCTGAAGGCGAAGTAGAAGGCACGTACAACGTAGGGAAAGGAGTGGAAAGGAACACGGAAAGGGAAACGCTTGGGAGTGAGCAGAAAAAGTGTGGTACGCAGGCGAAATTGTTTATATAATAGAGAAGAGGAGCACAACAGCTACAGGGAGCAATCAGCAGGTTGGGGAGGGTTGATACGGGTATAATAGCAGTGGAATTGATTGTTCAGACACGAGCGGTAGCGGTTGGGTTGCTGTATGTGTGTGGGCTGGGGCAGTTGCGGACGGCATGCGGGCTGCATCGGTGATGAGATCTTGAAACGTGAAACAGCGTCGGCCGCCAAACCGGATGCACCGACATGTACAGCACATTCTGCTGTCAGAGGGACGAGCTAGTGTGCAGGCTGACACCTCTACATAATTGTAGCAAACATGTCAAAAGAGTGGGCAAAAAAACCTTCGGCGAGACAATAGAGAAAATACGTAGCTAGAAGGGCCTGTTGACAATTGGGAAAGCATCAACACGACAATAGCGACGAACAATAGATCAATC
Source organism: Ambrosiozyma maleeae (nom. inval.) (assembly GCA_003706635.2). Lineage (NCBI taxonomy): Eukaryota > Fungi > Ascomycota > Pichiomycetes > Pichiales > Pichiaceae > Ambrosiozyma > Ambrosiozyma maleeae (nom. inval.). The sequence continues at coordinate 531,075 of PPLV02000004.1, forward strand.
AAGCATTTCCGGTTTCGATTAGTGTGTGTCTACGTGTGGGCCGACGGTGCTCAGTGACTGGTTGCATCTTGAGTGTAGCGAGAGGTCCATAGTTGCGATACAATACAACATCTATTTAGCCAGCCAGTTTTTGCTCTACCCGTTTGGTAAAAGAGCATGCACAACTATTGATCAATACATCGGTAGAAAGATCTCGCCACTATCTGGCAAGTTGCACGGGCCCTCTGAGTGTTTGCAGGGCGCTGATAACAGGATTCGTTCCAAGACTGGCTTTTACCTTTGATTTTGCGTGGGAAAAGTGGCCTGTAAAGTGGCTTGTAAAGTGGCCTGTAAAGTGGCCTGTGCTGTGGTCTGCCAATGCACAACCACAACACCCTTAGTACCAGCTTTATCGCTACTAAATCTTGAGCTCCACTACTCCACTGTTGTTGTCATCAACCCGCTCTCTGCTATCCCTTGGCTTCTCCACGAGCAGCGCTGGTTTCATCACTCCCATTCACACTCCACCTCTACTTACCCCTGGCCTCCCCTGACCTCCCCTGGCCTCCCCTGACCTCCCCTGGCACTAACTTGGAATTAGCCTGGCCTCCCCTGATCCCCCTGACTTATTGCTCCTACCCTTGCCCTCAACGTACGGCAAACCACTCCCCACCCAATTAGTCCCTCCAACTTAGTTTCCACTTGCACTAACCACTTCCCACATAGAACTCTTCAATCCCTTCAAGTTAGGTGATGACGCGCATACGTCCCGATTCTGGTGGAGGTTTCCGGTCTTGGATCTAAAAAGTAAACAAGCAAACAGCCGTGCTTTCGCGCAGCCGCATGGCGATTCCGCCGTCATACACGCAAATCACTAAAAAGAGTCTCTGGTGTTTACCATTTGCCTGATCGGGACCACCGTAGCCGACGCTAGATGGCGTCGCGTCGTGGAGGTTTCGGGTTTGTTCTGTTTCTGAATTGCACGGTTCGGTGTTGATTGGAATGTTGTTCTTTGATAAGATGGCTCTGCGGATAAGCTTTTCCGTCAAGTTATTCTTTGAAGTCAGGCACTAGCACGAGGCTGGAAACTGCAATTCTGGGTCTAAATCTCAGTTGCAGTGCCACATGGAACAAAGTGAACAAGTCCTAGATCGGCACAAGCGCTAAAAAGGCGCATTGTCAGCTGTGATACGAGACACAAAGACTGCTGTCTGGTGCGGTTTCTTCTCATTGCTTGTTTGCTTCGGGGTCTGTAGTGGTTATTCTAATAAGCTCACGAAGATCTGAGGTGAATAAAAGACAAACTGCCGCATGCTATTTTGTGGTGCAAAAGAGCATGGCTGCACAGCATCGGTTCTGAAGTGGCCTTGGGTATGGAATGGCACTAGTAGTCTTTCCTGAGCAGTAGCCCTGCCTGCATCACAAGTATAGCCAATATTTCAAATAAGCAAAGCAGCATGGCCTTGCAACCCGTGTCTGCGCCATGACCAAGCGCTACGCCGAAATACCTTACGGCTAGACTCATCTGACAGGCGCCGGATGCCGTCCTTCGTGCAAAGTTAATTCACTTTATCTTTCATCTTGGCAACTCTTGTCATTTCTGTTGACATGTCGAAGAATTAAGATTTCTCCATGATCTACAAACATGGGCTTTGTGTTTTGTAAACAAACCTAAAACGGAAATAATTGGGGAGTCCTCGGCAAATTGTCCAAAAACTTTGTCAGCTTATTCTTATCGCAACGTTTCAGGATCTACGCAAACTGTACTACGCAACACCTCGGTACCACTATATGTCAGCCCAGTGTTCTGCTTATTCCATAAGTTATGATATTTCTGAGGGCATAGTTAGAACAATACTAAAAAAGGCAAATGTCTGGTTGGTCTACTCGTCATCCTTTTCAAGCAAACTGTCTAGAATGTCTTGAAACTGGCCATGAGTAGCATTGTTGGCTTTTTTCAACTTTTTCTCCGCTTTGCCGTACCATTTCTCTTGCTCTTCGCTTCCTAAATCAAACAAGTTACCATAGGTAATCTCTGCCTCGGCAATGTCAACCCAACTCTTAGGGTCCTCGTCGTCCCACGTCTGTTTCAAGTACTTGATCGCGGATTTGACTAGCTTCAAAGCAACCTGTTGCGCCTCATCCACAGACATGCCATGCAAATTAGAATCGTCCTCCTCTTCATCATCGTACTTTAATGTCGTGTAAATGGAAATTGGTTCCTCAGCCTCTAATAGGTATGACTGTCCCAACTTTTTGCAGATGGTGGCTTTCAATTTCTTGTTGACCTTAGACTCTTGAGTTTCTTTGTCCATCAAGTCTAAGAAGTTCAAAGTCGAACTTCTCCAAAATTCGTAGTACTTGTCAGACTTTTGAACAGCATAAAGTGGGTGCTTCTTAGAAAGCTCCACCTCTTCGTCTTCCTCGCCATTGTCAGAGCCACTCTCAGCGTCTTCGGTTTCACCTGGCTCGTCCTCATTATCACTATCCAAGCCTTCTAGTTTTTGTCTACCAAAGTTATCAATAACATCTAGCAAATCGTCCAAGCTGTTTAAGATGTCAAAAATGGATTCATTGTTTAATAGTTCGAAATTCTTCTTCTTATCGGCAATTTCCACGGCCTTTTCATACACATGTAATGCTTCGTCCAGCAGTTTCTTGATATTCGGAAATTCTTTACTAGTAGATTCGATATCCATTTGGGACACATATTGTAATGGGATTCTGTCCAATAATATACTACTTTTAGCAAACAAAATTGCCTCGTTGTCTGGAAATTTGTCTAGTCCGTCTTCAATTCTCTCTAAAGCATTCTCAAAATAATCATTTACACTGGCCGTTTCAGGTTCCTTCTTATCGTTGTCTTTATCCTCATCCTCATCCTCATCTAAAGCTTCAGTATGGAAACATGCTAGTTTCGATAGAGATAACGCATAAATTGAGTAGAATTCAGGCGTCAACTGGATGTCTTCTTTACCGCCATTGCTTGTACAATTTCTCAAGATTCTGTCGCACTCGTGGATGACACCGTTCAAGATGAGCTCATTGTCCTTCTCAGAGCTCAGCCATGTTCTCCAGACACCTAGCAACTGAGCCAATGGATCATCAGGATCAACAGTCTCTGATAGCTCAACTGTCAGCTCATTAGTAACTTTCTGTTCCTCGTCCTCTGGGTTTTGTCCTTGGTTTCCTAGCGCCTGCGGGTTTTTGACTCTCTCGTCTCCCGTCTCAATGCTCGTGGCCTTGGCCTTCTTGGCCTTCGATGCCTTGCCCAATCCTAGAGGTCTCTTTGGTGCCATGTCTACTGTCAGTATTCTATTCAGGTATTCCTACTAACACTCTAACAGCCTCCAGATCTTCATTCACGATGCCGACTTAAACAAGTCTTTTCTGCCTAACTACTCCACAAAAAACATCCGATATCTGAAAAATTTTTTAGATGTCTGAATTTTTCCGTCTTTTGAAAAAGGCTGTGCATGTGCTTGGTGCGTCGCTCGACGCGTCGATTCATCGAGTCCAAAGCCCACTTCGGGACTCCACAGTTCTTGAAGTGTGGCGTCTTTTGCGTTCGTTGCTTGCCTGTTTAGGCAAGTCTGCCACAGCTGTGTAAAGTCACGTGCTGACACTTAACAGGACAGTCGGCTAGTAAAAATTCTCCGCTGCCTATCTTTGGTAGTAATAGCCATACTATGACAAAACAAGAAATGAGTTACCGATGAGCCAAAGTAAGTTCCACCTGCGGTAACTGGTTTTGAATTTTCAGCGGTAGGATGTTGTGTGAGTTTGTATATATATGAGTCTGTGGGCGTGGAGTGTTGTTCTGTGAATTACAGTCTCTGCAGAGTAGCTCTTAGATTTACTGCAACTAGGTACAGCCAGAAACTCCGACAGAGCAAAGGCTTGCATTTTTCTCAGCGTGTTACTTAAAAAGTTGAATAGAATGGCAGGTGTTACTAAGATTTTGACGGCATTCAACTGCCAGGGAGAAGTTCACTTGATAATTGATGATTCCACGAGTCTCTCGAATTTGACCATTGGCAGGATCCACACCAGTTTAGAATCCGGCGCCAAGCCGATCTTGATCAACAAGAACATTGATTTGGCCGCTGTTAATTCCATCTTGCTGGACTTCAATGAATTGGAGGTTGTGGACGATAAGGAGTTTGAAATCGGAGATCTCGAGAAATATGGTAGGGCCGAGGTTGATTACGTTGTCGATAAGGTGTTTGTGAACATCTCAAGTGCTAGACAGGCGTTAAGAGATGAGATCTTCATGAATTGTAAGAGACTGAGAATTCCAATCAACACTATGAACTCATCTGAATTGTCGACATTCACTCTGTTGTCAACTTATAATAAAGGCAGCTTGCAGATTGGTATCACCACTAATAACCAAAGCTGCAAGTTGGCAAACAGAATCAAGAGAGAAATTGTACAAAGATTACCTCAGAACTTGGACAGTGTTGTTCAAACTATAGGAGAGTTGAGAAAGAGTATCAGCACCATCCCATCAACAAGCAAAGACGCCCCTGTGGATTTCTCACTAAATTCAAAGAGATCAAGATGGTTATCCCAGATTATCGAGTACTGTCCATTAAGTAAACTTGATAAAATCTCGTTAGATGATCTAACGGACGCTTACGACTCTGCAGAGCAGGTTGAACAGATTGCGAAACGTCAAAAGACAGAGGAACAAGGACTTAAAAAGGGGAAAATCTCATTGATTGGTTCTGGACCTGGGTCTCTCTCGATGTTAACTGTGGGTGCATTGAATGAGATCTATAATGCGGACATGATTTTGGCTGACAAGCTTGTTCCGCAACAAATCATTGATATCATACCAAAAAAGACAGAATTGTTCACTGCTCGTAAGTTCCCAGGTAACGCAGAAAACGCTCAACGTGAACTATTGAATATCGGCTTGGAGAAGTTACAACAAGGTAAGAGAGTGGTTAGATTGAAGCAAGGTGACCCATACATTTTCGGAAGAGGTGGTGAGGAATACCTTTTCTTTGAGGAGAATGGCTTTACTCCTAATGTCTTGCCAGGTTTGTCTTCAGCTTTGGTGGCACCATTAGTTGCCAATATTCCAACCACGCACAGAGCTGTGGCAGACCAGGTTCTGGTGTGCACTGGTACCGGCAGAAACGGAAACTTGCCAAACTTACCGCAGTTTGATGAGAAGAGAACTGTGGTGTTTTTAATGGCATTGAAGAAGATTGTGGAAGTTCTTCCTGAGCTTTATGCCAAAGATTGGCCGAAGGATTTGCCTGTCTGTATTGTGGAGAGAGCGTCTTGTCCTGATCAAAGGGTTGTGAGAACCACTCTGGGTGATTTGATTGATGTATTAAAGATTGTTGGCTCTAGACCTCCAGGGTTACTGGTTACGGGGTACTCCTGTGGTGTTTTGCGCAAGTTGAAGCCAGATGAAAAATATATAGTGGAGGAAGGATACGAGCTTGAAAGAGAATTGGACTCTGAGCTTGAACAGAAAAGTGCTAGTTCGACCACATACAGCAGCAGTCTACATAAGATTGTGAACACCCTGAGCAGCCAAATCAGCACACAGCAAGAGCCTCTGATGCATCCATTGATCGAATGAGTCAATTCTCGTTAATGTGTTTTGTTCGATACACCACACTTGCTTTTATTTATCCACTTCTTTTGGGAAAATACGGTTCGGCTGGCTGTAGAGGTGTTGTTTTATGGGCATCCATCTACGACATGTTTTACACATTTATATATTCCACTACGTATTTGATTTAATTATCCGGTTTGCATTCTTTATGACATGGTCTCTGTCGCAGTACTATCTACCTATTACCTAATGTGCCCAATCGGGAATGTAGCCTTGAGGATTCTCAAGAAGCAAAGGTGTACAAAGTAGAGAGGACTAATGTTGAGACTTGGCCCGTTGGATGTGCACGTCTGACACAGCGGCCTTCTCAGTGTTCTTCTGTTCAGGCGCTGGTGGCGTACGCTTTGCTGATCAAGTGGTGAATGACCATATACCCTTTATCTGTTCTCGGTGAGTAGCTGCGCCAACCCCGATGACCCCAAAAGCCCTTATCGAGCACCCTGCACGCGGACCAAAACTAAACAGGTCATGTTAATACCGCTTTCCCTGGAGCCACCCCGGCACAACCGCCCGTCACGACGACACCGGGAGCGCAGTGCGGTATCTGCGCCTTAACCGCTTGGCAGCAGCCGGCGCGCGCCCTCGCTATTTTCTGTGATAGCCTGTGTACTCACCCGAACCCTTCCCCCCCCCCCAACCCCCGTAGAATGCTTCCCAAGGGAACCAGAGGGTCTAATTTCGCTGTGCTCTGTTTTGTTTTTATTTATAATTACCTCGTACTGCCGCTTTTAAGGCTGGTTGCTATTCGCATTTCTCCTTTGAACAGTTGCACTTGCATCCTTATATTTGCAATCTTAGCCAATTGGAGTAGTTGATTGAATACAATTAAATATCTTTGATTATTCAAGATGGACGGTGCTAAGATTATTGCTTTGATTATTGGTATGTTACTCTAGACATTCTTGCCAGTTGACCCGACCCCCACTTTCCCGGTCGTTTTTATGTGTCCTTGGGGCAGTGGTGTGCGGTACCGGCCATACAGACAGGCCAGAAGGTCCAACACCCTTACTACCCCCGTCTGTGCACTCAATTGCAGCTAAGTACACCCGTTGCACAATTCTCACCTGCAAAGCTTAATTTGCCTTTGCACACCGGACGGAATGCATGGTTCTACGTTAGCTACCACATGATGGTGATTGGCACTCCAGCATCACAGTAGTGATGGTGTGGTGATTCTGGCTGGCGCTCAAGCTCATGGTCTGTAAGCTCAGCAAGTCAAGAGCTGAGAAGCAAATACACCACGCAGCAAAAGACACTCAAATGGGGGACTGGCTGTGCAGGCCCAACTACAGCGTGACACTAACATATCCATCTTTTCAATCTTATTTTGCCTGGTTCTTATAGCTGTGTTGCTACCTCCTTTAGCTGTCTTTATGGAGAGAGGTGCCGGCAGGGACTTGCTTATCAACATTGTTTTGTGTTGTTTTGTTTGGTTCCCAGGTATTTTGCACGCCTTGTACGTTGTCTTATCTTCCAGGTAAGCAATTGGCCTATTTGAAAGAGCACCTTGATATATTTTGCTATTAATATAATAGCTATTTTTTAGCTTCAGTCGACGCATCTGACCAGATAGTCTATTTTGGCTTCAGTCTTGCCTGCTGCGTGTTTTTGTCATTTCTTTCGTTCAAGGTTGTCCTTATTATTCCTTGTTTTAATTCTATACTTTAATACTACCTATAAATGTTCTTTTTTATGTTTTACGTCTCTGGGTGCGGTATATGTAGTGCACTAAGTGATGTCCCTCTAAATTTGCGCATCCTTTCCGATAATGTGCTTCGCACTGTGGTGTGGGCTACGCTCCTCTAATTCCACATTATCAGTACATCGTGCTGTGTTAGTGTGGCTATGCTCCTCTAGTTCCACGATGAACAGTCGGGTCATGTGTATCGTTCTGGCTAAAAATCGAAATATAGTTTATTTTTATTTAATGTCATGTATGTACAGTAAAAGGGATATTTGGGGAGAAAAGATACCGTTCTCTTATAAAAACAGCAGCACTAGCTGACTAGCTGAACATCTATACATGAATATTCTCAACAAAGCGGTTCATCAAACAGAGATATATTTAGTGTGTCAAAAGACTTATTGCAATTGAGGAACCAAGTTCTCAGATAGAGATGAGTGCAAGAAAGCAACACCAACCTGGGATAAAAGTGAAATTCAGCAATGTTAGTAAACAATACGTTTCAATAGTTTCGTGGGTTCATGGAACCAGATGCAGAGTACATACAGTGAACAAAGCAGCGTTGAACAATAGCTTGAAAGCTGGAGTAGATGTGAAAGTAGTTTTCTTTGGTTCTTGTGGAGCAGCAGGGAATCCAGACATTTTATTGATTTTTGATGAGCTGTAGTGGGGTTTTGTATCTATGCAAGAAAGCCAGTCCTTTGCTTGTTCCGCCTTGTCTGCCAACCTCCCTGCTCTTATTACTGCCCTTCCATCTGTGCCACTCAACTCCCGCAAAGCGGTCCAACCTTCCGATCCGTTTCGCTCAATAAAGAAAAAATTTTGCTTGAGACACATCTGTGCACCTGTCATAAAATATTATGTCATAAATGATGTCATAGTTGGGGTCGGTCCTGTGTTAACAAGGCTTCAACACTGTGGTAGGAGCCTTCTACAGTAACAACGCTGTGGGCAACGCCAAAAAGGGCAGTATCGTGGTTTCTTGTAGAACGGTTATGCCGAGTCCACAGGTACGAATTCCAGTACTGCAAGGGCTTTGAAGAATGAATCTGAAAACCGCGATGCTATCTTCGTTGAGGAAGCCCGAGACTGCGAATTGGTAGCCCAGTAACAGGCCACCACAGGCTAGGATAAATGGCCAATCGGACTGGGCATGTCGATGTCTAATTCTGGTTACAGTTTGAGCGCATAAGCATAAAATGGATACTATTGAAAATTGACCAAACCTGGTGATTCGAGATATCGTAGAGACCGTCATACGCAGAGCGTGCCGATCCATCATCCTTTGAGAAGACCTGGGATCCTTTAGAAAGTAAGCCCGACAGTACATGATATACAAAACCGCCTATTACTGGGTCAACCGATTATGGCTCAATGACCTTGACGGCCAGAGCAGACCCTGTTCCACAGAAATTTGCACCAATGCGATAAACAACGCCTTATCCTAACGAATTACTTTCTTCAACGTCGGCGAGTTCTACAGCAAACAGTACCTCAACTTGAAACTGCTCAAGCATTAATTTAAAAAGTGCCCTGAAAATAGAACCAAAACGATCTTCTCTGTCAAAAGTGCCATGAGCGTTTTAACCTTACGGCCAAATACCTCACCGGAAAGCATCAGGAAATCGATTGAGAGTATCATTTCTTTCTTCCCAAACGGGTGCATTGACCTTTTTAAACCTGGACTGTATTTGGCACATCCTGTTAAATACAAATTCTTGCATACAGATATCTACCTGCTTTTCAAAAACATCAAAGTGCTGGACAGATGGCTTCCACCTCCTGCCGCTTCAGCCTCTGTTATACGTCTCTTCAAAAAGTCATTATTTTTCCTGTAACTCTCTGCAACTCTCTGTAGCCTTGACTGCTTTAATACTTTAATAATTTCCTATTTCAGACCCTGGATCAAGCTTCTGTACTCTCTTCTTGTCATCCTGGTCGAAGCATAACACTAGTCCACTGATGAAATAACGCTACCAAAATCTTTCACAGGCCGGGTAACTCCTCCTCTTTTTCACCTCGAGTTTTTTTTCAACTTTTTTTGTGTAATGGATTTACAGGAGAATCAATATAAGACAGATTGGGGAAGGAAAGCGTCGAAGTCGGGAAGTGGCATAGCTGGTAAGGGTAATCTTGCACCACACCAAGGTATTTGGCTAAATTTGCGGACGATAGCTTACAGTGAGTGGATAGAAGACAGGATGTTAGCCAACACACTTCAACCAGCCCAAAGATTGGCGGTGGGCCAATTTCAAAAGATAATAGCATCGGCATTCTCCACATCGTCCAAACTGAACGCCCCAAAGTCGAAGAAGGAGCTGGATGCTAAGAAGGCAACTGAAAAGAGACAGCAGAGAAGAGAAGCGCAGCGTAAATTGAACGCCAAGAAGCCTGCCTTCTCGTCGCCGCTATTCATGGATATTCCACAAGCTTTAAGATATTTAAGAGCATCAGAGGTGGGGAGACCTACCAATGAAGCTGTTTTATCGATCAACACCACCGTAATGAGCGAAAGAGGTGTTGCTCCATTGCAAGGTGCCGTGAGATTTCCAAAGGCGTTGAAAGAGACAAGAATCTGTGTTCTTTCCCTGGACCCAGTCAAGAGAGACGATGCTTTGAAAGCGGGTGCTGTCACGGTTGGTGACGCCAGTTTCATTGAGGAGATTGTTGCCGGTAACGTTGATTTGAACTTTGATAAGATTATTGCCACCACAGACATAGAGCCACAATTAAGAAGAGTTGCCAGAATATTGGGTCCAAGAGGGCTAATGCCAAACGCCAAGAGAGGTACCGTCACGGACGATATTGCCGGCACAATTGGTAGCACATTGGGTACCCAGCCATACAGAGAGAAGAACGGACGTGTCGCCTTAACTGTGGCCAGATGCGACTTCAGCGATGAAGATGTGATCAAGAACATTTTGGCAACCTCTAAGGCTGTGAGAGAATCCATTTCAAACACTAAATCCAAGAAGCCTATTATTGTCGGACAGACTGTTCTGTCCAGTACTCATGGTCCTGGTATTGTGATCAACTTTTAAATGAAACAGGTGTGCTTGTAGTTTTTCAGCGTGCTAGATTGTCTCATGCTCGTAGACTGCCTTCCTTTTCTTCCCCTCCCTCCCCCGTTGTCATTTTCTCCGTGTACATAAATAGTTACATTTCTTTGCAAAAATGAATATCCGTATATATATATATCTATCCACCACCCATGGCCGGTTACGTGCTTGTTAAGAAGGGTCCCCAGCCCCATGTTAACCTACGAAAAAAAGGGTGCACGAAAAACTCGGTGCTTTGACTAAAAAAAGAGAAGCCAACACATCAAATAGACACACAAACAATAGAAGAGACGTTTTCTGGAGAAGCAACGTAGAGGTCTGTGACTGTGTAGATAGGTGAGGAATAAAGATACGCATTAGGAAGATGATACAAAAGCAGACGAAGCTTGAGAGAGGGGATGTTCTGTGGCGTGGTAAGATCATTTTGTCGATAGTTTTGATGGCTTCGATACTGGGGGTACCTTTCTGGTACTTGACCACCACTATTCATAGAGCGATATTACCGGAGCAAGAGATCACAGAATTAAACGAATCACTATTATCTTTGGTACAATATGAAATACCAGTTTACTTGGAGCTTCCGAAGCCGTTAGAAGGACTGATTGACGAGACACAGCAGTTGATAGACGATAATATAAAGCAACAAGGGTTGCCAGTTGATTTCAGAATTGTTTTGAAGAATGGCAAAGGAGATGCATCTGATTACCAATTAGAGCTGCATACGATTGAAGAAGATAACTATAACATTGGAGATGACGATGAAGCGCATGGCGGTGGTGAGTCATTGTACATCTCACCATTTGATGATAGATTAGTCAAGATTTTCTTGTCATTGAACGTGATATCCAACGGACTAGTTCCTGATTTTATAATGAAGGTCTTAACGCAAGACTTGCTTGGATCTGAGATCAAGATGCTTTCGAATTTGGGCAAGCAAGACATCATCAAGATGCCATATTCATCCGATTACCATGTGACGATCTCTCTACTACAAGGAGGCGTGACACCTATTGGATGGGACTTTGCTGAAGCATCTAAATTTTTCTCCATCTATTTGGATGTTTTGAGTAGTGTTTCCAATTTCACTTTTGATTTGCAAGTGGAGCACTACGAGAAACTGTCTAATAATACCGAATTGAGATTTGATGAAGAAACCAAAGAGTTTGTTTTAAAGGAATCAGACACGTCCACATTTATTGACTATTCCGAATGGGGTTTAGATCAAAATACAAACTTGGTACCAGCGGTTAACTTCATCATATACATCCCAGAGAAAGAGAAGCTGCCAATTAAGATTGAGAATTCTGTGTCCAACTCTTTTATTGTCCCTCAATGGGGAGGTGTGTACATATTGAATACTGATAAGACATTCTTGAAGAGCGAAGAGTTATTGAGTATCTTTGAGGTGTTTGCTTCGCAACTGTTTCAGTTGGTGGGTGCGCCAACAGAGCCAAAGTCACCATTCATTAGAGTCGATATATTGACGAGAATACAGGCCATCAAGAATCAGATTGGGTCTATTGAGAATCTAGTATCATTGGTGAAGCTGTGTAGGCAGCTTCCAAACATTGCGATTCCGGAGATTACGTTGTCACAGGTGAGAAAGTCACTTGAGCTTGTTTTGGAATCTGTTGACAAGCTTAAAGAGGGTGATTTCACAGGGGGTGAGCGTCTGGCTGCAGATGCTTTGCAATTATCCAACAAGGCTTTTTTTCAAAAGGACATGGTGCAGCAGGTTTACTTTCCGGATGAGCACAAGATGGCTGTGTACACGCCATTGCTTGGTCCGTTTGCCACTATAATGGTTTTGGGGCTTGTGAGGTTTGTGAAGGAGTTGCAGAGTTTAAGCAAGCAAGACTCCTCTGTGGAGATGGAGGAGACGGAGAAGTGTGGAGAAGATCCTTCCCCAGAAAAGGCTGGTTCATGATATCGGCATGAGAGACTGTCTGTATGCGTAGCACGAGTACACAAGGTGTACATATATACACATCCACCAGCACATGCACATGCACATGCGCATACATATATACACATATACACATATACACAGTATACCTAATAATTGCTATATACCAATATGCTATACCAATTCTGTAAACCTGTGCTAGACCAATTTTGTAGACCAACTCCATAAAGTGACACTGTATAGATCAATCCTGTATTCCAATTCTGCATTCAAATTCTGCACACCAATGCTATATACCAACTCCATCTACTCCATCTACTCCATCACTCCATAAACCAACACTCCATAACTCCATCACTCCATAAACCAACACTGATTGTTGGACCCTCGATCTCCAGCTCCCTATTCACCAGCCGGCCAGCACCCGTGGGCAGCCCAGGCCCACGGCAAGAACCCCCGGGCCCGGCCCACGCGGGACAGCGTCCAGACCCCAGGCCGCGCAGAGCAACCATGTGGCCGCACCCTTTGCACTGCAGCCTAAAGGTTGCTGGGGCCTTATTTAAGGTTGCTATCAACTGTAATACGCCGAGATACGCTGGCGTGCTGCAGCGACATGCTGGTTGATAGACTAAGAACAGATAACACGGTGTGTTCCACAGTGCGATCTGCACACTTGGAACAGAAAAGTCCCACGGTGACATGATAAGCTGGAATCCCGTGATAGATGACATGATGGACTGGTATGCCGTGATAGGCGGCGGTTGCAACGGGTGCCTGCCTGAGGTGTAGAATAATAAGCTTTGTGCTCTTTTTTTAGCCCAGATTTGTGGCTGTAGTGTGATTCTTATTGTTTCCGTGATGGAGTGTAAATTTCAGCGGAATGGGAGAAGTGGTGTAGACAATAAAGAGAAATTAGGGTGCAGAGACGCCTGGAGAGAGGAGGTTTGTGTTTGTGTAGAGGTAGAGCGAAGAGGTGAATACAAATACATTGAGGTACGCATGGATTGACAGACAGGTATACATCTAGGAGCCGTGCAGGGACGTAAGCATCTGAATATACAGGCACATACAGCAGATACGAAGAGATACACATAGACACGACGGGCGGAATGGTGTCGTTCACAAGGTACCGCCAGAGGCTGTTGAGCCTGCACCCGACAACGATTGTGGTGACTCTGACCTTTCTGCTGATGGGATACTCGATATTCAAGATCTCACAGTCTTCAGTCGTGACGACAGTGTCTGGAGAACAGCTGAAAAATGAAATAAAACTCAAGCCAAGCAATTCTGCCTATCCAACCGGCACAGACAAAGCTGCTCTGGGTATCTTGGAGAACAAAAACCCACTGGCGACATCAGTGCCAACCACACTCGCCGTTGAGCACAGCAAAGTTCAAAGGGAAAACGCTACAATTCTGACCCTATGTAGAGACCAGGACTTGTGGGACATCATGAAGTCTGTGAGAAGACTGGAAGACAGATTCAACCACAAATTTCATTACGATTGGGTGTTTTTGAACAACGAGGAGTTCTCGGAGGAGTTCAAGACTAAAATCGGTAACCTTGTGTCGGGTGAGGCTAAGTTTGGAGTGATTCCAAAGGAGCATTGGTCCTACCCTGATTTCATCGATCAAGATTTGGCCGCTAAAGGAAGACAAGAAATGGCGGCGCAAGGGATCATCTACGGTGAATTGGAGAGCTATAGACACATGTGCAGATTCAATTCAGGGTTTTTCTATCAACATCCAATAATGCAACAGTACAGATACTACTGGAGAGTTGAGCCTGACGTTAGATTTTTCTGTGATTTGGATTACGATCCTTTCAAGTTTCTAAGAGTCAACAATAAAGTGTATGGTTTTACAATTTCCATCCACGAATTTGAAGCAACCATTAAGACACTATGGAAGACGGTTAAAGATTTCTTGAGCCTACATTCCGACTACCTACATCCAAACAGTTTTATGAAGTTCATCTCGAAGAATGATGGTGACACGTACAATCTGTGTCATTTCTGGTCCAATTTCGAGATTGCAGACATGGATTTCTGGAGAGGAAAGATGTACAGTGAATTCTTTGAGTATTTAGACCAGACCGGAGGTTTCTTTTATGAGAGATGGGGTGATGCTCCTGTGCACTCTATTGGTGTGTCGTTGTTTGCGGATCAAGACCAGATTCACTATTTTGAGGATATCGGCTACAACCACGGTGTTTACTCGATGTGTCCGATTGACGAGAAGATTTGGCTAGATAATAAATGCTCATGTGAGCCAAACGTTGATTTCACGTTCAGGGGCTACTCTTGTGGCAGAGAATATTACGATGCCAAGGGATTGAAAAGACCAGACAACTGGGAGCAGTTCAGTTGAGTGGTTCCTGTGGCCTGCATTGTATATCCATTCTATTATTTTGGTGTGTGCGGCATCTCCCCCGTGTGCATTTATTAGTTCTGTAACATGACTGCATTTATTATTTGATAACCTGACTGCGTGTGCTAGTTCTGTAGCATGACTCTGCATTTTCGCTTTCACCATCAACACTGTAAGCCCCTGCGCCCACGCTAGCCAGCGGTCTGCCGAAACTGAACGGCATGTCGCCCGGTGCCAGCGCTGCCCCTATTTCCAGGACTCGGTCTCTGCATCTCCAACTGTCCTGACACTACGCTCGCAAGTCCACCGTACTCGTATTGTTTCTAAATGCCATGAGTTGCCGAACCGCGCCTCACCCCGTTGCCAAGCCACCACGGCCTCTCAGACACTACCAGGCACCGCATTCGCCAGTCTCCGCCACCGCACAAAGCCCCGGCTCCACCCAACCGTCATTCACCGTCTCGTGGAATGGCTCTCACGTTCTGGACTCTCCTCACCCCTGTCCACCGCACAAAGCCTTGCTGAATGCTTATTAAATTTGCCGCGTTTTCTTGTTCATGTCCTTATTCATGTCCTTGCGCTTGTGCTGTGCCCCTGCTTATTCGCGATGGCGAAGCACACAGCAGCGCCTCCGCTGCTGTGTGCGGTGCCCGCAGAGAGCCGCCACGGCGTGGACGACCCACCACAGCACACAGCACAATACCCACAATGCCCAGACTAGAATACACAATGAATATAATCAAGGTTGATTCTGCCTGTCTTGGCCTAGGGAAGGCACGAACTTCCCCGAGACATTATCAATCGTTTTTGGATTTCAGAAGCGGTGTTGTGCAGAGGCTGCGAGCGTTGTTAGTACACATTTGCGTGGAGTTTGGGCCGATAGTGAAAAACAGACATTCACCAACTTGTTGACGTCTTTGCAGTTGAAGAACAGCAGTGAGTCCAGTACACTGTCCATTCAGCCAACACGAACCGCAGAGAGCAAGCCATCTGCCCAGTCCTCGGTTCTTAGTACTCAGACCTCCCGCTCAGCGTGGCCGCCATTAAAGCCTTAGTCTTCACATCTCACACCTTCCCACTACTGTGAGCGTCATTACAGCCTAGTTCTCACCGGAACGTCCCTCTGCAAGAACCCGGCACGAGTTAGACTGGTATCACTGGTGTCCTGCTGTTGTATGTCCCCTTGTTTTGCTAGATCACAACTCGTTTACTTTTTATAGATTCTCCACACCGATCCACGGCACTCGACTTTATATACCCTACCAGTCATGTTTTTCAGATACAGATCCTCAAAATTTAAACTAGTGGTAGGCTCACTAGTATTGCTCTTGATTATATCCATTTACTCATCCCTTAATCAGGCATTCACAGTGGCCACCTCCATCCACAATTTCAATGAGCTACTGAGATCAGCAAACTCCTCACTGGTTGAATCGGCAATAGATGCCGGAATCCTAGATTACACATCTCACATAAAAACTCCCGCTGATTACGGTAAGGCCGATCCTCAGTCATCCCAGACGGATTCAGGTGATGACTTGGCTGATACATCAGATAGCATTGAATCAACTTCAAGTGAAGATCCAGATTCGAAAAAACAGTTGTTGCCGATCACTTCCACTGGTGATAAGATCCCAAATTCAATGAAAAAAAGTACAGGCAATGTTGAGGTTGATGAAGGCTTTGTGAGAAGAAATCCATTGATTGGTAGCTTGCTGGATAATGAAGAGAAAACTAATCCAAACACTGCCCCTTTGCCGCCAAATTATAAAGGCTCCATGACTAGTAAGTTCAGACCTTTTGAACAGATTAGAAGAGTTAAAGACTCCGAAGGCTACCAATTTAAACAGAACGCAACTCTTGTGGCATTGGTGAGAAACCAGGAGTTGTATGACATGTTGGGATCCATCCAACAATTAGAGACCCGCTTCAACAAAAATTTCAATTATGACTGGGTTTTCCTAAACGATGAATTGTTCTCAGATGAATTCATTGAGATGACTTCTTCTATGGTGTCGGGAACAGCAAGATACGGTCTAATACCGGCTGAGCATTGGTCCTACCCTGATTATATAGATGCCAAAAAGGCAAAAGATATCAGAACTTCAAGGGAATGGGCTAGTGTTACTTATGGATCCAGTGAAAGTTACAGACACATGTGTAGATTCAACTCGATGTTTTTCTACAAGCATCCAATCATGGACGACTACCAATACTACTGGAGAGTGGAGCCAAAGGTTGATTTTGGCTGTGACATATTGGAAGACCCTTTCAAGTTCATGGTTGAGAACGATAAAGATTATGGTTTCACGTTATCAATGAAGGAGATTCCAAAAACTATAGAAACCCTCTGGGCCACATCTGTGGAGTACTTTGAAAAACCAGAGGTTATGCAACAATTACCTTCGGATGAAGAGAATCTTTCAGGGTTCATCTCAAATGATAATGGTTCAAGTTACAATCTTTGTCACTACTGGACCAACTTTGAGATTGCCAACTTGGATTTCTACAGATCAGATCTTTATGAAGGCTACGTGCAACATTTGGATCACGCTGGAGGCTTTTTCTATGAAAGATGGGGAGATGCACCTGTTCATTCGATAGCCGTGTCCAAGATGATGAGAAGAGAGAAAGTTCATCTCTTTTTGGATATTTCATACAAGCACACTGTTGCTGGATCGTGTCCGCTAGACAATGATTTGCTAAAGAGAGCGAGATGCACGTGCAATCCGGAGATGGACTGGATGCTTACATCTGAGTCATCCTGTAACATGCTATTCTTGGATGTGTCCAACCAGGCTCATTTGAAAGATGGCGAGGATTATATAGAGAAGCAGCGGGCCAAGAAACTGAAGAACGAGCTCGAGAGAAAGAATGCCATTGCCACATCCAAGAAAAAGGCTGAGGAAAGAGCCATGGAAAGGAAAGTGAGGGCCGACGAGAGAAGAAAGAAGAAGCTCGAAGCCAAAGAGCTCGCTAAGAAGAAGAAGCAAAGTGTCAATCCCGACTCCGGTTCCAGCCCTGCAAGTAAGAACCGGCTCATAAAAGCTGCAATTCAACAGAAACAGTAACCGTGTGCCACATTCCGTGCCCCCCTCTTTCTCCGCCTCTGTACTTATCTATTTGCTTTTAATACTTGTACTCTACTACATGTCTCCTATTATAAAAGCTATTCCAGCTGCGCCGCCAACACTCATCACGTGCCCCCGTCACGTGTTGCTAAGCCGGCAGCCTACGTTGTAGACACGTGTCCCTAAACTGGCAGAGTAGAGCAGTGCTGGCACGTGTTTCCCGCGTGACAGACTACCGCTTACAGCGAAAAAGACACGTCAAAAAAAGAAAGCAGAAAAATGGAGGCTCAATTTCAGGGAACGGGGATATGGCAACTGGATACAGGAGGCAGCACAGTATAAGGTAGATTGCGGCCAGGAGGAAGAGGGCATATTAGATTGTATCTTAGGAAGTCTGGTTTAGCAAGTGCAGTTGGGCGATATTCACTTTGTATATTGAGTTGGTATATTAGAAGGGAAATATGGCCAGAGCAAACGCGAGACTAATCAGGTTTGCAATCTTTGCAACCGTGCTCATCCTATGTGGATACATTCTATCTAGGGGTTCATCGACCTCGTACACCGTCCAAAAGAAGAGCTCATCGCTATCTGGAGGATCGAATGCAGTTGTTCCATCGTCTGCGGCACAGTCCAAGGGCGAAGAGGCTCCTATTGTTGCTGGTAAGCCAAAGAAAGCTGCTGCTTCAACCGGCAAAGGCAAGATGAAGGCCACATTTGTCTCGTTGGCTAGAAACTCGGACTTATACGAGTTGGCAGAGTCTATCAGATACGTGGAGGACAGATTCAACCACAAGTTCGAATACGACTGGGTCTTTTTAAACGACGAGGAGTTCAACGATGAATTCAAGAAAGTCACTACCCAACTGGTGTCCGGTACCACCAAGTATGGTATTATTCCACACGAGCAGTGGAGTTTCCCATCCTGGATTGACACCGAAAGAGCTGCCAAGGTTAGAGAAGAAATGAGACAAAAGAAGATTATCTACGGTGATTCCATCTCTTATAGACACATGTGTAGATACGAGTCTGGTTTCTTTTTTAGACACCCTCTATTGGAAGACTACGATTGGTACTGGAGAGTTGAGCCAGGTATTAAGATCTATTGTGATATTGATTACGATGTCTTCCAGTACATGGCTGATAACAACAAGGTTTACGGTTTCACAATCTCTCTACCAGAGTACAAGGACACAATTACCACCTTGTGGAGTACCACAAAGGAATTTATGAAGGCAAACCCTCAATATGTTCCAGAGAACAATATGATTGATTTCATTTCTGATGATGGTGGTGTTGACTATAATGGTTGTCACTTCTGGTCTAACTTTGAAATTGCATCTTTGGATTTCTGGAGATCGGAAGCTTACTTAAAGTACTTTGAGTACTTGGATCAGGCTGGTGGTTTCTTCTACGAGAGATGGGGTGATGCCCCAGTTCATTCTATCGCTGCAGCTTTGTTCTTGGAGAAGGGTAAGATCCATTTCTTCGACGATGTGGGATACTATCACGTTCCATTCCATAACTGTCCTGTTGACGAAGGAATTAGATCCGAGAAGAAATGTCTGTGTAATCCATCCGATGATTTCACTTTTAAAGGATACTCGTGCACGAACAAATTCTACAAGCTTATGGAACTAAAGAAGCCAGCTGGTTGGGAAAGATACGCCAATTAAGCAACTATTTAGACAAATTTTGTAAAGGCATTGTTAATTGAATTAACAAAAGAATTAAAAGAAGCATCTATTTTATAGTGTCTAGATGCTACGACAGGCACATACGAATATATGGTTCTTTGGTTCTTGACTATTTTATCTTTTTTTGCTATCTTTACTTTGCACCTTTTCCCTTGTCATGATGCGTAGAGTTTTCAATACGATCTAGTACATCACTGTCACTATACTATTATAATTACGCATACAATAAAGTAGAATCATTAGATATTAAGGAGTTTACTTAGAAAGAGTACACCGTGACTTTGCTTCATTGGGATAAAAAATATAAGTCAATGAATTGTGCTTGTTTTTGCGAAGATCCAAGACATTTAGCCCACTTCCAAATTTTATATATATCGTACTTTTTGAATAATGTACCATATGGATTTTGGGATATCATGAAATGCTTGATATATCCTTTAAATACAGTCAAAGGGCCGGTAAAAGGCAAAACTCAATAACATGAAGTTTCAAAGTAATACTTTAATAAAGTATTATCAAAACAAGCTGCTGTTGTTATATTAACAAGTAAGCGTAAATGGCCGAGTGGTCTAAGGCGGTAGACTCAAGATCTACTCTTCGTGAGAAGTCGCAGGTTCGAACCCTGTTTTACGCACTGCTTAATTTTTTTAGCAATCTTTTGTAAGATTGTTGAAGTTATAATTTCATATTCATGCACTATCCAAATCCAATTAAATATCTACGTAAAATAACTGTTATAGTTCTGTAAAAATTAGATATGAAACAAAATCAGGGAAAAAAGAGGAATGGATGAACACCAGATTAAAAAGATAGAAAAATAAAAAACGAAGTAAGACTATAAGTTTAATCTATTTAAAATCTCACTTGCCAACGACTTGTATAACCAGGTATTACCACTCACCTTTTTGAACTGAATACCATATAGGCCAACCAAAGGAACCTTGACAATGTGAATCTCGAATTTTAAAGGAGTTTTTCTAGAGGAAGGCTTGGATGGAGTCTTTGGAGCACCTGATGCAACAACATCATTATGAGCATCCTCCTTATCCTTGTCATCATTTTGCATAGTTGCTTGTGCAATCATTGCCCTGACGGAAGGTTTATTTTCCTGCTCTAATCTACTTGAAACTAACATGTCGGAACCACCATTATACTCATCAAACGTAATAGACTCTGAACTCTCATATGAGCTTCTGCGAACAAAATTTGATGGCGCTGGAGTAGTTGGAATATTCAATTCTTGATTGTTTGTCACGTTTGTAGCAATCGTCAATTTGTCCTTTTCCTTGTCTTTCTTTCTGTAGCTTCCTAGTAAACCGTTACCTAATGAGAACTTTCTTCTGTGAGTCTTTGACGGGGTGGATGCATTCGAGTTTACTGAGGTGGTTTTCTCAACCGGCTCTGGCGTAGCACACTCATCCGTTATAACCACCATCTTTGGCTTATTATTTTCCGCACCAGCTGAGTTACCTGATGAAAATGATGATCTCTTTCCACGTGTGTTCTGTGATGAGTTCTCACTTATACATGTCTTTTGCTCAAATTCATCAGCTAAAACGCTCATCTTCATGTCTTCCGCTTTCTCCATAACCGGTGTCTTCGGTGGTTCATCACCAGATAAAACCGCCGAATTTGTTGCTGCCACCTCAGGAGCTGGTGCTGGAGGATTATCTTCAGTCGCTATAATTGATGGATAGTGAATACAAATGAAACCACCCTTAACTTCAGAGAATTTGACACCCATTTGAGGCAACACAGACATGATGTCATATCTAATAATAGGCAAAGGTTTAGTTGATGTGGTTTGCACCGAAAAAAAACCTTTTAAGAATAAAGTCTTTGGGTACTCAATCGATGGCATAGTTCCAGGGATAGCACGTTCAAATTGAGAAATGATCTCGTCATCAGTAGGTCTCTGTTTTGGCTTAGTGTAATCACCATCAAATGGCACATCGTCCATATCAACTTCATCAAAGAAGCCATCATCAACTGCATTTGGAATCTGAGGCACAGGTGGTGCATCATCAGAAATTCCAAAGTTTGATGCCTTTGGAATATTTAAAGAATGTTTTCTTGTGTGACCTAAAGATTTAGCTCTAGCAGATGGATGGAATTGTTGACGGGCGACCTTCTCACTGGTCTGCTTCGTTGGCAGTGGCTTGTCAGCAAAGTCCGGAATAAACGATGACGCAGTATAAGCAGAGACTGCACGTTGATGCTGCTGGTGCTGTTGAATTTGTTGTTTCGAGGTGATTGGAAGAGGAGGTAATTGTAATTGCTGCTTTTCTTTCGAGGTAACCTTGAGACTTCCAAATCTACGAACAGTATCAGTCTGGGCATTAGGAAACTTATCTACGCGCAAATCGGTAACCTTACTCTCCAATGAGTTATTATCGCTTGTTATTTCATTAGTATTGTGATTCGTTGCCGGAGCTCTAGTCTTCTTAACAGTGAGTTTTCTGAAAATGGTATTTGTAAAGCTTTCTTGGGGCACCTGTTGAGGTGGCGGAGAAGTTGCCTGATCTCTTCCTTGAGTAACAGATTGAATTTGTAGCGTAGGAATTGAATCGGATTGTTGATGAGTTGATGTGTAAGCAGCCTGAGGAAAAGCCAAGGCAGGAGGGGGTGTCTGCTGCAGCTGTTGAATTTGTTGCTGTATTTGTTGTTGTACTTGTTGCACCTGTTTTTGTGCTTGCTGCTGTTGCTGCTGTTGCTGTTGTTGTTGATACTGTGCATCCTGAATGCCAAAGTCTTTTGCTTGTTGAAACTCCTGTGGTAACGGTTGACTGAAAATTCTTTGAGATGAAGTCATTTGAGTACCAAAACTTGGGGATTGCTGCATCTGAGGGGTACTGAATGGATGTGGTTGCTTAATTGTCTGAGAAACCTTAGTTTTATTAGTTTCTTCCTTGATTCTTTTTCTTTTTAGCATTTCGTCGACTAAATAGTAAATAGAAATAAGCGGATGATAAGCAAGCGTTGGATCAGGGATTGTTTCATCAAATGTAACTGTTTCACTATTGGAGAATCTGGCATGCCAGTTTCTGCAGGCCACTTGATATTGACTAGAAGTTAATATCTGTTTTAGCTCGAGAACGACTTGTTCCTCCAATCCTAACTCATAATCAACAATTGTTTTTATAACTTCAGCATCTAATGGCAACTCAAGTGGAGTACGGTGTGGTAAGTAATTAGGTGGTGGGCATTCAAATCCTTTAATTGTCCACGGGTGGGACATTACCTCACGTAACGTAGCTCTTTTGTTAGGATCAACAACCAGCATTCTAGATAATAAAGAGATACATTCTCTCGATAACTTATCAGGATATTCAACATGACCCTTTTTAATCTTTTCATGTAAGGCACTAACACTTTGGTCATCAAATGGAACTTTACCACAGACTAAAACATAAAGCACAACACCGAATGACCAAACATCAACTTCAGGACCAATGTAAGGATGTGCAGATAATAACTCTGGAGCAGCAAAGTATAACGAACCGCAGTATGTTTTCAATAGGTGATGTCTGTCAAACATATTTGATAATCCAAAATCAATAATTTTGATTTCACCGTTCTTGTTAATCATAATGTTTTCAATTTTCAAGTCTCTATGCACAATATTGTTTGAGTGACAGTAATCTAATGCCGAGGCTATTCCACGACAAAACTTTCTGGCGTGTCTTTCTTTCAGAGATCCATGTGACACAATATAATCTAACATTTGACCACCTGAGACGTATTCGAAAAGCATGTAGTAATGGTTTGTCATTGGGAACATTTCATATAATCTGCAGATAAATGGATGATAAAGAATACGCCCCAAGGCACCTTCTCTTATAGTTCTTTTATCCCTAGCAACTTCTTTTTCATACTCTTTCTTCTTTCTAGCAAGCTCTGAAGGGTCATTACTCAGTGGGTCATTGGCGTGCTGTCTTTGCCATATCTTAGCGGCTCTTGGAACGACTTTCACAGCACAAACTTCGTTTGTAATTCTATGCCTGGCCAATTTCACTTTACCCATAGACCCGGCACCAATTGTTTTAGCAAAATCCCAATCACCAATGGCTTTTCTATGGAATTGCTGCTGCTGTTGATGGACAGACAGTTCTTGTTGCTGAGCTTGTTTGTTCTGAACCTGTTGCTGATGAGACATCTGGGCCTTAGTCCCCACCGAATTAGATCTCATTAGTGACTGTTTTGGAGTAGTCGGCTGTGGTGGTGGGACTCCAGAAGAGGTTCTCTTTGTGTGTATTGCGGCGGAACCTGTCGAGCTGTACCCGCTCTCCACGAGATCAACGCCTGGTAATAGCTTCTTGTGGTCATTTGCTGCTACTGGCTGCTGGCTTGGTGTATAATTCCTTCTTTTGGATGGTGTTCTCTGAACACCCATAAAATCTGGATTGACTGTATACTCATCTGCCAGAGTGCTTGAGTTGTTTGTGTTTCTTAGCATCCTTGGTGTGGCTGGGGCAGCGTTCTCTGTGTAGGATTGCTGGCTTCTGTTGTTGTTGTTGACCGAGCCTGACCTTGATCTCGAAAACACTTGCTGTTGTATGTTTGAGTCGTTGTATGACATGACAAGCCGAGCCCTTCTCTTCTCCGGTAAACGGATGTATGCCTAGTAATTAATGATATATAGCCGGCCCTGTATATGCCTATGTACATATATTTCGTTCCAGTGAGAAATGCTCCTTGCTGTCCAATCTTCCTAGTGCAATGTGACTCCTTGATCCGACACAATGGTCCTCTGTCTCAATCGTGGATCCACAGCAACAAAAAATGGCAACGGATGTAATGGGGAGTCGGGTGCTGTTCACTGCTCTAAAGCTCCTCCACCACAAGTTAATCTCACCCGCTAGACGCAACACAGCTCAATTAGACACAGACCTAGTACAACTGATACTGCTTATTGCTACTCTTCCTTCCGGCCCTGCACTATCCTATTACCACTCTTCCCCTTGTCCTGATGGCAACCACATCCAGTTGTATTACGTCTCTGTGCGTCAGTTTCCCAGTGCCTCCTCAGTGCCTCTCAATTAAGTCCCTGTGCCACAGAAGCGCAGCAGACGAAAAGGCGCACCAATGACATCAGCGAGCATGTGGTGACGTGAGTCATGACATCAGCAGAGGCACTGACATCAGCACGTCAACTGTGACGTGAGTCATGACATAAGACGTTGTAATGTCACCAGCGGTTCAAATATGCGATAGGAGATCACGTGAAGGAGCTGGTTTGCAAACACGGGATGATTTGGCAGGCGGGCGGGAGCAGCGCAGCACAGCCAGTGGGTTCAAGGAGTGCACTGTTAGAGTACTGCCATGGAAGATGGATTAAGTGAAGTGCAGGGCAGTGATGGTGGTGTGTGCGCAAGTAGAGTATTTGCTGAGGCAGTACAGGTATCTGAGGCCGGCGCAGCTACGAAATGGTAGGTCTGATTTTGAAGAGAAAGACGTAGTGTCGTAGCTGTCTACGTAGAGGCGGCAGAACGGCCGAAAAGCGATACTCGAGTTTAGGAAATTGATGAGCGTAAGAGCGTTTTGGGATGCTCTGCTTGGATGTTGCTGACATGAATGACTGTCGGGCAAGGCGTTTTGAGGTATATTGAAGAGCGAAGCATGTATTTCACGCACGACACCAATCTAGCACAGGGGCTGTACCGGCCGGGTCCAATTGAAGTCTAAGCAGCAGATTCCAATCGGACTTCAGACATTGGGACTGGCACCCAAAGTTATAGATCCACGAATAGTGAGCTGCAAAGCCATGAGCTGCGAATAACGATCATCAAAAGCGACGGAAAAACGTGCACCCCGGCTGAACATCCAGCCAGTCCAACAGAAAAGCTACACGCTATCCCAGCGGGCATAACTGAAGACAATTGTCTAATCAGCACACAAACTCCACTTTAAAAGCCCCACAAAGTGTGCAGTCCAACAAATTAGCACAGCAGTGGTTTTTACTCAGACACAGGACAAAGCGCTTTCGGAGTTTTCGAGCAGGTAGCTTTTTCCCCGAAGAGGTTACATTGTCTTGACAAAGGTTACATTGTCCCATTGGCCGCTACATTTAGTGTTGTGTGCTGTTGCACTGAAACGAACCCTGCCAGCGCTGAGAGATTCGACGTTTGGCCCAGCTCCGAAGGTCGATCGTCCCCAACAACAGACTCTCGTTCACCCAGCAAGACCAGGCCGCATGCATTGATTTTCAACAAAACGTATTGTTGTTAAACGATTGGGACTTCCAAATTTGTTGAATTTCTCAATTTTTTCAGGAGTACTAGGTTAGACTTTGAAATACCCAAAATATTAGCATGTTCGGTGACAACAGCACTTCAAATATATAAATAGGCTAGAAATTCCCTATACGGTACGGGCGGATACCTGATGCCCAGACTTGCATCTACACGCTAATGTGCCGGAAGCAAGGGTTCACAAATCTTCCCCAATGATGACTTCGATACACGCATCCTTCCGTAAGCATCCTACATACCTTGCGACACGTTCGGCCCATGCCAGCTCTCTCTAAAGCCCTCCTGTACGTATGTAACACGGCGCCAGAGTCCTCTAAATACCTACATCGCCCACGGCGCGATAGACGGATGAGTCGCCGAGGTGGGGTAGGGTGTTGTTGGGACCCGTCGACAATTGACAGATCGCACAACATTTTTTTAAACGATAAACGAAACCGCCATAGTTAGTTGTACGTTGTCGACACCGTAGAGGGACCGTTGAGTCGAGGCGGGCGGAACGGGGTGCCCCCGTACGACAGTAGTGGTGAAGTCATGTGAATCATCGTTGCTCTACACAGAGAGTGACAGGTATGACTGGTTCAGATAAGGCCACACACGATGGTACTGAAGCGTAGGCAACCCTGCACGAGAACCTCGCCGGAGAAGATCCGTTAACCCTGTATCCAGTTCACCGACTTGGCTGACCGCTGACGGTGTCTCGTTGGAAAGGAAAAAAAGTGAGCATCCGTATTTCTGGGGAAACGGACATCTTTAAATATGGCGACGGGCTACGGAAAGTGCACCACCAAGCCGTGGTGTTCGTATAGGGAGCAAACCTGAGGTATCACGAGCTGAGCAAAGGGTAGACGGAGCGGGCTGATCTACTCAGCGAGGCAGCACACCGTCCGTCCACCACGCCGTGCAGCGCCTGCCCGTTCACCCTTACTGGCACATGTACCAGTTTCCCACAGCACAACCTTATACTGAATGACTATTCAGATTGGCACCTTGTATCTCCTTCCCTTCACCCCGCAAGCTGCCATTGGCCATTCACTAGAAAGTCGTATTCATCCCAAAACCCGTCCAAGGCGTAGTGTTACAAAGATCCCCAGCCCTGTAGCTTGCGAATGTTGTATTTTATGGATATCACCAAATATGTCCTATCATCCTATCAAGCGGTGACTGGGTGAGTTTGGCTGTGGCTCTTCACCCATCACACAAAGACTTGTCGACAGGTCTGCTCGCCAGAGCCAGCCGGGGACAACCTGCCGTTGGCGCGGTGCACCGGTCCAGCGAGCTCGCGGATGCCCGCACCGGTCACCTCTGCGCACACGGAGACACGGGGAACCGCGGGTGTCGATAAACCAGGGGCGCGATCGTGATCGACAGAACACCTGCGAGATCCAGCGATAGTCAGCGGGTGGACAATTACCTTCAACAAACAGCTCGGTGGTGAGCGGTGGATTTTTCACCTTGCTGTTTCCCGTGCAAATCAATTGGCGTCCTACTTCTCTTTTTGAGGTCTTCTCTTCATCTTATCCCTTCCCTGATTTCTTTCCTCTTCTTCCACTTTTCTGTTAGGGTTTTTTCTCTGTATAACTAAGTGTTATATTTCTATTAGAATTGTACATTCCGTTCGGAGCTCAGCGTCCAACAAACAACAGGCAGAAAGCTGAAGACCAAAAAACTAAAGAGTCATCTTGAGATCCCGCTATCCTTGCTCTCTTTTTTAATACCTGCAGAACACATAGGAACTTCCACATAAAGCTTCCTACTTCTGTATCCAACTCTAGCATTCATATATTTCTTATTAAATTTCTCATCTCTGTCGCATAGAAAAGAAAGAAGAAAAAGCATAAACGACTGTTCTTATTTATATACAGAGATTTGATTCACAATGACCCAAGATAAAGTCCACCAAGTTGTCCACGAAGCCAACAATGTTAAGGCTAGAGTGACACCACAAGAATTTTTCCAAAAACAACCAAACAAATCTTTGTCCTCCTTGGAAGAGTACCAAGCCATGTATAAGCAGTCTATCGAGGACCCAGAGGGATTTTTTGGCCCATTGGCCAAGGAGTTCTTGCATTGGGATAAAGATTTCTACAAGGTTCAAGCTGGTTCTTTGGAGCACGGTGATAGCGCCTGGTTTGTTGGCGGTGAATTGAATGCCTCTTACAACTGTGTTGATAGACATGCTTTCGCCAACCCAGACAAGAGAGCCATTATCTTTGAAGCCGATAGTGAATCTGAGTCCAGAACCTTGACCTTTGGTGAATTACTTAGAGAGGTGTCCAAGGTTGCCGGTGTTTTGAAGTCTTGGGGTATCAAGAAAGGTGATACCGTTGGTATTTACTTGCCAATGACTCCAGAAGCTATCATTGCCATGTTGGCTGTTGTTAGATTGGGTGCCATCCACTCTGTTATCTTTGCTGGTTTCTCTGCTGGTTCTATCAGAGACAGGGTCAGTGATGCTGCTTGTAAGGCTGTTATCACCTGTGACGAAGGTAAGAGAGGTGGTAAGACCATCAACACCAAGAAGATTGTTGACGAAGGTTTGAAGGAGTGTCCAACCGTTGAAAAAGTCTTAGTTTATAAGAGAACTGGTAATGAAGCTATCTCTATGACTGAAGGCAGAGATTTTTACTGGGATGTTGAAACCGAAAAGTTCCCAGGCTACTTACCACCTGTTCCAGTTAACTCTGAGGACCCATTGTTCATGTTGTACACATCTGGTTCCACAGGTGCTCCAAAAGGTGTTGTTCACTGTACTGGTGGTTACTTGTTGGGTGCTGCTTTAACCACTAAATATGTTTTTGATATTCAACCAGAGGATGTCTTGTTCACTGCTGGTGATGTCGGTTGGATTACCGGTCACTCATACGCTTTGTATGGTCCATTGGCTTTGGGTGTTCCAACTATTGTCTTTGAAGGTACTCCAGCATACCCAGATTACGGTAGATTCTGGAAAATTGTTGAAAAGCACAGAGCTACCCACTTTTACGTTGCTCCAACTGCATTGAGATTGTTGAAGAAGGCTGGTGAACACGAGATTGAGAAGTATGACTTGTCTTCGTTGAGAACTTTAGGTTCCGTTGGTGAGCCAATTGCTGCCGAGATCTGGGAGTGGTACGACGAGAAGATTGGACACAAGACCTGTCACATTGCCGACACTTATTGGCAAACCGAGTCAGGCTCTCACTTGATTGCTCCATTGGCCGGTGCTGTTGCAACTAAGCCAGGTGCTGCAACCTTGCCGTTCTTTGGTATTGATGCCGTCATTATTGACCCAGTCACCGGTAAGGTGTTAGAAGGTAATGATGTGGAAGGTGTCTTGGCCATCAGAAAGCCATGGCCATCAATGGCTAGAACTGTTTACAAGAACCACCACCGTTACATGGAGACATACTTGAAAGCATACCCAGGGTATTACTTTACAGGTGACGGTGCTGGAAGAGACCACGACGGATACTACTGGATCAGAGGTAGAGTCGATGATGTTGTCAACGTGTCTGGTCACAGACTATCCACGTCAGAGATTGAATCTGTGCTTCTTGAAAATCACGAGGTGAGTGAGTCTGCTGTTGTCGGTATAAACGATGAATTGACCGGTCAAGCCGTCATTGCCTTTGTGCAATTAAAAGCGAGCGATGAGATCAACGATGACGAGGCCTTGTTGGCCTTGAGAAAGTCTTTAGTTATGCACGTCAGAGGTATCATTGGTCCTTTTGCTGCTCCAAAGTCTATTATTGTTGTTGATGACCTACCAAAGACCAGATCTGGTAAGATCATGAGAAGAGTCTTGAGAAAGATTACCAGTGGTGAAGCCAAGGGCCTAGGTGACATGAGCACCTTATCCAATCCTCAGTGTGTCGACGAGATCATCACTGCTGTTGAGAAGCAATTTGGCGTCAAGAACTAGTGTAGGCAATCTGTGTTTTGCGTTTTATTCATTCATTCCTTTTCCTCCCCTCCTTTTTATTCTCATTCTGATAGAGTCTATTTATTAATCATGATGATGTACCCAAATAATATATATCTTGTTTCCACTCTGTGCTACCGCTGCCTTGCCCATAGCCCCGCCCCTTTGCAGTCGCCTACTGCTGCGCTTCCATAGTGTCCAGATGCCTCCAGTGAGTGCCTCCAGTGAGTGCCTCCAGTGAGTGCCTCCAGTGAGTGCCTCCAGTGAGTGCCTCCACCCAGTGCCCAGGCTGCTACCACATGGCTACCTCTATTGGCTCTACTCCACCCACCCGCCTGTCGCAGAACTCCCTGACAACCACCGTGAATTGAGTCGCACACGCCCGCCGCAGGCCTGGCTTTTTTGGCGGGCGCTCAGAGGCCCTGAGGAGGCAGTTGAAGAGGATTGAGTGGCAAAAGAGGCACACGAGGTACTTGGGGGCCAAGGGGCCAGTGAGCGGGAGGAAGAACAGGAGATACCTACTGTGCAGCTAGTAGATACTACAGGATACCGGACGGACAATTTTAGGACACGAAGCGTGCCGGAAAAGAACGAAGATGTCACTTGAAGAGCTCACGACCAAACTCACCTCGCATTTCAACCTGGAGGACTATGACACGTGCTCCAAGACGCTTGCGCTGATCAAGAT
The DNA here is from genome assembly GCA_003706635.2 of Ambrosiozyma maleeae (nom. inval.). Classification (NCBI taxonomy): domain Eukaryota; kingdom Fungi; phylum Ascomycota; class Pichiomycetes; order Pichiales; family Pichiaceae; genus Ambrosiozyma; species Ambrosiozyma maleeae (nom. inval.). The sequence continues at coordinate 561,315 of PPLV02000004.1, forward strand.
GGAGCTGGTGAAGAACAATCTCTTGATCCCAAATGCACAGTCGAGAACCAACCCAAACGACCTGATAATAACCCGGTCGATTCTTGAAATTGGCGCCTTGGTGTCGATCAACCTGCTAGAAATGAAGAGCTTCTCAAACTACATAACCCAATTGACACCATTCTACGAGCTCTCAGGATTGCCAGAGTCCAAGAACAAGAACAAACTCATCAGCTTATACTTGCTATTGCTATTAACACAGGATAACTTGGCCAATTTCCACATTGAATTGGAGAAATTCACTAATATTGGGCTGTCCATAGACGAATTGGAGAAGGACGAGTGCTTGAGCATTCCAATCAAGTTTGAGAAATACATCACCGACGGTGACTTCAACAAAGTGTACGAATTGTTGTCATCAAAACACAGTTTCCCATGCAAAGAGTTCAGTCTATTCGAGGAAAACCTGCTAAACTCCATAAGATTCAACATTTTGAACAATTTGGAAAGCGCATATTCTAGTTTACCCGTTGAAAATATGAAGTTGTTATTGTTTCTAACAAACTCTTCTGACTTGAATGATTATATCTCCGAGTTTGGCTGGACTATCGAAAATAACATAGTCCACTTTAAACAGAAGAGCTCTGATTTAAATGAAGACACCAATGACGAGAGACTGATCGTTAAGAACGCCCTAGAATACGGTAAGGAAATGGAGAGTATTATTTAGATGCATACGCTTACACAAAAAAAAAGGAAAAGACTCTCCTGTCATTACTCACATAATAAGTATTTTCTAATGGCATAGTATTACTGAGATGCTCAGGTTAATAGTAAGTGTACACGTAGTTTTAGAGTTAGAAAAGTTTTGCTTGTAGCCTTGGTGCTAAGTTTGCTGCCCTTGAGAATATAGATTCACCTGATCTTCAGTCAACTTCAAGAAACTCAATTGCGTCTTGATAAAATTGCAGTAATTGTTAGCAGACACACCTGCCATCTCTAGATAATTGAGTTTGATGCCTTCATCACAGAAATATTTTTCAAATATCTTCCATTGGCGTAATTCAAAATCAAATGATAACGGTTGATCTTTATACAATCTTGTTCTCTTGTTATCAACATCAAACAACTTCCCCTCCTTTCTCACGCTGACAGGATCAAGCTTCGGGAAGTTTGCATGAACAAATAATGGCTTTGATTTTTCCTTCGAAAAATAATCATTGAATACATGGTCATTATACACAGATTTCCCATTAATCCAGCTGTGTAATCTGTTGAAAAGACCAGTTTTCTCTGCTTCTGCCTCTGCCACCATCTGCAGTCTCTTTTCAAACCATAGAGGATACTGCTTTAAATTCTCGTAGTCCGAAACTGGATCATATTGAATCATGCCAACTCCGGTGTATCTTGTGTCCCCATCATTCCAATAGCCTATACTGTCCACAGCTTTCTTCACTTGATACACTGTATGGTTGAAATAATGGGCAGCAGCATAGAAGGTATCTTTGTCACCCTCTCCTTGACTTCCCTGGCCCATCAGTGGATAGAAATGCCTTGGGCCGTAAAAATTATAGTAGAATGCTAGTAATAAAGACATCATATGGGTTCTTTTATTGATTAACAATTGACCAGATTCTGTAGAGACGTCAGGAATGGCACCTTCTCTATCGTGCAATGGAATGTCTTTGTAGGCATTCACCCTACCTGAGGAGTAATACTTTGGAAGCGTGACATCATCATGCAAAAACCTGATCCTTTTATCACCAATGGTTTTACCCATAATCTTGTATAAATCAGGATGTGTGACTCTTCTCCAGAAATCTGGCCATAGAACTAACCCATGAGACGCAAAGGGTTCATGTTCAAACAAGGAGTCCGGGTTTGAAACAGCAATGTTATCAGAATCCAATAACAAAGCTCTTTCAAAACTGGATGCTAACAGTGCAATAGATTTGTACTGATACCCACTAATACTTATCTCTGGGTTTTTGAGTTCAGGAAGGAGATCCGAAAGCAACAAACATTTTGCATTCAATTTGGGAAGGATTCTGTCACACAAATCTGCTTCATAATCTCTTTCGGTTGGAAAGACAACCTCAACAGGTAAATTCGATCCCACTTTTCTTAAGTTTTCTATGGATAATAAAGATAACCATGAAAACTTGCCGCCACCAACCATGACTATACCATCACCTGAATATATGTCTTCTGGATAATCTGGGGGTAATTCTTGCACAACAGATCTATGAGAATTTTCTAGTTCTTTGGACAACTCCAGTGGAACAAATAGAACATCTGAAAGGTATTTTTCGGACAGAATTGGGAATTCAGGACTGAAGTCATGCAATGCAACGTTAACGACGTGACTGGAGCCATATTTTCTCTCAAACAAGAATTCATTTCTGTCGTTTAGACCGTTCATACCTTTAACCAATTCGAAACCAACGCGTGGCTTATTTGATATTATTGGATCAATTACTCTTTTAAAATAAGTCTGCAATTTTTCTTTTCTGATCCTGCTTTCCTCTGTATCTTTTATTTTGACTGTTTTGCTAGTATATGTGGATGGGTTTTTAGGCCTTTTAGACTTTGGCGAGTACCTTTGAGCTCTTGGGACTTTTTCTAAACGTGAGTCCGACTTGTATTCATTGTTTTTTGCGGAGCCTGCTCCATCATCAAGATCCAATTCGCCTGGGCCGTTTGGATGCTCTTTATTGTCATCACCGAGTAACTCTCTGTTCTCCGATTGTCCCAGCTTGTCCAGCAGACTATTTGCTTTTAATCTGACACCCATCAATGATGCTTCGCCGGACTTGTCATTAAGCAGCACTCTTTCATAGTAGCTCATACCCTTTTGATGAGCCTTGTGCTTGAATGACGATGCTGAAAGTGACAGCAAGAAGATGACAGCTGCTGCAGACAAGGCAAATAGGTAGACGTACTTCGACTGGAATACCACCAGTCTGTGGAAATTTCTCAGAGCCCGTCTCACTCGGTGGGGTATATATACATTGGTCATTGCCAGAAGCTCTTGGACCAAGCGCAAGTGGAAAGACTTCACCGGTCAATGGTATTCCTGAAGTCCCGATAGAGCTTGGAAAATGCCGATGTGGAAATACACAAACTGATCAAGGTATGCACTTGCTGAATTCTCCGCCCGGCTTACACGAGGTGTGCTCTGTATCTCGACAGCACCGCAACAAGACAAGAACAATGGCTCTTGGCTCAAACCTTACACAAGATAGTGCCCGACTGCAACCACAACACCCAGTTAAGCTTTCTGTCAACCCATTTCTGACACATAAAAGAACAAGAGAACAAGGGAACAAAAGGGACAAAGTGGGCTGTGCATTTAATGTGAGGACGCCCTGCTAATGGCACGCAAGGCGTATTGGCAGATGGATGGTGAATGGGTGGCAGGGATTAAAGGATACGGGCGGGAGCTGGTGAAGGGCAGTACAAGAGATAGGGGGTAGGGCAGTTTCGACAGCACGTAAGGTAGTAGGTAGGGGTATATATGAGTAGAGAATACAAAAATAGAGGGTTAGTCATGCAGAAAACACAAGGCAGGTGTACAGCGTTAAAGAAACTGTTTCATGTTTGGAAAGACTCTGAATGAGACAGTTTGGACACATGAGAAGTGGTTGAATTTGAGAAGCTGTGGCAAGGGTTGAAGAGCTATTTGCTGTTATCACAATTAAAATAGCCAATGCGTTGTTTGGGAATCACGCTGTTGGCAATGTATGGTTGCATTGGTCGGATATCCAGATGAGAAGCAGGACAACGAGCCAAATAGGGAAGTCCAAAGAGCTTATGGATACCTGAAAGATGCACACCCCGGGCAGTCCCTGCAGTAGCAACGAGCAACGGCTGACCGCCTACGCCTTGTTTGCTTATTTAGAGAGCAAGGAATACAATTTAGAGACTCTGAGCGCTGGCCACCGCACGTTGCTTTCCCACGGCAGCTGTCTTCCCATTGCCATGAGCCGTCTGCTTTCCACCGACAACTGCCACCAGCCACCTGCCTTCCACCAACAGCTACCATCTCCTTCACAAACTCTCTCTTACTAACCACCTGCCCCCACCACCTCCCTCGATGCCTCCAATACATCCCGGTGCAAAGATGTAAACGCGTAACGCCAGAAATTCAAAACGGAAAATTTTGAGTGCTAAAAGGTGAAGGGAGACGGGGCAACACAAAGTGGCCAAAATCGCCCGAATCGCCCAGAGATCAGAAGGGCACTGCTTTTGCCCTCTGGGCTGGCCAAGAGGAGCACGAGGGACTGCGTCGCATAGGTGGTTGAGAAGCAGGACAGGCATTTGCAAGTAGCATAGGATGTCGGAAGTTAAGATTGAGCCGTTGGCATTCCGCAAGAGACTGCACGCTCTGCAGAAGAACATCAGCTCGGCAGCGGGATTCCTGATTGTGGTTGGGTCGAGTGATGACCTGAACCCGTACCAGAAATCGACCGTTGTACACACGTGGCTACTCGGGTACGAATTTCCTGCGACGGCAATGTACGTGACGGCGAAGAAGATTGTGTTTTTGACCTCTGTCGGCAAGACCAAGTACTTGAACCCATTGAAGGGCAACAACAATATAACCATTCTCTCGAGAACCAAGGACGCAGAGCACAACAAGAAGCTCTTTGACGAGTTCATCACGGAGATCAGAGAGTCCACGGAGGCCACGAACAATAAGAAGGTGGGAACCTTGCAGAAGGACAAGTACGCGGGTAAATTCATGGACGAATGGAACCCAGTCTGGCAGGCTGCCAGCGGCGAATTCGAGTTGGTGGATTGCTCAGGCGCCATCTCTGCCACGCTGGAGTTGAAGGACGAAGAAGAACAGAAGAACTTGAGAATTGCGTCCAGAGCATCGACGAACATGATGACTTTTTTCACAGACGAGATGTCAAAGATCATTGATGAAGAATTAAATGTTACCAACGCTCAGCTTGTCGAAAAAATAGAAAACAAGATTGATGACGCCAAATATTTCAAATCAATGGAGACTAACAAGTCTATGAAAAAGCTGGGCGCAGATTTTGACTTCAACAACTTGGATTGGTGCTACAAGCCAATCATCCAATCCAATGGAAAGTACGAGCTAAAGTTCTCTGTCGAATCAACCAACCAAAAATTAGGAGGATCCATCATCATGGCCTCTTTGGGTCTACGTTATAAAAGTTACTGCTCCAACGTGTCAAGAACTTTTTTGATTGGCCCTTCCAAGGAGATGGAAAAGAACTATGATTTCCTACAAAAAGTTCAGAACCGCGTTTTTGATTTATTGAAAGACGGTGCTGTTGCTAAAGATGTTTACAGTAAAACTTTAGCATTTGTTAAAGAGGAGAGACCAGATCTGGCTGATCATTTTGTCAGAAATTTGGGTTCTTTGATCGGTATTGATTTCAGAGATTCCACGGGCATTATCAATACCAAGAATGAGAGAACAATTAACGAGAACTCGGTCATTAACCTTATTGTTGGTTTCAGTGATTTGAAAGACGAAAAATTGGGTAACTATGCCTTGTTGTTGTCCGATACCGTGAGAGTGACAGGCTCAGAGCCTATCATTTTGACTGACTCGCCAAAGTCTAGAAAAGACGTTGCATTTTATTTTGATGATGATGAAGAAAATTCAAACTCGGAAGTGAAAACTGAAAAGAAAGTTTTACCAAAGAAGGAGATAAAATCTGAAAAGGCAGAAAGAACTTCTGCAGGAGCCAAGCCTTCCTCAGAAGTGAAGGTGAGCAATGGTGTCAACACTAGAGTTTTGAAGGCTAAGATGAGAGCTGAACAAAAGGGCTCCGAAGAGGATCAAACACAGATTCAAAAGGAGATCCAGAAAGAATTACATGGTAAGAGACAAAAAGAGGGATTAGATAGATTTAACCCAGAAGATGCTAAAGAGGGTGGTGAACAGAAGCTGGTTTTCAAAAAGTACGAATCTTACGTTAGAGAATCTCAAATTCCAAGTAATGTCAGAGATCTGAAGATCCATATTGACTCTAAAAATCAAACCATCATTTTACCTATTGGTGGTAGACCTGTTCCTTTTCACATTAATTCCTATAAGAATGGTTCAAAGACAGAGGAAGGTGAATATACTAATTTAAGATTGAACTTCAACTCGCCAGGTATAGCAGCATCCAAAAGAGAAGAGTTACCTTATGAGCTAGGTGATGATAAACAGTTCATTAGAAGTTTGACTTTCAGATCGAAGGATGGCGCTAGAATGGCTGAAGTTTTGAAGAAAATTACTGAAATGAAGAAGGAAGCAGTTAAGAGGGAATCCGAAAAGAAAGAAAGAGCCGATATAGTCACACAAGCTTCCTTGATCGAATCAAGTAGGCCAAGAAGATTGGATAACGTGTTTGTGAGACCAACACCAGACACAAAGAGATACCCAGGAACAGTTACAATCCACCAAAATGGTATCAGATATCAGTCTTTATCAAGAAATGACCAACGGGTTGATGTCTTGTTTTCCAATATCAAGCACTTATTTTTCCAATCATGTAAAGGTGAATTGCTAGTCATCATTCACTGTCACTTGAAGACCCCAATCATGATTGGTAAGAAAAAGACCTATGACGTTCAGTTTTACAGAGAAGCCTCTGATATTACTGTTGACGAAACTGGTAACAGAAAGAGAAAATACAGATACGGTGACGAAGATGAATTGGAGCAGGAGCAAGAGGAGAGAAGAAGAAAGGCTGCCTTAGATAAAGAGTTTAAACAATTCGGTGAATATATCGCTGAAGCTTCTCACGGTCTAATTGATCTAGATATTCCATTCAGAGAGTTGGGATTCCAAGGTGTTCCATCCAGAGCCGCTGTTACTTGTTTGCCAACTAGAGATTGTTTGATCCAGTTGATTGATTTGCCTTTCTTGGTGATTTCATTGAATGAAATTGAAGTTGCCCATCTGGAAAGAGTTCAGTTTGGTTTGAAAAACTTTGATTTGGTGTTTGTCTTCAAGGACTTCAGCAAACCCGTGGTGCACATCTCCACAATTCCTATGGAATTGTTGGAAGATATAAAAGCTTGGTTAACTGATGTGGACTTACCATACAGTGAAGGTACTGTCAATTTGAATTGGAACACCATCATGAAGACTATTCAAGCCGATCCATACCAATTCTTTGTTGACGGAGGTTGGTCCTTCTTGACTGGCTCCGGCGAATCCGACAATGAAAGTGAAGAGAGTGAACCAGAATCCGAATTCAACCCGACTGACGATGATCCAGAAGATGAGCCAGAGAGTGACATCTCTGAAGAGGACGATGACGATGAGAGTGATTTCGACGACGAGGACGAGGACGACGACGACGAAAGTGTTGCTGATAGTGATAACGTCTCCGAGGAAGAATTCAGTGATTGAAATCTATAACAGTCTGCCTGTGTCTGCGTTTTTTGTATTAATTGCTTCTATTTTCTTTTTCTTTGTATGTTATCCTTCGTTGTTTTTATATATACTTCTTCGAGTTACAGTACACTATCTTTTTGTAATTTTTCTGAAAAAATAGCAGTTTGTTTATCAACTAGTTGATGGTTACATTAATAAATATATACTTGCGTAGCAAAGTTTAACAACTGGCTAATAGAGCGCATCACAAAAAGGCCATCCAACCAATGTACATTTTGGCTAGGTTGTGATTATCGGTAGCCTGTTGAATGGCGGCGTCAACTTGAAAAGCCACCGAAACAGACAAGCCCCCAGAATCCTTGGATCCCGTGTCCAAGTCCTTAGGGTCCAAAATACCCTTGATTTTTCTTCTAATGGAGTCCATAACAACCTGAGGCTTTAGACTTTCATCGAGTGTTCCGTCACTGTTTCTGTTTCTTCTGGATTTTATTTTCCAATCCATGATAGGGTCATATAGCAAGGTCTCCAAAACATTCATCAAGATGTTTTCATTGTTTCTAATAATATTCATTGTAACTTCACTAGTTCTTCTGAAAATGCCTTCAATACCCGTGACACCCATGGCCGCGGTCATGTTTGGGGTCAGTCTGAACGGCACTCTCTCTGGAATGGCCAACGTCTTACCTTTATCGAACAAACAGTCAAAATCCACGTGCATCACCTGGCCACTCTTCTCATTAAGCATTATGTTATCACCATGTCTATCGCCTAAACCAACAAGATAGCCAACGATAGACATGACTGCGCATGATCTTGAATAATCGTTCCGACTTTGGTACCAAGAAACTGGGTTTGGAAACTGGTCTATAAACCATGCCGGTAAGACAGGCTTGTAGGTATCCACTAACTTTTTGAAATTCTTGTACTGTGCTGAAGAAGAGTTGAGGTTCCGATCCAGCATATCTTTAGCCTTCATGAAGTCCACAGGTCTTCCCTGTCTAGAATAGTAGTTTAAAAATATGTCCCTCATCGTCCGTGAGTTTTCAACCCACTCAATCACACCAATGGTCTCACTTAATGGAACTGCAGCATAAACACTAATTGCCAAGTTTCTCTTTTCTGATTCCAAATTCTCTTGAAGCAACCGATTGATGACAGTGGTGAACTCTAGAACTTTAGAATCTTTACGCAAATCATCCTTCTTGCACATAATACTGTATTTCCTAAAATCAGAACCCACAAGGAATAGTCTTTTTGGCCTCTGCATAGACGCTAAAATTTGCACTTTTGGATCAAACGCTTTATATGTCACAAATCGCTCTATCGAATAGATCTTGCTGCTCCTACTTGAGACAGTGCACATTTGATATAACTTCTCAAAGTTGGCATTTATAGGCAATGCAAGAGAAAGACACTCCTGATTAGCAGGGTAAGAGAATCTCAAATCATTGTATAAATGTAACCTGCTCTTTTTGGACTTGCCAACATCAAGATTACAGATCCCTTTTAGAGCCTCCAACAGATTTGAAGCTGAATGCACCTGCTTGGATAGCGTAATATTCCGGGTCTCATTCTGCAAGGTATCACAAATAAGCCTTCCTCTCTTCACTCTTTCTTTGGATTCAGATTGCACCTGAGAGAAAATGCTATAAAGAATGACTTCTGGATACTTTTGACAGAGACTAATAACAATTTGCATTATAAGTCTGACGGTGGTTTCATCATCATGAATGATTCTCGAGACCAACTGGGATAACACAGAATACCATTTATGAGTCTCAACACCAGCTCCCAAACATGCCTGCAAAAAACTAATGATCTTGCTATAGTTGGATTTTCTTTCCTCTAGTATGGTCTCAAGTGAATATCCTGCAAGATCTTTAGAGTTTCTATATTTGTCTAAATAGTTCAACCAAATGGTAACAGCCTTAGGGAAAACCTCAAATAGAAACTCCGTTGTGAATGAAACTGATGTGATATACTGCTTGATCACATTATATTCTAAAAGGCCATAGAAATCTTTTTCTGGCCTTTTGAATCCAGGAGTGTCTACAGATTGGGCATCCAACAGCTTGTTATAATATCTACCCAAATAATAGTGCGATTTCCCCATCAAATCATAGTTTTCACCCTTGATGACCTCTTCATAGCCTTCTGTAATTTGGTTAAACGAACCTGCTGCGGAGTCATCAAGCCACTTACTGTAAGTTAATTGCATCACTTGGCTCATCTCTTCGTTCTTCCCACTGGACTTCAGAATTAATTCAAGCATCTTTAAAGCTTGGCCGTGTTCGCCTTGAGCCCACAATAACTTAGAATACTCAAGATCGACCGAATTTGATTTATTTCCAAGTGATAACGCAAGTGTAATATTCTTTGATGCAGTATCTAATCTACCATGTTCTCTCAAAATCTGGGAGCTTTCAACCAGAGTTTCTCCTAAATGATCTCTGACCAACTTCTGAGGATGTAACTTCTCTATAGTCTTTCTGAGAGAATGTATTTTCCAGGTCACTCTGTAATCCTGAACAGAGTTTTCACTTCTGGATTTTAATAACTTCAAAATCGAAGAAAATGACTTAGATGTCGGGTTCACCATGCACTGAAAGTCATATAAACAATGCAGTAGTACCATGTAATTGGATATCTTAACATGCGAGATTTCTCTAGACACACCCAAAGCAAATCCAAGGGATTTATTGGCATTATCAATGTGTTCAAGACAATCATCCATTCTGTTTTCACTCATGGTGATTAAACCCTGAGCAAATTCGTAATATATAGATAGATCCGAACCCAAAGAGGATATTGAAGTGTACGCCTCAGATAACGAAATCCATTTTTTCAACTCATAAAGTTTTCCAGTGAAAATACTAGCCTGTAACGCACAGACTATCCAATCCTTATTCAGACGCTTGTGCCAATCATCACCGGCTACATTTTCCAAATTCAACAATACCTGATCATATTCGCAATGGTCGTCAAGACATTTTAACAAACGAGTTAGTGAATCACCGTTTTTGAGCATACCATCCTTATCGTCATCAGTTTCATCCCCATTGGTTGCACCAATCTCAGCCAATGCAGATAAAGATTCTTGATTCATTTTCCAATCGTCACTATACTGGAATTGCAATAGCTTGTCATTTAAGCTGTTGCTAGAAAAGACTTTTAAAACTCCGTGCAATGAATCCAAATCATCAATCTCAGAATACATCAATCTAATACGGTCCGAAAATTCATCTCGTTCAAGCTCTCCAGTTAAAAAACTTTGCTCTAAGTTAAACACGGCTCTTTCATAGGAGTTACATTGCGCCGTTCTGATAGCCAACAATTTCATTGGGAGGCATTGCAAAAATGACTGAACCTTTTTTTGTTCTTCTAAATGAGCAGCAGATGAGTATTTTTTGTCTTTCTTTCTCTCCGATATCCATTCTCTGAAATAGTCAACCAGTGAAAACACACTACGGTAGCATGCCTTAACCGATTCCACAATACTCTGATTGATTATATTGCTCAACTCTTCGCTTAAAACCGTATTCAATTCAGTCTCAATATCAAAATGAATTTCACTATCGCCAAAAATAACCAACATTAGGGTTACGTATGGGAAAATAAATTCAGAAATAGACAGATCTTGATCCTCAATAATGATTGCAAGGATGGTGAATATAGATTTGGCTGTTTTTGGCATTTTGGTTAGCCTTGTAGCACGCACTAATAAATTGTAAGAAAGTTGCCTTAGCCAAACACTATGTTTTTTAGACTGGGAATAGATTGGAAAATTGGCTTTCTCTGATTGATTGAAATTTTTGGAGTATCTAGATACCATTAATGGCTTCAAAACTGCCTGAGATAGGTTGCTAAATCTGCACCATAGTTCATATTCTGAACTGCTGCTATCCGGGTTGATATTTTCTGGCGATAATCCCAATAACCTTATATATTCTTGCATCGCATATGCCAAAAACAATTGGTTTCTAGGAGCAGTTGAAGCAATGAAAGATTTAACCAGTATGTTATTTATGAAATAGACCGAAAAATCTGCAGTTTCTTTATCGTCTATCAGATTGGAAACTAAAATGATTCTCTTTTTAGAATTTTTATTGAAATATGTGTCAAATTTAGTCATGTCCAAGGCTCCCAAAAATGATATAACTTTGGCACATTTGCTTGCAATTTCAGAGTGAGTGACAGAGAACTTGTTAGACGTGATTAACAAGTTAGATAGGAGATTGGAAAACAAGGATGTAAACCGCGTATCTTTTAATTGAACAGCTTGAATTTCAACTTCTCTGTTGCCAATAAACTTAATTAGGTCATCTAACACTTGCAAGACAACCCATTTATTATCACTAGTTAATCTTCTAGAAAACTCGATCAACATACTTTTGAATTTGGTCTCATACTTCGCAATCTCACACAATTTTGGATTGGTTGTTAATGAATAAACATATGACTGATGTTCTCTTATAATCTTTGGGTCTTTCTTAAATATCAAAGACAAAATTTGGGTAGTTAAAGCTTGACATTTAAAATTAAAGCTGTCATATCTTTGAATAAGGTGAGACACCAGCAAGTCTAAAATGATCGACAAGGCTGAGATGCCCGATCTTTCAACTATTATCTTTAGGCATTCTAGCGTTTCAAACTGTAATTCATTTGATTCCAAAGCAATCTGCAAGCAAGTCATAATCTGGGAGATACATGCCTCAAAAGAATACGAAATCTCAATAATGCATCTAACTGCCCTAATAGCTTGTATTTTGACTAAATAGGGTTTTGAGCCTCTATGGTCGTGAATTATTCCTGAAAACGATTGAGCAATTCCCAAGACCATTGACTGCATCTCCAACTCAAAAAAATTAGAGCTGGAGACCAGCTCACTTTTGAACGAATATCTAGCTTGGCAACAGTAGAGTATTGAAGATTTGATAATATCTCTCAATTCAGTGGTACAATTGTAAAGAGAAAGCAATTCCCAAATGATTCCAAAGGATCCAATGTTAGTTATTAAATCAGTCAGCTTATTATTCTTGAAAGCTGGAATCGAAATGCTTAGGATTTTAACAATCTTAGCTGGTTCGTTTCTTACATCTGAAGCTAACAATACAGCCATGACTTTGGCAAAATTGTTTTCAATCAGATTTATCTTTGTTTTCCCCATGTTTGATGCTATGAAAGCTACATGATCTTCGGTCAACAACTGAACAAACCTAGGCACGGTAAATTCTTGAGTTCTCTCTAGGAACTGAGCAGTACTCAGTCCAATTAGGCCACAGAAATTATCCAATAAGCCGGGGTTTGTCTTTCTTTTCTTGATGAGATCACAACTGAACAACGGAATAAAAGATTCAACCAACTTCCAGGGAGTCAGATTCATACTCTTGGATATGAACTTCAATTCATGCATTGCTAAATTGGATCTGAATTGATCTGAATCTCCCATTAACTGAATCAGAGGCATCAACATGATGTATCTTGTAGTATCAAGGTCAGACACAGTTATCACCTCACCATAAGTTATTATGATTGCCTCAAACAGATAAGAGAATTTAGGATTAGGCTTGAAAGATCCGATGAATTTCAAGATTGTGTCCATATCAGACTCGTGTTGTTCATCTCTGGGAGACAGTAATAACAGAGGAAGCAATTTTGCCGTTAGTAATCTAATCTCCCTAACAACGCTAACAAAGCATGAAGTTAAAAATTTCCAAAGGATTGTCTTATTATTGTTACTATTATCGGTCAATTTTGAGGCTCTAAAGGATCTAAAGATTCTACCTAAAGCAACTAAAATCCTAATCACTAAATGCTCATTACCTAAGGTTTCCTCCTTATCCATCATTTTTGAAAGAATACTAAATGCCAACTCCATAGGGTCCGATGATTCAATAGAAGGTCTATTGATATCAATCAATTCCATCAGGTTAACTCTATCAAACATTGCAAGATCACACTTTTCACAGATTCCTGAAGAAAAATCAAAGCTTCCTGATATCATACAAGAAAATTTACCTATTGATTCAACCATATAAATTTTACCAATATCGGTATCTATGATATGAGAGTTAGGATCGTGTAATTTATTTCGCAATTCTGTAATCCAATCATTGAGTTGCTTTTGTGCAGTCTCTATACTGCCTGGATTTGTTCCAGAACCACTCCTAGAAAGCTTTATTAAATCTTTAGAGTCAGTTAATTTCAAGATTGAAAGAACATCGTTGCTATCAAACCATTCAGATAAAATCGACTCTCTTGTGATTTCGAGGATATCTTGATTAACAAATGTTTTGAATCCTGCATTGAACAACTTTTCTTTCTGTGAGGTTTCATCTTTCTTGCAAGTTTGTTGTAGATTTAAATACATAAGCAGATTGAAAACGGTGATCAAGTCTGAATGCATTCCTTTTTTCAAAAAAAGATCTTCTATAGAAGTTTGCCTATCAATTGAGATGCCTAACTGATTCCAAAAAAAGCATAGATTTTCATCCTTATGGCATTTCAAGAAAAGTTTCATAAGACATAAAGCCAGACTTATCTGTAGAGATTGGAATTTAGGCAGTATTGACCAGTTTATCAATTCCTGACATTTTTTAAGTGATAGTTTAAGATGTCCTAAATTCTGAGACTCTATTGCAAATTCTACTGATGATGTCAAAATCATGGAGTATAATTTATCGAATTTCTGGGCGATATTGGAGACGTCTTTGAGTTGAAACAAGGATTGAGATGGGACCGATGAGTCGAGTGTATTATCCAATTTAAAATTGATCACGTTGTTGTCGAGGCAGAACCAGAGTCTGGAAATGAATTCGTCTATTAAAAGTGAATCGTGCAAGTCTAAATTCCAAAGGTGGAAAAGTTCAGTCTCTAAAAGGATCCTTAGCAATGCCGTTGAGGTACACAATTTTTCAAACTTTAGGTCGTTGTTCCTGAATATGACTTCAATATCAAACAAGGAACCGTCACCATCATGCAACTGGCTTTCTATCCTTCTTTTCTTTTTGGACTCGGCACCGGTGTCTGTTATCCAGCGCTGTTCTGTTGGGTTTGTTATAAAGTTGAGCAAGAACCTGAGATTTTCATTTATTATATCAAACAGCCTTTCTTTGATTTTCAGCACAAATCTGTTATTCTCCAGTTTTGATCCGTACCCAAAACAGCCAACAATGACACTTACCAGACTCAGATTCACGTATTTAACTAGATTGTCTGTGTATTCGAATTTCAAGTTGTAGAACAGCTGAATAGAGTCTATCAGCTGGACATGGTAATCCAGGATCAATGACGGCTGTCTGATGATCAGCAGCCGGATGCCCTTGAATATCTTGATCACAATATGCTCCTCCTCATCACTTAGCTTTCTGTTTGAATATGCCGGCAACACTGTCACCAGCAAGGTGTTGAGTGAAACCGAGTCCTGCTGCTTGCCTTCTGACTCCTGTTCCAGCAGCTGGTCCAACACCAAAGATAGCTGCGAGTTCATTCTTTGGTCCTGGCCATCCCCGCTCATGGGTAACGTGTGTACTGTATACTAGCTCGAGCTTCTAGGGACTATGGCTACTCAAAGCAACACCATTCCTAAGCAGAGATCTCTCTGATCTCTTCTTTATCTCCATTTCGTTTACTATGGGATTTTTCGTTGCTCACGAAAATTCGTGAGGCCGGGGCCATGGGGCCTTGATAGCTGAGCAGAGCTACGCTACGAGACGGGATTGAAGGTGATTCTAATGAGATCTTAGTGATTTTAGGTATTCAATGTATAAAGGTATAAGGGGAAGGGAGGGGTGGAGTTTTCAGAGAGCACGGAGCAAGGCAGAGAAATGCAGTGAGGGTAGGAGGAGTGCAGTCAGGAGGGGGGGGAGGGAGGTTGTGGCATTGGGCAGGACGTGGCGTGCCGCTGAATTATGGGGATAGCGCTTGTGAGTGTGATTGAATGGATCATGTGCATGGAGAGAGGGAGTGGCGTCTAGGCTTTTGGTCTTCTGAAGAGCAGGATGTGAGGTTCTGGGGCATGGCAGTCGTAGTGCGCCCACCCGAGGGACTGCGTTATGCCGAGCTGGCCTCTCCACTCGTCCTCGGCGAGTATTTTGAACGTTCCTTTCTCTGTGAAGTAGTCTGACGGAATCAGCTTGAGCAGCTCTCTAGGCAATGCAACGTGTCTGTACTCGAAGTGGTCATCGCAGTACCTTGGCGAGTAGTAGTACTTGTCTCTGAAGGAGAAGATGCGTTCTCTCTCCTGGGAGGAGAGCTCTCTAGGTCTTTGGTAGGACATGTGCACGCGTGGATGGATTTCCCGAGGGCAGCCTTTTCTGGGTCCTGTTTGCTGGGCCATGTGGCCTGTGTCTGTGTCTCTGGCTTCCCACTTGATATGTTGGCGTTTAGTCTTTGTGTTTGGCCTGTGGCAGGCGGGCGAGCGAGACGAAAAGCTGGCGGGAAATCGACGCGTCGCAAGTGAGGGGACGGCCGGCGGCTACAGGGCAGGAGAGGGCGAGCGCACGGGACACCACAGGACGCCACCACCCTGCAACAAGCGCAGGCTCGGCGGTGGCCTGTCCTGCGCCCGTCCCTCTCCCACGCGTCACCCGCGTCGTGTCGCGTCGTGCCCTAACACGTCCCAAACACGTCCCACCACGCCGCCGCCACCTCACCGCACACTCATCGCTCCCTGCCACAGCCCTCCATCTCTCGATGCGCCTTGGCCCTCGACCCCTGGCCCTCCCGGCCCCTGCCTGAAACGTTCCTCCACACAATAGCCCCCAGCAATCGGCTCCTGGCTTACGACGCTCTTGCCCTCTTGGCATATGCTAGCAACACAGCTAGCAACGCAGAGCAAACGATCTATTGGCGTATTCCAGCGTGCCACGCTGTCCGACCCGCTTGCTGTGCGCCTGTCTCTGCGCCTGTCTGTGTCTGTCTCTCTTTTCTCTCGTGTGATCTGATCTCCCTGACCAAGTGGCTCCTTCAAGTGCTCCCTTCAAGCTCCTATTGTCTTTTCTTTTTCACTCAGAAGCAAACGAAACACTGAAACGGAATTCTGGAGGATTTGTGTTTTGACTTGTATTGTATTGTGTTGAGTGATGATCTTATTGTTGCTGCGGATGTCTTTTTGTTCTGTCTAGTCCAGGAAACACAGTGCTGGCTTGTCCTTCGCAGCAGGCGAACAAAACACCCAGATCACAGGCCTTGGAACTACAAGAGCAGAACGGTGTTGTCCTGGCCCCAGCTGTGAGTCCCCTAAGAATGCCCACAACCCCCACTCCCTGGCAGAGACACACCGGCAGCATGGCAGAGCAGCTGACATCGATACTCAACACACACGTCCAGGTGGGAATCAAACCGCTTCCGTTGACCTCAGCTCTCGTCAAGTCGGACTACAACCTGGTGAACAGCTTCAAGAAGCTTGGCTACGACCTGGTGGTGCTCCCAATCACAAACAACAGGTATAAGGAAAACTGCAAAACCTACTTCAAAAGGTTCAAAGATCAGCGCTCACTCAACCTAAACGACCTCTCTGTCCAGATTCCAACCCTCAATGAGGTCAACATACTAACGGGCTCCCATACAGAAAGCACAGTCGGCCTGCTTTCGTCCTGGACAGAATTGGGATCCGATGACGAGCTCATCAACGAATTCTCCTTGCAAGTTCTGATAAATGAAGTGTCCTACGCTCAGTTTGTCGGCCTAAAAACGCTGTTGATTGCTCCCCCTGTGGATTTAAACCACCTCACAATCTTCACAAATAATCTAAATCTAATCTTGAAACGTTTTCCAGAGATCATACTCTCAATCTCATTACCCATCTGCGAAGAAGCCCAAATCAACAACAAGGGCGAATTGATACCCATCATAGACTACCTTTCAACTTGGGAAATGTGGAACACCATCAGAATTCAATGTGACTACCCAAAAAATCTAACTGTATCCTTGGGTTCGCCAAAGCAAAATATCCCCGCTTATGTTGTTGACAGATGGCTGATTGAACCGATCCAATTCTACCTGATATCATCTTCAAGATTTTTGCCAAACTCAAAAAACTATCCTGTATTGAATAAATTTAACCAATTGATTATTTGGAAGTACAGCCAAAGAAAATCATTATCGTGTCCAATACTATTACTCCATGGTGTCGATAAAAGAGATAATAACTTGGTTACAAGATTGAAAAGAACAAGCTTAACCGATGATACAGCCGTACCAGTGGCACCAGTGGCACCAGACGCTTTGATCTCAAATCCTGATCTAGCAAACGCCAATGGATCAAATGATGCTGCAGATGTCATTATTGTAGATGGAAAACCGGTTTATTTGGGTGATCTATCTTACTTAAACTACCTAAGACATTTAATCAAGATCAGCAATAGTAATAACCAATTGACATCAACTGAAAATTTTACATTAAATAATATTAAGGATCCAAATCACCCCCTTCAAATTCCATTGGAACCTCACAGTGACAACCTTCCAAATTCAATGTATAAGGTATTTGAACAGGATAAGATCAAATACGAATGCTATGAAAGAGCAATCATATCTGCTCTTCTGGATCTTGTTAACGATCAATTTAAGCACGTCAAGGGATCTTCAAGTTTAGGAGGTGCACACGCGTTCAACACTTTAAAACTTCCAAGCTCTAATGATAACATATCAATCTCTAATCCTGATAATACCACCATTGGCGATTTAAATAACGGCAATTCCATTGTGAATTCAAATAATGGTTTGTTGAAAATCCTTATAGTGGGTCCTGGAAGGGGTCCCTTGATAGAAAAACTAATGGCTGCAATAAAGTTCCTGAATTTAAATCCATTGAAAATTGAAATTGTTGCAATTGAAAAAAATCCAAGTGTGATGATCTATTTGAACCAAAGAAACAAGGAGTATTGGAATAATAAAGTCAAGATCATAAACAAAGATGTGAGATTTTGGAGACCATCATCGGTCATGGAAACCAACTTTAACCTGATAATATCTGAATTATTGGGATCTTTCGGCTGCAATGAATTGGCACCAGAGTTGCTATCGTCTTTGGAAAGCTTTAAAGATCCAAGGTGTTGTATATTCATACCAGAGAGTTTTACATCTTATGTGACACCTATAATGTCACCTGCAATATACAGCAAGCTGATGGATTCCAATGATGATTCAGCCAAGAAATTCAGTAAGCTCTACGTTCCAACAGTGGAAGAGTTTGACGTTTTGGCTTCAAAACCGGCACAACTTTGGAGTTTCCAGTTTCCAATGAATTCGGGAAACAGTTTGCCTTTGACTAATTCACGTTCTGATAACAGAAATAATAAAAGACAGGTCCATGCCACTTTGAAATGCCATAAGAAGGGTACTGTTCATGGTTTGTTGGGTTACTTCACCGCAAACCTATACAAATCGTCGACCATCTCGAACAATCCACACCAGCTAACCCCAAATAATCTAATCTCATGGCTGCCCTGCTTTTTCCCAATAGAAAGACCTATCTCGTTAACCGACGATCAAGAGCTGTCGCTTTTCTTTAAGCGAGACACAGACGGCAAGAGAGTCTGGTACGAATGGTCACTCGAGTGCTTCATCTACTTGGTTCTGCCTTTGGAGAAAACAGTCTCCAGAAACAGTTCCATGAACGGCAAAAACATCACAAACACAAACACAGGTAACAATAACAATTCTATGGTTGTCGTTAATGGTAACGGTAACCTCAGCGATGAGTCAGGTGAGGAATTCCAAGTTCGAGTCAGAACAGATGCCACCAAAATCCATAATGTCAATGGAAGTGGCTACAGCATTCATTTGTAATATCATTTAATATATTTGTATATTTGACTACATCACTGCACACACGCTTGTATCCTGTAACATGCTTTGTAGCCCCTGTGAACGCTCATTATGCCAGTGCGGGACAACTCCAGGAATAAAGGCCAGACCATGTCTGAAAAAAGAATCCATATGGACAATTCAGGTTAAGTTAGCATTCATCCTCCTCGATGTTCCTGGTGTGCTTGAGTGTCTCAAGGAACCAACGAAAGATACCCACATATAGGAAACCGCTTGAGTATGTCTGACTTAGGTGCTGTCATACCACTAGAGTCGAACCCGGATATTTTCACCGGGTTTGCAAAGAAACTGGGCTTGTCGCCAATCGTCCAATTCACGGACATCTACTCAATCACGGATCCGGATCTTTTGGCGTTCATTCCAAGACCGGTGGAGGCCATGATTCTACTATTTCCAATATCACCAGCATATGAAGCGTTAAAAGATAAAGAGGAGGCGGAAAGAGAAGTTGGCTCCAAGGTGCAAGAATTTGAAAGCATCGTGTGGTTTAAACAGCTGCTCAAGAATGCATGTGGCCTATACGCCTTGTTACACGTTCTGACCAACTTGCCTAGAGGCTTGACGATTAGCCACTCCAAGATCACAAATTTCAAATCTGAGTTGAAGGACCTCGGAAACGATGTGGATAACACCAACTACCCAGCTGAAAAGACACAGCTAATCAAAGAGTTGTCGTTAGAGTTGTACGACGAGTTCAGCAAACAGGGACAGACCGAAGCGCCGGAGGCTGACGATGATGTTGATTTGCATTTTATCACCTTTATCAGGGGCAAAAATGGCCATCTATATGAACTAGATGGCAGAAGATCAGGGCCTGTTGACCTTGGTTCAGAGACGAGCCAGAATTCCGATATTATCGGACCTCAGCTGGTTGAAAGAGTTCAAAAGTACATGAGTCTGGCGGACGAAGAGAACAAGTTGAACTTTGCCTTGATGGGATTGGCTCCTGCATTTGATTAAACGGTTTAACATGTCTATTTGATACGGTCTATTATATAAATTAAGATATACTATATTTGACCCTTGATGTCAATCTTCTTAAATTTACTCAGCTTAACAGCTTCAACCGTCGATCTAGCACTAGCACAGTCAAACACCTTAGAGTCTGCTATTAGAAACTGCTCCAGATGGTACTCCTTTAGGAACACGTCGCAGTCTTTCTCCAACATGAATTGGCCCTTCAAATAGTCCCAAGATATCCTCTTGTAACTTCTGCAGATAGTTGCCAAAGCTGTGATTCTCTCTTTGTTTATAATGGGCTGCAGTAGCTTCAAGAAGAAGAACTTAGAGGTATGGTTCAAATGCATTGCAGCTTTCATGTTTTTTATCACATTTATCTTTGGTGCAGGAATGGCTATTGTGCTTTCTTCTGCATCCGACTCAAGCTTTAATGCTTTTACAGTTTCAAACAATGTATAATAGTCGTTCAGCTGAACAGCTTCCAGTATGGAAAACGCAAGGTCAAGGAATTCATCGTTGACTGCGCCGTCACGTTTCTTTATGATATGATATTTCAATTGAAAAGCCTCTGTTAAATTGTTGGTGATAATGTAATATAGTATAGTGTAGGCCCAGAATTCTGACTTGTTGGGTAAGTCAAACTTCGGCAGCTCATATAGAAGCTTTAACTGTGACTGGCATTGATTAAACTCACCCAAATCCTCAAACTCAATTGCAATCTTACAGTTGAGTTCATAGACATAAACCGTAAAATCGTTCCTCACATGTTGCACAGTTAGATCTTGCCTTAGAGATTTGAACTGATCACAAAGGTAATTGTAACTTGCAGATTCAAAGTATCTTTCGATTAGTAACTGTAACGTTTTCTTCAAGACCGGAAGAGGACGGACAGTCTCTGGATTGGGTTGTGAAGTTAGTCTCAAGTATTTCTTTTCTAGGATTTGGCAACTACCTATCAACGGTTTGTCATCGTTGGATGGCTGATCAGTCTCAGTAGCAGCCGGAAAGGTAGTATCCACGCTCAGCTCCCTTTCGAATCTTTTGCTTCTCATATGGAGTCTGTCGTTAGCGTCTAAAATGGCTGGGGAGCCGGCGCCACTGGAGCCCATCAACGTTGGGCTTTCTGCAGGCGTTGGACTGGCCCGTGCTGCAGCTGTCTTGGTACTCTTTTTCACTTTCTTGAGGGCCGGCAGCTTGCTAGGTTTGGGAGAGAGGACCCGTCTAACAACGGGAGTGGCCGTCTTGTTTTCGGCGTCACTGTCAGATGCCGACTCCTCCTCCTCTCCAAACACGTTCTTTCTCTTCAAAGAGAACGCCTTGCTGGCCTTCGTGGTACCTGCCTTGACGCCATTCTGTCTCTGCAGCACGTCCACACGCAATTCCAACTTCATCGCTGGCTGGTCCGGATTGAGACTCGGCAGCGTCTGTGTGCTCCAGTCGTTGGATACTATCTTATTAGACTCTATCGCCATGTTGATGAGCTCTTTCAGCTCATCCTGAAACGCCTTTTTCTTCGCCGGTGCCAGTTTCAGCTGGTTCGAAGAGGCAAACGACCTCGAAATGAAGTCATGTAGCTCTTTAGGCCAGTTGGTGGGGTCCCGGAGGTTCTTCTTCTGCTGCGTGGCCGACGCCTCCTTTTTCTTCAGACTCGTTCTGCCACTCACCGCATTGTATCCTCCCGACATTTCTCTCCAGTACTCAGCTCTCCACCATGTACACCTATGCCTTCCGTCCACCCTTTCGGCCTACCAAATGCTCCGCTTCAACATGACAGCTAAAAGTCCAATTTCCATGAAAATTAAGCAGGAAAAAACAGCGGCTTTGAAATTTAAAGGCTGTTTTGGCTGAAGCC
Source organism: Ambrosiozyma maleeae (nom. inval.) (assembly GCA_003706635.2). Taxonomy (NCBI): domain Eukaryota; kingdom Fungi; phylum Ascomycota; class Pichiomycetes; order Pichiales; family Pichiaceae; genus Ambrosiozyma; species Ambrosiozyma maleeae (nom. inval.). Next base: position 583,313 of record PPLV02000004.1, read on the forward strand.
GTGGACCATGAGCAAACAGCACATAGCAAGCAGGAAACGGAGGGAGTATGGGTGTTTAGAGAGCAGCGGAAGGTTTGGAGATAGCGCAGACTAGCGATGGGAGACATATTTGTATTTGACGAAGAGGAGAGCAAGGTGGAGGATGGCGTGGAGAGCGTTGCATCACAGATACGTGGTGTCAGGCTAGGGTATGGTGAAGGTGGAGGAGAGGGCCATGGCGAAGAGGAGGACAATGTGGGCGAGCTAGGACAGCACTCCACGTCGCCAGTGGTGCAGTTTCCCAAGTACCGGTCGAACAGCGTGATTTCTGTGGGGTCGATTGACAACAGGCTGGGAACGTCGTACAAAGTTGAGTTTGACCAGGGATACGATGCGGACGTTGTAGAGAGCAGAGAGAACAGCGCCACCGATATCCAGGCTGCAGGCGTTTCCCATGTGAAGCCCCCAGCCGCCAGAAGAAGAAAGGCCACGATCCAGGACTTTGAACAGATAAAAGTTCTTGGAAAAGGCAGCTACGGTAAAGTCATTCTGGTGAGAGACAGGCGGAACGGCAAGCTCTACGCCCAGAAGCAGTTGAAGAAAGCCGCCATGGTTGTCAATGCATCTAACTACGAGAGAACGTTGACTGAGCGCACGATCTTGGAGAAGGTGAAGCACCCAAACATTGTGGGTCTCTTTTACGCTTTGCAGGATTTCGACAAGGTGTACTTGATGTTGGAATACCTACAAGGAGGTGAGCTATTTCATCATCTATCCCAAGAGAGAATATTGTCCGAGAAAGTGGCATGCTTCTATATCGGTGAAATGATCCTCGCCCTCAGACATTTGCACATCAACGCAGGCGTTATCTACAGAGATTTGAAACCAGAAAACTGTATGCTTAACGGAAGAGGTCATCTTGTGCTGACTGATTTCGGCTTAAGCAAAGTTTCGGAGGAGTGCAATTCTATCTTTGGAACAGCTCAATATATGGCTCCAGAAGTCATACGTGGGGAAAATTATGACTCGCAATGTGATTGGTGGTCGTTAGGAGCCGTCATATTCGATATGCTCACCGGTTCACCTCCGTTTACGGGAAATAACAACAAAAGAATCATGGAGAAAGTACTCACCCAAAAAGTAAAGTATCCGTTTTATTTGTCACATGAAGCTAAAGACTTGTTGAACAAGTTGCTGAATAAAAATCCAATCAAGAGAATCAACTGTGATACAAATTTTGAAGATAAAGTCAAACCTCATAGATTTTTTAGATATATTAACTGGGATTGTTTAATCAACCAGGACGACGAAAAGCAGCCTCCACCAATAAAACCCATTATAACTGCCCCTGAGTTGGCCGAAAACTTCGATGATGAATTCACTTCAATGGCCATCACTCCTCCGAGCTCACCTATCAAACAAAAAATGTTTGAAAACTTTGAGGAGAGCAGGTCTAACTCCACTTCCTCTTTTATAGCCATCAAAAGGCCTCAAAGGAATGGCGACATTGAAGAGTCTGTTTATTTTAATAACTTCTCCTACACCCATGAGAGTAATCTTGCTGCATAGACTTTTAGAATGCCTTCCATTTATATTTATACCATATTATTTATTATCCCTTTTTCATTCTGTACATTATTGTTATTCATTCATGTTTAGACTTATCTTGTCATTTAAATGGCTATTAGCGCCTTTTTGTTTTCTTTTTCGATTTGGCAGATGGCTTCATTATTATCTGTCCTTCTTTAACTTCGTCGGATGCATCCTTAAATTTTTCCTGTGATTCCAAATAGAACATGATGTCCTTAACTTGCTCCTGTAACTCTCCATTCTCTACCTTCAATTTCCCATTTTCCATTTCTAGAAATTCAATTTTCTGCGATAACGCCTCGTTTAATACTTTCTCCTCCTCTAGATCCTGCTTAACATGTTTGGCCCTTGAGATCATTTCTGTGCTACTTTCCTGGATCTTTTTTGACTCCTTAAAGTCCTTGGAGATCGACTCTGTTTTAAGTTCAAGCTCATGAAGCATCTCAGAGAGAACGGCTTGTGCCTCTTCTGCTTTGAGTCTATTCTCACTTGAAATCTTGCATTTGTTTTCAAGGTCTTTGAACCGGCGGTCGTAAAGCTCTCTCTGGGACTCAAGTTGACTAATTAACATTTTGGAATACTCAAGTCCCATCTTTTCTAATTTGGCTTCACTCTCCTGGGATGACAGTGAGGTTGAAGAGTTTTTAGCTGTTCTTAGCGGCAACTCAACTAGTTTACCATCGGCTTCATTCTGAACTAGCCGATGCACATAGTTATCGCCAGCATAATCCCATACTCTTTGTGTGGTGGTCTCCATAGCAAAGCAATGAGAAGTTTGATTGTAGTGATCAATAGCATGGCCCAAATCGTATCTACCACAACCTATGTTACCGCATATCAAGCATATCCAAAGGTTAGACGAACTTCCACATTCAAAGCATTTTTCCTCCAAATCCTCCTGGTTCAATTTTCTAGCATCGAAATTGTTGGAGTATCTGCAAACCGGGCAGCTATCATCCTTCCATTGAGATAGGCAATCGCAGTGGAAGGTGTGCATGCAAGGAATGGTCAATAGTCCAGTTATGTTTGCGTCCAATCTTTCAAGACAGACCGGGCAAGTGGCCAATTCCACATGCTTCTGATCCCTGGGCAGTTTCTTTTGATGCTGAATGGATGTTTTAAACATGAGCGGTACGTCAGAGCTGGCGGTAGAATACGTGAACGGATCCTCAAGTAGGTAGGGAATGGAATTCAGGGAATCCTTTTCGAGTATTCGAGGTCTGAAGATGATTCTCTTGACGTATATGATGTTACAGGTTTCAGCTTCCATAGAATTGAACGGTCTCCCATTATACTGTTCCACAAATGCTTTTGCCTTAAATGCTTCTTTAAATTTCAGGAGGACCATAAATCTGTTGGGGGACTGCGATCTCACGAGTCTGAAGTGGGAGACTGCCTCCTTTGTATCCTTGTCAAAGAATCCTAACAACAAATCACTAGCTGTAAAATAGAACGGCACTGCTAGAATTGCAACCATAGTATCTGACCCCTCGATATTCTCCAAGTCGTCTTCCAGTTGAGGGTCCTCCTTATCTTTATATAGCCTGATCACGCCGAACCCCAACAATTTGCCCTTCAATGGCTCGCTTGAGCCTGTGGAGCTATTCATGTCGATAGGCGTCACTTCGATTCTAGAAAACCGGTAGTCTATCTTATCTCTGTCAACCTTGGACACCTCTAGATCCTCTAGCTTTTTATCAAACTGGAGATCCTGTGCGTGCTTGCCTGTGTCGTGTAGCAGGGCAAAGAGGTCTGTCGTAGATGGGCTTTCCAGCTCGCAGCTCGGAATGCCAGCAAAGATGTCTCCGTGATTGAACACCCTATTAGCCCACGGCTCAAGGATCAGGTCTTCCGGGTGCTTCAACACCTGCTTTTCCTTTAAAACGGATAGGTATCTTGACGCCTTTGAATTGATGTTCACGCTGGCTTCTCCAATAAGCTGATTGGGTTTAAAGATATCAAAGACAATAGTGTAGCACGATCCCTCGTCCTCCTCCATTACCAGTATATTCTGTTTCCTTGGCTCGGTCACACCCACTCTCCCTCCACAGCCTTCCCACAATCCCCCTGCTATCTCCGCCCTGGACACCACGCCTTGTTCACCGTTTGGTCCTCTTTTCTCTACGCTTCACGCACTCTAAATGAAGCAAAAAAACACCCAAAACAGCACCAAGAGGGCAAACACCCAGACACAACCCCAGTGGGGAATCTAGGCGGATACGCTACTACGAAAACCATTTTGGAAAGTGGGGCGAGTTAATCATAAGACAGAGGGGCTTTACGGAGAATAAATAATAAACAACGTTGGAGTGAAACAACCAAAGGTATTCAAATTGATTAATAGACAATCTATCAAAGAATGCGAGAAAAGCGAATTATGTAGAACTAATGTGGGGGGATTAGACGTCCTTGCCTTCTTTACCGTCAGCAGTGATGGTAAGTGGGATGGCGTTGGCGTCAGCGACGTCTTCCGCGGTCAAGTTGGACTTTGGACCGTGGTAGTGCTTGTACTTGTAGGAGTAGAAGAAGATCAAGGTGAGGATCCAGACACCACAGGAGATAACCACGGTATAGTTCATGCTGTCCTTCTCGACGGTCTTGGTGGATGGGAACATGGCCAGCACAATGATAAAGGCACCCCATGCACAGGTGATCCAACCGTTGATGACAGACCACTTAGGACCCAAGTAGAAAGAACCTGGTCTGAATCTGTCTCTACCAGAGGTCAACCTCAACAAGACAGGTGTACACCAAGCCAAGTAGTTACCAACCACGGTCAAGGAGAACAAAGCGTTGGCAGCAGTGGTACCGGCCAAACATAGCAAGGCCAATAGAATACCAATGATACAGGAGAAAATGACAGCTCTGATAGGAACCTTCAACTTCTTGTTAACAACCTTGACAACAGAGGAGAATGGTAGACCGTCGTCTCTGGCAAAGGCCCAGATTTGTCTGGACAAGGCAGTCATGATAGAAGAACCCATCAACCATTGACAGAAGGCCATCAATGACATCATGGCAATTGCCCACGATCTTCCCAAGGAATCGTAGATGATTTGGGCCATTGGGAAGCCAGTGTCGGTTGCAATAACACTTGCAACGTCCGAGCTCATACAAGCAGTAGTACAGATGATGATAAAGAAACCAACGAAACCACAGAAAGAAATGGAACTCACAATACCAATTGGAATACCGTATGAAGCGTTCTTAGCTTCCTCGGCCATATGGACACAGGAGTCAAAGGCACCAATGGTCCAAACGGCGGTCATCATGGACAAGCAAAATTGGAAACCTTTAGTCCAGTCAGAATGGTTTTGAACAGTGGCAAAGATGAACTTACCGTCGTTGAAAGAAGCATTCTTAGCAGTACCAATTGGCAATGCAATGAAGAATAAAATGATCAAGATGGTGTTGGAAACAGAGGAGACAGTTTGCAAGGCAGCAACGTTCTTGGATGAGGCACAAGTACACACACCCTGTGTCAAGATACAGGCAACAAAGACACCGTAGGTTCTATAAACAGTGATGTCGAAATCACCATTCTTGGTCAAGTAAACTGCAGCCAAAATCTCTTCGGCGTTACCGTAACAGATGGACACCAAACCGGCACAAAGAGCCATGGAGTTGGACAAACCAATGACAAAGGAAATAAGCACTCTGAATCTCTCTGGAGCGTAGTGGTAAGTCCAGTAGTACAAACCACCAGAAGTTGGAATGGCAGAGCCTAATTCAGCCATGGAAAGACCCAAACACAAGATGAAAACAGCAGAAATCAACCATGACCAAAGGAAACCTGCTGGACCAGCCGTCAAACCCGTACCGGTCATTGACGCAATGGAAGGTAGCAAACCCATAATACTGTATGCAATACCAAAAATCTGCAAGGTGGAGAACTTTCTCTCCAACTCTTGCTTATAACCAATTTCGGCTAGCAAGTCTTCATCACCGTGAGCGTGCTTGGCATCGATCTCTCTGAGACCGGATTGTGTTGTGTGAATCTTTGAACTGATAGACTGCACCTCTGTAAAGGAGTGCGTTGGGTGGATCATACTAACCATCGTGTCTAATAGTTTGCTAATCTCTTGTGGTGCAATATAAGAAAATGGCTTCCTTATCTCTCTGTGGAGTACAGTTTCAACCAGCTCGCATCTTGTTGGGGTGGAATTATATTTGTTTTTATACGTATCTAGGGTCACCCAGATACCAGCTTGCTCCAGGCCTAACTCGGTGCTTCCCCTAGAACGGCTTTAGCAACAGATAAATGAATAATTAACCTGATTGTACCACAGCGGGAAAATTTTTAAGCCATTGTTTCCCAATCTCGGGAGGCCTCCTGGTTGACCGGAGGCTATATAGATGGCAAGGAGGAATGGAGTTCAGCCCTGCGGTTCACCGCTTACATCACTTGATCAATTTCACCCTCTGCGTTCATTACTTGGTGGGAATTGCAACCCACCGCCAGACCTAGCTCAGCTCAGGCGCAGCTGGCACTCGAGACTCGAATCTCGAATCTCGGGTTGCCGCATGCGCTTTGTGGGTGCGTTTAAGAAAGTGAATCGAGGGTGGTGTGTCTTGCTAGACGCTACGTAGGCCGTACTGGAGTAGAGGATGTCCCAGACGTAATCTACGACAACAATTGAACCTATCTTATCAGGTTTATTATCCCCGGTTGCAGTAGAGATGCTCCTTCCTAGTTGAGCTGGCGGCACAGCTGCACATAAAAGGCGTCGAAAACCTGGAATGGCAAAACGGTTTCTATTCCATTATCGCAGGCTACCACAGTCCGAGTCGGCGAAAACCCGGTCAGGCCTGGGCAGCCGGGCTTCTTTGAAAATCCGCATACTAAACCACAGATACACACACGCTACAAAGGTGAAACCAGGGACTTCTGCGTTGGGGCTACGGTGCAAAGCTGCTCCGCACCAGTAATCAAAGGGTCTTCTAGCCAATGCCAGCTCTCCTCGAGGCAATAGAAATTCACTAACGTTTTCAATTGTTATAGTTTTAGCTTTTTTGTGTGGCATTTTCCATGTTTTCAATTGACCGTTTGGCGTCTCTGGTCGGTCGTTTCTTTTTCCTGCTGTTGGCGGTTAATGGCAGGATTGCCGCTCGCTCGCCCCTCCACCGGGATGAGCTCAGCTCATCAGCTCATCTCAGGGACGTCACCTGGGGCTTGCAAACCTGGTGAGATAATGCGTGTGGTTGGGTATCAATGACATGGCCCAGATATACCCTAGCTATTACAGGGAGGGTGGTAGACATTGGCAGGGTGGGAAAATAAGGCGCCGGTGGGCCAAGAGCCAATCCATTACGGCACCATAACCGTTTTTTCCTTATTAAACCTCGGTGTCCAAGACCAAGACCAAGACCTTCTAGGCACAGAAAGGCTAGGCATGTAGAGTAGACCCGCTAGACGGATTGTTTGCATTTCCACTAGTTGTGCGTTCAAACTATTGTGTATCCAGCGTAGCGGGAATCTTCCCCCACAATCCGCTCCGGCAGCGGCATGGGCTGAACTGCGATTTCCAGAAAGTACATTGCTTGCATTTTCACTAGCTGGTAGCTGGTAAGCAGACGACGCTATCGGTGCACTGTGTTGGCAAAAAATCGTCTGACCACCTTTAAGCAACGACTGCCTGATAAAGATGGTTAGCATCCACAACCCAATGATCAAACTACAGGAAAAGGGCAAGAAAATGCGCTGCTACCCGCCAAGGGCACTTTGGAAGTGTGGTTCTTAGCGGTACCGCCAGGCGTACAGAAGCGCCTAGCAATGCGCGCGCGGGAAACTCTGGAGGTTTGGCGGTTACAGTGCGGGACAGTGCCCGACAGCGGGTGTACGTTGCGTCGCTCGACGCGTCGGCGCGCGTGGTGCACTGACTTGGTGCAATGACGCCCTTTGCATCCTATGCTAGGAGCTCGGAACGGTTGGGGTGCCGTCTATATTGCGGTATGTGCTGCACAGAGGCAGACAGCTGCATGGTTCCGCAAGCTACAGTAAGAACCAGTGCGGGCTGGACGGTGTTGTTTGCAGAAACGTTTCTTTGCTCTTTTCTCAAACGATAAAAGCACATTGATGGTTACCTGCCTTCCAGCTCCATCTGTGCTTTTGAACTTTACCACCAGGGGTAAACAATTCTGTATTGCCCAGAGTGTGTGTGTAGCTTGCAGTGTGAGGACTGTTAATCAGCAGCTCTTCTGCGCTTGGACTGCCGGCTGGGCCAGTGCGTTGTACTCCAGCATGCCCATGTGCTAATAATAAGCCCCGCGTATGCAGGCACACGCATAGATCTACCGTTACGACGTTCTTTTTCCCGTGCTTGGCACTGTGTTTCAGAGAGCAACACAAAGCGGACAGGCAGGCCAGGGATGGCCCTGACGCGGAAGGTGTGTCGACTCGCCCATGAAGAACCGTCCGGTACATGCTGCTCTACGCAGCGTCCGCCTGTCTACTGTGCTTGCGTGCTACTACCGCTCCTGCCCGGTCGACCCGTATACTCAGCAACCCCAAAAACGCCAGCGTCCGCACAGCTGCTCAATAAGGCCCCCACCACTAGGTCACCATTGCACTATCTCCAGCCCTTTGCACCACATCCCACCGCTACACCTCCGTCGCACCGCTTTCGGTGCTGCTCTTTTCCCCAGACTATTAGCAACGCATCCACGCATCCCCAGTTACCCAAAACGGCTCGACCTACATAGAACGTCTTTTATGCTTACCATCCCCACATCCACCCAGACACAACCCCATTCAAACACCATTAGCCCTGGTCGTATGATGTCACTCCGTTCCTTCTCCAGGCTCACCTAATCTCACGGCTCAGCACGTCCCTCGCCTCCGGTGGTGTCCAGAAACGGACAGGGTACCTGCCCGCAGAGCCACACGGGCGCGCCCTGGACACCCCCGCGGAAGGCGTTGGCTCGAGGGCCAGGGGACTCAAGCTTTGCGATTAGGCCAAGGATCAGCGAGCGAGATTCCGATCCGATCCCCGTGTTGTGTGCGTACAATATGCAGCACAGTATCTAAGGGTGGTCTGGAGCTGCGGGTCGCCAGCCCTCTGTGTGGCCGGGACCGCATCCCTCGATGCAGCCTGGGCCCTCGGGGCAACAGTTCAAGTGTACATGTGCGTGTTTCGTTCACCCAGACACTCCTGCACACCACTAACCCTTCTGCCGGCTAAACGACGGCCACACCGTCTTCCCACGCCGCGCCGTAGTCTTAACGGCCTTACCAGCTCCCGATACGGTAAAAGCCAGTGCCCGGCGCACGGCCCCCGACCCCCAGCACTCTCGAAGAACGAGCCTGCGCGTGCCACATGACCACCGTCCCCCGTCCCCAATCCCCCGTCCCCGTCCTGGCCCCCTGCAAAATCTCAATTTTCCTCGCCGCCACCCCCGGCTTTCCAACACGTAGCCAGCACTTGCTGAACTACACCTGCGTTCAACTCACACCTCTCCGCTCAATCATCCTCGGTATGTGCCCTTTGTCACCATCCTGACCCTCATCCCACCAGCACTTCACAGCAACCCTCTCCGTAACCCCTCGTACTCACCGTAGCCACAGACGCCCTCTCCAAAACACGCCAGCTCCCCCTGCTATTTTCTCAAGGTCCAATCCCAATAGGCGTGAAAAAAAAAAGCAGAAAAAAAATCCCTCCGAAAGAATCAAATACACCAGGAGGGACTCCTTTCTTTCATATGAGGAGAGTGTGGTTTTTCTGCTGGGGTTGCTTCGTTGGAGATAATCAGAAGCTAGGATAGCAGAGTGCATCTTTCTATAGAGTATACACGGACCCGCCGCCACACGCTCACTTTTCATCGTACATCCGGCCAGCTTGGCACAAGTTGATAGTACCCATACACCGAACCCTTGTTCTTCTGAGACCCTTGTGTTCTGATATTCTTTACTATACACCAATACACTACAAGAGCCCTTTGCTATTTTAGTCCTGTTTATATAGAACGTGTCAACTTGCTTCAGAAACGGTTTGAACACGAGTCTTCTGTCACCCCGAATCGATCTGTATCTCCGTGTTTTATCCAATTTTTGGTCCGCCTGACAACTACATATCGACGTGATCCTATGCCATTATAGAGCCCTTGTGCACGGATCAGCTACTACCGGTTACTTTTAAACGCAGGAAATATACATTAGAACCAGGCCTGGCCGAAAACTGTCTCCGTCCCCTTAGATTACATCCTCAGAAGTACCACTGAACTATGAACAAAGAGAGCTTTATAAACACGTTTTCCACTGACCTCAAGGAAATGGTGCTGGCAACACAGATTCCAGGGAAAGAACCTGGCATGCTGGAAGGTGACTTGCCATTACCAAGTGAGTCTCAAGAATTGCCCCTACATACAAAGCAAGAATTGATTACACAACTTACAGGCCAAAAAGGTATAATATTTACAGACTACAACGATATTCAGCTAAAGCTATTTGATGTTGATTCCACGTTGACTCCCACAGAATTCGATAAACTGTGTATGCATTTGGACAGTAAGAGCAGAATCTTATTGTGTGAAAAAATCAAACTGATTTACGGTTTTGAAAGCTTGACTTCAATAATCATTAGACTGGTAAACATTTTGAATTTTAGCAAGTTTTTATCCATATTTGATATCACATCTAATATCAAACTTTATGGTTTCTACAGTCTAAACTATCAAAATCCAGTTGAGATATTGGTCAAGCAGATCAGACACGATTTGTTTATTGTGAAATCTTTTAAAGAATTTACAATTCAAGAAATGAAGCGTGAGCATGATTTTCACTTACCCTACAAGGAGTTTAAGAGATTGAATCTTAACAATGGTAACCTTGTTGTGGTCAAGATTTTGTTCAAGAACGAACAACAGCCCATCGACATCTCCATTATTAAGCCTTTGCTACCTAAGATTGAACTGTTACATTTATCTTTGGAGAATGAATCTAAATTAAAGCCATTTAATGATTTGATTGATGAGTACGGTTCTAATTTGGAATATCTGAAATTTGGTGTCAACAGGGGAATCTTTAAAAAGTTACCAGTGAAAAATTCAATCGACGTTATGAAATTGGTAAATATTGACAATCTAAACTTTATTAATGATCTGAAAGACTGTAAGTCTTTGGACGTTTTCTTTGATAACTGGGAATTAAGAAAGAACTGTGATATAAAGTTTCAAGAGAATTTCATCATCAACTTTGACGTTCACACACGTATTCAAAATTTAAGAACTTTAAATATCTTCCATACCTACTTGGATTCAAAAGATTTACAAAGATTGAAACTATTTCCAAACTTGACGCATTCTAAGATCAGTTATGTTGTTTTGGATAACAAAGGATTTGACATGAGTGAGTGTCTAAGCTTGCAGGAGTTCAAAATCCATTTTACTTATTTCAAAACAGAGGAAGAAGCTGAAGAACCAAACCCTGAAAAATGTATTCAATGGCCTCCAAATTTAAAAAAGTTGTCCATTACCATCCATAATATCAAGAACTTGATTCAAAATTTCAGTATTAGATTGAACATTTTGAAAAAGATTGCTAAGCCTTTGCCACCTTCTATTATTGACTTGTGTATTGATATCAGTTATGATACTGGAGGTTCGGGACCAGAATTGTACTCAATTTCAAGAGATGATATCTTGAAGATATCAATGCTAATAAACCAAATTCTGACAGACAATTTAGAAAACCTGAAGCTGAAGGGTATCTCTAGATACAATTATAAAATTGGTAAGCCACTGATCTTTTCTGCAATTAATTTCCCACCTTCGTTGAAGCTTTTGAGTTTGAATGACTTTATTTTGGATTATAATTTCATTAACCTTCCTGAATTGAAGAAGCTGTATCTGGAACATTCTTTGTTTGATTCTGATTTCAATTTGCCGCCATCAGAGGAAATTTTGATTGAAAAATGTACTTTTAAAGATCTGACTTCTCTTCCTGCTAAATCTAACAGGATTGAATTCAAGATGTGTACGTTTAGAAAAGTTCCTAGTTACAAAGGTGACGTTTCTAATGTTATCATTAATAATTGCAGAGTCATGGAGCAGCCAATGAACAACACATTCCAATTTCAACAACAGATTCAGTTCCACAACCAACAGCAGCAGAACGGTAAGTCCGTTCCATCTCATCATCAAAACCATCAGCATCATCAACATCACCAGTCTCACCAGTCTCACCAGTCTCACCAGTCTCACCAGTCTCATCAGTCTCACCAGTCTCATCAGTCTCATCAGTCTCATCAGTCTCACCAGTCTCATCAGTCTCACCAGTCTCATCAGTCTCATCAGTCTCATCAGTCTCACCAGTCTCACCAGTCTCACCAGTCTCACCAGTCTCACCAGTCTCATCATCACCATCCTCATCATTCCCACCTTCAACAGCAACAGCTACAACAACAACAACAGCAGCAGCAGCAGCAGCACTCGCATTTATCTCCTCAACCTGTATCACCTATCCCATCTCAAAATTCATCTATGTTAATGGGATCGACTCAGCCTCAGTTTGAACAGCCTCAATTGGCCTCTCAAAACTCATCATCTTCCTCGGCATCATCACAGTCTATTAATGCCCAATCCAAGCAACCATTTGGCTTCTACAATTCAACTAGTCAACAGGCTGCATCATTTTCGCATCAGCAGTCTCATTCTGAGTTGAACTATTTTGACTACTCCAATGCCACAAATATGGTTGGGTACTTGGATAAGGATTTGGAATATCAGTTGAATGGCCTATCATTAGGTTCTTCCTCAAATACCAACAATTTAGGTTCCAACGGTGTTGGTGCCATGTATGGCGCAACTCCATCACCGATCTCTACCAATTTTCGTTCATTGTCAGCTGGTGTCTTAGGAGGGCTGAAATCTTCCCCTTCTCCAACAGGTGCTAATTCACTATTTATGAATTCTTCTCCTTCACCAGCAGGTCAGGCTCCCGGCTCATCTACGAATCTTCCTCATGGTGTATCCGCTAATAATAATAGTACCGGTGGTGCTGCCGGGAACACTTTACCTTATTTCATAAACCAATTCGGTCATTCAGGTCACACATCGATGCCTACAACTCCAACAAATTCTAGTTTCTTCAGCCTGCCATCCAACAATAGCAACAGCAGTGCAATTAACGGTACGAACCATTTTGGAAACAGTATGAACCGTAATAGCCTGCAGATTGCGCAACCGCCTGCAAGTGCAGGTGCTAATCAGACCACATTTGCTTCCAACTTTTTCATGTCTCCTAACCATCAGAGCCTATCAACCGGTAATTCACACAATACCGGGGGCAACAACAGTTTCTATGGTAGATTCTCTAATGGCGATGGTGCCTCCTCTGTCAATGGCAGCAACTTGAATTTGGGATCCACCAATAATAACAACTCAAATGGATACTTTGATGCCCAGAATAATACCAATGGTAGCAATTACTACTTTTAAGTTACCAAAAACATTATTAAAAAGTTTCTAAAGTGATGAAAATGACTCCACCTATGTTTTTCCGTAAAACATCTTATTTATGTTCCACATGCTGCTTTCTTAATTTAATGATTTTGCCGTTTTGCTATTCGATTATTGTTATGTATAATGTTTTGTTAACTCTTTGAATTATCTTTCTTGTTCATGTTTTCTTTTCTGTTTCTCTTTGCTGCACTTTTCTAAGATGTCCATATTTCATGACTTGCACTTTGATTCATTTTGGCTAATGCTTCTGTGCATCTGTTGTGTAAGTGAACAACTTATTTCGTTACAACTTTTTTACACATCCCGATGTAACACGCACTCAGACCTGCGTTTATACACTTTCCTCCTTAATCTCTGTGCAGTCCTTTCAGGCTTCTGCCTTTCGTCAATCTATGCACTTTGCCTATGAAAATGACATCTACCCAGACAATTTGTATATCTTATAAAGCGTTCATAGATTCACTTAAGAAAATGTAAAAAAAAAGCAAAAAAAGCGGGTTCGAAATATACACTATGTAAGACTTGAATCATAGATGGATGTTCAATAGATCATAATTGCTGAATTGCTTGTTACAGCTTGGGCACTTTCTCATTCTGGAATTCAATCTATCATTAATACATTCATCACAGAAACAATGTCCACACACTTTCAACGTGACATTTTTGAAATTCTTATTACATAAAGAGCACTTGGTCATCACCAACAAAGCCTGTCTAATCTCATCGTCCTCTTCATTTTTCACATTGTTTGGATTGGTTCTGTACTTGTTTAATAGCTTCTCCATTGACTGTAGCTTGGAGCTTGTTGAACTTAAACTCACCTCCAATTCAGACGTTTTTGTCTCATATTGGTTGACAACATCCTGTTTCTTAATTAATCTAGACTGTAAGTCGCCGTTGGAATCTTGAACAGCCTTTAATTTGATTTCCAACTCTCTACTCAAATTCACTTGGAATTGTAAATCATTCTTTTTGATCGTTTCAAGATTCTTTAGCTTGGCGAACAACTCAGTTTCAATCTCCAATTTTTTTAGAAGATTTTTTTCGTTGTTCTGCAAAATTTCAATTAGTTGTGATTTCTTGCTCAAGTTGGATTCCAGAATTTTGTTCTGTGAAGCCAACGAGTCCTTGAATCTCATAGCTTGGAAATATTTTTGATCAGCTTTAGTTTTCTCCACGGTTAACTTGTTTATGTAAGAATCGGATTCCGCTAACTTGGAGAGTTTACTGCAGGTAACCTGCCTTGTCGATTTGAAGGCATCCTCTAACTGTTTCAACTCAGAAGCTAGCAGTTTATTCTGTTTTATCAAGGATTCGACGTCTGTACTGGAAGAATCTTCCTGTGTGCCATCAACTTCAGTCGTATTGCCAGAGATCTTAGCTTCCAGCTCGCAAACTCTCTTTTCTAAGACTTCGTTCAACTTCTTGTACTCTTCTGATAGCTCAGACTTACCCCTCTCCGCCATTGAAATAGCCAATTTTGATTGTAAATCGTCTCTATCTGATCTGATTCTGATCAAGTCTGTTTCCAGCTTAGAAACATAGTCGTTGTTGGATTGGATCTCACTAGTTAATTTTTCTCTCAAGCTAGTTTCGGTGGCTGTCTGGTTTGATTCTAACTGTAAAAACTGTGACTCGATCTTGGAAGACTCAAATTTAATCTTGTTCAATTCTAAACTCAAATCAGTTTTCGTCTTCAACAGAGTCTGATGTGCAGGGCATTTTAACAATTCAGATTCAGGCAAATCAGATAAAGTATTTTGCAACTTTAACACTTGAGTTTCTAGAGCCCCCACTAAATTTAACTTCTCATTCAACTGGTTAGTCAATTCAGTATTTTTTGCTTTCAGTTCGGTCAATTCTAGTTTCATGTTTTCTATTTCAACTTGATTTATCTTTGAATCTTGACCATTACTTCCATTATCTGAGGACTTGTTGTCGGCATCATTATTGGAGCGATTAGTATCGCTACCATTGGCGGCACTTTCCTCAGCCTTTTTATGATCACTAATTCTTTTCAAAGTAGAGGACTCATTCCTATCTTTTTGGCTTATAAACACGTCCAATTCTTGGTTTAGCTCTTCGATCTTCTCTTTCAAAAGTGAATTCTCTTGCTGTAGTTGGTTCTTGAAAACTGAAAGATTGGAAAGAGTTTCCTGTAGAACAATCAGTTTCTCCTCTCGGTTGGATGGAGTTAACGACGTTAAAGGCTGGATCAGGGCAATCAACTGTTTACGCTTGTTAACGAGATCTTCATCGTCAACTTTGTCGTTTACGCTTTTGATTAATAAACTCTCGGTCAATTGCCCATCAGCGGATTCGGTCATTCTATCAAAATTGTCGAAGTTTGCAATTATCTGTGACCACCAGCCATTTAGAAGATGAAATTTCGAGCTCATCTCGTCATAGTTTGTGGATAGACTTTTCAATTCCTTCTGCAATCTATGGTTTCTGGATCTGAACAAATTCAACAGCCGGTAGATGGCCTCTTTCTGGTAGAAAGTGACATCTTCCTGTGTGAGCTGGCCATATTCTGACAGCTCGTCCAAAGGAAAGTCTGATTTTTTGAGTTTCTTCTGCAGAAGTAACGATTCCGAAGAGTTTGATCTTTTCAATGTCATATCTTATAGCAAAAGCAGCGTGCGCAGAAATGTGGCCGGTAAATTAAGCAAATCAAAGGCGTTCAAGGGCAAGCGTGATATACAGGCCAGTGGTGTAATACAGGTGGGGATAAAAGTACAAGGAAGGCCTCTGGCAAAGCCCGGAAATCTGGAGTGGGGCCGTCAAAAGGGGAGGTGTCGCAGTAACAGCACAAGTCAGCGTCTGTGCAACTGGTGTTGTGGGTCTTGTTGTCCGTGCTGTGCAGACCGCGTAGGGGCAGGTGTGATGCAGACCGCGTGGGCGTAGCTGTTCTTGTCCGGACCGGGTATGTGTGCAGAGCGCAGCCGTCAGATCGTGCAGCGGGTGTGTGGCAGTCAGTGCTGTGTGTTCTGCTCCTCTGCTCCGCTCCCCTTCCCACATCTCCACTCACTCCTCCTCAACACACCGTCTCTTTGCCTGTCCCTTTTCCCTTTCTTCTGTGCTTCTTTTCCCTCACAGCTTCAACACGCCCTCAGCAAGCTGCTGACGTGTGTGCTGATGTCAGCCACCGGCTGGACTCTGCGCCGAAAATTTTTCGTCTCGCCCGAGGGCCGGGTAACGCCTTGGCCGGTCTAGCGACCCGCGGCGGAGATTGGCAGAGCGAGTCGGGCGAACGACAATCCCGAGTTAAGTGCGAGGTTGAGGAGCGAAAGAGGAGGGAGAGGGAGAGGGAGAGGGAGAGGGAGGATTGTAAGGGGTTTTTAGAGGGATGGGAGGTTAGTCTCTTAGGAGGAGAGTGGTTGAGAGAGAGCAAGAGACAGAGACCCTAGAGAAGGCGCACCGCACAAGACTTGACAGTATGTTTAGACACACCTTCAGACAATTAACCAGAACCGCAGTTCACACTCCGCTTGCTTCAAGGCTTGTCCAGAGCAAGCCGGCATTTGCAGGCATGAGATTCCAGTCCACGGGCTCGACGCTGACCAAGGAGGACGTGTTGGCCAGATCTGTTTCTGTGTTGAAGACGTTTGAGTTGAAGCCTACGGGCGAGATTGGCCTGACCACCGAGTTCATCAAGGACT